>CAWUFW010002447.1:1457500-2103740 GCA_963921515.1 Calotriton arnoldi
CGCTACGTCCGGCACGTGTGAGCATCCGGGAGAGCTGCACAAAAGCTCCGATTCGCGCCACAAGACGATCCACGGCGACGAGACGAACAAGCCAGCGACGAGTACGAGTCGGAGCCACGAGAAACCCGAACGAGACGACCCAACCATGAATCCCATCGCGCAGGTCCTACTAATACTCTACATCTATTACCGGGACCGGTACGGATGCGTACGGCGCAGACGGTAAGTCAAACACCCACAACACAAACAAGCGACACGTACCCGAAATATGTCACACACACATAGGGATGCACAAATGACATACACTAGCAACAGCAGAACCATAGGGGCGGGATGGCCATCACCAATGCCATACACACCCATAGGGGGATGGATGCCTGCCACTACTACCATCCCCACCCATAGGGGGCTGGATGCCTACCACTAACACCACCCCTACTCAGGGTGGGCTGGATGCCTACCACCACTACCATCCCCACTCATGGGGGGCTGGATGCCTACCACTACTACCATCCCCACCCATAGGGGGCTGGATGCCTAACACTAACACCACCCCTACTCAGGATGGGCTGGATGCCTGTCACTACTGCCATCCCCACCCATAGGGAGATGGATGGCTGTCACTACTACCATCCCCACCCATAGGGGGCTGGATGCCTGTCACTACTGCCATCCCCACCCATAGGGGGCTGGATGCCTACCACTAACACCACCCCTACTCAGGGTGGGCTGGATGCCTGTCACTACTGCCATCCCCACCCATAGGGGGGATGGATGCCTACCACTAACACCACCCCCACTCAGGGTGGGCTGGATGCCTACCACAACTACCATCCCCACTCATGGGGGGCTGGATGCCTACCACTAACACCACCCCTACTCAGGGTGGGCTGGATGCCTGTCACTACTGCCATCCCCACCCATAGGGGGATGGATGGCTGTCACTACTACCATCCCCACTCATGGGGGTCTGGATGCCTACCACTACTACCATCCCCACTCATGGGGGTCTGGATGCCTACCACTACTACCATCCCCACTCATGGGGGGCTGGATGCCTACCACTACTACCATCCCCACTCATGGGGGGGGCTGGATGCCTGCCACTACTGCCATCCCCACACATAGGGGGATGGATGCCTACCACTAACACCACCCCCGTCTCACGGTGGGCTGGATGCCTACCACTACTACCATTCCCACTCATGGGGGGCTGGATGCCTACCACTACTACCATCCCCACTCATGGGGGGCTGGATGCCTACCACTAACACCACCCCTACTCAGGGTGGGCTGGATGCCTGTCACTACTGCCATCCCCACCCATAGGGGGATGGATGGCTGTCACTACTACCATTCCCACTCATGGGGGTCTGGATGCCTACCACTACTACCATCCCCACTCATGGGGGGCTGGATGCCTACCACTACTACCATCCCCACTCATGGGGGGCTGGATGCCTGCCACTACTGCCATCCCCACCCATAGGGGGATGGATGCCTACCACTACTACCATCCCCACTCATGGGGGGCTGGATGCCTGCCACTACTGCCATCCCCACCCATAGGGGGATGGATGCCTACCACTAACACCACCCCCACTCAGGGTGGGCTGGATGCCTACCACTAACACCACCCCTACTCAGGGTGGGCTGGATGCCTGTCACTACTGCCATCCCCACCCATAGGGGGATGGATGGCTGTCACTACTACCATCCCCACTCATGGGGGTCTGGATGCCTACCACTACTACCATCCCCACTCATGGGGGGCTGGATGCCTGTCACTACAACCACCCCTACTCATGGGGGGCTGGATGCCTACCACTACTACCATCCCCACTCATGGGGGGCTGGATGCCTGCCACTACTGCCATCCCCACCCATAGGGGGCTGGATGCCTACCACTACTACCATCCCCACTCATGGGGGGCTGGATGCCTGCCACTACTGCCATCCCCACCCATAGGGGGATGGATGCCTACCACTAACACCACCCCCACTCAGGGTGGGATGGATGCCTACCACTACTACCATCCCCACTCATGGGGGGCTGGATGCCTACCACTAACACCACCCCTACTCAGGGTGGGCTGGATGCCTGTCACTACTGCCATCCCCACCCATAGGGGGATGGATGGCTGTCACTACTACCATCCCTACTCATGGGGGTCTGGATACCTACCACTACTACCATCCCCACTCATGGGGGGCTGGATGCCTGTCACTACAACCACCCCTACTCATGGGGGGCTGGATGCCTACCACTACTACCATCCCCACTCATGGGGGGCTGGATGCCTGCCACTACTGCCATCCCCACCCATAGGGGGATGGATGGCTGTCACTACTACCATCCCCACTCATGGGGGTCTGGATGCCTACCACTACTACCATCCCCACTCATGGGGGGCTGGATGCCTATCACTACAACCACCCCTACTCATAGGACGGGTAATGCATGACACAACTAGCATACTCCCACATAAGGTCTGTCTGTAAATTACATCCCACCCCCAACACCATGACAAGCGTGTGTGGTCTGTGTCAAATGCATACAACACTGAACATGACATTGAACATACAATGTGACCCCCTAACACATGTGTCACACATAATTGTGTGTGTGGCCTACACAATGCAAGCAGACCATGACCACTGTGGCAATGTGGCCCAAAGCCCCATCACCACAGTGCCCAAAAGGTAAGTGTGTGCTCCATAGCTGAAGCACATTTTGAACAGTGTGGCAATGGGGCCCAAAGCCCCATCACCACAGTGCACAAAGGTAAGTGTGTGCTCCATAGCTGAAGCACATATTGAACAGTGTGGCAATGGGGCCCAAAGCCCCATCACCACAGTGCCCAAAAGGTAAGTGTGTGCTCCATAGCTGAAGCACATTTTGAACAGTGTGGCAATGGGGCCCAAAGCCCCATCACCACAGTGCCCAAAAGGTAAGTGTGTGCTCCATAGCTGAAGCACATTTTGAACAGTGTGGCAATGGGGCCCAAAGCCCCATCACCACAGTGCCCAAAAGGTAAGTGTGTGCTCCATAGCTGAAGCACATTTTGAACAGTGTGGCAATGGGGCCCAAAGCCCCATCACCACAGTGCACAAAAGGTAAGTGTGTGCTCCATAGCTGAAGCACATATTGAACAGTGTGGCAATGGGGCCCAAAGCCCCATCACCACAGTGCCCAAAAGGTAAGTGTAGTCATGGTAAAAGCTGCAAAAACAAAACTGCAGGGATTATTCCTGGCCACACAACACCAAACACTACAGTGGCATTGTAGTGCTTGTGTCCGATAGCAACATAGATTGTGTGAGGCAAGCAGTGCAGTGCCAATGACACATCGTTCTGGCCATGTGCACACAAACATCAGCCATGGGGGCCTACATTGTCTACATTCACAAATAACACAATGACAGAAGTGAGCATCATAATGCAGACCCACATATCTGCACCAATGGACACACAAATGTAGATATCCTGTGGAGACTGTAGATGTCAGGTGAACAAATACCATACCATGGCAGCAATGGGACATACTAACCATGATCAATGTGCTGACTGATGACCTAGCAGCCCCAGGGCCAGCAGGGGAAAGTCAACAAACAACATACAGCCAATGGCAAACTAAAGATATGCCAATGCAGTGGTGCAAATGCACAAACACAAACAGGCAGACTCACACTGCATATCATACACAACAGGTGAGGGGGTTGTGTGCCAGTGTCCCCAGGCAAACACACAACACATGAGGAGGCCAGATTCACTAATACACAGATGTCAACACAGTCACATACAAAAGTAACTCATGGATTGGATTCCCCTATGTGGGCAAACAGGCGTTGTGAGATGAGAGGGAGCCCAAATTACACATGTCACACAAGCTTGTAGGAACAGCAACAAACACAGCAAGAGACAGAACCACCACAGCACTCCCCCAGGGACCCCACATTGTGGTGACACTAGCCTGCATGACAATCACACTGTGATGACAAAGGTAGATGTCATCCACACTGTGAACCACAGCCATGTGTCCTGAGCAACAAACTACCATCACACCTATACAAGCACAAACCACTCAGCATGGCCTGCCAGCCAAGGACAATATGGAGGTAGTGCCCCAGCCGTGCAACAACTCACATTTGCACACACTCAACGCCACACACCTTGAACTCCACCAATGTGCAGCAGTGAAGCTCACATGGACTGCTGACATTGCACATGCACCCATGACAATCCCAGGGGTGGTGGGGGGAAATAAGGTGCAGAAACCCATCACACATGGCCAGTCAACAATACTTGTGAATGTCTGACACACTGCACAGTATGCCGTACATGGGCATGACGTGAAATCCACCCCAAACAATGGGATCCTGGCCATAGTCACACACCAATGAAGAAGCCAAGCTGACCCACAAAGGACACACATAGACAACTTCCAACATTGCAGCTCTGACCCTGAGGAGTGGCAGCACTCACACACACAACGTGTCACAAACACTGAAAGCATACACAAACAGAAAATCACATTACTCGTGTAACCAACAAGTGCCAAGAGGAATCCTGACTGTGTCCCATCTGCGGTTGCCCACATCCCCAGCTCTGACAACAAAGACAACTAGGGATGACAACCTCATGAACATTAGTTTGCCATGCACCCACATCCCGGAGAAACCAGGTCCAAGATGCTGGATGAACACAGAACAACTCAGCAAGCATTACAAACAGGAACATCCGTAGGGACACAGCCTGTGTAGGAAAAGGAGAAGAGAACACGCACAGACATGCCTACACAACACACAACACGGGCACAGCCTATATCACGGAATCACGCACTGCCATGAGGGCACTCCACTCCTGTGGAAGGTCAGCTGTGCCAAACCTTGTCTGTGCACGACTCAAACATGTCAGCAGAACACTCGGTCAGTGAGTCAACAACTACAACACACTGAAGGCTCTGCTCATATCAGCCTGGGCACGGGAGTGTCACGTCAGTCATCTGCATACACCCAAGACACGTGTCAAGCAACTTGCACTGTGTACACAGATGAGTCCTCCAAATTTGATGTGCTAAACTGCATGTCCATTGGAGACGGGCATACAGTCAGGGTACTAGGAACATTGGACAGTGGTAAGCCCACCAGATGTGCATCAGTGTAGGGCAAAGATGGTAATCTACAAATGCTAAACGTACATCCCTGTGTCAAATGCTGAACATTACACCCTCAGACTGCAGCAAAGGATGCCATAGATCCAGACTAGATTAGGACACATATCCCATGGACCACATGGAGCCCATCACAGCAAAACTTCATTTACCTGATCTGAACACTATTACAACAGCAAATGCATGATTCTACACATCTACATCATGTACCTCCAAAGATTAACCACAAGTAAACAAAAAGAGGCTTTATTCAGCAGGTGTGCAACTCAAATCAAAAGTCCAAAATAAACTAAGGCCAATGGCCAGTCCAAATATACAGTCCCAACAGGGTGATGTGTGACAACTTGTCAACAATTGCTTGCCTGCACAGGTACGGACAGGGGACATCCCCCTTGGAGGGGCATACGAGGGGCAGTCCAGGCACCGCAGGGTCAGGATCAGGGGATGCCAGAAGGAGGCAGTGAAGGGGAGGTGGGTGCAGGAGTGTCACCGGCAACTGCAGTGGACGTGTCTGACTCAGGGGGGGCCGGCACCACTGTGGTACACAAGTCAGTTGGTGTGGGTGCTGCAACCACTGCAGTGGGCTGGACTGATGTAGTGGACTGGGTACCCACTGCAGTGCCCGAGACAGACGTGGTGGTTGTGGACTCCACTGCAGTGCATGACTCCAAGTGAATGGAAGGGTGGGCAGATGAGGTGGGCAGGACAGAGGGGGGGGACCCGGTCTCCACAACAGTGCCACTAACAGGCAGAGCGTCTGGGTTGGGGGTGGAAGAGCAAGTGGCAGGGGGGGAGGGCCTAAGCAGTCTGGGGATGCGGTATCGGTGTGTGGGGGAACCTGGGGCAGGGTGTGGCAGTTGAACCTGTGCAGTGGTGGACTGGGGGATGGAGGAGAGAGACTGGGCAGTGGAGCTGCGTGGTGGTGGTGGTGGGGTCTTGCTCTTCCTGGTCTGGGGGGACTTCCTAATGGGGTCCTGTGTCTGCCTGCGCCTGGGGGAGGGTGTCCGGGGGCGAGGGGCACTCCCCTCTGTGTGGGTGGACGTCCTCTTCCCCCGGTATGCTGGATCAGCAGGATTGGAGGGGAAGAGGCAGTGGCGTAGCTAGGGGGGGGCGATGGGGGCGGACCGCCCCAGGCGGCACGAGTTTTCGGGCGGCAGCCGTCCCCCCTTTCCCCCGCTCTTACCTGCGGCCATTGCGGCTGCAAGATTCGGCCGCGTCCGCTACCACCCCCCCCCGCTCTTCTCTCTTCTATCATTTTGCCGAGGGCGGCAAACGCAGGGGCCGCCACGGGCAGCCTAAGGCGTAGCTACGCCCCTGGGAAGAGGCCAAGGTCACACAGGAAGATCTGCTGTGTAGGTGTGGTAGCAGGCGAGGCAAGGGAAGGGGTCTTGGAGGGAGAGGATTTGGAGGACTGCGGAGTTAATGTGGATGCCTGTGTGTGTGTGTGTTCCCGGTCCCCTGTGTCTGTGGTATCAGTCCCCTGAGGATGCTTGTGTGCACGTCTTGCCTTTCTCTTGTGTGTGTCTGTGCTGCTCGTGTCTGTGTGTTTGGGTGACTGTGCAGGTGTGCATGTGCTTTGGACAGGTAGGGGGCAGGAAGTGTGGATGGGGCAGAGGTGGGAGGGGTGAGGGACTGTTGGAGGAGGGACACTGCTGCCGTCAGGGAGGAGTCCATGGACTTATTGCTCCTCTGTAGGGCAGACATACCCGTCGAGATGCCCTCCATGAACGACACCAGCTGTGTCAACAGAGTGGTGTGTGCATGGAGGACACTCAGCATTGCTGTCTGCCCTACATGGAGCTGCCGAAGGAGGTACACAGACTCCTCACTCAGGGCAGCAGGGGACACAGGGGCAGGGGGTGCGGTGCCTGGCACGAAGGAGACACGCTCCCGAGTACGGGAGCCTCCACGGACCTCAGGAATGGGAGCCAATGGGAGGGCGGTGGTGGTGGTGGCGGGGCCAGACAGACTAGCTGGCCTTTGGTGGCTGCTGAGACCCACCTCCACAAGGGAGTCATCCTCCGAGCTGCTGTGGTCCTCAGCTGAGGTGGATGGTGCTGAGGACTCCTCGGTGTGGCTCCCCTCGCCCTCCGTGCCACTGGGTCCCTCTGACCACTCGTCCGATGCTGACCCAGTCTGGCTCCGCTGCTCCTCCTGGTCCGTGGAGCTGTCCCCTCCTGTGGCCATGGATGTATCTGCAAACAATTAGGGAAACAGACAAACATCAGTCACCTGCACTGACCGCACACACCACAGTAAGTACAGCACATTACAGAGCAAGCCCTGGCATCCTTAGTTGAACATTGCCTAAAGTCCTCACACAGATTTGGGGAAGCCAATTGTCAGTCTGATGGTCAACCATGGGACTCACACCCCTCCTGCCCTTGCACCCATCTGTCTGGTGCCTGTCTGATGGTAAGACCCCAGTGTGGACACATGCACCACCTACACAGTTGTTGGACATTGCAGGGAACACGGTGAAGTATGTGAACATGCACACATCACATCTCTTGCCACTGAGTCAGTGCAGGTGTCCGGATAAAGGGATGGCCAGAGTCTAAATAGAAATGCATGTGATGCATACCAGCACCAGACACCATGATGCACCCATGTCCGGATAGTCAATGCCACAATGGGGTGCAAGTTGCACATGTCACTCCCCTGCAGGATCAGTCTCAGGAAGTTTAATGCCATGACACAGGAATGCGTGCAAAGTCATACATTACTGTCTCAAGTCACATGGCCATGGCAGCCAGCCAACAACAGTCTGCACTGTGTCACAATCCGAGAGCATGGGGAATGCAAGTTATGTGACTGACAAGTGCACATGTCCATCCCCCAAAAACCACATCATCTGTACTACTATTTGTCCACGTCATACCAACTGGACATATGGGGGACATGAAACACAACTCTCTGAACATGAGCACCTCACAGTGTGCTGTGAATGAAAATACAGCTGCCTGAAAGTCACAGTCGCAAACACCTGTGTGCACAGTCAAGTGATCAGACACCTATAAGTCACAGAAGTATTGTCTATCATGGTCACATCTCAGATGGCATGCTGAGCCCTAACCGATAAACATACCAGTAGTCCTGACAACGAAGACACAGCACAATGAGACAGAGGCAGACACCTGAGGGTACATTTCACTGATCACAACATGCCAGATGATACACGGGAGTGGGAGTACAGAGTGTATTGTATGCCCTGGAGTAGGCATGACTGTCCAGCTCCACCTGTAAGAGGGATGAGTCCTGGACAGTAGGCAGGTGGCTAAGCATGTGTGACACACTGGATACACATACTCCTGAGGCTCAAACATTGTTCCCACCAGCAGCATGGGTGTGTGCCAAATTCCCCAGGGACATGTGGTGAGTCAGAGCAGCAAGCGGACCACTTATCAAAGTTACACCCAGATTACATGTCAGAACTTAGGCATTGTGTAAGCAATTGACCCACCCATGAATCGCACAACATAGTCACAGGAACAAATGCTGTCCCCCACCTTGAGCAAAGCTAAATGCAATGACACAGTCCCCAAATGACACAATTTCCTGACTATAAGGGCCACACATATGCGTATCAGAGGAGAAGTGGGCATGTCACAAATGAGGGACATGGGTCCTGGACCACATGACTGATGTACTGTGGAAGTTTAACCAGGCCAGAGGAGGGCACATAGCATGTCAGACAAAGTGCACAGTGCAGTCATGGGCTCACCCCTCCTTGCTGCTGTCTGTCCTTCAGCTGCCCATCCAGGTCAGGGAAGACCACCGCCAGGATCCGGAGCATGTGGGGGGTCAGGGTCCGGTGTCCGCCCCTCCTGCGAGGAGGCAACAGCTTCAGCTGGACCCTTGCAATCCTCCGGGTCCAGCCACGAAGGTCCTGCCACCTCTTCTGGCAGTTGCGGATCCTGCGCCTGTAGACCCCCACGGATCTTACATTCCGGGCGATGGTCAGCCAGATTTCCTGCTTCTGGTGGGCATCAACCTGTGAGGATGACAAAGTGAAAAGGCCATTACTACACATGCAACATATACGTGCATAACACAGTTGGATTTATATGTCTCAATCACAGGGGCATATGATGTACACAGGCAGTGCAACAATGGCTATGAACAGTTTGCCAGCAGTCACTACATGGTATCATTGCATGGGAAGTAAATCTAGTTGGAATGCACTGTTACTGCATGTAACTACACACTTTGGGGTGTGACAACTACTCAGTGGGCATGCTAGCCAGTGGTGTGCACACTGAAAGTCCTGCTAGTCAGACAACATGCACAATTAGTGAGGCAGTGGACAGCACACTCACCTGCTCCCCTGGTTTCCCATACAGCTTGCTGTACTGTGGAAGGAGGCTGTCCAGCAGGGCCTGGTTCTCCTCAAGGCTGAAGGCTGGGGCTCTCTCCACAGTACATGCCATTGCAGGAGCCAGAGGATGCATAAACAGCAGCAGTGTTGGTGGCAGATGTCGTCCTGGAGCATGTAGTGCAGGCAAGTGAGCTCTCAGGGGAACAGCCAGCATTATATGTGTGCTGCAGAGGCAGATACTGTCCCATGTGTCCAAAGTGATAGGTCCAAGTCGTTTGCATCTTCTGAATCTGACCAATCCATGAAATAGCAGCACTAATACACGCCCACAGCATCCTTCAAATCTTCAACTTCATGACACCCATGATTTTGCAACATTGTTGTGGCTGGCCAACTGAATTCACTGCATCAGACTCGTTGGAGCCTCGAAAACGCGTCCGTTGCCATGCCAGGCCCCAGCCAATGTGTGCGCACCAATCGGTCCATTGCTGTACAACGCGTATATCGGGATACAACGCGTATCCGCACACATCATATGCAATGGGCCGGCCGGGCACACCGATCGGTCCATTGCTGTACAACACGTACCCGGGATACAACGCGTACCCGCTCACATACAATGCAATGGGCCATGCGGGCACACCGATCGGTCCATTGCTCTACAACGCGTACCCGCTCACATACAATGCAATGGGCCGGCCGGGCACACCGATCGGTCCATTGCTGTACAACGCGTATTTCGGGATACAACAGATGCAATGGGCCGGCCGGGCACACCGATCGGTCCATTGCTGTACAACGCGTACCCGGGATACAACGCGTACCCGGTCACATACAATGCAATGGGCCGTGCGGGCACACCGATCGGTCCATTGCTCTACAACGCGTACCCGCTCACATACAATGCAATGGGCTGGCCGGGCACACCGATCGGTCCATTGCTGTACAACGTGTATTTCGGGATACAACAGATGCAATGGGCCGGCCGGGCACACCGATCGGTCCATTGCTGTACAACGCATATTTCGGGATACAACAGATGCAATGGGCCGGCCGGGCACACCGATCGGTCCATTGCTGTACAACGCGTACCCGGGATACAACGCGTACCCGCTCACATACAATGCAATGGGCCGTGCGGGCACACCGATCGGTCCATTGCTCTACAACGCGTACCCGCTCACATACAATGCAATGGGCCGGTCGGTAACACACCTATCGGTCCATTGCTGTACAACGCGTATTTCGGGATACAACAGATGCAATGGGCCGGCCGGGCACACCGATCGGTCCATTGCTGTACAACGCGTACCTGGGATACAACGCGTACCCGCTCACATGCAATGCAATGGGCCTTGCGGGCACACCGATAGGTCCATTGCTCTACAACGCGTACCCGCTCACATACAATGCAATGGGCCGGCCGGGCACACCGATCGGTCCATTGCTGTTCAACGCGTACCCACTCACCACAGATGCAATGGGCCGGCCGGGCACACCGATCGGTCCATTGCTGTACAACGCGTACCCGGGATACAACGCGTACCCGCTCACAACAGATGCAATGGGCCGGCCAGGCACACCGATCGGTCCATTGCTCTACAACGCGTACCCACTCACATACAATGCAATGGGCCGTGCGGGCACACCGATCGGTCCATTGCTCTACAACGCGTACCCGGGATACAACGCGTACCCGCTCACATCCAATGCAATGGGCCGTGCGGGCACACCGATCGGTCCATTGCTCTACAACGCGTCCCTGGACAGGTCACACGCATATGTCACCATGCTGGTCACTGGTGAACCTATGCCAGCCACATATACTTTCCAGGGACTCAGGGGCACACCTACAACACCACACCCAGTCCACACTGTATCTAAGGCATGTGTGGCAGCATAACCTTATCTGTGTATGGGGGTGAACATGTGGTTTTTGGGGTGGCATTTGGGGGCAGACACACCCAGGCTGTGCACGTGTTCATGGGGACAGGGTCCTTTGTGTGTTGTGCACCTGACCACTGTGGTGTGCAACTTTTCATTTTGGAGCATGTGTCATGGTCACATTTCCAGGTTGTGTATGTGTATGACATGTCACATACACCCATGTGGGAAGGCATGTACGTCACAGGGTGGCCCATTGCCACAATAGTGATGTCCCTCCGCAGTCTGTGTGCATGTTGTGTTTCACATGTCTCTGACTCCATGTGCACAATGGGAGACAGTCTCCACATCCACGTGGTTTGTGCATGAACTTTGATGTTGTGTGTGTGTGTGTCACAGACGTCCATGTCTGTCCTGCAGAGGCTACAGGGGCCACTACCTGTGGGTGTCATGTTAGTTTTTCTGACGTGTACATGATACGCAATGTCATGCCAGTGTCCATGTGGCAAGACAGGGTCCCTGGGAATCTACCTGTCAATGAGCTGTGATGCCTGTGGAGCATCTGTCCAGACATGTCACTGTGGTATGTGTGTGGAACGTGAGAGCAGTAAATGGGTACTGTGACACAGCCTAATGGTTTCCCATAGCACACCCTGGAACCTGTTGTCAACACTTGTTGAACAGAGATGTTAGATGATGTCCATGTAGGTGCCATATATGTCCAAACAGAACGACACACACATCAAGTACTTGTGTTTGTTAATGATGTATCATGTGAAATTGAGTATGGTGAACGGCACATAGTTGGGGTGACTGACAATCTTGCTTTCTTCACCTATGCACTGCAGGGCTCCTGCTGTCCATCGACCATTCCCAGACCTGGCAACGATGGTGGAACGTGACAGCATCCGACGGTACCGCTTCACCAGGCAGCTGATTGAGGATTTGGCAGTGCGGTTGGACCCACATTTGCAGCCTGGCCGTCCGTATCCTACAGCGCTGACCCCCAAGGTGAAGGTGATGGCAGCCCTACACTTCTTTGCCACCGGTACCTTTCAACACACTGTGGCGACTGCCGGTGGGATGTCACAGACTATGTTCAGCCGTGTGCTACGCGATGTTTTGGGGGCAATGTTGATATACCTGAACCAGTACATCTATTTCCCAACACGTCAACGACTCACTGATGTCAAGAGTGACTTCTATGCCCTGGGGAGGATGCCACATGTAATTGGCTCCATTGATGGGACACATGTGGCTTTGATACCACCACAGGTACAAGAGCAGGCATACCGGAACCGTAAACATTACCATTCGATCAATGCTCTGGTGGTATGTCTTGCAGATATGACCATCACACATGTGTGTGCCCGTTTCCCCGGTTCGGCACACGATGCCTACGTGATGAGGAGTAGTCGCATCCCGAGGATGATGTCACAGATGCCGAACCAGCGTGCCTGGCTTGTCGGTGTGTACTGACTTTGTACCATTGTGTGTGTTCTGCTAAGTTGTTTTCCGCACACATTTTCAAATCGGCTAATGTGCAATTGTCTGTCTGTAGGTGACTCGGGATACCCCAACATGCCGTGGTTGCTGACACCCCTCAGGAACCCTGTGACACCAGCCCAGATGCGCTACAATGAGGCACATGGTCGGACGAGGAGGGTGATTGAGCGGACCTTTGGTCTCCTGAAGAGCCGCTTCCGCTGCCTGGACAAGACAGGAGGGGCCCTCCCATATGCCCCAGCAAAGGTGTGCAAGATTGTCATCGTCTGCTGCATGCTACACAACCTGGCAGTGTGAAAGGAGTTGCCTCTCATCCTGGATGACGATGACCAACGTCCGCCACCTGAAGAAGATCCTGGCCTGGGTCACGATGCCAGTGATGATGATGATGATGATGATGATGGTGATGTCCGCACACAGCTCATCACCAACTTCTTCAGCTGAATGTGAGGCTCCAGAGGGTTGTAATGTCAATGATTTGAGTTTGCATGATATGTGTGTGTGGTGCTCTGGTGCTGTTTGAGTGTGGCCATGTGCTACTTGACTGGATGCGTGCAGCGATGTGTCCTTGCAGGTGGTCTGTACTGCCCAACAGTGTTGACATGCTAACTTGGTTTTGTGTAGTTATCTCGTGACATGTATTAGACATGAGTATTGCCGTTCTGTGCTGTTCTTCAGTGGTTTTGACTGTGTGTCATGTCTGTCCTTCACAGGGTGCTGCCGGAGTTGTTTGATCAACTTGGATCCCACGAATCCATGATTCAACTTCCAAGGTGGAAGCAGTCGTTTCCCTACAGGTGATGTGCCCCACACCCCTGGACTTTATTTCTTCTACAATTGTTGACTGTGTGGCCACTGCCACGTGGGATTACCTTGCATCTGTAGTGGAAACAACATGTTGCAAATGTGTAATAAACCTGTGCTTCACTTTGGGATGTGCGTTGTCTGTGGTCACACATTTGACTGACATTTGCTTACTGCACCTGTAGTCTAGTTGACAGACTGTGAATAGGTGGCGTGTCTGTGCATTCCACTGTATTTAGTTGCAACATCAGTATATGTGATGAGTCTGATGGCCCTGGTGTGTATGTGTTGTGTGGCCCTAGTGGTGTGTCTCCCTCATATGTGTCACGTAGCCATGACTGACATGACGGTGTTGGACTTGCTGTAGCAGTTAGCATGCACAGTGTCATTTTTCTGATCACCATCTCCATGACAGAGAGCACGTTGGAATCACAACAGAGGCAGATATGGTGTATTGGTGAGTTTATTTACATACAGGTCTGAGAATGGTGCACAGGATGGTGGGTGCTGTACATAGAAATTGGAATCCAAAGTTCCCATGTGATTCAGAAGTCTTGGTAGCTGAAATGTCCAGAGTAAAGTCCACAGTCATCTGATGAATTTGGCCAACTAGAGCTCCCCATGTCATGTGGGAGAGTTGGGTTGGCTTCGACAGGGCGTGCAGTTTGCACACAGAGGAAAAGTTCCAGAACAGGTGTTGGCTTCCTGGGGGATGTAGATGGCCATCGGCCTCTCAGTTTGGCCTCCTCGGACGGCCCCTCTTCTTGGGGGGGACCCTCAGGTGCAGGCTGCGGCGGTGCAGGGGACTCTCTGCCAGAGTCCTCCTCCCTCCCTGTGGCATTTGCAGTTGTTTCAGCAGCAGATGTTGTGGGCACACAGGGGGGTGAGGCCATGTTGGTGCTGATCTGGCGGAGGCATGTCAGTATGTCCCTATGCACCGCTGTCAGTTGTTCCAATGTGTCCCACTTGGACTCCATGCCAGACATGTGTGTCTCGACACGTGACATGTGTGTCTCAACACGGGACATGTGGGAGTCCAAGCGGGCATGATGGGCAGCCTGCTGCTGTTGTATGTCCTTGAGGATCCCCACTACCTGGCTGACCTCTCCGGTGCTAGTCTGGTACGCATCCGCGATGCGTGCCTGTTGTGGGTCATCATGCAGTCCAGACCCCTCTGCAAAGAGCGACCTATGTCTACCACCCCTCCCACCACCCCTGGCGACACGTGCAGGACCTGCAGTGGCACGCACAGGTCACCGTGGGCCCACTTGGGTGTTGTTCCTGGGCTCGTTGTCACCAGCTCCAGTTTGGGTCTGGGTCCCTGCCCTGTTGTCATCTGTGGTCCTTGGTCTGTCTGTTTTGGCAGGGGTGGCCTGTGTGTTGGCAGTTGTTGGAGGGGTGGGTTCAGGGGGTGCAGATGTTGGTCCTGCTGGTGCTGCATGATGACTCACACCGGAGGGTCAGGCTGGTTCTTCGCCATCCGAGCAGTGCAGAGGCTGATCCACCCCAGTGAGCTCAGTGTTCCCCGGAGCCTGGGACAGGGACTCCTCCTCGTCTGCTGCTGTGTCCCCATCATCACCTGTTTTGGGGAGAGACACAGATTGTATGTTATGTTTCTACTGGCATCAATTGTTCAAACACCTGACAGTTGTGACTGTACCTCTGGATGTGGGCCTGGACATTGCATTCTCCTAAATTGTGACAGTCAGAAAGTGATATTGGTGTAGCACATTGTCCTGCCAACCTGTGGCATGTCAATGTGAATGTTGAGGTGTGTGCATGACCAGCATTGGTGGTATTTGCTTGCCATCCGGGCCTCCTTCTCCCCCAGCCCAGTTATCCCACCATGAAGCGTGCTTCCATTGCAGGGAGTGCAAGTTGTCTTTCAGGATGTCAGTCGGTGGTGTCCTGCTGTTGGTTGTTGCACAGTTCCCAGCAGGGCCTTGTGCTCCCCCAGCAGTACCCAGTGCCAGCCATCTTGTGAGTCCTTTTCCACTCCCTGTGATGTGAGCATGGTTCAGGGTGGTGTTGATGGGCCAATTGTGAGGCTGACCAATATCTGTGACTACCACTCCCATCATGCTATTGCCTACACCCCCTTCCCAGCATGCCCATACTTCCTTCCTTTTGAGTGGACTTCACTGTGTGTGAGTGTGACAGCAATGGCAAGATGGCTGGCAGTGTGGTCCTGTTGTTTGTTGGTGCCCAGTTCCCAGCAGGGCCTTGTGCTCCCCACAGCTGTGGCCAGTGTCAGACATCTTTGAAGTGGCTTTTGACTCCCTGTGAGGTGTGCATGCTTCAGTGCTAACTTGCTGGGCCATGTGGGTGTGAGATGTTGATCTGTGACTACCACTCCCATCATGCTATTGCCTCCACCCCCCTTCCCAGCATGCCCATCCTTCCTTCCTTTTGACTCTGCTTCCCTGTGGGGTGGGGTGCCTGTGCTGACAGGATGGCTGGGAGTGTTGTCCTGGCAGTTGTTTGGCTACAAGTCCCAAGAGTGTCCCTGTGCTTCACACAGCATAACCCAGGGTGGTCGTTCTTTGTGGGATCTTCAGTTAGGATGTGAGGCATTGCATTCTCCCAGGTGGGTTATGTGGAGTTAGTGTTGAGGGGGTGTGTGAGTGGAGGTGCTTGTAACTATGGTCAGTGCTGTGAGTCCTCCTTCCCACCCAGCCAGATATCCCACCATGGAACGTGCTTCCATTGCAGGGAGTGCAAGTTGTCTTTCAGGATGTCAGTCAGTGGTGTCCTGCTGTTGGTTGTTGCACAGTTCCCAGCAGGGCCTTGTGCTCCCCCAGCAGTACCCAGTGTCAGCCATCTTGTCAGTTGTTTTCCACTCCCTGTGATGTGAGCATGGTTCAGAGTGGTGTTGATGGGCCAATTGTGAGGGTGAGTAATATCTATGCCTACAACTCCCATCATGCTATTGCCTACACCCCCCTTCCCAGCATGCCCATACTTCCTTCCTTTTGAGTGGACTTCACTGTGTGTGAGTGTGACAGCAATGGCAAGATGGCTGACAGTGTGGTCCTGTTGTTTGTTGATGCCCAGTTCCCATCAGGGCCTTGTGCTCCCCACAGCAGTACCCAGTGTCAGCCATCTTGTCAGTTGTTTTCCACTCCCTGTGATGTGAGCATGGTTCAGAGTGGTGTTGATGGGCCAATTGTGGGTGTGACCAATATCTGTGACTACCACTCCCATCATGCTATTGGCTACACTGACTTCACCAGCATACACATAATTCCTTCCTTTCAGTGAGCTTCCCTGTGAGGTGGTGTTCTAGTGGTGGTTAAATATCTGGGAGTGTTTGTTGGTTCTATTTGTGCCACTGCCTTGCTGTATTTGTTGTTAGGTTTGTACATGTCATGACACAGTTACATATCACTATGAGATGGGAGGTATTGTGTTTGTCTGACTAGCATTCACATCTTGGGATGAATATATTTTGGTTGCTGTGTACTTGCTAAGGGTGCATGGTTTGCCTATCCCCTTGACTGTGATGTGTGTGTGTTGTCACACCATATTGTGTATATTAGTTGTGTACTCACCAGGCTCTGGGATGTCTGTTAGTCCGTATACGCTCACTGGTGGTAGGATGGCCCGCACCTTCTCCTCCCAGGGCCTGAGGTATACTGGTTTTGCAGGAGGGCCACTGCCAATGTGCTGGCTGAGGAGGTAGTCCTTTTTGAGTAGGTCCCGGACCCTCCTGCGCACATCATACCACCTGTTCTGGATGTCTTCCTTTGTGCGCAAACATGGTGATTGTGCGTTCACCCTGTCGACAATCCTCGCCCACATCTTGGTTTTCTGCGACATGGGGGTCTGTTGTACCAAGGTACCAAACAACTGTGGCTCTACCCTCAGGATCTCGTCTACCAGGACTTCCAATTCACTATCTAGGAATTTATGGTTCTTCTTTGGGGGCATGGTGATGGGTGGTGGTGGTGATTGATGTGTGTGTGTGTGCAAGTGGGGGGTGTGAGTATAGGTTTAGCTGGGTGTGTGTGAGGGTGCTATTTGTAGGTGTGGTGATGGTGTGTGGCTTGTATGATGTATGAGCTGTGAGTGTGTCTGTGGTTGCTGTGTGATGGTGTTCTGTGCTGGTAGGTCAGTGGAATTTGCAAAGGATCATGGTAGGGATTTGTGGCCTTTATGTAGGTGGAGTTGGAGGTGTGTCCTTGTTCCATTTTTTTTTCCTCCCTGTATATATTGGCTTTGTGGTTGCTTGTTTGGCCCTTTTAAAAAAAAAATTTCCTTGGTGTTTTTGGTGCATGTAGGAGTCGTTCTTGTGTCCGAGTAGGACGCTGCAGTTGTCTGGTGCGATCTTGTCTGACTCGTTCCCGCTGTGTGTCAGCTAGGTTTCATATGCGGCGTACGAGTCGGTCGCGGAGTATTGGGTTGCTTCGGCTGGGTTTTGTATGCGTGTCGGTCGTACGGCTTGTGCTCCGGGCGACTCGGTCGTGTTTTGCATGCACAGCATCGTACTACGTGGGTCGGAGTTCGCGGGTACGTTTCGTTCGGGTTCAATCCGGGTGCGTGTCGGTCGGTTCGTTTCGCGTGATTTCCCGGCCGGATGGCTTGTTTCCGTCCGGCTCGGTCGGTCGTTTTGTATTCCGTCCGAGTCTGTCGGATTTCACATGCATTTCATCGTACTACCCGGGTCGTACGGCGCCGGTCCGAGTCGGTCGGACTAAATTCCCGTACCGAGTCGGTCAATATGTTTTCCGGCCCGAATCGGAATCGGCCCCTCAGTATATAAGTTAATGATAAATCTTACCATTTCACTTCTTTTTGCTTTCACAGTTGCGTCTATGTCATGGCGTGTTCCCTCCAAGGTCCGGTCCGGTCTTCACTGGTTGTTTCGTCTGCTCCATGTGGCTCCACCTTCCCCCTCATTCATGTTCCCTTAATGTAGGTATGTCTTTTGTGTTGTTTTTCGTTTTCTGTTTCGTCTTACAATTTCTCTCCTTTTTTGCTCTTGGTGTCTTCTACACTCTTCTCCAGTCTTATTCTCTCTACTGCATGATATTACTCATTATTCTAATACTCATTATTTCTTGCTCCCTATTTCCTTGCTATCTCATCTCTAATTTTAACTTCCGCTTTATTGCTCATTCCATTTTATATTCATGGTTTACACCTTCCACATTTCATATTTCTCTCTTATTTAAGTTTCTATCTGTATTCCAGCTTTTTCTTATTAGTATACAATGTTCTTATAACGAATCGGATTTATGCCTCAAATTTTTGTCTCATTCCGTTTTTGATTACCTATGTCACTGAAATTTATTTCATGGAACGTTAGGGGTTTAAACTCACCTATCAAAAGGCAGAGAGTCCTCACTCATTTAGCTAAATTAAATGCTGACTTGGTGTTTTTACAAGAAACTCAATTAACAGATATTGAAGCATCAAAATTGAAAAGAGGATGGGTGGGGGATGTATTCTCATCTCCGGGAGACGGGAAACGTAATGGAGTAATGATACTTTGTCGTAAATCACTTCCAATTTCACTAGTGTCACAAGAATCTGATGGCGATGGCAGATGGCTGAGTGTCAAATTGTTGTTAAAGGATGTTCCAGTTTTTCTTCTTAATGTTTATGCCCCCACATGTGGTGAACCCTCTTTTTGGTCTACACTGGCCAAACACATTACACACTCTATGGAGGACAATTTTATATTAGCTGGTGACTGCAACCAAGTTTTTGACCCATTCGTTGACAGGAACTCTAGATTTCCCTTTGTTCCCAATAAACCACATAAATCCTTTGTTCACACTATCAGTCAGCACAAACTTCTGGACGCCTGGTGCCTATGAAACCCAACCACCAAAGAATATACCTTTTATTCCCCCACTCACCGCACTCAGTCTAGAATCGATTATATTTTTGTCTCTCACAATATCTCACAAACGTTTACGCATGCAGAAATCGGCCCCATTTTACTTTCAGACCATGCTCCTGTCTCAATTGGCATCGATATTTTACCTAAATCTTCAGTCCCTAAAAGATGGCGTTTTAATAATTCTCTTCTTTTAAATCCAGAATTTACTGCCTCTTTCACTAATTTTTTTAATGAATATTTTGAATTTAATCAGAATGAACATATGCAGTTTTCAACCACTTGGGATGCTTTTAAAGCTTCGGCAAGAGGTTTCATTATTGGTTTTGTTGCCAAGCAACGTAAAACTGCTCGTATGCATACTAAAAACCTTATGCAAGACATCAAGAAGTTAGAACATTCTTATTACACTTCGCACTCAAAAGAATGCTTAACAGCTCTTATAAATGCTAAATTGCAATTTAACAAAAAGTCGACTGAGGACGCCTCATTATACCTATTAAAATCTAGCGCAGAGTTTTATGGCGGTAAAAATAAAGCAGGGAAAATATTGGCTAATTACTTAAAAATAAGACAGAACAAACTAAACATAGAATCGATATATGATACTAATTCAAATTTAAAATTTAAGGATGCTGAAATTCTAAGTGAATTCTCCCTCTTTTACAAATCTTTATATTCATCCGAAGCAATACCCTCTCAACATTCCTTGTCACATTTCTTTTCTAATTTATCAAAACCTCACCTCTCTTCTCTAGATTTATCCTCTTTGGAGTCCGATATCACTCAACAAGAACTATTATCCGCACTTCAACATCTCAAAAAAGACAAAGCACCGGGTCCGGACGGCTTTACCGTTGAATTTTACCTACATTTTTCTAAAATCCTTTTACCTAAATTGTACACTTTAATTATTTTTTTTAGCTCTTTAAATAAATCCTCTGGATCTTTCTCAGAGGCACATATCTGCCTTATCCCCAAGGAAGGCAAAGACTCTAAATTTTGTAAGAATTATAGGCCTATCTCCCTGGTCAACATCGACTATAAAATCTTTTCAAAAGCATTAGCTATTAGACTGGATTCCTATCTACCAAATTTGCTGGGAAAGGAACAATCTGGCTTTGTTAAGGAACGTTTTATTACAGATAACACCCGACTTCTTTTTAATATTTTGTCCAAGTCGTCTCGCCTAGAATACTCCCTAGCCGCAATTGCATTAGACGCGGAGAAGGCGTTTGACAGGGTTGAGTGGACTTATCTGTTTTACGCTCTTAAATGGTTTGGCTTTGGTCCTAAATTTATTTCTTTGATTTCACTTCTTTACTCTAACCCTCGTGCTGCAGTTTGTGCTAATGGTTTGGTTTCTTCATTTTTTGACTTAGGTAGAGGAGTCTGTCAAGGCTGCACTTTATCTCCCTTTTTATTTAATCTAGCTCTGGAACCTTTCCTCTCCAAATTACGCCAAAACCCAAATATACACGGTTTCCAGATGACTAACTGTCATGTTAAACTTGCAGCTTATGCCGATGATATCTTGCTTTTTATTTCTAATCCAAGTGAATCAATTCCCGCCTTCCTAGCTGAAGTCCAAGCATACCACCTTATTTCTGGATATAAGCTAAATAACGATAAATGCGAAATTTTGCCCTTAACCAAACATACTTTTAAACCGGATTTCAGTGCTTCGAATTTTACATGGAACCCTAATCATATTAAGTATTTAGGGCTATATATTACACCCAATATTTCAGATACAGTAGCACTATGTATGAATAAATGCATTCAAAAGCTTAGCCACTAACCACTAAATGGCATCCCCTCTACTTATCTTGGTGGGGACGCTTAGATACCATCAAGATGATGTTGTCGCCCATAGTCTTATATACTATATCCAATATACCAGTCTCGATCCCTGTTAAATCATTCAATAAGATTAATTCAATTCTCTCTTCTTTTTTATGGAACAACAAAAAATCCAGAATGTCTCTGAAGAGATTGACTCGTTCCAAGGATGAGGGCGGAGTTAATTTTCCAGATTTTCGGGCGTATCAGAAAGTATTTCTTCTACGTCAGGCATCTCACTGGTTACGTGAGCCCACAGATGATTGCCCTTTGTGGACCTCAATTGAACGTCTCTTTCTCTCTCCCTTCTCTTTCCATGAGTATCTTTCTTTTTCACGCAAACCACAGCATCTCTCTACCCCCATAATCAAACTGACCTCTAAACTCCTCCAGCCATCATCTCATCCCACACAACACACTATTGATTCTTTCTTCAGTTCAACCATTTGGCACAATAAGAGTTTGCTTATCCATAATAAACCCTTCTATTGGAGAACTTGGAGACAGAGAGGATTACTTTGGGTTCACCAATTATTCTCCCAATCAGTCTTTTTATCCTTCTCCTCACTTAGCCAATTGTTTAACCTACCTACTTCATTCACTGCTAAATACAATCTCTTAAAGGAAGTCGTGATGACTACTTATACCCAAATCTCCAACGCACCTGTTATTTCTAATAGCCCCGACTCCCTCTCACAACTGCACGTTATGTTAAAAAACACACCTAAAGCTTCCATTATATACAGATTCCTACAAGGTACTACTACTATTAGGCAGAAATCTAAAATAGAGGAGGCGTGGGAAACTGACTTTCAGACCTCTTGGCCAATTCTTTTATGGAAGAATTTATGGATTAAATTACGTAAATCCTCTAGGGCAGCAAACACAACGCAAACATTGTTTTTTGTATACAATAGACTTTTATTATCACCGCATGTTTTAAGCAAAAGCTTTTCAACTGTTTCAGATGCTTGCTGGACTTGTTTATCTCCAAATGCTGATTTATTTCATATGCTATTCTCCTGTGTATCTGTATGTCACTTTTGGAAACAAGTATGGACTCAAATCAACTTAATTTTCGACACTAAATTTTCCTTTTCCTTCACCAACATCTTCTTAGGAAGCCTCTCACCTGTTTGGGAAAACATGACGTTCAATGTTAAAATTATTGATCTGTTACTAGCTGTCGCCTTTCAACAAATTACTATAAATTGGAAAGACTACAAAAATTTCTTACAGAACTTGGTGGTACGCTGTCTGTCACAGCCATAGGTTAGATACTGCTTTTGTTTACCCTATAAACTTGGCAACGAAACGTTTGGATTTATGGTCACCTGTTACAATATTTCTTGATGCAAATGCTAAAAGGTTTTCTCAGCCACAGCCATCACAACAGGAAGTTTTCAAACTCCCTTCATACCCTAATTGTTCCTATTTTCTTTTATAAATTATTGACATTCATATTTTACATGTATTACTTGTTTCTCATATATTGTCATCTATAAGTCCGTTTCGTATATCTGCATCTTTGCTTATTATGGACTTTTTGATATGAGGTTACTGCTATGTATTCTTTATAGACACCTTTATATTTGTCAATAAAATTTCCTTGAACTTAAAAAAAAGACTTTGATAGAAAAGCAGACGTTTGAGGTGAGCAGATCTAGAGTGTTGCTGGTGTTGAGAGTGCTCTGTACAGGAGCTGATTTCCACCTAAACTTGAGAACTACCCAGAGTTCTCTGCTTCTTTTTTGCATATATATATATATATATATAAATACAAGCCACCCGAAGCAAGAAGAAACGTCCAACGAGACGAGGAGGCTGGAACAAGCGCAAGCAGCGCATCGCCACGTGTCACCAGGAGCAAACGGGGAGTCAAACGCTAATGAGTGACATTCTGACTATTGTCAATCTGACTCCTAGAATCTTGACAGAAGTTGAAAAGACAGTCTTGCAACTTGGGCTGACCTTTTGTCCATCAAAGGATTTCGAGTATGTTCAAACAAGGATTGATCTCTTCAAGTACACAAGAAAATTGAAACTTTATAAATTTTTCAAAGCTCAAGGTCCAAGGAATGAATCTAATGAAGCTCAAATAGGGGATGTGGGCTTGGACTTATTAACTGGCCATGATTTGAGCACCCTAGCGATTTTGGAAGATTTACAAGATGAAGGCACTTCCAATGATGGTGATGCCATCAGGGGAGTGTTTTGTGTGCCACAAGAGAGCATGAGGAGTCCTTTTAGACCAGTTTCTAAATTCATTCCCCAATTACCAAATGATACTGTGGATATATTTTCTGATCTAGTGATAAAAGATCTCAAGGATTTGAGAATCAAAAGAAATGAAAGACAAGTGAGAAGCAATTTAACGAAACCACAAAGGATAGCATTGCAAACTTTACAGAGAGATAAAACAATAGTATGTAAACCTTCGGACAAGGGTGGGAATATTGTGCTGTTGACAGTTGAGTACTACTGTAGGGAAGCCCTAAAACAACTACAGGATATATCGAATTATGCACCCATTGTCATGAAAGAATACACAAAGAGTGTGTGTGAATATCAAGAACTGATCAATAAATGGAAAGATAGAGGAATGTTAAACGATGAGGAACATAAATTTTTGAATTGCAAACATCCACGCATTCCTACGTTCTATCACCTCCCGAAAATACACAAGGACACCATGAATCCACCGGGTCGCCCAATTGTCTCCTCAAAGGGGAGTTTGACTGAAAGTATGTCCATTTTTATTGATCACTTTTTGTTTGACTTTGTGGTGGAGCTGTCCTCCTACACTCAAGACACAAGACACTTTTTGAAGCAAATTGAGGGGATAACCTGGGAGGACAATTTTGTAATGATTACCTTGGACATTTCGAGTTTGTACACGAGTATCAATCATGCACATGGCCTTGAAGCCATAAAATATTTTTGAATGGCCGTTCTCTTAAGTATACAGAGCATAACTTGATGTTGTTGGAATTTATTAATTACTGTCTGAATAACAACATATTTCTCTTTCAGGAACAATTGTATAGACAGACCTGTGGTACAGCCATGGGCACCTGCTTCGCCCCCAGTTACGCGAATCTTTTCGTAGGCTGGTGGGAGAAGCGGGTGGCCTGGTCTGATTCCAATGCCCAGTGGACCAACAATTTAATCAGTTGGAACCGCTATATTGATGCTCTGTTTATTATCTATAGTGGCACAGAGAGATCAGCCCAGGATTTCATTAATCAATTGAACCTCAATGACCTAAATTTGAAATTCTCAGGGGAGATTAGTAGAACATCTGTCAATTTTTTAGATCTGTATGTCTTTGTATCCAATGGGAAACTCTGTACCAGTTTACATCGTAAGCCCCCGGCCGGTAATTCAATCTTGCATGCCGGCAGCTGCCACCTGGAAAAATAAAAAAATAGTATCCCCTATGGGGAACTATTAAGAATAAAAAGAAACTGTTCACGAGATTGTGATTTCCAGGTGATGGCTGCCGAAAGCATGGCAAGATTCCGTGTCAGAGGGTATTCTGAAGACATCTTAACGAATGCGAAGCAAAAGGTAGACACTAAATTGAGAGTGAATCTCATTAGTGGAGTATCCAATATGAGGAAGAGAAGACTGGTAAAAAATAACATTGCCTTGAATCAATGCAGAATGATAACTGATTTCTCCAATAATGCCAATGACATCAGGGACATAATGAGGAAGAACTGGCACATTCTCAAAGCTGATCCGATCCTAGAGGAAGAACTATCTAGAGTTCCCCTACTTACTTTTAGGAGAAATAAGTCAGTTAAGGACCTTCTGGTACAGAGTCACTTTGTACGGGATAAGAAACAATCATGTTTCCACTCTGTTAAAGGCTTTTTCCCATGTGGGAAATGTAAGGCCTGCAAATTTAGTTGCAAAGTATCAACTTACTCGTTTCCAGGGCTCAAGAATCCGAAAGTAATAGAGAAATTTATGAACTGCAATACCAGTCACACTGTATATTGCCTTGTATGTCCGTGTGGACGTCGGTACGTTGGCAGTACCATTCATCCGACCAAAATACGGATTCTTGTGCATCTCCGAGCCATTGCCTCTAAGGATAAAAATTACCCAGTGGCCAGACATTTTGAAATTCACCATGCAAGTGACAGGGATCTGTTACGGTATTTTTGTCTGGACCACGTTCCTAATGATGTAAGAGGGGGAGATAGAGAAACAAGGCTCCGAAGACTAGAGTCGAGATACATCTTAGATTTACAATCAAAAATGCCCCATGGGCTGAACAGCGGCGAGGAGTTATCAGTGCATCTCTAATTTATATCTGAGAAGGGGAACCGTAGATGTCAGTAATTTGAATTACAATTGAAATCTAAATTAGCAGGTACCTTTGTACATATGTATATAGAAAGCTAGATAATGAAATATTGGTCACTTTGATTTCCCTTTTTTTCTTTTGTTTATGTGTATATTAATTATCATAGGAGTGTGAGGTAGGAGTTGAATTTAGCACCATTATCGACCTTCAATAAGTGAGGACAAGCTGATCCTTGGCAGAACAACTAAATTGTCCTAAAGTCGCAAATTAATTACATAGGGTGTTGATGTGTACATAGTTATATGCCCATCTAGGGCACGATTGTAAATTTTGATCATGATCGATTTGATCACAATAATTTAAAATCATAATTTTGAGATGTAATATTGATCAAATGAAATATAGCCCATTCACGGCAGGATGACATTTTCTAAATCTTACGTTTGAATCTGTATTTCCATACCTTACGTTTGAATTTTGATTTCACAACAATGATAAATATGTATTTGCGTTATGGGACTGCAATAATGAGTTTGGCATTGCATGTTCCAAGATGGCCGAAATGGTTTTGCAAAAGGACGATTAGTCCGTTTTTGATGTTGTTACCTCGCAACCATGAATGAGTTATTAATTGTATTTAATGGCGTGGTCTCCGGCTGCCGCTCTATATTGAGAAAGGCAGTCGCCGAAACGCGTCTTTTTGTTCGTATTTTATGTGCCAATAAACTTGGTCACACAGTCCCCCGTGAGTGCTGTACTTTGTACTATGGAGCAGTGATATATAAATATATATATATATATATTTTGAGTCAGAGGCGCAACTAGAGCCAAATTTCGGGGGGGGGGGGTGCTACTAAAAATTTCGGGGGGGGGGGGCAATTCTTCCAGCAATAGGCAGAGTGGAGATGAAGGGGGTGATAAAACAGCAAAGCCTCATTAACACGTAAATGTCTTCTAAAGACCAGTGAAGTACTCGGGTGCGGCTGTGTGTGTGTGCCCGGGAAGCTGTCTCAGCCCGGGCTGCCACACACGATGGGGGGGGGGGGGGACTGAAGCCCTTTGAGCCCTATGGGCGTTGCGCGCCTGTGTTGAGTACCGTATGATCTGTGAATGAAAGACCGGGAAAATGCCCGATGGAATAAATTAGCAATCCGACCATGTTGGTTTGAAACTAATATTTTGAGGAAGGCCATTCATTCCATGCACTGAGCTCCTCCCTTCCTCAGTGCTTATTTATTTTCCTCTCTCTTTCTCTCTCCTCGTTCCTCTTTCTGTCTTCCTTTATCTCTTACAGCCTGGAGATGAATTTGGCAAAGAGGTTTACAAATGACCGACATTTCATAACGTAATGTAACGTGACATACCATAATTTCAGCTGCTCTTTTTGTGTTAGTGAACTGAGAGAGGATTAGTTCCACTAATCACACTACTGTTTTAAATAAATGCCTTTTTAAAAAACATGACGTAATTATCTGGCACACAGAACAACACGTGTGTTGTACAGGAGACATGACACAGACCACTAACACTGATGATATGAGCCTTGAGGAGAGGAACAGCCGAGTTGTTTTTCATGTCAGCCTTTGGTTACAAACATATTCCTGCAGCTAGAGCTCAACCGGCTAAGTTATCTTGGACTCCCACACGAAGGATCCAACTGTGTGCTATCCAGAGATGGGTGGGGATGGGAGGGGGGGTTGAGGGGGGGTTAAACCTGGCCTAAAGAGGATGCCAACAATGTGGTCATCCTTTTTGTTCCTATCAAAATGAGCACCACTCATAGGGTCTATGAACCACTTTATAATCCCGAACTAGCCAGTCGCGGTCCGTGTAGGAGTGCCGGCCGGGCGGTGACGTGGGGCGGGGGAGGGGCAGGGTGGGGGGTAGCAAAGTACGGATTACGGACCAATACAGGTAAGTAGACATCTAAATCAATAAAACGAATTTCGTTGTGAGCACTGCATCGCCAAATGCGATGCAGTGCGCGCAACGAAATTCGTTTCATTGATTTAAATGTTTACTTACCTGTATTGGTCCGTAATCCGTACTTTGCTACTCCCCACCCTGCCCCTCCCCCGCCCCACGTTACCACCCGGCCGGCACTCCTACACGGACCGCGACTGGAACTAGCACCAAACATTAATGTAGAAAACCTTGAAATGACCATAGATACCAGCCTGTCAATCACCGCCACAAATCTGGAAATATTACTGGCTCAGATATGGGGGCATATTATCAAGAACGGCGTTAAAATTATCGCCGCTTTAGCGGCAGAAAACTGCCGCTAAAGCGGCGATAATGGGCTTGATAATATGCCCTTGAGAATTCCAATAGAAGCCCATGTTGACACCAGAACATGGACTTGTATTGGAATTCTCAAGGGCATATTATCAAGCCCATTATCGCCGCTTTAGCGGCAGTTTTCTGCCGCTAAAGCGGCGATAATTTTAACGCCGTTTCTTGATAATATGCCCCATGGTGTTTACCTTATACATGTGCGTTACCCTTCACCACCGCCTCATTTCACTCCACCTTCAGGTGGTTAACAAATGTTTTACTCCTGGATTATATACTCTGTTGTTATGATGTTCAGCATGCTACTACTGCATGCCACAGCCGTGCTATGCGAAACTGCTAAATAAATAAATAGATAAAATAAAAATGCTAAAACTGAGAATATATTTTTAAATTTAAATCAAAAGGGAAATTCATCTTATTTCCTCTAATCTGAGGAGGCCAGTAAACACAGGGCTAGATTACCTTCATATCATCTGTCCAGGCCTCTCAAAGAAATGAGTAAAACTATAAACAAGCATTGGCAAATCTAATAGGTCTCGCTTTGCCACTGCTCTCAGCTCCCCATTACTGGGTTTGCCTATTTGGGATGCTATTTAAATTGCACCGGCCATCTTGCAAGTCTGGCTCACAGCTTCACAAGCATGCTCTTGGCAAACTCTGCTTTATTTTCTCCACAAGAGCTCATGTTTCTCCTTTGAGAACCCCCTTCCTCTACACCTCAAACAAATTCAGTATGCTCCTTTCTTCCTGCCAACCTGTACATAGATTTAATCTAGACTTTGATTGGTGAAATCATTTCTAGGGTGGGAAGAGTCAGATAGGAGTCTGTAGGAGCTCAGAAACAGACATTTTTGTGAGTGCTCACAAGCTTGCAAGGCCTCACACCCTCACCTTCTGTCAATGTGTTGCAGGACACTTATAACTGACAATGCTTTTGTGAACTGGGCTTCCCCACCTGAGTTTGTGGAGAGAGATTCAGCTTTGTAGCCCCTTTTCTCTCAGGCATTACTCTCTGAATGGAAAATGTGTCTCCCCTTAGAGTCCATATCTTCTTTGTGATGTGGCCTGAAATGCTCACATAATAGTGTATTGAAAGCAGTAGTAATTATGTATTCAGACATCAGAATGCACAACAGTCACATACATCTTACGTCTCAGTTTAGTGAGAAATTTAAGCAAAAACACCTCATTTTAAAGCAGTTCTGGATGGAGTTTCCTCTTTCCAAAGTGTAGACCTACAAGAGGCCTCACGTTATATGTGGCACTTTTAACCAATCAGAATTGTAGCTTTGCCTTTCCCAGTTAAAATATGGGAGTACTAGGCCAAGCATCTAAGAGATATTGACTGAATGTGCAAGAATGGCGCCTTTGAACACGGTATTTGCTGTAGCCTCGTGGGGAGAACACAACATTACAGCAAGAAGTCCTTATATGTTTGCGCATAACACTGTCAAGAGCTTCTCTTTTCCATGTATATTTTCTTCTGACTTCCAGTAGGTATTCTCGAGAGTTTTCCGCCAGTGGCAGCCAGTAAGTACAGCTTAGAGGGGGTCTTGGACACACACACACACACACACACACACATATGCACAATCACTTAAACATATGTATTCACATGCTGACGGGCACACATACACATTCACAACACTCCCTCACAAATACACCGACATTCATGCATACAAACACGCACCAAACAGTCAATTAAACCACAACACTTACCTGCTGCAGCTCTTGGGGAGGGAAGCCTTGGAGGTGCCAAGAGTGTTGGGACTGCTGCCTCCCCTCATTGGCTAGACACTCAGCCCTGGGCTTAAAACTGAAGTGCTCAAGTACGGGCCTATCACTGACGCTCTCCCTCGTCATGAGGGGAGGGCCTCAGGGACCTTTGCCAGGCTGAGGAGGCCACACCCACATGAACTGTGACATCCTCAGCCTGGCAAAGTTCAGTTCAGGCAGCCAGGAGCCTGTGCATTCAGCGCATGTTTAACTCCTCGCTGCCTGATCTGAAAACAAAGAGTGACTGTCAGGCTCACCTTTGTTCAGCCTGAGAGATACTCTTTATGTCCAAAAAGAGCGTGGGCGTGGCCCTTTCACCCTTATGGACGGGCTGCTGTTGGTTTTCAGAACTTCTGAAACTCATGGCTTCTCACTGTTTATGCATTTCTACAAAGTTGCCAGAGATTTTTTTTCAACGTGGTTACAATGCAGAGAACTGCCTGGGCTCACTGTACCACTGGAATCAAGCTATCCTGGCTGAAGAGGGGTGAAACACCGAAACCGGTCCTAGGATGCTTGTTTCCGGTCCAGGGAGGACCTGGCTTAGCAGTTCGGGCTGGACTGTTCCCATGAGGTACAGGGTCAAGACTGATTTGCATATGGCCAGGTCTAAACTGGGGTGGCATGGTGAGCAAAAGAATGATGGATTTAACCCAGATATCTTGACTGGGGGTGAATGTTTTGATTTGTTCTGCATTCCGGCCATCAATTGTGTGTCTTTTGCTTTCTCGCCCCAAGAAAACCGTAGCTGTAGTGAGACCATCTCCAACATGACAAAGTTCCTTGGTATGATAGGCAGATGGGAGAGCTGAGAAAAGACACTTGGTCAAGGATGTTCGAGATCCTTAAAGTAAGTGGTCATATGTACCAGAGTTCAGCTCAGATCCACTGCTGAATATATTCAGCTGGACAGTATGGGGCAACAGAAATGAAAGGTAAGTGAGAGTTTAGGGCTTGGCCCTGGGCCTTTACCACTCCAGCAGGGCCCTCTCCATTTGAGATTGAGGTTTGAGTCTGTGATCTGCAGCAGGTTCAAGCAGTTGCCAAGGCGATCAGCCCGGAATCTTGTCCAGTTAATTCTCCTGGTGCAGCATTCGCTGGTTCTCGAGTGAACCAAGTGCATTGTCCCAAGGGACTCCTTGCAGCCAGTGCTCCAGCAGAATATAAATCAGAGATTTCCTGTGTCCACATCTGCTCTAAGGTTCCCTTCAATGTTTTGCTAGTACATGCAGGAACCTATTTTAGTCTGTGCCCATGTTACATCGTTGCTACAGACAATTACATTCACATTGCTTTCTACAACAAGTACTCCATTCCGCTACCACTCTTGCGTTGTTATGAGCCACCCATAACCACTGAGATACCCTAGGGCCAGAGGTCCTGCAGAATCCCCTGCCTGGACTTTCAGCCAGTACTTAATTTGTAAAACAATGAGTGCTGGTGCGTGAAGCTCTGGTCGGAAGCCTGCGGCCGGTGTTATTAAATGCCAGCGAGTCAAATACCAACGTTGCATATCTTTAATCTAACTCCTGCCTCTTTAATCCACTGCCAGACACTCCCTGCCGCTCTATCTCATTGCAGGTTCCTGCTTTCTCCCTTTGTGATGTTTTTTCCATCGTTCTCTTCCTCCGTCTTTCCATTTTGTGTGTTTCCCCTCTCTTGCACTCAGTAAATGTCTGCTAAGGAAAACTAAGTCCTGGTCTTCAAAAAATGAGTGCCGCTGGACCCCACCAGCAGCAGCCACCGCTCAACTTAAGCACTGCTTTCATCATTGTTAAGCAATGTTCTCCAATGAAAGGTTTGTACATAAAGCCACAGGCTCTCCACTGTTCCTTTTTCCATCAGTGCTTGAAATGGAAATATTAAAGTGACGGTATTCTCTATTTGACGGTACCTGTTGGATACTGAGAAGTGACAATACTCTCCCATTATAAGTACTGCACTAGGGCTGAGGCGCTCAGTACTGGACAACACCTCCCATTTAGGGCACTGTTTTCCCTCCATCACGTGCTATATTTATGTATCCATGTCTTGTTGTTAAGGAAAATGTAGGAAACATCCACTCTGCATTCTTCATCTATCTGCTATACTTATATTGTAAATAACAAAAATATTGTTATACACTAATATCGGAGACAAAAATATTGTTTTTTAATATAAACATAGTTAAGCATAAAATATATTAACATTATACAGTAATATAATGTAAATTACAGATAATTAAATAATGTTAAATTATATATAAATGTTATATTTATTTTAAAAACTCATATATATGTGTATGTTTATTTAACCATATATAATTTAAAACTATTATTAAAATAATATTTATAATTTAAATTACAAATTACAATTTTTTGTAAACTTACAAATATATATATACACACACACACACACACACACACTAAATGTAAAACTGTAACAAATAAACTGGCAACAATTCTAAAAAACATACCAATTTAATTACACATAACAAAGTAAACAATATAAAAAATAAATTTTACTAAAAACATATTAGATATTACAAATATTAATAAATGAAGTTAATATAATATGAAATACACAGAAACATCATAATAGAAATGTAAACAATATAAACAAAACTCTAACATTTTAGGAATAATACATATATAATTCCCACTCCAATCTCTGCAACAGTAGGGAAAGCGTTGGATTCAGGAGAGGTAAAATGTACTATTCCCACTCCCGTCTGTGCATCAGTATGGAAAGTGTTGCACTCAGGAGGGGTAAAATTTACTATTCCCACTCCAGACTGTGCAACAGTAGGGAAAGTGTTCGATTGTATAGGGGTAAAATGTACTATTCCCACTCCAGTCGTGCAACAGTAGGGAAAACGTTGGACTCAGGTGGGGTACAAATTACTATCCCCACTCCAGTCGCTGCACATGCGGGGAAATGTTGGATTGTGGAGGGGTGACATTTACTATTCCCATTCCAATTTGTGCAACAGTAAGGTAAGCGTTGAACTTATGAGGGGTAAAATGTACTATTCCCACTACAGTCTGTGCAACAATAGGAAAAGTGTTGGATTGCGGAGGAGTAAAACTTACTATTCCCACTCCAGTCGGTGCAACAGTAAGGAAAGTGTTGGATTGCAGAGAGGTAAAATTTACTATTCCCACTCCAGTCAGTGTAACCGTAGGGAAAGGGTTAGACTCCGGAGGGGTAACAATTTACTATTCCCACTCCAGTCGATGCAACAATAGGGAACGTGTTGGACACAGGAGGGGTAAAATTTACTATTCCCACTCCAGTCTGTGCAACAGTAGAGAGAGATAGAGTAGTTCATTTCAAACACATAAAATATTTTAACAACTACATTAAATAACTGCGTATATAATTATTTAAATATGAAATATATATATATTTTTTAAATAAACAAATACAAATTTATTACAGTTTAATAAATATTTTAAATTAAAACAAATAGTAATGATCTAATTAAAATACCACACTATATTTTCACAATCATAACAGCCAACAAATACAAAATTATTTACAATGAAAAAGCATAACACAATTAGCACATGACAAAATAAATAACACATTTTTTAAACACTAAGGGGGTCACTACGATGGCGGAAGGCCCGCCACCGCCAGCCATGCGGTGGCGGGCTCTCCGCCATCGGACAGCAATTTTCCCCCCACCACATTACGATGGCGGGGGGAATCGCTTTCCGACCGCGGCGGTCGCAAAGACCGCTCGCCACGCTTCCGCCACAGGCAATCGTACCGTTTGCCTGGCGGAGCAGTCAGCATCTGTAAAATGGTGGCGGTGCCTAGCAGGCACCGTCCGCCAAATTACAATGCTGGTCGCAGCCAGCCTTTCCGTGGCGGGTAAACCGCCATTGAAAGGCAGGCAGGGATTGGTTTTGGGGGCCCGCAACGGCCCCCCCTTGTGTTGGTGCCTGCCAAGTAGTGCAGGGAAATGCACTACATGCATTTTTGGCATTGAGGCGGGTGCTGCAGCCAGCAGCACCCGCCACAATGGTAAAGATGCAAGATGCGACTGCCACTGTGGCAGTCACATCGTGATTCTACGTGCGGGACCACCACGATGGCGGGTGGACTCAAGTCCGCCCGCCATCATAATGACCCCCTAAATAACTTCTTTTACGTTTATTACTTAAATAACTTCCTACCCTATACCTCTACAAAAAAAAAACAACACACACCTAAAATATATCTTAAAATTATAATAATAAAAAAATTTACATAATTAATTATCAATTAAACAATTAATAGTAATTAACTACTAATAAAATAATTATATTTAATTACCTTCCCACCCTTTATTCCTACAAACCCAAAGCGCACCTATATATAATAGAAAAAAATATTCTAATTACATAATTTAAATAATTAATTATCAATTAAACAATTAATAACACTTAACTATTAAGACATAATTATATTTAATTAACTTCCCACCCTTTCCCCCTACAATCACAACTACCCTCACCTGATATATAACTTGAAAAATGTCTTAGGGGCTTATTACGAGTACAGTGGTCTTGAGAGCGCCGAACCTGTGGTTGCAGTCTGACCGCCTTAACCTAGGCGGTCTGACTGCCTGATTACGAGTGTGGTGGTCGGACAACCACCAGCCTGTCACAACACTGCCGGCACTGCCAGGATCCTGGATCCCGTGGTGCTGGTGTGCAGAGTGGTGAGTAATGGAGGCGGAGTCCGAGCCAGGCACCGCCGCCCATATTACAACTTGTCCTTCTGCAAGGCTCTTCAAGGCAGTGAAACCGCCATGAAAAAGCAGACAGAAAGGCAAGGAGGGGTCACCAAACAGGGCCCTTGGGCATTTTAGCCCGGGGGGTGGTTGTGTATAGGGGCACATGTTGTGACCCCCTTGCAATTGCACCGTAGTTTGTGCAATCTGTGCCATGCACGACATGGTGCATGACACTCATTGCACAGGCATGCTGATGGTGCTGCACCGCTAAAGACCACCAGAATTGCTGTGTTGCGGTGTGTGCGGGTTCGGCGGTCCAGCGGGCAGACCGCTGTAGTCTAAATAAGTCCCTAAATTACACAATTTACATGATTAATTATCAATTAAATAATTATTACCAATTATCATTAATTATTATAATTAATGTCCTTCACACCCTTTACCCCTACACAAACCTCAACTCACACCAAAAATACTTAATAAAAAATGTAATTCATTACACAATTTACATAGTTAATTATCAATTAAATAATGAATAATAATTAAAAATGAATTGTTAAATAAATATAATTTAATTACTTCCCATCCTATAGCCCTACAAACCCTGGAACCCACACCTAAAACTTAACAAATTAAAAATATTAATTACACAATCAACATAATTAATTATCAATTACATATTTAATATTATATCAAAATTAACAATTAATTATAATTAATTTACTCCCCACCCTGTACCCCTATAAACCTCACAACCCGCTACGGCACTAAAAATATAAATAAACGATTAAAATAAATTTAGAAAAAACAAATGTACAAGCTAAATTAAAAAAACATTAACAATAATTATACATACAGTTAAAACATGCAATTAAAATATATACTAAAATACATAAAAATTATTTTAAAACGATATTATTAACAACTATATTTATTTAAACGATATTAACTACATAGATATTTTTAACATCGATATTACTTACCTTAAAATTGATATTGTCAACGATATTTTTTCACACGATATTTATGGATCAGGATATTTTAATCTCAATATTTCTGCTTCTCGATACATTTTTTGGGAGATTTTGTCTGAATACCATTTTAGCCGCATTGCAGGCTTTATGAAACATTCCATTGAGCATTGAAAGATTAAGAATTTCAGTAAACTCCTCTACCATGCAGGGCAAAATACGTTTCAGAATAGTTGCCGGACACTGATCGGAAGGTGACCTCGAGGGTTTAGCCTGGGAGATGGTCCCTAACACTGGCTCACATGAAATTTCAGAGAAGGGCAAGTTGTTGTGTTGATGACCACAGTTGTTACTTCACCCGCGGGGGAATTGCCAGGTCCCGATTAAATGTTGGAGAATGATTCAAGAGCTATATCTTCTCTTTTCAATTTTTTGACAAAAAATCGAGAGTGGGTGTCACATAAAGCTTGTGTGGAGATACCTCCCCTCTGGTTAACGATGGAGCAGCTAGTTGCTTGATACAGTTCCAGTGGCCCAGTGGCTTGTTACCACTGCTGCAATTTGAGAATAATAATACTTATATTTGGCTGCTCTAATCTCCCTCTTATCAGCCGCCAAAGCTAAAGACTATTTCTGTCTCAGCTTCGGGTTATAGGTCAAGTTCAAGCAGAGTTCTGCTTGTCTGGTGTTCAGTTTGAGTTCCTTAAGCTTTTCAAAGAACCAGGTAATGTCCCTCTGGGCAAAATTGGCTGTTTTTGCTTTTTCCCCATTAGCAGTGGAATCTCATTCAATATTGTCCCCAGTTTAGAGTCCAAGGCTCTCAAGATAGCTCTGACTGCGGGGATGAACCATGATCCATCTACAGAGTGCTGTTTAAGAGCTCGGCATTCTGTGGTTGAATGTCTGGCAAAGCATCCTTCTATGTTTCTTCTCACAGGCACAATCCGTATTATTTAGCAGATGTACTGCCATGCCTTGGGCAGTGCTGCTTATCTGCTAAAATGTGGCTGTCAGGGCGCTATTTGTTGTATCTCTGAGGTCAATGAGGAGCCAAACTAAGCAGCAGGGGCTGGATCCCAAGTACTATCTCAACTTCTGATTCTTGCTCTTTGTAGAAGCTGTGAGGGGTCTTGAGGCGGGTCTTCTCCTCTTTTATTCTGGCCCTTCTGTTGAATCTTCTTCTTTGCTTGAGTGTAGGAATCATGGTTTGCTGGACCTATGCCCAGCATTCAATTCCTAACCTGTTTGTTCCATGTAGCAGGCACTAGCAGAGGAAGCAAGGGAGGTAAACTGTTCATCAGTAATGCGTATGTGGGCATGTGTGAGCGTGTGTTTGTGAATAAAAGAGAGTGAAGCTATGAGAGAGTGAGATCGGTGTGTTTGTGAGAGCAGTCAATGAGAATCAGTGAGTGTGAGCATGAGTGAGTATCAATAAGAGAAAAGGAGTGTGAGGGAATGAGTGAATGGGTGAGGGTGATTGAGTGAAAGTGAATGAGGAAGAGTGGAAGAATGAGGGTCTGTGTAATTGTGTTAGTGAGTGTGTATGTGTGGAAATCATTGAAACAGAGTGACTGAGTTTTTAGGTATGTTTGTGTGTGAGGGTGTGAGTGATACTGAATATAAATGAGAGTGAGTGTAAAAGAGTGTGAGTAATGGAGGCTGAGTGAAGTAGAATGACTGAGGAGGAGTGAGTATAAGTGAGTGTGTGAGAGGGAGTGACACTAAGGGCCCGATTACAAGATTGACGGTCTGACTTCCGTGCTGCCATTCCTGCAGTCAGGAGTACGCCCCCAAGCCGACGGCATCCTGGTTGCTGCATTACGGGTTTACTCGCCGGGCCGGGGTGTGCCGGCGGCGGTCTTGTGGCAGCGGCATGCCGAGGCTCACAGAGTGTGCCTGAAGGCAATGCCGCTGCACTGCTGCGCCTGCACTGTCGTGTGTGCACTGTTTCCAAACACTATGTTGTGCATGGCACACAGTGCTCGCATGACAGTGCAGTCGCAGGGGGGGCACAACATGTGCTGCAGCCATACTTTCCAATGGGCTAAATGCCTGGGGACCCTGTTTGGGGCCCCTTCCTTGTCTTTCTGCAGACCTTTCCATGACGGGATTCCCACCATGAAAAGGTAGTCGGAAATGCAACTTGTAATTGCAACGGCGGTGCCTGCATCAGAACCGCCACCATACCCCTCTGTTTTTCCGACCGCTGCGGGATCCATGACCCTGTCTGTGGGAGCGGTCTTGCGGCAGGCTTGAGGTGGACTTCGGACCACCATGTTAGTAATGGGGCCCTTAGTGAGGGAGAGGTTTAGTGAGTGAGTGAGAGTCAGTGATTGTGAAAGAGTGAGTGTGTGAGTGAGTGTGTGTGTAAGCTTGCAAGTGAGTGAGAATCAGTAAATGCAAGTATGTCTGTATGTGGGTGAGTGGAAGTGAGTATGAGTGAGAACAAATAAGCAAAAGAGGGTGAGTGAATGAGTTAGAAAGAGTGAGAGGAGTGAGTGAGTGAATGTGTATAAGTGAAACTGTGCATGTGCTATGAAAGTGAGTCTGTCAATGGCCATTGATAGGCCATTGAATCCCTCATACAATTCTTGGCTTAAGAGTAACTAAATAAAATGCTAGCGCTGGCTAATTGGAGGTTGTTCTTGACATATGAGAGGGCACATGTGACAAAATGCAGGACCTGCAATAAAAGGGCTTGTATACGGAGAAACCTATAGCAAAATGCTGTGTATGTGGATACTTATGGCAAAATACTGGTGCTGGCATATTGCAGGTTATTAATGGTCTCATGGATGGCAACCATGGCATACCGGGGAGGGCAATGGGTAAACTATGAGAAAATGATGGCCTTGACATACTGGAGATAATCTTTTTATGTGGGTCGCCATTGAGATATAGATACATTTTTTGGATTCTCTCCAGAATTTGGCTTCACATTTTGTTTTCTAGACCCTCTGGCAGCAGACCTAGTCAACATACCATCACGAGACAGAGAACCCAGTGGAATGTAACCCACACAACTCACTGACCACTACATGAGGCAAGTCTGTATCAGTCCTGTGAGACTCACAGAAGTTTTTGTGGCCTGCAAACCTCTTTTCAGAATTTACAGTAGGAGTGTACTTCATGGTTTTTATTAAAATAAAAATCTATCCTAGTGCACACAATTCAGTAATTCAGAATTTCTCCGCATTGGTTCTCCAGCCCCGCCCTTTCTCTCTCTAGCTAAGCTAATCTTAGCAACAAAGGAGTATGCAAGTGACTAAAATGGCCTTGCTCTCACCCACATATGTAAGTGAAACAACAGAGACATTGATCCAGAAAAAAAGCTGTTATTTTTGTCTTTGTTCTCAGATGCTATGGGGTCTCCAGGCACCAATTACTAGACGCTACAGTTAATTCTTAACGGAAAGGGGTGGACCCATTGTAAAGTTTGAAAAAATTGGGTCATCTCACTGTAGTCGAGATGGTGCCCTGGTGGCGGCATCTCCTTGTGGTAAACTATAGGGGAAAGTAAAATAGTTTATTAAACTTTAACGAAATTATAAAAATATTGTTTATGTTCGCTATTAATGTAAAGGAATTTTATATATTTATTTTAGATGTAGAGCAAAATAAAAAAAATGATGGAACACTATTAACTTAATTTAAACATAAAATATAATTATTTTGGACATATTAAATTAAATTACAATTCTTTTTTCTGAAGTTCAATTTTTAAAAAAATTCGATGTAAAATAAAAATATATCTTTTTATATATTAACACTTATTAAAAGTGATGTATAGAGTGCATTAAAAGGAGTTTCTTTTTTTTTTTTTAAACTTCACAGTGAGTACAGCTTCATTAGCATATCAACAGTATACATTGAACTTTAATACCAAAGAAAAAAAGGAAAAGAAAAGAAAAGAGAATATGATTATAGCAACACCTACTTAAACGCTTCTAGCCAGTTGGTAATAGGAGACCACATTTTTAGCCCCCAGGCTCGTTTCCTAGGCCCCCGCATTTTATAAACAGAAGATTCCGTGTTATATAGCGCTAATATCCTTGATCTCCAGTTGATAAAAGTCGGAGCATCAGGACTAATCCACTGAGATGTTATACTTAATCTTAGAACTGCCATGGCAATGAAAAGAAAATTAGTCTCAGCCCTACCACGAAATTTTCTGTCCTCATCACTTTCTACCCCCAGGATTATTAATTCGGAAGAAAATTTTATAGGGATAGCAAGAATCAAATTCAAAAAATAATTTATGTCCTTCAAAAAAGATTCCAGCCCCGGACAGGTATAAAACATGTGTAGGGTATCTGCTCCCCAGAGCCCACATCTACTACATGAATTTCCGGGGAGCGAGTCCACTTCGAGATCTTGGCAGGAGTATAATATAAATCAAAAGCGGACATAAAATGCTGCGTTTTCAGGCTCCCAGATATAAGCACACTGTTGGCTAGTTCCAACGATGTCTCCAGATTGGACCCTTTATCCCCTAACTTCCTCTCCCAGTTAGCTTTTTGAAGTGTTAGATCATCAGGGGACTCTGCCAATAGTGCTTGATAAATTGCTCCAATCCGTGATGATCTCCTCAATAATTCTATAAACCCATTGGTACCCACATTGACATTATCTCCTTGCAAACTTGAGCCTAGAAAACTCCGAATCTGTAAAAACTTGAAAAAGTCCTCCTTGGGGAGTCCAAATCTTTTTGTAGAAACGAAAATGAGACTAATTGTCCTTCGCAATATAAATCCCCTAAGACAATGATTCCGGCGTTGCCCCAGCTGAATGTAATTCTATCCTGGAATATAATTGGTAAAAGAGCACTCGCAGAAAAGGGGGTATATGCGTTAATATTAGGTATCCGTAATCTACGACGAATTTTCCTCCAAACTGAGTAAGCCGATTGTACTGTTTTAAATTTTGTCTTCTTATAATAACTTGGTTCCAAAGTTTTAACTAACCTTTGCCTCGCTTCATCTCCTAAAAGCATTTCATATATAGTGGGATCAACAGCTTCTAACCTAGCGGAATTACCAGTCACTAATATTCCCAGGTGCTGCAATAATGCAGCCCAGTGATATAGTAAGAAATTTGGCACCCCAAATCCACCCCTTAATCTAGGAAGAGTCATCCACTTGATAGCCCTTCTGGGCCGCCGATAACCCCATAAAAACCTGAAACAGACCCTTTCAATTTTTGTAATACAGAGCGTTGAAAATATCAATGGAATTGTTCGAAAAAATATAAAAATTTTGGAAAAATTGACATTTTGATTACATTACAACGACCATGTAGTGTTAAATGTAAGTGATCCAGTCTCTCCAAAAACCTACTAACTGTATGGATCACCGGTAAAATATTAAGTTCCGGAATACGTTCCACTGCTGCAGTTAATCTGACCCCCAAATAGATGGCCTCGGTTACCGTTGGCATGTCTGCTGGAGGGGAGCTGTCAGATTGTAAACATTGAGTCTTATCTATGTTTAGTTTATAACCGGATACAGCACCATACTGTTTCGCCAGGTCTTCAACTACTGGAAGAGCTGCCCTTAAGTTGCTTGTAAAGATCGCGATATCGTCGGCATATGCCAATGATTTATAACTAATGTTATTAACCTTAACCGGCTCGATGTTGATTTCCGCTTCCAACTTAGTTAAAAAAGGATCTATGTATAATGAAAATAACAATGGGGAGCAGGGGCACCCCTGCCTTGTCCCTCTGCTAATACTAAATGCTTGCGAAACTTGTCCAGATATACGAATTACAGCTTCCGGTGTTGCATAAAGTACCTGAACAGCTTGAATAAATTCTGTAGTAAATCCCTTCCAGTATAAGACAGACCAAAGGAATCGCCAGGAGACCCTGTCAAACGCTTTCTCTGCGTCTAACAGGATCATCCCGAGCGGTGATCCAGTGGCCTGCGCCCAGTCAAGAAGAGCTATTGCTCTCTTGACATGGTCTGTAGTATCCCGGCCCGGAATAAATCCGTGTTGTCGGATAGACACTAAAGGAGTTATAACTGTGCCCAGCCTAGAGGCAATTATTTTCGAATAAATCTTACTATCCGCCGTAATAAGTGTAATCGGTCTGTAAGATGCCGGATTAAGTTCGGGTTTACCCTTTTTCTTAAACACTACAATGATAGTCTTCTGCCATGATTTAGGGGTCTGACCCCGTTGAGCAAGTTGAAATAAAGATAGTAGCATGGGACTCAGCAGTTGCCGAAATGTCCTGAAGAACTCCAGAGGAATTCCGTCTGGCCCAACTGCTTTGCCAGTGGCTAAGGACACTATTGCTTTCTCAACCTCCTCCCTAGTAATTGGGGCGGTGAGAGCCTCATTTTGAACAGGCGTAACTCTCCCCGTATTTAGCTCACTTAAAAATGCCCTGATGTTTCCCGTGGTAGCTTCCCCTTCTGCAGTGTATAACTGATGATAGAAGTTTTGAAATACACTTAGAATTCCCAATGGGGTATCTTGCATCTGATCCGATAAATCTAAAATCTTATTTATTCTATTCGCAGCTGCCCTCTGTTGAATACGTTTGGCCAATAATTTCCCTGTGTTCTCTCCGAATTCGTAAATGTCAGACCTATGCTGTATATATTTAGCAGCAAGCTCTTCCGAAAAATTTTGATGTATTTTAGATTTAATAGCTGCGATAAGATGTTGACACTCTTCTATATTTTGAGCTGCACTAATTTTCCTTACAAGCTCAACTTCTGCAAGCCTTAAATCATTGATCCATCCCTTAATCTTTGCCTTAGCCATCTTTTGATGATACAGAGAAAAGCTGAGAGTCTCCCCCGTAAAGCGGCTTTGAACGCATCCCACACTATTATTTCAGAAGCGGTGCCCTTATTGATATTAAAAAATTCAGTAATCCATTTGGCCATGTGTTTACAGTAGGCTTCGTCTAATAAAAGTTTCCTATCAAATGTCCATTTTGATGGAATTCTGTAAAGCCCACTTAATGATAATTCCATTATTAGCGGATTATGATCTGACAATATTCTGGGATATAATTCAATACTGGCATTTTCAACTATCTGATATGAGCCGAAAAAATAATCCAGCCGAACCAATCTGTTATGAGGTACAGAAAAAAGGTGAATCCCGGATCCTCAGATTTGTGTCTATGCCATACATCCACTAATCCGTATTCCCTAACTAACCCCTGCAATGCTTTAAAAGTCTTGCTCTTTCGACCTGGGTAAGGAGTATTATCTGCAAGATTAAAGCTATTCTTTAAATGAATATTAAAGTCTCCGCATAGAATCAGCGGAGATGGCCACGCAGCTAATTCAATACTGATATGGTTCAAAACTTCAGGATCATCTAAATTTGGACCATACAGGGAACAGATTGTAAACAGAGCGCCACTGATGTCTGCTTCCAAGATCACCCAACGCCCCAATTGATCCTCTTTCTTACGTTTACAGGTTATAACTCCATGCTTTGCTAAAATTGCTACCCCCGTGTTGTAGTGCCCTGTCGTGTACACGCCAATAAATCAAAACCAGTATCCCTAAGCCAGTTCCGTTTACTCCAGGCTATATGTGTTTCCTGTATACATAAAACCTCTAGTTGCATATGCTTAATCATTTTGGCAAATAAATTCCTTTTTTTGCGATCGTTAAGGCCACATATATTTATAGAACATATACGTAATTTATCACTAACCATGATCCTTATTGAATTCCAATCCCTTTCCTAAGCTAATAGCATGATAAGCACATTTCAAATTGTCTATGAAAACAAAGCAATTCATTATTTCCCGTATTTTCCTATTGAAATGAAGATGTACCCACTTAATGTTCCAATTGACCAATAATTGTGCTACCCACCACCACCCACCCACCCTACCCCTCCCCATGAGTCCCCTCCCTCTACCCCTGGAACCTCCACCCCCCTCCCACACCCCCAACTCTCGAGGCATGGGAACCACCGGTCCCTGGTGATGTTGAGCAAGGACTCCATACCCCCTCCGCCAAGCTAACCCTCCCCCCTCCGTATGACATACATTCTATTAAAAAAAAAAAAAAAAAAAAAGGGTCAAGCGGAGATATTAAGCAAGGAAAAATCAAAAAAGAAAGAGGAGAAGAAAAAAAAAGAAGGAAGAGAAGATTTTTTTGAAAGTCCATGAGACAGGGAGACAGAGAGAAAGCTAGAGTCACATATCTCATAGCTTATAATATCCAGCTTATTCTCCCTTTACCGATAAGATACAGAATTTAACTATTACAACTATTACAACTGCCTATAATAAAGACAAAAATTCCTTCGCTTGGATCTCAGATTGAAAGAAGTGCGTTTGCCCATGGGAGATCACCTTCAATTTAGCGGGGTTAAGTAAAAAGACCTGTACTCCCTTTGCCTGAAATGCCGGCATTAATTGCCGCATGAGCCATCTATTTTCGACTGTCACCTGACAGAAGTCAGGCCTCACGAAAAAATCACAACCCTTGCCCATCCGCCTCCTATTTGGTCTGGCCAAATCATAAAGGGCTTCTCTAGCCAGAAAATTATTAAGGCAGATGAGAATAGCGCGTGGCCGGCTATCAGCCTGTCCTCCAGGCTTCTTGCGAATGTTAAAAGGAAATCGATGAGCCCTCTGGAGCTGTATTTTCCAGTCCCAGTGTTGCAGTTCTGGGAACGCCTCCTCGAAAAGTTCGATCACAAACTGTCGGACATCTGCGCCTTCTTTGCCCTCAGGAACACCAAGTATGCGAAGATTGTTTCTCCTCGATCGATTTTCCATTTCCGTCAGTTTCCATACTGTATCATCCTTTAAAGATTTCAAAGATTCTGTTAGATTTTTCTGCTTGGTTAATTCATCTTCTAGCTGAGAAATTCGGGTCTCTGCTTCCCCCATTCTTGTCGCAAATTCGGTGCATGACTTAGCTACCCTACGGATAGAATTATGGAGCTTTCGATAAGCCCCTTGAGTACGGGAGCTCTCTGCTCTGGTTTCCTCCCGAAGAGCCATGATGGTTTGATATATTGTGGAGAGTGTAATCCCTTCTGATTCCTTATCGCTGCCACTGGTCATATCTGCCGATAGACTTTCCTCCGGAGCCTCCTTCCCCGCCAAATTAGATGAGAAGGAGTAATCCCAGGTCATAGACCCCGCCGCGCCCTTTACCTGGTCCGAAAGAGTACCTGGCTCTTGCAGTCTGGACTCCGTGCCATGTTTTATCAGCGTTTTATCACTCTCCTCTTCCCAGTGCAGACTGCTACTATCGCTTCCATCTGCTGCCCAATCATTACCAGGATGATCGTCACCTGAGGAGTTAGAGTAATCTGATAGTGAATAAAATTTATCTATGGCATCCTCCTCCATAGAAATTAATGGTCTCTCCCCCACATAGTTAGTGTCCCTAGCGGTGAGAGGCAGTTCCTTAGTTTCGGTCTCTTTGCCCTGGTCTTCACCAAGAGGGACTTCAACTCCCACAATGCACCCTTCTTGTGGTCGAGCCCCCGTACTGTCTACGGTCATCAGAGCATCCACTATGGAGGGTATGCTTGTTGTACTTCCAGATTCCCCACTGCCTCCAGGGAGAATGGCTATATGCATAGTTGCCAAATCCACTGCACATAATGGTGGTCCCCTAATCGTTTCTTGAACGAGAGACTCACCCAGCTGAGGCTTCGTACCTTGAATGTCATCGTCTTGAGATAATAGAGCAGACACTGCCAGCTTAGGTAGAGAAGCATCAGTCTTACTGCTCCGTTTAAGGCTGGCTGCCAGGTCACGTGTTGATTTACTTTTGTCGGTTTGTGCTTTGAACAGAGCAGGGACCGTCTGCTTTCCTCGTGTTGCACCATTTTTCCCCTTCTCCTTTTGCTGGTCCCCGGAGCCGGGCAGCCCAGCCAGCACAGCAGAAACAGAAGCGGAGCGTCGTCCTCTCTGATCAGAGTTTTCCCCATCTCGGTCCGGGATGGACTGCTGAGAGTTTCCAAAGTGTACCGGCGGCCCCCGTCCTCTAGTGCTTTTCGTGCCGGCTTTTGGTGGCATTTTTAAGTCGGTATAAGTGCAGCGAGTAAGCGGGGAGAAAATGCTGGAGGTTTTCCACGCTAGCAGTCTGCAAGGCAGCGGGACCCCCAGTAACCAGCACCAGGAACGCCAGATCATCCGGAGGAATACAGAAGCGTAAGTTCCGTTTTTAATTCTCTGTCATTTCAAAAGCGTCCAGAAGCGAGGAGGGAGAGTTTTAGCGGGGAGGTAATTGGGGAGCCAGCTCACTCCGCCACCGTAGCGGCTGCCATCTTAGATGTAGAGCAAAATAAAAAAATTATGGAACACTATTAACTTAATTTAAACATAAAATATAATTATTTTGGACATATTAAATTAAATTACAATTCTTTTTCTGAAGTTCAATTTTTAAAAAAATTCGATGTAAAATAAAAATATATCTTTTTATATATTAACACTTATTAAAAGTGATGTATAGAGTGCATTAAAAGGAGTTTCTTTATATTTTAATATAAATTAATTTTACATTCATTTTTAAATCAAACAAAGGTTATTTAAATATTTTAAAATAAAATAAATGTTTTATTTTTAGAAAAAATTAAGATTCAATATGTTTATTTTTATTTAAATTTTTAACTGATTCATATAGTTTAGTTTAACATTTGTTCCCATGGGCTTTTATTTTAAGTTCCTACATCCATTATTTTCTATGGGAGAGTGTTGCTGTACCAGTGGTTAGTAAGTAGTAAACTTGCTAACCTTATCTTTTGCGGAGGTGGAGGTGGAGATTTAACTTGTAGGTTTGTGAGTTGTGTTTTGTAGTAATTAAATGGCATTACTGTAGTACTACCTTACATACTACAAAATGAAGTTTGGGAATCAGCCCCAACGAACTCAAGCCTTGCAGAAAGTGCAAGGGCTAAAATAGAGTCTTTCGGTCCTCAAAGGGACCTAAGAGGAACTAACTGAAGGCTTCTAAGCACTTACATCAAAATCTGTGCTGCTCAATAATAACCTGCTGGACATTCTGCTCTCCACTGATAGTCAGGGCTTCTGAGCAAGTCCACACATCTGACCTGTTAAAATTGGTTTCAAATAGCCTTTCCTCAAGTCAGCTTATAACGTGCTCCTACGAAGAAAAGAGATTTTCTACTCTCCTCCAACCCTATCTCGATGAATCTTTTATACTTCCCTGCTCGTTCCCCGTCTCCAGACACAGACAGAAATAGCCCATTCATTCGGCCGAACTGAAAATGTCAGAGTTTAACGACCATATATTGAACAGTAATCCTTGGCACAAATTGCTTCAAAATGAATCCCCGCTGAATAAATGTGCTGCTTCTAAAATTCTTCCTCTGAGGTGGGGTATCCGTAAGAGAAGTCATCAAAATCTGCAGTAATTTTAGATCTGTTGTCGCGGTTTAAGCGATAGGGAGGTGGACCAGGAGGATTAAGCATGGTCTGAGGTGAGGAGCTAAGAGTTAATGATTGGCAGAAAAAACAGAGGGGGGCAGGGGGGCACAAGAAAAAGTTTGTTGTTTAGACTGAATCTTTTGGGTGGTGAAATATTCCACATGAAAAGTTATGTTCCCAGGTGGGTGGTAAATAATGTGTAGTATGGTGGGAGTAGAAGAAAGAGACTAGAGCCATAACATGTATTTGTAAAGCGCACTGTCACCTAGAAGGGTATCTTGGCACTGAATAACAGATATTTATTGTTACCCACCTCAATGGTGCTCATTTTATCGACCTCAGAAGGATGAAAGACTGAGCAGACCTGCTGGGATTTGAACCTGAGACCAAATCAGGCCCTTACAGTGGACGCATTAGTTCACTAAGCCACCAGACCCAGCATCCGCAGCCAGACACTGAAGGAGGGAGTGGTCTGGAGTGAGCAAGTTTAGCATGAATGTATGGCGGGCTTTATTGACCAAGGCTACCCAACTGCCCCAGCACTACTTTGATAATTAGGCGTGGGATAATCTTGACTAAAATGCTAATGGTTTGAAATGGAAAAATTTCAAATATTAAACATAGAGTTTATTCCTACTTAAAAAGGACAACGTTACTTCCTCAAATAATCTGACTAGTGGAACTAGGGTAGTGGTGGAAGCAAAGCAATGGGGCCCTCTGCAGAATGTGATGAGGGGACCCTAACTCTTTGATGTCTCACAGACATTCATTGGCTTTGGGGTGAATGGGGCCCTCTTAAAGGGTTGTGCCCCCATGATAAAGGCCTATCAACCTCCCCTCTACACCCTCTCCCAGTACCTAAGGGGGCACCAGGGGCCTGTGTTATGTCCCTGGACTAGTGGAAACAAATAGGTTGATTTACCGAGCCCTGCTCTCCACATCTTTCTCACTTTCCTTCCCGCCCTTAATCCAACTCCACTCTGTCTACCTCAGTAAGTCAGACTGTTGTTGTGTATAGATCTGCGTGGGATCATCCGCGAACTACCTGGCGTACGATGACCTCCAAAATAATTAAGATTACCATACAGCATAAGACATGGACCAATACATTGGCAACAAGCAACATAAGGGATGTGAAATTGCATCCTTTCTCTCTCCCTCAAGATTAAAAGGGTGACAGTTTCTCAGAGAGGTCCCAGGCCCTTCAATTAAAACCCCATAAGATGGCTGCCCATTGGTTCTTTGCAAACTTGGACCCGACCTCTGCCATCTGCGGCTATTATGCTGGAATATAGACCTGTGATCAGTTAACTTAGCAGACAAAGATTGGGTATCTTGTATTAAAGGGCATCAGATATACTTGTCGATAGGAAACTTGGCCCTTGGATATACATCCCAGAGAACCCATCCCAGTGGCTCATAAATGAATGGCGGCCATTTAACAATAACTCTGTTACAACATACCACATCTTACTGGAGTTTTTTAAACGTTGGTCTATGTTTTTGTATGGGTTCTTTTTTATGTTTCCAGCTCTTTGTTAATGCATATCAATGATTTGTACAGCGCTCTGATACCCATGGGTCATATCAGCGCTTTATAAAACACCAAAAATAAATAAGTAAAATAGTTGAGCTGAAAGGTTATGTTGCCTACAGCATGCCAGAAGCCAGAAGCATCAGGAGGAGACCCAAGGGAGGTCTAACAACTCAGGCATCGATAACACCCCCTCCTCTCCCCAGACCTTAATCCATATGCAAACAATTAAGAACAATATTAAACACCTTAATGCCCTCTGTTCCTTACAAATTTTAATGTTTATTTCCCTCCAGTGATCAGTAATACAAGATCTCATTATTATTCTCACTCGAAGATGCCACCAGAGCCGGAAGGTATCATTCAAATTCCAAAAATCAGATTCAGAACTACAGATAGTCTTGGTCTGCGTACCTGAATATTAAATGACACGGCAAACTTTGCAGTCAATAAATATTACAGGAATGTGCCTGTAATTACAATGGCATATGGCCGTGTCTGAACTGGGGTGGCGGAGTGAGCTAAAGAATGATGATGGATTAAACCCAGATCAGTTGACTGGGGGTGAGTGCTTGCAATGTTCAACACTCCGTCCATCATCACCTTTGGTTTTGCTATGTTCGCCCTAAGTTGGCAGGGTATGCCCAGACGTGGGTCCCTTGCTCACTTTGCCACTGGATTCAAGATAGCCTGGCTGATGACGGCTGTAAGCCAGAAACCGGTCCCAGGATGCTTGTTTCCGGTCCAGGGAAGACATGGCTTGGCAGTTCGGCTGGACTGTTCCCATGAGGCACAGGGTCAGACTGATTTGCATATGGCCATGTCTGAACTGGGGTGGCGGAGTGAGCTAAAGAATGATGATGGATTAAACCCAGATCAGTTGACTGGGGGTGAGTGCTTGCAATGTTCAACACTCCGTCCATCATCCCCTTTGGTTTTGCTATGTTCGCCCTAAGTTGGCAGGGTATGCCCAGACGTGGGTCCCTTGCTCACTTTGCCACTGGATTCAAGATAGCCTGGCTGATGACGGCTGTAAGCCAGAAACCGGTCCCAGGATGCTTGTTTCCGGTCCAGGGAAGACATGGCTTGGCAGTTCGGGCTGGACTGTTCCCATGAGGCACAGGGTCAGACTGATTTGCAAATGGCCATGTCTGAACTGGGGTGGCGGAGTGAGCTAAAGAATAATGATGGATTAAACCCAGATCAGTTGACTGGGGGTGAGTGCTTGCAATGTTCAACACTCCGTCCATCATCCCCTTTGGTTTTGCTATGTTCGCCCTAAGTTGGCAGGGTATGCCCAGACGTGGGTCCCTTGCTCACTTTGCCACTGGATTCAAGATAGCCTGGCTGATGACGGCTGTAAGCCAGAAACCGGTCCCAGGATGCTTGTTTCTGGTCCAGGGAAGACATGGCTTGGCAGTTCGGGCTGGACTGTTCCCATGAGGCACAGGGTCAGACTGATTTGCATATGGCCATGTCTGAACTGGGGTGGCGGAGTGAGCTAAAGAATGATGATGGATTAAACCCAGATCAGTTGACTGGGGGTGAGTGCTTGCAATGTTCAACACTCCGTCCATCATCCCCTTTGGTTTTGCTATGTTCGCCCTAAGTTGGCAGGGTATGCCCAGACGTGGGTCCCTTGCTCAATTTGCCACTGGATTCAAGATAGCCTGGCTGATGACGGCTGTAAGCCAGAAACCGGTCCCAGGATGCTTGTTTCCGGTCCAGGGAAGACATGGCTTGGCAGTTCGGGCTGGACTGTTCCCATGAGGCACAGGGTCAGACTGATTTGCATATGGCCATGTCTGAACTGGGGTGGCGGAGTGAGCTAAAGAATGATGATGGATTAAACCCAGATCAGTTGACTGGGGGTGAGTGCTTGCAATGTTCAACACTCCGTCCATCATCCCCTTTGGTTTTGCTATGTTCCCCCTAAGTTGGCAGGGTATGCCCAGACGTGGGTCCCTTGCTCACTTTGCCACTGGATTCAAGATAGCCTGGCTGATGACGGCTGTAAGCCAGAAACCGGTCCCAGGATGCTTGTTTCCGGTCCAGGGAAGACATGGCTTGGCAGTTCGGGCTGGACTGTTCCCATGAGGCACAGGGTCAGACTGATTTGCATATGGCCATGTCTGAACTGGGGTGGCGGAGTGAGCTAAAGAATGATGATGGATTAAACCCAGATCAGTTGACTGGGGGTGAGTGCTTGCAATGTTCAACACTCCGTCCATCATCCCCTTTGGTTTTGCTATGTTCGCCCTAAGTTGGCAGGGTATGCCCAGACGTGGGTCCCTTGCTCACTTTGCCACTGGATTCAAGATAGCCTGGCTGATGATGGCTGTAAGCCAGAAACCGGTCCCAGGATGCTTGTTTCCGGTCCAGGGAAGATATGGCTTGGCAGTTCAGGCTGGACTGTTCCCATGAGGCACAGGGTCAGACTGATTTGCATATGGCCATGTCTGAACTGGGGTGGCGGAGTGAGCTAAAGAATAATGATGGATTAAACCCAGATAAGTTGACTGGGGGTGAGTGCTTGCAATGTTCAACACTCCGTCCATCATCCCCTTTGGTTTTGCTATGTTCGCCCTAAGTTGACAGGGTATGCCCAGACGTGGGTCCCTTGCTCACTTTGCCACTGGATTCAAGATAGCCTGGCTGATGACGGCTGTAAGCCAGAAACCGGTCCCAGGATGCTTGTTTCCGGTCCAGGGAAGACATGGCTTGGCAGTTCGGGCTGGACTGTTCCCATGAGGCACAGGGTCAGACTGATTTGCATATGGCCATGTCTGAACTGGGGTGGCGGAGTGAGCTAAAGAATGATGATGGATTAAACCCAGATCAGTTGACTGGGGGTGAGTGCTTGCAATGTTCAACACTCCGTCCATCATCCCCTTTGGTTTTGCTATGTAATTACAATAAGGCGCTATAATGACACAAAAAAGGTGAAGGATTCTCCAACCTGATGACCTCAAACAGCCTCAGAGATCTAAAAGGTTGCACGATCTCAGGTAAACCAGCAAAAACATCCCACACCAAGTGCTTAATTTGTAAAATAATAAGTGCCGGTGCCCAAACCTCTGCTCAGACGCCTGTGGCCAGTGCTATTAAATGTCAGCTGCGCCCAACAGCAAGGCTTCGTGCTCAGTTTAAGCACTGCTTACACGTCTAGTTTAATTTACTTCATTATGGTCACCCTAGAAGCCTGTCACACGGTGAGCGATATCAGCATAACACAAAAGACAGAAAGTGACCATGACTCGTTATTAGCAGAACTTGTCTTACCTGTCCAAAAACTAGGCAAATGGAGGATCCTGTGAGTCCCTAAGAAAGGTAACTTCCTTAAATTTAAAGCCCATCTGGAAAACTCTTTTATGGGAGAGTTCCTTTTATCGGAACTCAACCCAAAGGAAGGAGAACAACAGAAGAAATGCAAAGTTATGGAAGGGGCCAAAAAAGATCTGGAGTCAGGTCTCAGCTGTATGGAATGGGTAAAACCCTTCTCGCCCCTGCAAGAACCAGCAATGAGTGAGCTACAAAAAGTAGCAGTGTAATTCTCTGATCGTTCCCTCCTGGAAATCAAGCAGGTTAGTCCAACTTGTGAGGTGATCCATGAGGTAACAACCTCCCCTGCCATGCTAGATTACTGCTTTTCAGGACAGGAATTTGTGGAGGAAGAAGTTCGCCCGGGCAATCTTGAAGCAAAAACACAAAAGGCGCCCAGCCCAAATAAAGTGCCAGCAGATGTATTTAGGAACAACTTAACCACTTGGGTCCCTGCCATGATGACTGGATAAAACACAGTCTGGAGCCACATGGAAATATCATCTTCATGGAAAAGGGTTAGCATCATCCCCATCCATAGAAAAGGGCCTGTAGTCATCCCACAAACTACAGGCCAATCTTGCTCCTCTGTGTAACTGGTAAAATATATGGAAAATTGTTGGTAAATCACCTGCAGGACTGGTTCAAAGACAACAGGATCCTGTCTGGTCCACAGGCAGGCTTCCGGAAGGCAGTGGAGACAGAAGACCAGGCAATGAGACTGCTTTATATGTCTAAAGTCTACATTGAAATACAGTAATGTCTATGAGATCCAAATGGAGATTGAGTAATATATTTCATCAAACAATATTTAAAAACCAAAGAAGTGGGACAATAAGCTGGCAGAAAAAAAGGTGAAATCATGAGATTTCCGTGACTCAGGCATTACACAGTATGTGGCTGAAATATAAACAATACATGAGCCACAATTACAGAGTACTTTTGCTCATATAAGATAACAAATAAACAAGTGAAGTCACGATACTAAGCTGACCTTCACAAATTGTCCCACTTCTATCCTTTTAAAATATTGTTTGATGACATAAATTTCTCAATCTCCATTTCGAGCTCATAGACACCATTGTATTTCTGCGTTTCATTGTTCGATTTTACCCCTCTTGAAAGCCCTCTTGAAAGGGACCGTTGTTTCTTAAAAGATACCTATACCTTAGGTCCCTTTGACTTTCAGAGTTCCCTTGTTTCTTGAAAATATAAAGTCTACATTGGTCAAGAAATCTCCTACATATTTGGTCTTCATCGACTTAAAACGAGCCTTTGGCACATTGGATAGACCATCACGATGGGCTACTTTGAGAGTAGAGGGTATTTCGGCTAAAATATATATTATCTGCCCTACAAATCTATAGCAGGAGAACTCTAGGAGTTCTCTGTGGCATTAGAGTTGAGTGTACACCCAAGATAAACATCAGCCAGGAGTGTGACAAGGTTGTGTTCTTGCGTCCCGGCTCTTCAATCTTTTTATCAATGATATGAGCAAAGTCTTATCGATCTTGATCCAAATGTCCCCAAACTAGGAAGAGCATAAGTGCCCGTAATGCTATTCGTGGAAGATGCAGTTATTCTGTCCCAGACCAAATGGTAAGTGCACCAAAAGCTCAAGGGATTCGAGATACATAATTCCATTAAAAATTATTAGTATCAATAAAACAAAATGTATGCTATTAAACACAACAAGGACGCTAAAATCAACATTAAAACTTAATGGAGCTAACCTGGAAAGAGTGAGGAACTTCGATTGCCCAGGCATTTACTTTGACAAGAAGTTGTGGGCGAATCAACTGCCCAAAAGCGAAACGTCAATGAATCAAAGTATTCATGCAATTATTCACTACGCTAACAACTTTGGTCGTAGATCCCTGGACTCAGTAATCTGCATCTATAAAGCCAAATTATTATCAGTTGGCTCTTAAGGGGCACAATTATAGAGACAAAGATCGCCCAGAAATTAATAAGTAGGACATAACAAATTCTTGTGACAGATATTACAGTTAGGCCGCAGTACACCAATGGTGGTTCTTAAGGCCAAGCTGGGCCTAAATGGTATTGAGCCTTTATTTCCATTAAGCTAGATTTATATTGGGTCAGGCTGTGGACCAACAAGTGACTGACCAACAACAAACTAGTGCTTATGGACATCAACAAAGGTACAGACTCGATAAAATTGCCTTGCTTGGAATATGTAACTATTACCCTAAATAAAATGGGATGCTCTGATTACTGGGATAATCCTGGCACAATATCTGCCACATAGTGCACAGATCACCAAAAAGCTTCACTCGGACTACTGCAGAGCTCAGTGGGAACAGAAAGCAGGTTGCCTTCTCAAAGACTATCTGGCCATGAAATCCTCTGTCTTTTATGTTGGAGTGGGTGATAAATTCCGCTCCGCTGGCAGAGTTGGCGGCGGTTTGGCCACTCCGCGTTACGCATGTGACGTGGAGTTCCAGGCAAATTCCACCAACCGCCACATGGTGGAGGTTTTTCTTGCACGCAGTTCACCAACGGTAATTTGTCAAGCACGAGCGAGATTTGGTATCCCCTAGCGTGATTTCCATTCACTAGGAGGGCCCCTGGCGCAGATTTCCCAAACACAGGCAGTCGCGGGCGGTTGTGACTGTTCACGGTCAGAATGCTGCCACTCAAGTAGAAAATCTCGAGAAGCAGTGCTCTCTGGTGCACCACGTGGGGCCATTCGTACTGATTCTTCAGTATGAAACGAGCTCCCGGCACTAAAAATCAGCACAAGCAGTGCGATCTGCCTAATTTCACCTGTTGGTGGAACTCCACAGAATCTCATGGAGTTTTCATGAAACTCCGCGGAATTCCGCAAAGTGAAACTCTGCGAGTTCCATCCACCTCTACTCTTATCAACCATGCCCAAGCACTCTCTTCCCAGAGGAAAAAAAGATTCTCTCTTTCTGAAATCTAGACTTGGAATCTTGCCAGCATGGGCATACACTAAGAAATGGACAGACCATATGGCCAGTACCAACCTTTGTACGTGTATGCTGGGAGACCTAGAGACAGAATTGCATTTTATGTTGTTATGGCGGTCCAGCCACCGCTGCACCAGCGGTCCGACCATAACATTACAAGTTGGGGGTTCGGACCGTCATTGGACCGCCTCAACCGCCAGGGATCTCTGGCGGTGGTGCGGCAGTCTTGAGGCTGCAATATAGTTGGCGGGACTGTTGTGGTTCCGCCAAGCATATTATGAGTTTCCTCTCTGCCACGGTTTTCATGGTGGTTCCTCCTCCATGAAAACCGTGGTAGAGAGGAAATTGCCTCTGGCCCATGGGATGCATGCAGGGGAGCATGTGGTATGCCCCCCTGTGTGCATGCACCCCAGTACCTTCACAGCATGTAGTTTACAGTCCATGCTGTGCAGGTACTGCCTTTGGCGTTCCCAATGCAGTGCTTATTTTCAGAGGCATCGCCGTGGGACTGCCATAGAAATGCCCATCAGAGATGAGAAACACTTGTAATCTGGTGGGCGGCACCGAGTCTTGGCAGAGCAGGAGCGTGGCGGTGACATACCGCCCGCTCCTGCACCGCCAAAACTCGTAATCAGGCCCTAAGTCAGATCTCTTCATATTCAAATACTGAAAAGAGAGAGAATTTTGATTTGAAAGGAGATGAGTTTCACCTAGATGTGCAAAGCAGAATTTATTTCCAAGAGATAAGACAATACCACAGCAAAAGTGAACAATTCCGGGTTGAATTGATAATATAGACAACAAGCAGGGCCAATCTGGTAGTATCTATTTTCCTCTCCTTCCTGTCTCCCTTTCTGTCTCTCTCTCTCTCTCTGTGATCTAGCTACTCCATCTTTACTTTAGCCCCCTGACCCCCCCTCTTCATTTCCCATTCTTCGCCTCTCTTGACTCAATTCATCCCTCATTCTAACACATTTTATGTCTCTCCCAAGTACCTCTAGCCATCCCTCAGGTGTCATGTGCAAATGAACACTGATCGTTGTTGTCTTCCTTTTGATGCAAGATGTCTGTAAAGTCTTTCGATCTAGGTTTCAGAAGCCTATGATCTTTCTATTAGTTAGGGAAAGGCACTTCAAAGGGTCTGTCTACCAAAGGAGCATGGGGATTTCAAAAGACTTTTGTATCAGGAAATGTTTTCATTAAGATGTCATTTTAGTCACAACAAAGGCAACCATGTTCTTTTCTTTAAACGAATCATGGGGCTGTATTGGTAGATTTAACCCTCTCACTGCCAGCGTGCTTGAGCACCTCTGTGTCAAAGCTTTAATAAAAAATATTAGCAATAGGTTATTCAAGCTCATGTATCTCTTTGGTCTCTTTGTGCACTGATACAAACTATAGCTTTTCAGGACCATATATTGGTGCAAAACTGGACTCCAAATCTCATTGATGCCCAAAGATATATTACAAAAGGTGGCGACATTGTCATTTTTGAACAGATTTGCTTAATATATTGTTGCATTTCTCAAATGGAAAAGCTTTAATGCTGGAACGCTAGCCAAGGAAATGTTGCCGTGAATGTCTGGGGTCAAACCATACCAATTAGGTGTGAGTTTTCCTAGGGAATGTAGTCTGCACATCAATTATGCAACATTAGTGCAGATCACAAAATTGTGGCAGAATCATTGCTTACAGTGCATTGTGCATAAGATGACAGATATTCAGATATTAAACTATATTTTTTTAACTCTGTATGACCCGAGGAATCCTATGAGGCAGCCAGAATTCCCTGCCCTGTGTGACTAACCAGCAGAACACTCTGAACATGACGTGTCTCAGATGCTAAGCATTTTTTCCCCAACACATGGTGATTCCCTACAGTTTCCCTTGCTTAATAAGGAATCCCTGCTGAGACCCCGCCCTTCCCCCCCCCCCCCCAACTGTGTTCCTCGTGGTCTCCTGTGTGAGGTTGTACCAGACATGCAGCTTTTCTTTGGGATCAGGGTGCCCACAGGCGATAAACTTGGACATTTCTAAAGCAGCTGCAAGCAAAAATGGCAGTTTAGGTGATGGGCTTTTTGGTCTCAGGTATTACTCCAAAGCTGCATGGAAAGCTACAACACCCACATATTTTTAACATCGACACATCCTAAAGTTTCTATCGCTGCGTTCCCGACCTGGATCAACCTGATTGGCTGGCTGGAAGTTCACATTGAACATGACCTCTGTCAGATTTGTAGAATTTTCTTTAAAACAAAATGACAATTTCCCCTAGTCTCCCTCATCTTTGCCAAGACTTGACCCCCAACTTTGTTTTCCTATGTCTCTCCTGAACATGTGGGTACAAGACATGCATGGAGTTTCCATGGGTTCTGGTGGCACACTGATGATAAACTGGATGCAATACAGTTTGGAAGTTTGTGAAGCAGCTCCAAGTGAAATACTAGTTTAGGTACCCATCACGTGGTCACAGATATCAATCCTGGACTTTACGAAAACATACCATAACCATATATTTTTTACATGTACACATCTTAAGGTTTCTACTGCTGGGTGATACACCTCCCTTGACTTGCTTAGCTGGCTGCAAGATCATGTTGAACATGACATTGGTCAGATTTTTAGCAATTTAATTTTTCTGGGTCTTCTGAGTACAGGCATGCCTGACATGTATGGGGCTTCTGTGAATTCAGACAAATTGAGTGCAATGCATTTCGGAGATTTGGAAAGCTGCTGCAAGTAAAATACTGGTTTAGGGTACATTCTTTTGGTTACAAATATCACAGCTAAACTCTGTGGTAAACATACCGCAATCATATATTTTTAATACCTACATATAAGGTTTCGATCACTGAGTACCTGACCACCTTCACCCGAATTGGCTGACTGGGATAACGTGCTGACCAACACATTTGTCAGATCGTCAACTATTTTTCCTCAAAGCATGGTAGTTTCATACAGTCTTCCACTCACGGGAACATATCCCTCCTAGGAATTGACACAAATTTGTGTTCCCCTAAGGGCTTCAGAGTGTGGGTTATCAGACATGTGGGTTTGAACAGGGAATCACCCCCTAGACACCGGGTAATGTGTTTTATTAAGAGATTGCATAGGGTGTGTCTGCAGTATTTTGGCGTAGAGTCCCTGCAGGGAAACCTACCAACCCAGACATTTCTGAAAACTAGAGACATGGGGAATCCATGGTGATTTGCTCTGCATGAATCCCAAAATATTATATTACCCAGAATCCCTTCCAAATGTCAAAAGATGGGTAAATTACCATTCTCCCTTCTTCTGTGACATAAAACCCCAGAACTTTGGACCAATTTCAAAGGTCCTACCAGCCAATGTGTGGGTGTCTATGCTGTGGATTTTTTCTAAGGCTAAGAAAAAAATTCAAACAGCTTTTGGACTCTCTGCTGGGGCACAGAGGTGTGTGTGGCTGATGCCCAGCGAAGAGCCAGCCACTCTTTGGTTTAGTGTGGTGCTAAGATGCCCTATGCCCTTTACAGTCACTCACATCTGCACCCACAGTGAGAAGCACTGACCCTGTTTGGCTTTTTCTTTTAGCCTAAGGAAAACAAACTTCTGGGCCTGGCGTTGTCCGACCCCTAGGGAAACCAACTGATTCCAGATATTTCCGAACAATAGATACCTGGAGGAGTCCTGGGTGGTGTGACTTGCGAAGATGCCACCAATTCTCTTAACCAGAATTCTCCGCTCAGGTGAAATTTTGATAAAAAAGAATTTCAAACATTTTCTGACAGAAAGGTTTGGAATGTTGGTGGAGCAGCAACACTACCACCACCCAGCAATCCCACTCTCCCACCAATAAAAACAGAACATGTGTGTGTGGGCCTAACAACTGACAGGAACATGCCAATACGTGATCATATTAAGTCAAGACATTGTCAATGGAGTCTTCACATGGTCACAATTTTAGCCTATTGCTGTTGGGCCCGATTCACAGAACTAACTTACTACAAAATCCTACACTTACTACCATTTTGGTATTCACAGAATGCACTTACTCATTTTGGTATTCACAGAATGAACTTACTCATTTTGGTATTCACAGAATGCACTTACTCATTTTGCTATTCACAGAATGAACCTACTCATTTTGGTATTCACAGAATGAACTTACTCATCCTAACTTTATGTCCGCACTCGGGCCGGAGTTTACGGCCCGGTGGCGGAGATTCCGGCCCAATGGCGGAATCTCCGTCTCCGGCCGGGAATCTCCGCCTCCGGCCGGGAAACTCCGACTCCGGGCCGGAAATTCCGCCTCCGAGCCGGAAAAACTGCATTTTAGCCATTTGAGCATTTCAAGTGCCTACCATCCTCCACCATGCTCCAGCTGAAGTCAATTAAGACTAACTGCCAAACCAGCACCACATAAAAGCAGCACACATTCAAGGACCAGGTTTGGCCACAGAGAGTTCCTGTTTGCTTTGCTGTTCATCGCTACTGCAAAATGTACGCACTAAGGAGGAAGAAGAACTTCACAACTGAGGAGACCACCATGATTGTGGAGTTCATTGTGAGGCACCACAAACGCCTACATGGTCTCCCACCTTACTGCACCAGTGGCACACAGAAGGCAGCTCTCTGACAACAGTTAGCCACTGCTGTCACAGCATTGGGGGAGGATGTGCGCACAGAACGTGACATAAAGAGGAAGTGGCAGGATGAAAAGAAGAGTGCGAAGGAGAAGTACTCCAGGATCGAGTTAAACAGAGTTCTCCCTGCCTCACAATCTGGACCCCGCCTCCGTCTCACACCACTAGAGGAGGATATCATCACTACAATTCACCCCCACATGCTCCATGGGCTGCCTGTGAGTGTTGTCCGCAATGTGGCACCAGGTAAATGGGATGACAAGAACAAGTATACAAAATGTATGTCTGTGTCGCACTGCCATTGTGAGTAAGGAAGTTGTCCAAAGTTCATATACAAATATAGTCAGTCAGAGGCTCATGTGTTTCCCTCTGTATGTTGCACCACAAGTCCCAGAATCCTTTGTATTCGAAATGGCAAATCCCTTTCACACTATTAAATACAAAGGCCCAGTACTGATGCCGTATATACCTAACAACGTTAAGTAGCAATTGTCAAAGTGCCCCTTCCACTTATCCAGATGCGGCTGGGTCAGTCAAGAACGTAAGGGGGAGGGGATGCGGTGCAGAGGCAAATCAACAGACAACGGAATAGAGAAAATAACTATAAAATATCCTAAAAACAACTCACCTTGGGCCTGCCAAAATCACAAAACTGAAGGTGAGAGAATCCTTATTTCAAAATATTTAATTCCCATATCCCATTGTTTAATTCCCACCCTGCCACGCCATCACATCACCAACACCCCACTGCTCCTACTTGCACCAGCCGTGGCAGTACTTCACAATACTGTTAGCATGCAGAAGATATGAGGAAATGTCTGACAAGTTCCACATGTACATTTTCCATGTGTTGATTTTTCTCTCTTCTCACCCATTGACACATTCAGCCAGAGTACAGACAACCACAGTAGCAGAGGTCCCTTCATCTTCAGGGAGGAAACATCATCCAGAGCAACGCAGAGCACACTCACTAACTGGTAAGTCAAACTTGTCAGGAGATGGTCAAAATGCACACATAGGCAGCAGACAACAGAGGGAGATACATAGTGTCTGCATCTCTAAGCAACTGGAGAGGAAAAACTAGCCTTACAACTATTCGAATTCTCAAAGGACATTTACCTTTACCAAACTATATCTGTGAATAGCAAAAGACAAAATATAACATATCTAGGCTCATCATATCATTGTGTCTTCAGAACATTACATGTGTTCCACCAACAGTTCCAGGCCTGGGAACTCGATCGTGGAATCGAGTGCCAGAGCAAGTCTAAATGTATCCACCTCTAGATTGCAATTATTTTTGTAGACTAAATCAAAAATCCAATGAGAACAAATATGACAGTGATGATCAAGAAGTGAGATTCAAATATCAGGATTGAGAATGCGTCCACTGTCCAACTTAGAATGTTTCTTTTCCATACATGAATTTGTCAAGTCCAACCAGCTGGTCATAGATGTCATAATTGTATGGTATGTCTTTTGGTCCATTAACATGATAGTGGACCTTACTTCAGGAAGTGTTGTTGTGTCAATTTGATAGACGTTGCTACTAGGCAGTGGGGCCATAATAAGTCGAATGTGGGATCACTCATGATAATTTGTGCTAGACACTTCTGCAACAGTAGGGCCCACACTGCTTGTGCTCATCGTTTGTGCCTCAAATTGAGTGCATCACATGTGGCAGCCGAAATGTAAAGTTGCAAACACACTTATCATTGTAGGTCCAATGATGTCCTCCCAGAGTCCAAGACACACATTGACCTCTGCTACAAGGTTGGCTGTGACATCTGGTCGGGGACCACACACTGGGCAGGTGCGGGGCCATGGTAAGTAAACCCAGGAACAATGAACCTGAATGCTCATGCTCATGAAATGTGCCTTTAATCTCCGCTGTATGTTGTATGTGTTTTACATAACTGTTGTCCTGCATCACAATATGCCTACATATGGCATTGAACCGTATACCAGATCACACCATGGTGGCTAGTGAAAGGATGTCACAAAACATATGACAAGTGAGTGTAGAATGGACATAAAAAATAGTATATAGTGTCACATTAAGTGTACTAGACACAACTGGATCGTAATTCAATGATATGAAAACTCCCTAGCAGAATTCCAAAGGACAAAACAATTTGAAATTGGTGTGGATGATGCTCGCACTGATGCCAGTTCTGTACGTTTGTGATGGATGTATGGGCTGCCAAGGTGAATCTTCAGGAAGTCACATTTCAAAATCCCTTGGCTGAAAGGCCCAAACCAAATCCAGTGTAGCGTCAACCATTAAAGATTCACAACTTACCCACAATGTGGTATCCTAGTCAAATGTTGCACTCTGCTTGCCTCCTCTTCTACTGTATCCACCTATATAAGTGAGTGTATGATATATGAGGTAAGGATGTCTGCTGTACAAGACATCATCCGTTGTCGGCTTAGTTCTACCATGATGTAGGAAATGGATAATGGGAACAGAGGACACTCCAAGGATGAACATAACAAATGTGTGATCTCTCAATCCAAAATGAGCTTTGTGACTCCATTGTTAGGGAAGCACAAATGACACACAAAAGGTACCTGACTATTGCACATCTCACATATGAACTCTGCAATGCAATGTTTGAACTGATGTGCAAATGTGAAACTGGTCAGCCTGTGGATGTACACTCCTTCCAACTTGTCAACAGACAACATCATACTCATGAAACATATTAGTCTTAACGGTGAAGGTGTAAGCAATGTAATGCGGTGGCGTCCTGATCATTTCTCCCCTTCCTTCCTATATCAGTAACCTTCTCATATACGTTTGTCTGTTGATGTGCCATCTCATTGATGTCAGTGCTGTGTGGAGGTACGGCTGCCAATTGCTGCATGTGAGCAGGGGCCCACATGTAAAGTCCATGAGGTAAACATGCTGCACATTGTCCAGGAATATCCTATCAATGGTCATTGAGAATGACATGTACATGTTAGCTCATAGCTACCATCTGGTGTACTGAAATATGGATATGTATGTCTCATCACAGCTGCTGACAGGATGAGACCAGTGCAGCGTAGAACACCATCCTGGGGAATGCATGACATCCTGGCTGCAGCAGTGAAACCCTCTCGCACATGTACATCAGGTAAATGTGGTGTGAAGTGTTTCCCAATCAAAACCATGACAAACATCAAAATCCCCTTCTGCATAGAACCTGCAGTTGTTGTTGACAAAGTTTCATCCATATCATAAGTGTCACATGTGCCTGTTTGTAAATTTGTAATGCAGATGATTGACATTGGTGTCACTTCCCTCTACAGCTGCTGGATCGGGGAACGCTTCGCCAACAGTACCTATGAGGAGCATGGTTCAGCAGTTGACATCAGGGGAGATTGCAGAAGGACACAAAGCTGTGGATGGAGCTGGTAAGTTTGCTTTATCAGTGTACATCTCCGTTTCACCCCTCAGTGCTATTGTGTGAGCTGTCACTTGTAGGGGTACCCAAACCAGGTCACATGTGCATCATCTGTTGATGCAAAGTGCAGTAGAACCAACCCTTGTGTTGCACCACATCTCATACTAGGTTAATTACTTATCCTGGTGCAACCTCTGTGTTCCAGGTGATGATGACGATGAGGAGGATGGACCTTCCACCAGTGTTGGGCAGCGGGCAATCAGAGGTGAAAATCCACTGCTCCTACAGGCAGTGATGTCAGCTGCAAGTACTGCGCAAGAGGAGGAGGAGGAGGAAGTACCTGGGGAGGATGAAGTATCGGACGATAGTGACTGTCTGTTCATCCCCTCAGAGGATGAAGAATCTGATGCCATGGACAGTAATTTTCCCACATCGCCCATATTTAGCAAGGCCTCACACCCTCCGCCCAGCAAAGTGTGTCAGCCTCCTCCAATGAAAAAGATTGCCTGTCCACAGCATAGAGATAACCAGCCACAGCTCACCCACACACCAACACAGACCTCACTCCCTCACAGCCCTCACATCCGGGACAGACATGGTGGTTCCCCTACACACTCCTCCCCGTACAGTGTATACCAGGCATCATCTTCACCATCTGAGGGAAGTACCAACCCTGTTGTGGTGCAAGTATCCCCTGGGCACCATTCTCCTGTCCACAGGCTTCCACATGCCAACACCCCCCCTGCTGTTGGACCTGGCGGTCTCATCCATGGCCGACCCCTGCAGAGAGGGCCTGCACATGGCCGTGGTGGCCAATGGGAGCAGGACTTCTTCAAACAGCAGACAGATGTGAGGCAGGACATTCGTGCCATAGGGGCCACCCTGTCAGACATGTCTGAGGCCCTGCACCAATTCCCTCAGGTGGTGGACAGACAGACCCATGTTTTGGATAGGTTGGATAGAACTTGGCAAGACATGTCCAAGAATATCAGAGACATGATATCTTTCCAAAGGGAAGAGAGTTTAAGACACCATGCCTTGGCCATGAAGATGATGGACGGCATGATGAAAGGGATCCAAAGTCTCCCTTCACAGTCAATGCAGGGAGGGGAGCCATCACATCTGCCTGCAGCACATCACACCCACACACCTGTACCACAAACTGCACAGGACCACAGCAAGGGTACACACCCACCACCGACCCCCATCCAGGCACTCCCCCTACCTGCACATCCACCACCACCCCCTGAACAGGCACTACCATCACCTGCACAACATCCCCCTGTCCATGCACATACACCAAGTGTACAGACACAATCCGCCCCTGCACATGAACTTCACCCTGTACAGGCACATGCATGAGACCAACCTGCACCTCGGCGTCAACCCAGACTTAATCCCTCACAGCGGTCATCACCCCCGAAATTGCGAAGTCACAAGCACGATCCCCATTGATCACATCCCAGGAACTTTTTGACCAGTGTGAATATGTGTCACTAAAAAATAAATCTGTTCCAAAGTCAAAACTCTGTGGCGTATCATGTCCTGATGGGCTAATGATCACCAAGTTAGTTGGCGTAGAGATGAGAGGATGTATGTGTGTGTGTGACACATGTACAAGTGTAACCCCGTCATTGCAGCAAGCCGTCATGTGCGGAGCAGATGACTACCAAAATACATGGGCATATTTTGTACAAGACATTCACAATGAAGCCAAACAAGATAGAGAAAGTACGAATCAAATTAAGTTTTTATGTAAAAAATATGTGGGGTTAGAAAAACAACAACAGTCCGTCTAGAAGGGAGAATGGAAAACAAATGATGTCCTTACTGCAGAAGGAGAAGGGAACTTGGATTGGGGTGGGGCAACATAAATATAACACGTCAGGGAGCATCAGGGAAACCAGTCTATTTGCAAGGGGAAAAGTAAATCATTGTCCACAAAGAAAAATCTGTCCAACTGTTCAAGTGTCCTTCGGGTCATCCTCTAGGACCACAATGTCCAGATCCTCTGAGTCCCATGTGTGCTCCTGGCTGGCCGGTACATGAACAGGCACCACACGGGGTCGGTACACACGAGGAGTAGGGGGGGAAAGAGTGTGTGGCAACGGACAGGGGGAGACATTGACGGTGGTGTGGGAGGGATGTTGGGACACAACAGACGACATGGCTGCACTCAGGGAATTGAAACTGGCAGTGAGGGTGGCCAGAGCTCATGCAATTTCCTCTCGCATCATGCGCACCTCTAGACACAATTGCAGCAAGATGCGAGAGGACATGTCTGGCTGACCCTCACATGCCCACATCAAGTCATCTGGTAGAGCCACAGACGGAACAACACAGGGAGGGTTTTGGGTCGCACGTGGGGGGTGTCGTGCCTCAGGTTCAGAGCCAATGTCGGTGTCGGCCTGGCAGCTACGATGAGGGGGACAGATTGCAGGGGTTGCAGCTGGAGGCCCCGATGGAATGGGGGCCTCTGGAGTTAGGGAGGGGCTGAGGGCAGGCCCAGGTTGCGTAGTGGCCTGCCCCGGGGACACCTCGGCAATACTCATAGGTGAATGGTCCGTGGGAGAGTGGCTCTCCACCCCCCCCTGGCCAGAGGTGTCCAGTTCATCACCCCCCCTTCAATGTCCTCAGCCTCCACCCGGTCCGTAGCACCAGAGTTGTCATCCTGGTCAGTCCGGGTGGGCGCAATCCCCATGCCTCCTGATGTTGAGGGTTCCGCCTCATCGTCCTCTTCCTCAGTACTGGAAAGAAGTCATAGCCGCCGGCGCACCACAGATGTCCTGCTCCCAACCCGGTCCTCTTCGCCAGCGGAGTCCACTGAAATGTGAGACAAATCATTATGTAGCTGGTGTACATGTCAGGACAAGACACATATCAAGATGAGCCAAGGTCAGACTTTGTTCTCCTCTGATCACACTATAGAGTTGTCAGTGTTTATGAGCTTAAATTACGTGCATGTTCAATGTCACCTCCTGATTTGAGTCTGACATGGACATCTCACAAGATTATTGTTGGTTTGCACGTCTGTACTGCCAACCCTCAGCTATGGCATTCTTGTGACCTGTGTGTCCTGTCACTGCTACATGGGCAGGTTCCACAACCCAGTCCACAAAAGGAGATCAGAGAGAGTCCAGATGAAATTGAAAAGGGCCTGTGATATGGAGTGTCTACACTTTCACGTCTGGACAAATGTTATCTGCTGTGTAGCATTGGATGGGACAACACAAAGGCCGAATGGGGGTAACACATCCATATAGGGTCTGGCCAATTAGGTTTGCTAAGTTGTGAGTCTAAGCTTTTGATATCCTCTCACAAAAGCTGACAATCCAGTGCCACAAATTGGCTTTGGAGGCTGAGCAGGTAGTGCTGTGCACTGGTGAACAGTAGTGGCTCGTTGTTACAGCTACCTGTACATGGAGAATGGCATACAAGCTACTGGGGGTAAGACGTGTGTCTGTGGACACACTTGGCAACATTTGAAACACTTATGAGTGTGGCAAGGGTCTCAAAGTCTGTCTTGACTCCATGGCACATGATGATCTGTCTCAATCAGAACCCAAACTCTCCGAAAGCAATGTAAGTCACAGCATCCAATTCCCATTGGCCTCACATACACACACTGGACAGTGTCTGTACCATTCCTCATCCAATGCACACATCAGTTATGATTCCCTTGGTTCACTGTTAGTGGTGCTGGCAGTGCATATTTCATTAGTAATGCAACTGTGTGTCTCAAATCCCCAGTTTTCATGACGACACTGCAACTCCCAGAATGCACTCTGCCCTGTACAGATAATGCACAAAAGTGAGCTTTTTGCTTCATGATGACTGCTGCATAGACACAGAATAGGTGACTGGAGGCATGGGACACAGAATGGTACAGTTCTGTCTGCACTCGCATCATACTTCAAGACACATTTTGCCTATAATGCACTTACCAGGGCTCTGCTGCTCTTGCTCCTCCAGCTGAGCATGGAGGGTCGGAAGAGCTGCACGCAGGACCCTCCTGTACAGTGGCGAGAGGCGAGGACGATGCACATGGTGCTGGGAAGACTGGCCCAGTAGCTCTTCAGCCTTGATCCAGGCCCAGCGTTTCAGGTCCTCCCAGCGCTTGCGGCATGCCCTCGCGTTCCAGGTGTGAACGCCCACTGTACTGCAGCGCTCACCAATTCTGGCCCATAATCTGGCACTCGCTGCATTGCTCAGCTGTTCTTCTGGCCCCCCATATAGCTGAGGATATTTCAGTATCACCCCCTCAGCTAGGATGTCTAATTCCCTTTCACTGAAAGGGGGTGCTTTCTCTTCATAACCCTCAGCCATTTTGGGGGAAATAAGGTTAATGAGAGCAGCAGGATGTCGGAGGATCTAATCTGTGAGATAGGATGAATCAGAATGAACACAAAATGGCTGTCAACAACTTCCTGTGATGTATTTCCTGTCTGAAATTATGGGTTTCGGTTACTTTTCGGAGTTTACGGCCCGAAAACATACTTTCCACATACGCAGAGTACTCTGCGCATGCGCGGAGAACTTTCCGCATATGCAAAGTACTCTGCGCATGCGCGGAGTACTTTCCGCATGCGTAGAGTACTCTGCGCATGCGCGGAGTACGCTACGCATGCGCAGAGTACGCTACTGTGCCGGAATGTGCGAAATCGACCATGAACCCATTATTTCATACAAGAAGTGACAGACAGGTAGTGGGAGACAGGAAATACATCACAGGAAGTAGTTGTCAGCCATTTTGTGTTCATTCTGATTCATCCACAATCACAGAACAAATCCACTGCCATCCTGTTATTCTGTAGCAGAGAAACCTGAAATGACAGTGTAAGATTAATTCATAGACATGAAACAAAAGGGGGAACAGACCATGTTATGAGATTTGGGCTGGGACAAGGGGGGGCTGGCACAACATCACCCCCAGTTTACTTTTCAACTGCATTGCATTATGGTACATGTGGTCCATATTTAGTGATCAACACAAGAGTTGGCTGTTGTGTTACAGTGTATTAGGGGTAGCAGTGCTGTGCATCCCAGACACATAGTGGCAGATTCAGCCACAACATCATCACTCACGTTGTGGGCCCAACATTATTGGTGTATGTAACTCATTTGGGGCCCAAATATCAAAAATGCTATAGTTATGCACTTGTTAGATACAGACACCCATTGTCAAAAGGTACGGGATGGTCTCTCAGAACATGTACATCTCACCCTCAGCTTCAATAAAATCCTTGGGAAATCCACTACACTGATTGCTGACATTGGCACATGACCTGATGCATGGTCAATATTTTGACTCATGTCAACAGTTGTGGTTGACATACAGTTAGTGTGGTTTGCAAAATAGTCTCAGGATGGAGTTTTTGGACAGAGTCGTAAATATCCATTTTTCATCATTGACAACAGACAGCAAACCACATTTTGTCCATGACACAACAGGTTGCTCACGTGAAAAACGTGGCAACCAGCTGATCACGGACTTGCATACCCTGAACTCGGTTATGTGCAATGGCCCGGTTGCCCGGATTCAGAGCTAGCCGAGGTTCAAGAGGTATGTGTAAGCCATGCGTTAAAGCGATATTGTGCAAGACACAACAGGCCATAATGATCTTGCACACAACTTCAGGGGAGTACGTCAGCACACCCCCTGTACGGCTGAGACATCTTAAACGCGACTTCAACAGACCAAAAGTGCGCTCTATGATGGCTCGAGTTCGTATGTGTGCCCGATTGTACCTACGCTGAGGTACAGTGGTTGGATGTCTGTAAGGTGTAAGGAGTTGAGGGGAGAGTGCATACCCAGCATCGCCTGAGGAGGGAAGATAGGGCAATAGGTTACATTTCCATCTAAAATTTGAACAGAACATGATCTTTACTCAGTACATGCAGTGTCTGTTGTGACCGTGTATGTGGCTTGGTGATTCTTATTGTAGAATGGTTGTTGATATAAGGTGGCATTCATTCCTTACTGGGCTTCTTGACAGGCCCCTTGCGCCACCAGTGCGTCACTTTTCATATGTGAGAAAGTGACGTACCGGCAGCGCAAGGGGCTTGTAAATTAGCCCTTTCATAAGCACACATCACTCTTTATTCAGTGCTTGGTACTTACCCAGTAACCACATGTTGCCAAATTCTCCCGCAGCCATCCGCCGGGCAAGAGGTGACATGCGGAATACGAAGCTGTCATGGGTACTGCCTGGAAACGCTGCATGCACATCTATGAATCTCCCACTGGCATCACAGACAGCCTGCACATTGATGGAATACCATCGGTGTCTGTTGCAGTATATGTGTGCAATGCGGCGGGGTGGCTGAAGGGCCACATGGGTACAGTCAATTGCACCCAGCACACGTGGGAAGCGGGAGATGGGAAAAAATCCCTAGCTGCCCTTTGTCTGCTGGCCAGTGTATGGGGCATTCCCTAGTGAAGGAGGGCTCTAGAATTGATGCAGCTCAATACCTGATGCAAGCACCACGACTGGCTAGCCTGGGAGATGCCCACAACATCACTGGTGACCCTTTGGAATGACCCCGTCGCAAAAAAATGGAGAGCAGAAAGGACCTTCAGATAGGCTGGAATAGCATGGGAGCAGCAGGTAGCAGAGTCAAGTTCCTCCTCCCAATCACATACCATCTCCAAGATGACTTCTGGAGGGAAGCGGTATCTGGCCCTTACATCTTGGGTGGACATCCCAAATATGTTGATCCTCTGTCTGAAGATCCTCTCTCTTCTCCTCCTCCTCAAGTCTTCTTGCTGCATGGCAAGGGGCAGAGCAACAAATACATTCAGCGACATGTTGAAAGTGTTTCTGTGTGTCTGCTCTGCTTTCATATGTGCTGCATGGCTGAGATTGGCTGCAGTGTGTCAGCTGATGCATCAAGGGGGATGGTAGACACTTGGACAGGTGTTTAGCATTGAGGTAATGCTCAAACGGCCAAAATGCGGATATTCCGGCCCGGAAGCGGAGTTTCCGGCCCACAGGCGGAGATTCCGGGCCGGAGGCGGAGATTCCGCCATTGGACCGGAATCTCCGCCACTGGGCCGTAAACTCCGGCCCGAGTGCGGACATAAAGTTAGGATGAGTAAGTTCATTCTGTGAATACCAAAATGAGTAAGTTCATTCTGTGAATACCTGGGGGCAGATTTACGTTGAACTAACGCAGCGGGGTACAGCAAGTCATTTTGCTGCGCTGCGCTGCGTTAGTTTTGAAGCACAGGGATGCAACATATTTACAAGAATATGTCGCATCCTTGTGCTTCCCCTGCGCTGGCGCACAAACTGCAGCCATGCGCTGGCGCAGGCACCCTTGCACCATGGTGCAAGGATGCCTGCGTCGTGGGGAGATTGTTTTTGTGCAGGAAGGGGAACCTTCCTGCACAAAAACAATCACTACACCATTTTCCTCTTTCAATGCGTACTGCAGAATGCAGCACGCATTGAAAGAAGGAAAAACGAGGAGAAATGAAAACATTTCTCCTCGGTGCGCCTTCGCTACGCCACCTCTAGGGTGGCGTAGCTTTCAGACGCATCTCCAGAGTTACGATTTCTCGTAATTCTGGAGATGTGTCTTGTTCCATGAGTGTTGCGTGGGAACACCCACAGCAACACCCATGGAACGCCCCTTCACCGCAAAGTGCTGCGTGTGAAGGGCCGTATTTACAAGGAGAGGAAAAGTCACACAGGGTGGCTTTTCCTCTCCTTGTAAATATGGAGCAGCCCCCTGCGCCATCAGTACGTCACAAAAAGTGACGTACTGGTGGCGCAGGGGGCTCGTAAATCTGCCCCCAAAATGAGTAAGTTCATTCTGTGAATACCAAAATGAGTAAGTGCCTTCTGTGAATACCAAAATGGTAGTAAGTTTAGGATTTTGTAGTAAGTTAGGGGCATATTAACAACGGCCAGCGATAATTATCGCTGGCCGTGCTTAGCGTGAGGAATCCTATCGCCGGCTATCGCTGGAAATTATCGCCATGCTAGCGCTGTATTAACAACGCTTAGCGCAAAGGCGATAATTTTCCAGTGATAGCGATGTTTTCCATGGAACATCGCTGGTTTTCCAGCGATGTCCCATGGAAAACGGCGATATACTTGGCGATAGGGCCTGTGGTCTTAGCCACACAATCCACCCCCCATGTTAGGTATGCCTTAGTCAGGAATTTAGCAGACGTTAAATTCCTGCGTTAAGGCATACTTAACGCAATTTAAAATATCGCTAACCCACGTTGCTAATATGGCGATACCTGGGTTAGCGATATTTCCCCTGTTGTATTCACAGGCACGCCCCCTTTGCATCTCATTAGCGATGCGATGGGAGGCGTGCAGAAAACGGACGCTAGGTCAGGAATCACGCGCTAGCGTGTCCTTGTTGATTCGGCGATAAAATTATCGCCGCTTTTCGTCCGAAAACGGACGCTAAAGCGGCGATAATTCATTAACGCCGCCTTGTTAATATGCCCCTTAGTTCTGTGAATCGGGCCCGTTGTGTGAAAGGTCCATCTACCCATGTGCCACTTGTATCAGATCTTCATATGGTCACAAGTTTGGCCTATTCCTGCCCCATGGTACAGACTTACCCACAGAGGTGAGGATACCGTTTTCATTGGCTGGTAGGATTTTTACCATGATTTGTGGCTTTCAATCATAAAGTTAAACAAGATTTGTCAAGCAGGTTCTTCTTCACGAGTGCCATGATTTGTAGCTTTCAGCACCTGTAAAACTGATATAAAACGAAATAAAGTTTTGCATAAACAAACATTCACTGAAATGAGGTTTATGAGAGTCAAGGGTTTAGTGCCCAGCTTCTTGTATTTTAGAAAGGCTTAGTTCAAAACATTTCTTTTTAAAACAAAAGGTTCAGGAAATCCAAAAAGTCTCTGCTTTTCGTCCAGGTCCATTTGCTAAAACCCTCCTGAAATTAATTTTAAAACATGCTACCAATCATTAAGGTCACCAACAAAGTAAAGCAATAACAAGATATCTTTCATGTCCAAGTTCAGAGTCAGTAGTTTATAGAAAGGAACTAAGCACGTTTGGGAAGGAAGTAAATGCAGAAATGCCTCTGTAATAAAGGTTGAACTTTCAAAATGTCTGTGCCATCCAATATCTCATGAGAAGCGCCTTCCAACATTTTATGATTGAAAGCCATAAATCCTGACACTTGGAAGCAAACTGGATAAACTCTAAGTAATCTGACATTTATCTAGATTTATTCTGTGTTTGGCTCCTGGAAGTTTCAGCAGAGGGTAGAATTATTGCTTAACAAATTTTGAGTTCTAAACCTTTTTTATTTCTTAAGTGGCCTTGACTTAGAGGTGGGTGAACATTGTGCATAGCTGTTCACGAGAGGCCACTCACTCTGGACACTGAAGGCACATTAGGGCACTAATCCCCTATTACACAAAGCCTTCGCCCTGTGCACAACTTTTCACGGTGTGCTCACCACCTACAGACTCGAAAAAACCCTGTTAGATGGTGAATCCCCAACTACAAACAGCCTTTGTTCTGTGAATAACTCTTAAGGGAGACCCAATATCCTCCTCACACACAAGCCCATTAGGAGGCCAAGCATGTTGAAAATGCACACACTCACTAGCAGTACAGAAGCTAGGAGGCCAAGCATGCACTCACTAGCAGTACAGAAGCTAGGAGGCCAAGCATGCACTCACTAGCAGAACAGAAGCTAGGAGGCCAAGCATGCACTCACTAGCAGAACAGAAGCTAGGAGGCCAAGCATACACTCCCTAGCAGTACAGAAGCTAGGAGGCCAAGCATACACTCACTAGCAGTACAGAAGCTAGGAGGCCAAGCATGCACTCACTAGCAGTACAGAAGCTAGGAGGCCAAGCATACACTTACTAGCAGTACAGAAGCTAGGAGACCAAGCATACACTCCCTAGCAGTACAGAAGCTAGAGCAAATTTGCTTTAGTTGCAGCTCACTAAATACCTTTCAGTGTCAAAAGTGGATAGCAAACAGTCACACTCATTGGATGATGTCATCAGGGATGTAATTAGTGATGTCATCAATAAAGTCATTTGAGATGTCATCAGTGATGTCATCAATGATAACATCGAACATATTATGAGTGATGTAATATGTGACGTCATAAGCAGTCCATGACAGAGATGCAAGTTATAGTTAACTCGGTAAATTAAAATTGGTGAATTTCAGTGTTTTTTAAAGTTTAAAATGGTATTTTTAACTGAAATTTCACTTAACTATAATGTGGCTTTACCCTTTATATGTTTTTTAGTGAACTGTAAAGGCTTTTTTATTGTAAAGTAAGGTATAACCAGACCTAACTATAAAATCACTTTAACTTTTTAATCAATCAATCAGCATTTCTAGAGCGCGGTACTGTCACCTCTGGGGGTATCTAGGCGCTGGGGTGCGAGGTCTCTGTCGAAAAGCCAGGTCTTGAGGAAACGATGGGAAGAGGGAAGAAACAAGCAGAAAAAGTTAAAACAGAGAGCAGAAAAATGAGCAGAAACTGCAAAACAGAGCGCGGAAAAACGAGCAGAAAAAGGCAAAATGGAGGGCAGAGAAAGGAGCAGAAAAAGGCAAAATAGAGCAAGAAACAAGCAATGGAGGCACAGAGGGCAGCAGGTAGACAGGCAGCAGAGGGTAGCGGACTGCAGGCAAGCTGGACAGAAGAACTGTTGCAAGGAGGAGCTGGCACGTTGGTTGTCTTAGTGTATATATATATATATATATATATATATATAAAAAATCACCAAAATCCTTCGTCCGCTCGCAGCGCCAGTCCACACCACTTCAGCTACAAAGGATTCACGAACCACCGAAACTGCAGGCAAGTCAAAATTGTATTCCTGTTTCCTGATTACGCGTTTCGGGCACCACTTGCCCTTATATATATATGTATACCCACCCTAGTAGATAGCTATAGTTAGGACCTTGTTCCCATAGTGAAATCGTTTTTTGACTTGCTCATAACTTCGGCGCCGTTTGACAAATCTTCACCAAATTTCCCAAAAAAGTGTCCTCCTGTGTCTAGTTGTGCATGGAAAGTTTCAGGGTGATACTTCAAGCAGGGCCCGAGAAAATGGAGGGGTAAAAAATAGCGCCTTTCTCATGCAATTTCCCATAGGATCACATGGCAGGGGAGGTGCTTCCTTTCAATTGTGGGAGGTCTGCAGATGAACTTAAAAGTGGTGGCGTGGGGCTGTTTTCTGGTGCAGCAGTGGCGTCTGAAGAAGATTGAAAAATCGAAATGCATTATGCCTTACCTGCTTGTCCAATAAAGGCTCCTTCCTGAGTTCCCCGCGTGGCCTCTTCCTACAGTTCTGCTGGAGGGTTCGTGGATATTTTAGCATCAGCCAGAGATGCTTTAAGAGGCCCCATCTGTCAAGTGGCTGTGGCATTTCTGGCGTCTGCGTGAGCAGTTTCTTCTTGTACCCGTGGTATCGGATTGCTCCAGCCCACCTCTCCAGTACAGGTCTAGCGGGGTTTGCTGCCAGCCGGCAGCTCGTGACTTCACGAAGAGGTTTGGACATTGTACCAGCCTGCAACTCGGCGGACTTGTGTTGTGGGGGTTATGACGTATGCGAGGACCCAGGAAGCCCGAGGACTTAATTTGCTCCAGCAACAGCGCGCCCCGCTCTGCAGTGCATCAATGCCACAAGGATTCCATCGATCCATTCCCCTCGCAGCACCTACCCAGAGATGATGTATTCTGGGAGCTGTAGGACTGATTACACTACAGCAGGTGAGCGATCACATGGCAGGGGAGGTGCTTCCTTTCAATTGTGGGAGGTCTGCAGATGAACTTAAAAGTGGTGGAGTGCGGCTGTTTTCTGGTGCAGCAGTGGCGTCTAAAGAAGATTGAAAAATCGAAATGCATTATGCCTTACCTGCTTGTCCAATAAAGGCTCCTTCCTGAGTTCCCCGCGTGGCCTCTTCCTCCAGTTCTGCTGGAGGGTTTGTGGATATTTTAGCATCAGCCAGAGATGCTTTAAGAGGCCCCGTCTGTCAAGTGGCTGTGGCATTTCAGGCGTCTGCGTGAGCAGTTTCTTCTTGTACCCGAGGTATCGGATTGCTCCAGCCCACCTCTCCAGTACAGGTCTAGCGGGGTTTGTTGCCAGCCGGCAGCTCATGACTTCACGAAGAGGTTTGGACATTGTACCAGCCTGCAACTCGGCGGACTTGTGTTGTGGGGGTTATGACATATGCGGGGACCCAGGGAAGCCCGAGGACTTAATTTGCTCCAGCAACAGCGCGCCCGCTCTGCAGTGCATCAATGCCACAAGGATTCCATCGATCCATTCCCCTCGCAGCACCTACCCAGAGATGATGTATTCTGGGAGCTGTAGGACTGATTACACTACAGCAGGTGAGCGATCACATGGCAGGGGAGGTGCTTCCTTTCAATTGTGGGAGGTCTGCAGATGAACTTAAAAGTGGTGGTGTGGGGCTGTTTTCTGGTGCAGCAGTGGCGTCTGAAGAAGATTGAAAAATCGAAATGCATTATGCCTTACCTGTTTGTCCAATAAAGGCTCCTTCCTGAGTTCCCCGCGTGGCCTCTTCCTACAGTTCTGCTGGAGGGTTCGTGGATATATCCAGGCCAGATTAAGCCCCTGGGACCACCACCTCCCAGTGGTTTATTTTAAAAATTATTGACAGGGGGGCAGCACAGCCTCCCTTCTTTGCCCTTTAAAGGCCCCGGGGAACACCACCTCCCTGAGGCATGTGAGGATAAAAGGGTGAGGCTGCGCGGACCCCCCTCCAATGTATAAAATTGCCCCGGGAACCGACTACTCCCCGGGGCATAAAACTAGAAAAAAGGGGGGGGAGGTGTGCCGCCCCCTCCCAGGCCATATTTGGCCCCAGGGACCACCACCTTCCTGGATCAAGGGTTTAATTAAAGTAAGAAGGGGGTGGCCCTGTGCAAACTAAAGGAGCCCCCCTCCTGGAACCATTGATGGCCCTGGGACCGCCACCCCCCCAGGGCCAGCTCCCTATCTCCAGAGGTACCCACCCTCGGGAGATAGCAGTTTGCTTTTGCTTAGTGGGAGCTTTGACAGCTCCCGCCAAGCGAGAGCATACTGTAAGTCCACTCCCAGGGGCTGGACCAGGAAAACTGCTCCCACCCGCTGGGAGCAGACTTTTTATCTGTAGTGTGCAGGAAAACAGGTGAAACAATTGCCCCCGCATGCAGAGAGCAGCATTTTTGGCTGCTCCCTGTGTGTAGGTGCAATGTTGGCTCCCGCTGGAGGTGGGGAGCCGGCACCGACCGCGGCAACATTGAGGCTCTTCCCGCGGTCCCCAACGCTGCAGACTGGGTGCCCTGGGTGCCCCAGCATCAAGAGGCCAGGCCCCGGGGATGGGGTTGCTGGGATCAAAAGTGGCCGGGGGAGGGGGCCATGTGGTCCCGGGAGGGGGGCCATGTGGTCCCCTCAGCTTTACTTCATAAAGTGAAGAGGCGGAGATTTACCTCTTTGTAGTCTTCTCTTGATGAGGATTAATTTTATAACAGATTTGTGGATGAAGATGCTCGGGGAACAATCACATTGCCGAAATTACATGCAAACAAGGTCACTGGAGACATTACCTTGTGGTCCTTTAAGCAGCTGTAGTGTAGAATATGCACTAGACATTTACCCAATGAGGTAGCACTAACTAATTAACTAGTAGAAAGTACTCCAGTTGGGTAGACATTTTTGGAAAAACTGTGGACTCTTCTTGGAAAAAATCAGGTTCCGTTATGGCCCTGATGCTCATTTCACAGAACTTAAAACTCAATGGGAAGCACTTACAAATATAAACACAGGAGGTGCCCCAGTTGAAACTCCACTTCTGTAAAGCACAAATGATCCTAACTTCTTGGGCTTGGTGAAGGCAAAGCAAGTGTGTTTCCTCTCGTATTCCACACCAAAAAACAATCTGAAATCCTTAATGGACGTGAATGCATCATTGATCTATTGGAGCGCAGTCTGATCTGTAATGACTGTGATGAGCTGTTTCTTTCATGTCTTGAGAGCAGAGTCCAGTGTTCTCCCTTTTAATTACACAGAGTATGCAAATGCCCAAAATCATCTGCAAGGTCTGCCAGTTAGGCCCCACCCCATTTTCCTTAGTAGTATGCACAGGTCTTCCCACCTTTTCCCATGTGGATGGACAGCTTACCAAAAGGCCTCCGAGCATGTTTACTGCTGATTTTGGTGACACGTTCTTGGTGCGGAGGAATTTTGAGGTCATCTCCACCAAACAAAGAAGCATTTACTTCATATAGTTAGGAGGAAGTACCTTTTATCTGTGGAGATTCCCCTCTTCGTAGTCTCGTCCTGTTCTCTACACAAGGATTTATGTTATCACAGATTTGTTGATCAAGACACTCAAGAAACAATCACATTGCCAAAATTACATGCACACAAGGTCACTGGAGACATTTCCTTGTGGGTCATTACGCAGCTGTAGTATAGAATATGCATTAGTTATTACCCAACGAGGTAGCACTTACTAATTAACCAGTAGAAAGTACTCCAGTTGGGTAGACTTTTTCTGCAAAACTGTGGACTCTTGTTGGATAAAGGGGCAGGTGAGGTTCTGTTCTGGCCCAGTCATTCACACAGCTGCTGACACATAACCATACAGCCATGCGCACACCCACTCACACACCCACAAAACCACTAACACACCCACTTACATGTCCATACTGCCACTCACATGCCCACTCACACACCCATATAACCACTCATGCACCCACTCACAGACCCATACAACCACTCACACAACCAGAAAACTATTCACACACCTACTCACACAACCAGAAAACTATTCACACACCCACTCACACACCATGCAGCCACTCACACACCCACTTACACATCCATGCAGCCACTCACACACCCATTCACAGACCCATACAGCTAATCACACACCCACTCACAGACCCATAAAGACACTCACAAAACCGGTCACACATCAACACTGCTACTCACGCACCCACTCACAAACCCATACAGCCACTCACACACCCAGTCCCAAACCCACACAGCTACTCAAACACCCACTCACAGATCCATACATCTACTCACACACCCACTCACTAACCCATACTGCCACTCACACACCTACAAAGCCACTCACAAACCCACTCACAGACCCATTGAGCTACTCACATGCCCACTTTCAAAGGTTACAGTTAGGAAATAAAATTTAAAAAAACCTTAGAAATTCTCTAAAAACTCCAAAGGTTACTGGGACGGTATAGTTAGGTTCAGATTTCACTCAAACAAAACCATTGGAATTCAGCAGTTATAGTTACCTGAGCTAACTATAACTTGCACCCTAGCAATGCACTGCTTATGACCTCACACATTATATCACTCATGGCATGGTCAGTGACATCACTGATGACATCTCAAATGACATCACTAATGACATCACTGATGACATCATCCAGTGAGTGTAGGTGTTTCAGTAAATGTTTCTGACACTTAAAGATATATACTAAGCTACTGCATAGGTTAAATATCCATTTTTTCTGTACTACTAATGAGTGATACTATTTCTAACATATGCTGTCTGAGTGGCTGTGAGACTGTCTCAATTTGTGTATGAGTGGCTGTCTGAGTGGCTATATGAGTGGGTCTATGGGTGAATAAGTGGGTGTGTGATTAGCTGCATGGGTGAATGAGTGGCTGTGTGAGTGGCTGTAATGGTGAGTGAGTGCGTATGTGAATTGCTGTATGGTTGGGCGAGTGGCTGTATGGCTGTTTGAGTGGCTGTATGGGTAAGTGAGTGGGTGTGTGACCAGCTGTTTTCACAGTTAGTGTCTGTGTGACTGGCTGTATAGGTGAGTGAATGGGCATTTAAGTGCTTGTATGGATGTGCAATTGGGTATGTAAATGGTTTTGTTGATGAGTGAATGGATGTATGAGTGGCTATATGGGTGAATAGGACCCCTTCCAAGTTTTAAAATCGAACCCTTCAGCCATTCTGCTCGGGTGAATGTATTTTTGACGTGGGGACTTCACTCTGTCAAGAGCCAATTCCTTGAGTTCCCAGTCTTCACAGGAGCCGAATGACGCTAGAACCCAATGCCTCTCTTGAACCCCCTTCAACCTCCAATATAGATTAAAAGAGATTAAAAGGGTCTCCAGGGGGGAAAGGGGATTGAGGAAAATAAGAAGAGACTGCCTCGTCTTTTTCTTAAGGTTGCTACGAACTTCCTATTCGGGCTCCTAGTGGAACTGTCTTGAAGGAAGGATTTGTGCACTGCAAAACAACAGAAAACATTACCACTCCTCTTGCCTAGGTATCTTATACATATAGCTAATATATTCTTCTTTATTTACAATAAGATAACCCTTTTTAGACTGGCTTTAGCTCCTCTTCTATATCTAGGATGTTTCACACTCTTTTTGTTTTGATTTTCAAAAAAATATGCAAATATATGTATGTGCTACATCCTATGCGAGCAAATTAATGTCATAGACCTTATATGAATGACAGACTGGCGAATGTAATTCTTCTTGATACTAAAAAGTCTCTAAGTCTATCTGGTTAAGCATGATATCTGCTCATAAACTGTCTCTAAATACTCAGTTGACTCTTATTTATTTCTTTTTTAGGGTACTTGCGTGACCGGAAGGGTTGGAAGTGTTTATTGTTCTGTGAATAATGTACAGGAAACCTCTAACTGGAAACCTCTGACTGGAACTGGTGAAAGAAACTCTTTTTCTAGGCAGTGCTTAATTTGTGCCGGTGCTTTCCGGTGCTAAGCACCGGCACTTATTTCTCAGGGCCGGGTCTATAGAATTGAGAGCCATGGGTATGCTCCAGAGGAGTGTTGCAGGTGCTGACCAGTGCTTCATTTGTGCTGTGTTTCCGTGCTCGAACCAGCATTTAATTCTCAAAACCATCGCTTGTGACAGCTGCCATAAGGTGGCGCTGTCTGGCTAATTTGGAGATGACCACAACAACAGGTAATTATTCATTCAATAAACATTAAAATGACTATTACCTGCCTCCCAAGCCATTCTTATGGCTTTGGGGGCCTCAAATAGTCCGAATAGTCACACTTGTGGGAGTTTGATGGTTAGTACTTGTGTTGTTTCTATCGTTGGCAGCATAGCAGGGGCTAAGTGTGTTGCAAGCTGCAGTGGCCTCCTGACGAGAGCCCCGGCACTTATTATTTTACAAATTAAGCACTGTTTCTAGGACAATACGCGGCTGCAGGCAGACCAACTATGATTTCCTAACACTAACCCGTCGGACATGCGCAATAGAAAAAACTATCCCTGAAACATTATTCTACCCATGCCACATCAAAGAAAAGCCACTACTCCGACGAAGATTCTTCAGTGAAGTGCACTGCTAATGAGGCTGTGCACACACTTCACACTGCTCCACAGCTCTCGAGCTTCTGTTGGGAAAAGTTAGAGCAGTAACCTTGCAATCAAGGGCAGTAGCCATCTTGAGAGATCGTCTTCTCCACAAAGATCTTCAATATGATCTCTTGAACTTAGTTTTGACCTGATTAGTCTTATAGCTTCCAATTATGCTTTTCTTTACTACCGCACTTGCTACTTGGCAGGTTAATCTTTGATTTGTACTATGATTCCTGACAGGCGTAAGTTAAAATTATCTCAGTTAACTAACTATTACTGAGGAATTTCAATCTTTTTCTACAAGTGAAATTTTAGCCTAATTATAACGTCCTTGCAACCTTTGAATTTTTTAAGTAAAAAAATACATATATATATATATATATATATATATATCCACTCACAAACCCACTCGCAGACCCATACAGTCACACACACCACACACACACACACACATATATATATATATATATATATATATATACGTCATCAGTGTAGTGAAAAGGTTAAGACCGACATTGTGGAGCAAATTTTCTCTTGCTGTTTTCTGTAGTCTGTCTGACATCATTAAACACCTAGAATGTCATTGAAGGTTTGGACAGGGCAATAGTCGCATCATAGGAAGCTGGGGCTAGGGCTCCCCAAACCCATATTTCTTCCCAGCTCATTCAGAGCTGGATTTACCGTGAGGTTTCGCACGCTATAGACTCGATTCTGTCAATGGGAACCTGTGGTCCGGTGGCCCTGCTCCTACTGGGATGTTGGTCATGTATGTCTGTATATGATCTTTGTATAGTGCAAACCCAGCTAAAGGACAGTGGAGTACAGAAAGTCCAGCTCTAATCCAATAGATATCTTTCCTGTCCATTTTGCCTTTTGAGGGATGACTGACAAAGGCTCAAGAAACAAATTCATAGCCTCTATGTGCAGGGGGAAAGTCCTTGTTTGCAAGGGCCACTGCATTTTTCTTTTGCAACAAAAACAAAACTCTTTAGGGAACTTGTTTATGCAAAAGGAAAAAAATATGCACTAGCCATCAAACCATGCCTGACAGCCAGCTTGCAGTTTTGATGCATTAGAAGGCAATGCCTGGTTCTGCCCGACATCCTTACCTGCTGCAGTGCCTGATCCACTGGCTACAAGGAGAGGTGTGGCGCAGCGGCCAGGGCGGCTGGCTCCGGAACACAGGGCTTACTGTTCGATCGCCGGCGGCAGCTCAGCTCAGCACCATGCGACTCTGGGCAATAGCTCACTTAATCTCCGCGACGGCCCCCAGCGCCTTGAGACCCTTAGGGGTGAGTAGTTCTCACTTTACAAATACCGCATTTACAGATTTACTGACTCGCCCTTTCGGACATCCACTTTGCTGCTCTCAACTGAGGCACCCGGCTTCCCTCCATTTTTCTCGTGACCTCTCTTTGCTCCTCTGTTTCCACTCTCTTCTGCAGTTTTCTGCCTCTCGTTTTGTTGCCTTTTTCTCTCTCTTTTCACTTCCACTTTTGCCACATTCTCAAACATTGCCCTATTTTGCCCCATTTTCCACTCTTGTTCACATTTTCGCATTTTGCTTTTTCTCACTTTTTGCCCAGCTTTTCCACTCTTTGCCCTTTACGCTGTACTATTTTTGCCTCTTTCCTCGTGTCTGTTCTCCCTTCTATTTGTCCTTTTCCACCCTTTTTTCACTTTACTACTTACCTTGTGCTCCTACTCCTGCCTGCCTTTCCCACCCTCCGTGCAGAGAACGCTAGCCCCACTCCCTGTCCCAGACCTCCTCCTCTCCTATAGCCCTTCTTTAAAAAAAAAAAAAAACATTTTATTGTTTTTACAACTCAGGTAAGTTATGACATGTCCAGCATTGAACACATATAAAGTACAAAACCACATGGCGGAACTATAAAAAGTCAGTGGAGCCAACACAACACACAAAACATCCGACCAGTAAACAGTGTTACAGCAGGGCAGAGCCCAATCCCCCCACTTGTGTGTTGTGAGTGTTCATAGCACATAGACCCCCACCCCCACCCGTGACCCAAGGTCTATCTGCACAGGGCTCCACCTCCTTACTTCTGTAACCCCCCCCAGTCCTTCCAGACCTTAAAGTGTTTCTGGGGACAACCTTGTGACAAGTATATAGGACGTTCCAGTCCCATGCAGTGATCCATGCTGCTGGCCCACGCTTCCATAGAGGGGGCCGCTGGTTCCGTCTAAGCCCTAGCAATATCCCTTTTAGCTACGATTAAACCCAGCCATAAAAGCACCCTCTGGTAGCGGGTGCCCCCCAGTTTTTCCATGAAATGCAGCAAGATGAGTCTGGGGTACTGGGGTATGTCCCAACCCAGCAGCCTCTCGAGCTGCCCCAGCACCCCATTCCAGAAGGGGATCAGTGCCAGAACGTGTGTGGTAAGTCTCCACGAGGGTTATCACACCTCAGGCAATTTCCGGCAGGGACCAGGCCAACTAAGTATTAAAGATCCAATGGAGTGATGGAATAAATCGTAGAAATGTGCCCCCCTTCCAAATGGTTTATCGCAGCTGGTCCTTTCCCAGTGGGGGGTCCCCTTGGCACTCACCGATGGATCACTGTAGTATGGGGGGCTTCAACAGCCCCTGCAGCCCTTCTGCACCTACCCTAAAATGTCAGGCAGCTCAACACACAAAGCCTTACGTCTCCAAGGTCGATAAACCCACCCAAGGCCAAGCCCAGCGCTGGTGATCCAATGGGACCAGTCTGCAACATAGGGTGCGAGGGGCCACACCAGGGGAACCGCCCAAGGTACCACTCCAGGCAAGCACAGAACAGATGATCCCCAGATGCAGCCAACAGGAGTACCTCCAAGCCCCGCCAGTCATCTCTCAAGTGGGGGGGCCCTTGATAAGCACCAAAGGGCAGCGGTATTATTATTATTAGGAGCTTTTATATAGCGCATGGCTACCCGGAGGCATCCCAGCGCTGCGGAGGTGGCTAGGGGAGAGGGGAGGGATTATGGGAATAGCCAGGTTTTCAAGCGTTTCCGGAAGGTCAGGTGGTTCACCTCCTTACGGATAGGAGGAGGGAGTGCGTTCCATAGCTTGGAAGCATTGTAGGAGAAACAGCGGCCACCTGTTCTGGCCTTCTTAATTCTGGGGACCTCGGCCAAGTGGAGCTCATCCGAGCGCAGACATCGTGTAGCCTTATAGGGTTTGACAAGGTTTTTTGTGATAGCCGGACCTCTGCCCTGCAGACCTTTGTGGGCAATGCAGAGGGCCTTGAAATGTATTCTCTCCTGTACCGGGAACCAGTGGAGAGAACGAAGAGCAGGCTTTGCTGAGCAGTGGTTTTTTGTGCCCGTAAGAAGTCTTGCTGCCGAGTTTTGAACCACTTGTAGTTTGGCTATGACTGATTTGGGAGCCCCCAAATAGAGAGCATTGCCGTAATCCAGCCTAGAGAGAATAAGTGCCTGGACCAGGAGCTTTCTTGAGTGGCTGGGTAGGAGAGGAAGTATTTTCCGAGTGGTTCTGAGTAGACCGTAGCATGCGGCAGCCGTTTTCCTCGCTTGGACTCTGAAAGTAAGATCATGGTCGAGCCAGATACCCAAGCTTTTTATCTCCTTTTTTGGCAAAGGAGCTGGACCCATGCAGCTGTAGTAGCTGAAATTCACCAAAGGGCAGCCGTAGTGATAGTAGGATGGGGGGTCTCCAGCAGTATTCTTGGCCACCTCTGCAGCTGTCTCACCACGTCCGGCCGGTTCAGCTTGCGACGCCTCATGCTTTTGAGGCTGGCAGGCTCTCCGACATCTTTCCTCTGCCAAGGCCCAGCTCCGGAGAGCTTAACTTAGGCTACACCACCGCCTCACAGCCGCCCCGCCCCCCGGCTCCCAAAATGTACTTTGTTCAGGTATATTAAGAAGGGCTATAGGATGGGGTGTGGCTGTGCCGGCGAACATGGCTGGCGCTCTGTGAGAGAGCTCCACGTCCCAACTGCTGATCTGTTTGAAACTGCCGCTCCCTGGGGTCATCGGAGCCGGGTTGAACCTGTCGGCAGTGCCCATCCGTACCAGCATCTCCCCGGTTGCAGAGCTGGTAGGATGCCCTAGGAGGAGAGGGGTGGAGGACCGGGCCGTGGCGGCCGAGTTGGTGCGGGCCACAGCTGCCACTGCAGGATAGGCCCGAGGCGCAGGGTGCCCTGGTGGCAGCCGGGCTGGAGGAGTGGCCGAGGGTGTCCTGTGGTGGCGGTGTGTCTGTTACTGGCCTCTCGTGCCCCCAGCATTGGGAGCCACAGTACAGTACAGACACATCAAACTCCTTCATTCTACCCGGAGACCTCATCTTTCACCTAAAATGACAGACCGTCCCCAACACACCAATCCCCTGAAAGACCTGAGCATATTAGGATTCCCCCAACAAGTGAATGACCCAACCCATGCATCCAGACACCTCCTCGGCCTCATGTTGATGAAACTTCCCAACATCACGGTGGATATCCCACCTTGATCATCTGGATTGACTACTCCCTTGTCCACTTCGTCCGGCATCTGTCCAACTAGCTCAGAACCACTCACACTCAGACCTCCAAGCACAACAGGAACAAGATCACCGAAGACATCTGGATTACAGAGCTCCCGTCAGGATGCCCCACTTACTTTGTCACGATCCTCAACATATGGATCTGCTTCTGTGTGGATCTCCCTGGCATCCAACAAACTGACTCTGCATCATAATTAGGGCTCCCGATTTTCCGTATTTACGGATTTTTACATATAAATACAGACGGAAATCGATATTTCCTTTGTCTGTATTTATATTTAAAAACGGCAAAATACGAGTAAATGTTGCCGCGCTGCCGTACTCCAGTGCAGAGTTTCCTTCCAATCAGGGTCTTTTAGTGCCCTCGTGTGGACCTATGGGCTCAGGGTCTTTCAGTGACGACCGTCCTCTTCAGCCAATCCTGGTCTGATCCAAGCGTCACTGTGTGGGCGTGCCAACACCTCCGGCCCCTCCTCATAACTTTTGTGCTTTATTTTGGGGGCTCACCTGCCTATTTGTCCTGTTTGCCTGCACTACGGACCACCAGGTGCCTTCCTGCCTTCCTGTTGCCACCATCAGATTTAGCTCTGCGCCAGCCCGCCGCCATTCCTACTCGCAAGGTAAGTGCGTTACGACGGACATGTTTGGATATGCAATAAAAGCGCGATACTAATCAGTTCAGTCTGCTTCGGATTGGGCCATAAAAAGCTACATGTTAACTTTTCTTTTTATAGTTAACATAATATTGCCCCTTCACAGTGCTGTAAACACCAAGTGTTAGTATTACTCACTTTAACAGCACTCAAGTAATCGGCTTCGTAAGGATGAAAGGCTGACCCGGTTGTTCAAAGGTTCCAACTCACGGCTACCTCGTAAAACACGACGAAAGCGTAAAGCGCCTAACTCGCTCAACTATGAATGTGTAATACAGCACATACGTGTGGTAGACGCTTTAAGTAGTAATTTATTTTATCGCTCTCGGTAGGACGTAGAGCTGTGTCGACAGCAAAAACCCAAGTGTGGCGGCGCACGTTTTTTTAATGCAGTCTTCAGACCCTTTCTTTATGGGCCTTCAGATGCGGATCCAGAGGTCCGCTCTTCTTTTCATCATTGTTTAGTAAACTTTTTGCAAGATTAATTTTTCTCAAAAAGTATTGTGCAAGGAAAGTGTTCCCCCTCAAGTGAATGTAGGATGTAAAGCATCCAGGGACTGTCGCATACAAATATCTGTGAGACACCCCCACGAGATATGTCATCTGTGTTTGAGTTCTGGGCATGATTCAGTCAATAGAGGAGTGCGCCCTCATGAACCTGAAGGCTATTGTGCACCATTAAGTTAAACTGTGCATAGCCGAACACCAAAGGAAACCTCGCTAGTTTCATTCCCTTTCAAAGTCGAGAGCACAGACTCTCTTCCAAGACCGTTCTTGCGGCAGATCATTGTCCCAGTCAAAGTCTTTGTATAAGTCCAGGTCTAAGACGGAATGGAAACACAAGAATGCCAAGCAGGACTTGCTCTATCCCACCCCTCTCTGTCTCCAGAGAAGTAGCAAGGGCGTTAGCATGCCACCCGGTTGTTCAAAGCTTCCAACTCACGGCTACCTCGTGAAACACGACGAAGCGTAAAGCGCCTAACTCGCTCAACTATGAATGTGTAATACAGCACATACGTGTGGTAGACGCTTTAAGTAGTAATTTATTTTATCGCTCTCGGTAGGACGTAGAGCTGTGTCGACAGCAAAAACCCAAGTGTGGCGGCGCACGATTTTCTCCTGGACAGACTATCAACACAAAGACAACAATTTGCATTAGTTTTCACTTATAGGGGCAGAATTTCCCAATTGGAAGTTATTTACAGGTATTTGCTGAACTTGTTGCGTGTAATCGGGGAGATTTGAATCACATGGTTCTCAAAGTTAGGATCTCCAGTTTGCCTGACCGCTTGCAGGATCTCAACTCTATCTCGGTAATTGAAGACTTTAGTGATCACTGTTTGGGGTGGTGCCCCTGCCTGCGGCCGTGGTGTAAAGGCCCAGTGCACCCTCAATCACAAAGAGCGGCGATAGCGTTGCAGTACGTATCGTTTATTTAGCCCATTGCTCCAGCAAGAGCTCCAGTGTCTGGTCCATTGCCCCCTCCGGGAAGCCAACAAATTAGAGATTACAGCGCCGTGAGCACCCCTTCGCATCTTCCCCGTGGTCTTGAGAGCAGCTATTTCCTCTTGCATCTTGGCTACATTTTGTTCAGGTCAACTCGAAGAAAGCGGACATCCTTTGAGACAGCTTTGATTTTTAACTTGCACATTTGCGTTCGATGTTGCAATGGCTGCTAGTAATTGAGCACCAGAGGGACCGTGAGGATCCCATAGCCCCCCCCCCCCGTTCAGTCCGAGGTGGGCCCCCTGGCACCCGTCCCCATGGCCATAAATTGATGCATTTTGGTCTGCTTAGCGCTGTGTTGCGGCCTGTCCTTCCCCATTTTATGCACCCACGTAGGAGGGCTGCAATTGTGCTGGAAGGTGAGTGAGGAGCTGCCACTCTCTGCTGTGCTGCTGCCCCACACGGCTGTCCCTCTGAGAGGCTAAGGCACCGCACCACTTCGCTCTCCCTGTTTGCCAGGAGTACTGCAGTGTGTCGCCTGTTTGCCAGCCACCCTCTGTCTGCTCAAGAGCCACGGGCGTATGCTGTTAAATGACCTAACGCGAGTTTGAGCTATTGGCATTGTAAACGCCAATTCCTTTTATTTATGTTTTGGTTTTTAAAACATAAGTAAAAGGCATTGTCATTTACAATGCCAATAGCTTAAACTTGCATAAACGCGAGACCTGTTGCATTGCAAATGCTTGTTTTGTCTAGTTAGAAATATTGCTTCGGTGGGTTGATTTCACCTTATATCGCTATTTGTTTTATATTGGGAGTCACAGCCTAATTACCAGTATTTTTGTCTCTCACTATTTTTTTTAAAAATATTTATTCGCACAGAGCACAAAGCTATATTTAAGGTTACTTTTTCCGCGTCACTTCTTCACTCTATTTAAACTCCACACCCCCCACTCTTATTGTCTCTCTCCCCTCTCTAATTCTCTCTCTACTTAACTCCACTCTCATAACTTCTCAGCATGCCGCACAGCAGCCACACTTCTCTACAGCACAGCTTGAAGACATTGGCAAAGTCAATAGCTCTGGCTAAACACTTATAAGGCCCCAAAGGCGAGACCTATTGGCTATGCCAATGCTTGTTTGGCCATGCTCCTTCTAGAGACACTTACCTTTTTTTTATCCTACTTAAAGCGTGGGCGGGAGAGGGTTATGGCTGACTTTCTTAGGCACTGAAGCCCAAGTGCCTGAAGGTGATTCAGTTAATAGAGTGCAATATGAAATGGAAAGTGTTACTAGGAATCTGGGAGTGTTTTAATTTGTTATTAGTGTGTGTTGCTTTGCCATTTTTAGTTTGTTGTTCCCTCTGCTCTCCTTGTACAAGCAGTTGCACATGTGTTTTTTGGGGCGGGTTTGACTATATTGGCATTATTTTACAAGGAAAATACTAATTTTGTACTGGGATGAGATCGCGCTGCAATCTTCATGGCTCATGTTTGCTTTTTATCTATGTGTGCCAGTTTATATAACTCGTAGGACTTTGTCTCTACCCCTTCCCTCGTTTGAGCAGCAGCCAATTTGAAGCATTTATCAAAGTAGTGTGCGTGGAGGACAGAGCACTATGCTGCAACTTATACTGGTGTAACATGTGACGTCCGGTGTTTGTAGGAGGTAATTCTGCACTATATGTGAGGGGTCTGTGTTCACTTTGTGTGTCTTGCTTTCAGTGTGTTGCACTCTCCTGACTCGCCTGCTGCTGCAAGGTCCTGACGTCACTTCCTGTTTAACACTTATTAAGGTAAGTCTGTTAAGTTTAGGGTTCAATACTTCCTTGAGGTGCCCCGTTTACCTTTGCACTTCCATGTAATTATTAGCACACTGTTTAAAAGAGAGGTTGTCAATTTTGAATCGGTGGGCCCAGTCGGCCTTTCATCCTTATCAGGTCGATAAAACACCTAGTTTTAAGTCAGTATGGTGTATGCCTACGGTGAGGGTAACTGTTCAGAGAAAAAGCATGTCATAAAACAACAAAAAAACACCATTTGTCTAACTCTGTCTCCCCACTGGAAAAACTAGAATTTGAAACCTTAAATAAAGCTTTTTTTAACTCAGAGGAAATCCGGAACAATAAGGCAACCATGTCAGATTACATAGCACGTCACCATCGCCTCCATCTCGCTCGCCCACACTCCCCTCTCAGGTGATTCGCTGAGCTCTATAAATCAACTTATTGAGTGAGTGTCTGAATATATCAATGAAGAAACAATTGGTATATGTGAACATATTTTGATAAAGAAGAAACTATTTGCAACTAAACATGTACAAGCTAAGATCAACGAGAAACATTGATGGATTTGAATGTCTTTGGAGTAAAATTCCTACATACCCAATTCCGCAGTGCAGATAATGGCTGAGTATTTGCCATGGCCACATACAGTATTTTAAACATCAAACCAATGGCTGCTTAATTGTTGAATCCTTACATTTATAGAGATGGGCCGCAAACGCAAGGACATTGACGATTACGTACAGGAGTATGCAGAATTTGAAGCCGTATCCCTTAAAGGGATGAAAATGTTCACCTGCAAGTCATGTCGAACAACTGTTGACATTGAAAACAGGGCAGCGGATAATATCAAAGCCCACCTGAGCAGCAAAACCCACGAGAGACTTTCTTCTCCAGTCGTAAAGAAGGCCCGCATGGAGCAAATGACCATGGAGCAATGCACAACTCGTGCACGCCAAAATATTGAAGTGGCTGCGGATATCCCGCACAAGTTTGTGAAAGCTCTGTGTGAAGGTGGTGTTCCACTTCACCAGACTGATGGTCCAATTGGAGAGCTGATTAGGCAGCTGTGCCCTGCAGCAAGGACAATGTGCAAATCCAGCCAAATGTATGAAAAATATCTCCCCGAAGTGTTTGAAGCACAGCTTGGAAACATACGTCAAGCTGTAGCAAATGTCCCTATCTCGTTAACAATTGATGAAACCACAGAGGTGCATGGTGACCCAGCCATCGGAACATTGGTCACATATTACTGTGATGATGAAGAAAAGGGTCGCCGCTCAGCCTTAGTTGACATCACTGTATCTGATGAGTGTAATTCTGCTAAAATTGCCTTAATTGTATACAGTGTGCTTCAAAAGTTGGGTAAATCATGGCATGATCTTGTTGCAATATGTTCTGATTCTGCATCCTATATGACAAAGGCAGTAACTGATTTGCGCGCTGCTCAGAGGATTAATTCCATCCATATAAAAGATCCATGTCATCTTATACATGCTGCTGTTTCATATGCTCTGTCTCAGCCTGAGAACCGGGACATGTATGATTTTGTTATAAAGGCTGGAGCAGTATTTAAGTATGCGCGAAACTTAAAACGCATTTATTCGCAAGGAAATGTAGACGGGAGAATGAGATATCCAAGGGCGGTTGTTGTGATCCGATGGTTCAGCTGGTATGAGGGAGCAGTAAGACTTTTGGAAATATGGCACTACTTCCTTGCTTTTGTAAACAATGAAGAAGCCACTGGATCCAAAATTGATCACCTACGTAAACTACTCTGCCCCAACAGTGCAAACCACCAATCTTTCTATGTGAAGATGCATTTCATTGTTAAAACTCTCACTGGTATCATCCACATTCAGAAGAAGCTCGAGTCAGAAGAAACACATGCCCACCAAATATATTCAGGCATAGATATTGACATGGCTTTGGCATTGGAGCAAGACTATTCGCAAGACCCAATGATCACCAGCCTATTGCAGATGTTACCACCAAAAAAAGCAAATGCCCTAATAAAAGAGATGATTACTTTTAAAGATGCACTGAAAAACAAGTGGGATGCTGTCCTAGCTCGTAACATAACTGGGCAAATGAGTTATAGCTCTTTTTGGAAGCGGGTTACAATCCTGGACCCATTCAAGAAAGTTCAGTTTAGTCAGGATTTCAATGATTACAAAGATTTATTCATGTTGGTTGGAGCTTCTGATCATGTAATGAATGTTGTAGAAGAAGAATTCAAGAAATATGTAATGCACCCTATCCCACAAAAAGACATCAGTGCAATGACATACTGGCGTTCTCAGAAGCAAGAATGGCCAACACTGTGTAATCTTTCTTTAAATCTTTTGGCCATTCCAGTATCCTCAGCAAATATTGAACGGGTTTTCAGTGGTCTTCACTTCATTAACAAACCAGAAAGAGCCTCAATGTCCTCAAAGTCTCTTGAAATGCACATGTGCTTGTACTACAATGGCAAAGTTTTCAGATGAATGTATTGTGTTGACCAATAAGAACCGGGCGCAGGTGTGCCTTGTCAATTTAAATAAATGTGGGAAAATACTAGCTGTAGCGTTGTCTTTTGCTTGTGGCAAAAATAAATGCGGATAATGTGAGAAGTTGGCCTGGTATATGCTGTTCACTAATTAAAGTGGACACCTTGCACCAGGGCAAATCGACTCTTATGGTAGATAGGTTTAAGACAACCTTTTAAAGAAAGCTATCCTAGTGGTAGCTGTGGAGAGCAGCCTTCAGGCTAAGTCTCGGAGGAATGTAAAGCAGCTTGTTTTACCATATAATCTCTTGAATCACCAAATGAAAAGACACCACACAGGTATATATATCAAATATATATGTATTTATTTCTAAATAACTCTCTACTAATCTCTTTATGAGATTAGAAGACAAACATATGCACAAATCAACGTTTCACAATAAGTTAAGCACAAAATATGGCTGGGGCCCTAGGGGCGTACCAGACCATATACTAAGTAAGAGACTTAGAAACAACGACTTGCAAGGAGACAAGGCCTAGGGCCTTCAGAAGTGCTGGGGCCTCACGAAACCACCCAAGGCAGGTAAGTAAAGGACCCACGGGGGACGCGTGCAGTGTGGATACACAGGCGCGAATCGCCGTTAACTTCAATGGGGCAAGTCGCGGTTGGAAATAAAGAGTTTTAGGATACTTCGGGAGAACCTACAAGCAAGTCACTTACAGGGTAAGTAGTTCTAGGGCCCACACCCACAGGAGCACCGTAGTGCTGGAGTTACCTCACCCAGGGAAGCCGGGTGCACAGGTGTCCTTTGGTGTCGGGTCGCGGCGTCGTTTTCAATGGCGAACAAAGAAGACTTGCTGCTTGCGGGAGCTGAAGAAGTGTCCGGTGGAATCCAAGCCTGGATTCTGAAGAAGGATGACCTGAAAGCAGAGGGGACAGTGTTCAAAGTCACTTGGCAGTGACCCGGGGCAAGGAAAATGGATGCCCACTGTCGTCGGTTGATTCAGGTCGGTTGCGGGTGCCTTGACTCTTCAGCCACGTGGTCCAGGAGGTGTCGACGATGACCAGGAGCTGGATTCGGTGGGTCCCTCGACGTCTGCAGCTGACTGCGGTGTCGGCAACTCGATTGGAGCCAACAAGCCTTGGCAGCCGCAAGTCTCGGGGAGATGAAGAAAAGTCGATGGCGCAGACCAGCAAGGTCTGAGGAACTCACCCAGCAAGGGTAAGTCAGGGCAGGCCTGGAGCAACCAGGGGAGCCCTTTGGTTTCTTTAAGAAGTCTTCTGGGGACCCACGAGCCGGCTGGCAAGGGATCGCGAAGACACCTCGGGCGGAATCACTCAACAGGGCCCCACGGTCACTCGGGACGGTGTAGGCCTCTGATCTTCAGAGGGATTCCTGCTAGAGGTCGGGACCACACGTGGTCCAAAGCACAAGTTCGTGGAACGTTGTGAAGGGGTTGCACTCGACAATAGTGCATGGTACCCAGGGGTCGCGGTTCCTCGTCACTCGTGGGGTCCACTTGCCTCAGCTTCACTGGAGACTCACGATGGCCTTGGAGAAGTCAGGAAATCCACTTCTTGGACTGCAGGGACTTCGGACTCCGGCGGGAGCGGCGTAGTTTGCGACCGTCGTTGTCGTTTTTGGTGCCTGCCAAGCAGGGGAGTCACTCCTTGACTCCAAGGGAGATTCTTCTGTCTTCCAAAGGTAGTGGAACGTCGAAGGGCCAGGATTCTTCTGTAGAGCGTCGTCCAGGGGTTATCTGCTTTGCAATGGCAAGGTTCCCCCTCTTATACTAAAAAGAGGGGATGGACTAGCTCTATGACCCCACCTATGGGAGGGTCAAGGGAGGGGTGGCTACACCCACTTCCCTTTGTCCAGTTTCACGCCAGAGCAGGGGCAGGTAGCCCCTGAGCTGGTTTGAACTGGCATATGCACAGAGGAGCCTTCTGCTCCCCCAGTGCAGGACTTCAAAGCACTCTAAGAGTGCACCCACCCAGCCCCAATACACTAAACCCTGTCTGGGAGGTGGTCACACCTCCCTGTGACAGGATGCCTATTGTTGGGCTTCCTCCACTGTGAGTTTCGGTCATCAGCAGGAGGGCAGCCCAGTGTCTGTGACTGGTGGCATCCATTTTGTGATGCCAGGGCACTTCAGGATTCTACTGCGTTTCCACAGCAGGTACATGTCTTATCCCTCTAGAAGGGTGGAATGCTACCCCCGCCGCCAGGATTGGCGGGGGGTAGTATTCCAAGATGTTTGACACCAAACACGACATGTTTTGATGCAGCCATTCCAAAGTTAGCATTTTACCGCGAGGATATAATGCACTTAAGAGTATATGGTTTAACCGCATCCACAAACAGCCCCAGAGAATAGACTCTGAGAGCTGCAGAGGGGCCCTGCTCAGGCAGAGGCACCCCCTCACATAGAAGCCAAGCACCCTGCCCTCAGGATTGATAGGGCCTGCCTTAGGGGTGACTGATAGGTTTATATGTGTGTGCAGGAGAGATATAGGAAACCTATATCTCAGTGAGGGGTGCTAGCACCACCTCACCCAGGCTGCAGTAGCAGGCCTGTGGTGTCAGATTTAGACTGCTTCCCAGGGGTGGCATAATACATGCTGCAGCCCCTGGTAGGCCTGTGAAGTACCTATGCCCTTGGTACCTAAGGTACCATATACTAGGGACTCATAAGGTACCACAGTATCCAATCACTAGTGCACCTAGAGTGCACTCCATGTCGTTTAGAGAGAGCAGATAGACTGGGGCCCTGAATAGCAGGGTCCCAGTCCAACTAAGTCATAAACCAGCAAAACACCAGGAAAAAAGTGGGGGCAACCATATAGTCAGATTCCACCTTCCTACATAGATAAATACAGAAAAAATGGCCCAAAAATAAATATGGATAAATACAGACGGAAATGGCAAAAAAATAAATACCATAAAACCGGGAGCCCTAATCATAATCTAAGCCACAAGCAAGATGGTACACAGAAGACCTCTGACTCAACAAGTATCACTTCAAACAGATAGAATACGGTGGTGCCACACCCACAACAATGGCACCTACAGATTAGCCCTTCACATTTACTATCAACTAAAAACCCCCAACTGCCGTGTGCTCATCGAACAGCTCCAACACCTCGAAATAAATCATAGTCATAATGAAGGGATTCACATCTCCAGCTGCCAGCTCCATGACCATCAACTCCTCGCAGGAACTCAGCACCCAAATCTCCCACTATTTTACCAACAAATTCTTCACCATCTTCACCCCAAACTGGACCTCTTCACCCATGAAATCCTACACTCTGCCGACAAGAACACTTTGGATAATGCCTTGACCTTCTGGCCAGTCATCACCCCACTGGAAATCGCCAAGACCAAGTGCTCTATCCACTCGGGAGCCCCATTGGACACTTGCCCAACTTCATGTCGCCAAAGGACCTGACCCCATCTGCATAGCTCTCAGCCCATTCTCAATGCCTTTCTCTCCAACGCCAGGTTCCTAGACTCTTGGAAAGATGCCACCATCCTACCACTCTTGAAGAACCCCTGGAGGACCCCATGATAATGGCTAACTACAGACCCATCTAATGCCTCCCCTATCCAGTCACTCTAAGCACCTCAACACCAGACTGATTGACCACCTCAATGCCAATCAACTCCTCGGCCCTTCCCAATCCTGATTCAGACCCAACCCCAGCACAGAGACAGCCCTCATTACTATCACTGATGACATCCACATCATCATGGACAAAGGGGACACAGCAGCACACATGCTATGAGACCCCTCAGCAGCATTCAAGGCCGTCTCCCACCCCGTCCTCAGCCACCGTCTCTGCAGTACTGAAATCTATGGCACAGCCCTTCGATGACTCAGCCCCTTCCTCTCTGATCACTCTCAGTCAGCCAAGTTCTGTATTTGTCTTCTCCACTGCGGCATTCCTGAAGGCTCCTTGCTGAGCCCCACACTCTCCAACATCTACATAACCCCTCTCACCAACATTATCCTCTCCCTAGCAGAAGACACCCAGAACACCCAAGCAAACTTCATCAGCCTCATGCTCGAGGTTGCGGACTTGGTGAAAATCAGCTACATAAAATTCAATAGTTATAAAATAGAAGTTGTTCTTTTCGGAAAAGGCACCCCTCCCTGGTCCTCGGCCTAGTGGCACACAGAGCTAGGACCAACTCCACCCTGTTCAGCTCAGCCAAGAATCTAGGCATTGTGAATGACAACAAAATATCGATGACCTGCCCTTTGACAATGTCTCCCACATCTGCCGCTCAAGAACCAGAGGCAGTGCCTCTTCTTACTTTGCCCCCAGAGCCTGGAAAGATCTCTCTTACCACAGCGGAGCTGCCTGCTGTATCCGAGAGTTCCGTAAGAAACTGGAAACCTGACTCTTCCAAGCAGGTCTGCACCCGGATTCTAAGGCACCAGGATACCGTCCGGGGTGATATACATGCCATACACATAGGTATAACATAACATAACATACATAAAAGTGCATCTGCAACATGAGCAGAAGTGCATTCTCAAAAAAATCCCACTGACATAGGAGGTTTCTGGATCATGACCGCACTTACATAGCGTTAAATGGGGGTGATCTTAATGTTCTGATGTGACACCGGGAATTGTAAAATAGTGCAGCAAGAGTGCCCGGGTCCTCGTGCAGTTAGTGAAACTGAAGCCTTCCACTGGATAATAGAAGGCAGCCATGAGTGGTTTGCAGTGGATGTCTGACACCCATGGGTCCCGGTGCCACTGCACCTCCTGCAATGATAGCTGAGCCACTACACTCATGCCTTTTCCTTGTCTGAGTCTTAGGGGCATATTCACAAGGACCTACCGCCGATTTATCTCCACCTTAACCCATCAAAAGTGGAGATCGATTTAACACCCCATTCACAAGCGGGTGCAGACTGCAGACATCGCCAGTATTCCCGCGATAACTGCCCCAAAATTTATCTCCACGGTGGACACCACCAACTAACCCTAATGAGATGCAGACTAGGCGTTCCTGTGCAAAAACACACGAAAAAACCACAACACCACTTTCACAACGAACTGCCAGATCTGCGATGCAAGTCAAAACCACGCGATAAGCCGCGGTAGCAGCAGGGATTTAACACCTGCCTTTTGCTGGTGTTAAGCAGGACGACTACCTGCAGCATGAAAGGGAACCCAGCCAAGAGCCACATCTGAAGACCCACAGATGCCATGGAGACAATGATCATGCAGCTCCGAAACCCATGAGGGCCACAACACCCACCGCCACCCACCCCAGGCCCGCCACCACCCCCAGGACCCGTCCCGCCCCCCCGGGAACACCACAGAGGCAGCGTACACAAAGACAGCGGACCCACCTGAAACGCACCTGCCGCCCAGACCCAACGCCAGAAGAGGACATTGCCCACTTCAGGCCCAAAAGGACAACAATCCCCCGCATCCTGACCCACATCCCCCACCTGCTGATGGTACCAACCCAGCGGACAACCAACATCCCTCCGCAGACAAAGCTGCCGGCTGCGCTGCACATGTCGGCCTCTGGTACCATCCAACCCACAACTGCCAGAGTCGGAGGAGTCACACAGCCAGACCCATCCAAGGTCATCACACCTGTCCTGGATGCCAACATCAGCCTGGTACCCCAGCACCTCCACTTCACCCACACTGCGCAGGATCAGCTGGAGACCAAGCAAGGCCCCTACACCATAGCTGGATTCCCTCACGTGTGGGGGCCAATCAACTGCACACATGTACCCCTCGTGCCCCCTGCCGACACTGCACACAACTACCACAACAGAAAGCACCCGCATCCCATGAATGTGCAGGCAATAGTGGACCGCCCGGGACTCCTCAACAATGTTGTGGCCAACTCCCCAGACAGAGTGCATGATTCTCACATCTCCCGACAGTCCATCATCACCCAGTGCTCCCAGGATGGCACCCATGGAAATGCAGTGCTCGTTGGTAAGTCCAAAATGAACACACCACACACCTCCAGCCCACAGTCATGCAACTCACGACACTGGCAATGGGCACGCAGCACAACTACATTCAACATGCCACACAACATGCCAACCGACCAGACACGACAACACGACTCCATTGGGAACTTGGCCTTGCCATGCCCACAACCCAGCCACGGCATGGCACCACAGACACACAATAGCAGGATGTGAGGAGAGGCATGGAGCAGGCATGTGCGAGAGCGGCAAGTAACTAAGGAATGTGAACCTAACCAATGCCAGGTGTGGCGTGGAGGTGCAGGACAGACCACAGTGTGCAAACCACAGAAATGGCCATGTGGAGATCAACTGCAGGTGCATGGAGTGTAGTGGCCAGTGGACGCTACCATGTCCCCACAGGCTGTGGGGCAGAACGCGGAAATGTTGCACGTTACGTCCCCCCCTGCATGCGCAGGCGGAGTGGGTTGGACCTGCGTACGCCAGGCCTGCGTAGGGGTGTGAACAAAAAGCCCATCGCACTGGGCGTGGTTCTCATTCGGAATGGACAACGCGTCTGCCAGGGCAGCGCCTCTCAGCCCGCTACGAGTCCTGCGCCAAGCGCGGCGAGCCTGCGTCCCTGTGCGCCTGCTGCACCCCGGGCCGCTGGTCCCCAGACCCGTCATGCCTGCCCCAGCGCACCAACGAGGCTCCCCTCACCTGCCTACACCGGCGTGTGTCAAAGAGGGCACACCACGTGCCAGTGCAAGCTCCAAGCCCCAGTCCCGCGACCTCTGCAGCCTCCGCAGACCATCGCTGGCCCCCACGACGCTGGCCCACATTACTCCTTTCTCATTGACATACTCCACCGGCGTCCTCTTCGGACCAGTAGGTCCCACATGTGGAACTGTGTCCTGAGTCTTGAATGGCAGTGACCCCAGGTCAGTGGCAGCGGCCACAGCACCAGACTCCCTTCGATCAGTGAAGCATAATTCCGTATCGCAGGCCTGCGACACGTGGTGCCACTAACCCTGTTCAACGCAAGCCGGCGACACGTGGTGCCACTAACCCTGTTCAACGCAAGCCGGCAACACGTGGATGAGGGCTCAGGCCTACCCTGCGGACCAGTTGGTCCCACATCCAGCACTTAGTCGCGAATCATGAATGGCAGAGTCCACACCAGTGAACGCATGGAGAGGAGTAGGAGGAAGATGCGGCTCAGTCCGGACGAAAGCCGGATCAGAGTCACGGAGGTGATCGAACACTATCAACAGCTAACCTGGTGCCACTAACCCTGTGCGCTGTGAGTGACCGTCAGCCTCCGGCGGAACATCGTTGGTGTCTGAGCCTGTGGCCTGGGGGTTGTCATCAGCAACGGGCAGGTACGGACTTGGTGTCTTGCATGAGTCTGTGGCATTCTTATCCGCCATGTTGCCGGACACAGCTGGCATGTGCCCTCTGCATCATGCCCTGGGGGTAGACCTCCCATTCTCCCCCGAGACACTCCGCGGAAGGCACCTATGATACATACGAGACCCTGCTCTGCCCTCATGACCCTACCCCAGTCTCCCGCAGGTCAGCGTCCCGTGGCGGTAGGCCCGTGTCGGCCGCTGAGCATCCGGGCCCACTAACCCTGTGCGACTCAAGTCATGCTCCCTTGTTGTTCTGACATTGCATTTCTGAGTGCCTGATGACTGTTGGAGTTGTTGCCAGCACCAGCTACTCCCTGAGGGCTGGCTTACACTCACCCCACACACAGCCAGCACAGGCGTCACTGGATTAGTGGGCCTGCCATCACATCATGCTGAACCAAGTATTGACTCTTTTCTCTCTGCACTGTCACAGGTGATCAAGAATATGTACTCTGCCCTTGGATGATGACACCCCTCCGAGACCCGAACACACCCACCCAGAGGCAGTACAATGCGGCCCACATACGCACCAGGGGCATCGTTGAATGCACATTTGGCGTGTTGAAGTCACGTTTCAGGTGCCTGGACGGCACAGGTGGAAAGCTCCTGTACAGCCCGGACATCGTGTGCAAGATGATCGTTGCATGTTGTGTGTTGCACAACATCTGTGTACGCACCAATGCCCCATGGATCCCAGTTCCAGAAGTACCGGACGATGATGGGGACGATGGGGCAGGTGGCCCACATCCCACTGCAGCTGCGGCAGGAATGGCCCATAGGAACACCATCATTAACAATTTCTTCTCATGAGAACGTCACATTGTGGCCGTCCCTGGCAATCATGGACAGTACAAAATGTCCACAAGCACAGCATGTGTGAATAATAAATATTTGCAGGTTACAGGTTGTACTTGTACATTGTCATGTCACAGTTTCCTGCTGTGCCAGATGTGATTTGCCATGTTGTGCACATTAGCGGCACCAGTTGTGTTGTGTGTTCTGTTGTTGAGGTGGTGCTGTTTGTACCAGGATGTTGTCAATGTCAAGGTGCGCTTATACTTATGTGCGTATGCTGCATGGTGGGTGATTCGCTCCTGCGGCTCTGATTTGTCTGCCACTGATCCCTTTCATGCGGTGTGCCTGTCAGTTCTGTGCTTCCACGGTGCTGAGATGTTGCAGACTTGGGTAACTTGTGCTCTTTGTCGAGTTGTGACTCTTGGGCATGGTTTGCCGCAGATGTGTTGTTGACGTCAGGGGTTGTTTGTGCAGGTAGGTGTGTCCGAGTGTGACCTGCTCATTTTCGGGTGTTGTCCGCACTCAGCCACCTCAGTGTCGTGCCGTGTACATTGCCATGATGATAGGACTGCAACCAAGCTACTCGTCATGTGGTGTCTCTTGCATTGTCAGTGTGGCTGACGTATATGCATGTTTGCTGTGTTTCGCACATGGGCATGTGTTGGTTGTGTGAATGTTGATGTGTTGGGTGGGTGCCCCTTTGGGCACATGGTGTTCGTGGGACTACTTGGTGTTTGTGTGTGTGCTGAAGTGTTCCCGTGGGATCAGGGACATGATCCAGAGTCATTGTGGGTGTGCAGTGTGCCCTGCTTGATTGTGCATGTGTGCCATTGTGCCCATCTCCCCCCCGTCCACCCACTCCCAGGTCGCTACGCACCATGTTGATGAAGTGTTGGGTCATGTTGGGCAGTGTCCAGATCCCCAACTCATGTCACCGTCTCCCGACTGGTGACTGTAGCCACCATCTTCTCCATGTCATTCAGCTCCTGGTGTTCTGCTGGCCCCCCTTCTCCGGGGTGCGTTGCTGCTTTCGTGTTGGCAGCGAGTTTCTGCTTGGTTTTGCCATTCACATCAGTCCAGAGCCTCTTGTGCTCTTCCATTGTCCTCCTCTGCCATGAGACGGCATTCACATGGTCCGAGGTGGTGTGCCATCTTTGCCTCTTTGTTGCCAATGACACGTTGGAGGTGACGTACAGTTGGTTGTGGTGTTCTGGCTCATCTGTGGCGATAATTGGGTTTTCCTGGCGACTGTACCCCGTCTTCCTCTTCCTCTTCCTCTTCTCATTGCCCTTCCACGAGCCCTGTATTCCTGGGTGTTCCTCCGTGGGGATTGTGGGGATTGTGGGGTTCATGTTGTCCTCTGCAGTCGGTCAGGGTGCATCCGTGGCACTCCGCAGTTGATTTCGTTTTTTAGTGGCATTTTCCGTATGCTGTTCTTGTGCTTTTTCCCACATTACGCGTGGTTATTGCTGGCCTCTCGCTGGTTGTCACTGTTTTCTTATCGCGTTTGGGCACATCGCGTCTTTTTACGCGTTGGGGTTTGTGTTTTTATCTCCGTCGCTGTGGTTGTATCGCGGACATTGGCCACGTTTTTGGCGGACTATCGCATGGTACCGCCGTGTTGTGAATTCCACGTTAACACAGGTTTTTTTTCCCGCGATGGGCTGCGATGTGTAAAGTTGCGTTAACATTTTTTGGAGATGTTTAGCACACGTTCTTGTGAATATACCCCTTAGTGTTCTCTGGGCTTCTACAATGACAGCCTGGCTACTGCTCTTTCCGTTACCCCCATCCTGGGTGTGTTACGTGATGGTGGTACTGAGGCGAATTTCACTTTCGAATGATTATTTACAGTGCTTAGAAATGTCAGTATGATGCTATGAAGCACTTCATTACAAACAAGTTATAAACAGAGACTGGGACAGAAAATAGGCCTGGGCACCAAAATGAAAGTGGCCCCATTAGCGAATCAGATAGCTGAAAAAGGGGGCCACACTCTGGAAATCGGGGCAGTTCAGATCTTGTAAACACACTCTGTACCGGTGTTATGTGAGGTATGGGAGACTGTGTGCATTTGTGCTCGCTGCAAAGTTTGTGGCAATATCAGGGAAATCAATCAAATAAACTGGCCACCAAATCTTAAAGAGGCCATAAACAGCCAAAAAACCGACCCCACGCACTGACCGGTCAGAGCAGCCCTTGAGGCACTGCCAGATTGTCCTGTAGCCAAGTCCGACCCTGGTTATGTATATGTATCACACATGGCACTACACGTGCTCCTGACTCTGCGTAGCAGAGTGGGAAGGATACCCGCAGTGCCGCATGCGCACACCCAGTGCTGTGCTGGCACACGCAGTACCGTATTTGAACACATGGTCAGTAAATGAGGTCCTACTTTCCATATCAATCTGATAAAGCCCTTTCTTCTGGGACTTCGTTGGTCATATTTTCCAGAAGCCATAACATTAATTCCCAAATTTCATTTCTTCTTGATAGAGCCTCTGTGATATACAACATGAATTCAGCCGTCTTCCGATTAGTTTATAAATATTGTCAGAGCTGCAAACAACCAGCATTTCACAAGCATAACGGACCTGATTCACAAAGGTAACGTATACTTTTGAGGAAGTTTAAACTTTTGTGTAAGTTTACTACTTTCCGGTATTTACAAACTCCAAGTGTAAGTTACAACTAAAAAAACAAAACAGTAGTAAGTCCAGCCCTACACATGGCTAACCACTGGTACTGCAACACCGTCCTAACAGAAAATAATGGAGGTAGTGACTTAAGATAAACCCTCTTAAGAAATAATGTTATATTAAATTATTTAAAATAGTTAAAAATATAAATAAATGCTAAAAATATATACAAATAGTACCTATTTATTATTTAATATAAACAATATATGGGCGATAGTCCAGTCTTCAGCGGCCCCTCTCACAGGGGAATGAAGAAGGGTTAATACCCAAAGCAGCCTTGAAACTAAAGGCTCGCATGTCACCGTCACTCAGGAGGGCTGGCGCATGCGCACAAGGTGCATCTCATTCACTTTCCCTCCCTGTCTAATGGCCGTCAATCCTTGCAGCCTTGTGTAGGCAGAGCTGCGATGACAAAGGCCTTTATCCAGTCTTTAGAGAACACAATACTGGATTGAAATCCTTTTGATCAGCTTTGACAACCGTTCCATCCGCCTCACGCTGGAAGCTATAAATATCCCGACTGTGCGCCGCGTCAAGTCCCTTCTACGGAAGCCTCTGGTCCTGATGCGGGAGCGCAGATGCCGACAATTACCGCAGGAGCGTCCATGGCGCATCAGTGACAGTCACTGGTGGCTGCGGGGGGGCCGATGCCCCGACATTGCCGAAGAGCCTGCAATTATGTGTAGGGGGGACAAATCTATGACAGGTTTTAGGATAATGCAGAGAACGACTGTTCCCTCGGATTCACTTGGAATAAAATGTGTAATACAAAGGGAGGCTTTTTACTGCCCACGAAATCACTGAATTGAGAAAGGTGCTTTTGAGTGAGTCCACTTCTCATATCAATAAATAAAACAATTGCGCTCAGCTCGAGTATATGAGACATGGACAGTGGACTGATAAATACACGTTCAAGCATCTTCAGTGTTCATTATTAAACAAGCACTTAGCTCATAGGGATCATTTTGGTCAAGACCATTTTAGGTCAGATGCTCAGGTGAAAAAGCAGCGCGGACCAAGTGATGAGTGAATAAGGTGAAGTGCATAGCGCCAGGATGCTCCTTTCGGAGTGACAGTACGCGCTCTAGAAGTTCCCTATTCATTCATTCATTCATAGCAAAAAGATATGTTCAAAACAGAGGCTTTTGGCTGAAAAATTAAACATTTAGTGGAGCAAAAGCATCACTCATTTTAGCTCTTGATGTGTATGCAGTTTATATCGGTCCAAAGCCAATGTGAACGTTGACGTTTCGACCCCAACCTTAATGACTTCAATGGGGTCTTCCTTAGGACAGGAAAAGGTATCCCTCCGTACATCAATGTCACAAAAAAGTGTGATGTTAACAATCACTGGTAGCCTGAATAGATTCAAATGTATTGATCTTGGGGGAAGAATTCAAAAACTGCTAATGCTCGGGACAAAGGGCTCTGTCCTACTCAGTGTATGAATCTGATAGACTGGGGGGTGGGGCAGTCTTTCAGGCTCACACAGATCGGAGGAGAGCGCTTTCAATACCCAGGTTCCTGTTGAATGCCAAGTTTGATCACTGTGTTTTTTTGTCGATTTTCTGGATAGTCAGAAGCTATGTAAGCATGTATAGAGATAGACACACTCGCAGTCTTTTTTATTTTCAATGTTTTGCATAATCTTCCCCAAAATAAGTTTATGAGATGAAATATAATTTACTGGCAACTCGAGTGAGTTTTGTCTGCCTGGTATGCGCCACATACCAAGGTCACTCAAGATACGCGATAGAGAGATTTTTGAGTGGAAAAATTTAGTGTTTCTGAGAACCCCCTGGAGGCTGATGTATAGCCAAGTGTTGTCAGCTTACATACTGTCACTGCGATTTAAATGGTACCTTGCAAGCACCAGTGTGGCCAGAAGCGCTGTTACCCTCCAGTCTCAGACACATGGGCACATGCTTCTATGGATGACAAGGGTGACAGGGCGGTGTGACCTTTGGTTGTTGCTTCTATGTGTACCAGGAAACAGCACCATCATTCCACAGAGGGCATGTGGTGCATGTACCGTAGAGAGATGCTAAGTAGACAATCTTACTATAGCAGAAGAGGAGGCTCTGGAGTCTGGTAGTGAATGACTGGAGGAGTGTTGAGGTCGGCTTTGTGTATTATATTGCAGAAATCAGTGTGTGTAGCTAAATAGAGAGAAGACAAAGTTAGGAGAGCTGTGTGGAGATGCCTTCTACATGTGTTCAACGTCTTGGGTGGTCCCTAGGATTATGTGTCGGTGCTACATGTGAGGGTAGGAGATGTGCTAGGAATGCGAATCAACGAGCAATGAGGTATCTCAGTACAGGGAGAAGTATTCCGATATGTAAATATTAACCATTTGTCTGGTAGTGGCTGGAAGGCGGTGGTGAGGCCGCCCCAATCCTGAAAGAGTGACTGCTAAATCTCTTGTCTCCCCCTGCTTGTCCTGACAATTGCAAGCAAATCTGCATGATGTGGTTCCCCAGTCCCGAATCCATCTCAGGCCTCTGTAATTTACTGCCAGTAACTCCTTGCCAGTTATCTCACTCTTAAAGGTGTCTGCTTTCTCCTTGGTGATGGATTTTCTGTCTTTCTTCTCCTCCGTCTTTGTTTTTTTCCTCTGATTTTCTTCTGACAGATGTTCACTGGTAAGCAGTGATTGTCATTGAGGTCAGCTCCGGTACATGTGAGTCGCGATGTATTCTGACAGATGTTCACTGGTAAGCAGTGATTGTCACTGAGGTCAGCTCAGGGGCATGTGAGCGGTGATATATTCTGACAGATGTTCACTGATAAGCAGTGATGTCACTGAGGTAATCTCAGGTGCATGGGAGCGGTGATGTATTCTGACAGATGTTCACTGGTAAGCAGTGATTGTCACTGAGGTCAGCTCCACTGCATGGGGGTGTTGATGTCTTCCTAGAGATACTCACTGTCTTTCAGTGATTTAGTATTTGCAAGGATGCTGTGAGGTCATGTTCACTTCTTTGATGGCTTGCAACTTTTTCAAAGCTTTAAACAAATGAAGACGATAATGAAGGTTCATGATGCCAACATGAAGGGAGTTTCAAAGTTTTGCTGTCGGAATCGAGAAAGTTGAGCATCCAAGCCAGGATTTATTAGATTTCAGGGTTTCGATTTGGACATGGATAAATGGCAAGGAAGGGAGAAAACAAGTTAATTTGGCCAATTGCCCATAAAACATTCTAAAAACACATAAAAAGTTTACAGAGTCAAATTGGTTTAAAACCCGTCGCTCCACTCCTACTGTAATCCATCATTAAAACTCTGTTTGACAGAACCTAAATATCGAGCCATTCCCACTGTCACATCTAAATTACGCATTTCTGACAGCAACTCTACAGCCTTCCTCCTTTGTACAGTTCTATATTTGAATAACAGGGGTCTTAAAAAGCACTGACAATAAGTGTGTGCAACAAAGAGCATTTTACATTCAGGGGGCAGGGACAAAAACCATTGTTATCCTGGACCCAACGAGAGCAGGATGAACGGATTGGGTTACATCCCACTCTTGCCCTTAAAGTTTCATTCCGCAGGCCGGGGTCGGGTGTCTGTGTCAGGTGGGGAAAAACTGTATCCAGACCTAAACAGGGTATTGAAAACTGATAGGAGATTTCTGACTCAGGTGGGCCGGGTCGAGGGTCCCGGCCACCTTTGCTGCAGGCTCTTCCAATACTTGTTTACCTGGAACAGGGGGCCAGGACATAATTGTACCACAATCAGAATGGACCCAAGTGTTTCAACAATGCAGTACCCAGAAGACATCACTACTGATAGTGCCAAATTACAACAAACAGCCTGAAAAAAGGCCTTTTTTATCAATATGTGGGGATGGATGCATCAGGCATGTAACAGTGAACATCCTTACACCGCTCCCGGATGGATCTTACTTCAGACTGCAAAGGGCCAAAAGGTTGTGTCCTCTGGCAGAAGAAAGGTCCTATTCCAGCAAGTGTGCTGTGCACAGGACTTTGAAGGCGACTCTCCTTGGGGGGGGGGGGTACCAAACATGGGGTCCAAGCTGGGAAAATATAGTCCCATGGCTTGAGATTCAGCAGAAGTCTATCTCCATGGTGGAGGCAAGATGATCTAAATGTGATTGGAATGAAAAGAAATCCAGCCCAGGCCCTTATCTTATATCCTTTTGTCACAGGGGTGCAGAAGGTGGATGGGGACATAAACCAAGCCAATAGCACCAGAGGGTGAAAAGCCCGTTGTGGTCCACTTATGAACTGAGTTCGTACCACATGGAGATGCCGACAGACTCAGTCCAACAACACAGGCAGAGTACAAACTGGGCTTAGAAACGTTCTTTTAAGAGAAAGACAGTGACAGCAAACCATGGGACATGATACCCTCTTTGTTCTGATTGTCGTTCTGTAGCACCTGTTTGCAGAGTAGAATGTCTCCTAGATGATCACTTTTCCATTTGCTTTCCAAGGAATGATTGTTTAATTTGATCACACAGAGGTATCTGGTATACCATTTGGGACATAGACGATGGGATTAGGGGCACTAAGAAGTCAATGCCACCTGATATCTGATGGTAGAGGTCCACGCTGTGTGCTCCATGAAGAAGAAGGCTTGTGGCTGTGATTCAAAGAACTGTACATGGTCTTCAATCCTTTAGTGGAATATTTTGTCTTGCTTGGCATCGTCTTTCAAGGAGGAATCTAATAGAGAAAGTGACCGCATTAGTAGAGGTCAGTCCAGATGACTGAGTAGAGTGGATGATAGTAGAAGATGTCATTCAGGTTATGATCAGTCGAATGGGAAGGTCCACAATTGCGTTGGTGGAAGTCAAGAGATTCCGGACAGGGTCAGATTGACTATGCTATGCCACAATCTGGTAGGGCAAACCAGATAATGAGATCATGATGGGCACGGTGTGATGGTTTTCGGATTGATTGGTTTACCACTTTTGTTACATGCACAATACTACTTATATACAGTCCCTGGCCACAACCCTGCTACTCAAAGTAATATGATTTAAGCAACATTAAGAGCCAGTCAGAGAAGAGGATTTCCTGCAGGAGTGAGCCGTAGAGGGCAGTGTCCTGAACAGAAAACGATTGTATGCCTTTGAAGTTGCGACAGTAGCGTGGAAATACCAGAAGGCTTTTTTTCATAATACAAAGATTACATTGCGGTAGGAATGCATGTATCAGATTTTTAAGGTAGACTTGGCTGAGACCCTAAAGTCATTTAAACCCACCCAGTCAGCCTTAGACTGGATCCTTAATGGCAGGAAGCCCTTAAAAAGATTTCCAAGAATCAGTGATGTGGTCCCATTTATTTCATCCATACATAAGTCCCACATGGCAGAATTCTGTGAGTGGAAGTAAGATTACCTGAAACACCAGCATGAAAGTGTTTGCTATAGTGAAGTCATAAGTTTATCTCAGCTCTATTACTATAGCCCCACGGTTTTCAGAGTCAAAATAGACCCGAGCCTATTTATCCTTTGGGGTGCAGTAATTTCTATACCAAAAACATCAGGGACCTACATATTAATCATGTTGGGCCTGCTTTTAAACCCAAAAATCATGAATTTCTTTATGGAGCGATTCAAATGAGGATATCTAGCCAACATCTATGATTGTATGATAAATGTCCTATCTCAAAAAGAACTATTTGACTATGAATTCTTGTAAAAAAAGAACTTTCAAAGACCACTGATACTCAGCGGAGTGACAAGCTGACTCTAGATTCTGAAAGCTTTAGAGAAAGTTACTCCATAGATGTAACTCAACTGACTACTGCAAGCTTGACCCGACTTTCTATCAACATCAGATATGATGTCTTTAATTAAATCTGAAGTCTATTCTATTAAGAATCTGATGCCCCAGGCCACTAATATTATCAGCACTGTTAACAGGGTTGATAGCAGAATCATACCAGCCATCTTAGCGACTCTGAAAAGACCAGCCACTTTGGCATCTATTGGGGAATCCCCCAGAAGGCTTTAATAGTTTTGCCCCAAGTTAGTTATAGGTACAACTCAGAATCCTGGCACAAAGTTTTCAAATAAGAATTCTGGATCTCAGATCCTCCATGTTTGGTCCTGCACCTCTTTTAGGGGACTGCTAACTGCCACCCTCACGGAGGAAAGATTCAAAGTTTCAATTCTAAAGAATGGGAAGAACAATATTGTTGTCAAAGTTCCTGGTATGATTAGTTCTGATAAGACTATAGACTTGGAGAAGCCCGTCCTGAGGACTGGTAAGTGGCAATTGTTTCAAAGATAAGAGTTGTTTATCAAATAAGACGGGCAGGCCTTCAATGAGGCACACTTGAAGGAACTTACGGCGTTCATAGCCCTTCAGCTCTAGTGACTACTCTAACCTGGCAACTATCACCTCTCAAAAGTCTCAGAACAGCATCAGAGGGACATTCATATGTTTGCTATTATGGTCTTAATAACTGGTAATGTGCACCATTTCATCCATTGAAAGACACCCCATTGAGCAAGAGAGAGTTGCCCCTTAAATTCCACTATGCCAAGTTGGATGTTATTGCTCTACAAACCACCACTGCCCAGAAAATCATCTTTGGCCTGTACATAAAATCGGTCAGTGAACAACGTTGAAGCAAAGCATCAAACCTAGTTAAAGAGGCAGAGATGACCATAGGCAATTCCTCAAAAAAATCCTTTACCAAGGGCAACCACACGCATCATCGGAGGCTGAGGCTTCTTGGTGGTTCTGGTTGGTGTTCATCCATTAATGATCTACCACTCCACCTTTGATCACTTATGGGAGACTTCTTGTTCCTTGATTATTAAGGCAATTAACTAGATTAAATATGTCCATCATTACTATTCAGATGTTAGATTTGTCCTTCATTTCTATTCGGATCTCAGGAGTGAAATCCAACCAATAACAAAAGTGGGAGAGCAGAAGAGAACTCATATGCCAGAGATACCTTTGTCTCATTAATACAGAAGCAAGAAAACCCTGAACATACACCACAAAACACCTTTATTTAAAAAGCTTGGACTACTGAGTGAACGGGTTATGGCGCACTGTGGTTGAGGACTTGCTAAGGTTTTTTATCTTGTACTGCATGTCATGTGCATACATTTCAATAATCAGATCCTGGATAAAAAAAAAATTGTCTCTTTCAATTTTGGCAGAGCCACACCCCTACACCCAATAGTGAATGATTAGATGAATAGCATAGGGTTAGTGCCAGCACTCAACATAAACTTTTTTAGATGGAAGTGTGAGAAGTTGGCCTGGTATATGCTGTCCACTAATTATAGTGGGCACCTTGCACCAGTCAAAACAACCCCTTATTGGAGATAGGTTAAAGACAACCTTTATTGAAAGCTATCCTAGTGGTAGCTATGGAGAGCAGCCTTCAGGCTAAGTCTTGAAGGAATGTAAAGCAGCTTGTTTTACCAGTCTATAATCTCTTGAGTGACCAAATGAAAGAGGACCACACCAGGTATATATTCAAAATATATGTATTTATTGCTAAACACACCCCTCTAGTCTCTTTATGAGGCTAGAGTTCGAAGTACATAAGTTATAAGTTAGTTATCAACAGTAATAGCACAAATACACGTTTGAGCCCTAGGGGCGTACCAAACCATATACCAATAAAGTGGTATAGGAACCACGACTGAGCTAGACACAAGGCCTAGAGCCTGTAGAAGTGCTTGGACCACAACGAACCACCCAAGGTAGTGACACAGGGGACCCACGGGGGACGCGTGCAGTGTGAGAACACAGCCGCGAATCGCCGTTGACTTCTATGGGGAAAGTCGCGGTTGGAATTTTAAAGAAAAGGGACACTTAGAGGAGGACTTGGAGCAAACCCCTTTAGAACTGGGTTGTTCTAGAGCCTATACCCATGGGAGCACCGGAGTACTCGAGTTACCTCACCCAGGGAAGCCGGGTGCATAGGTGTCTTTCGGGGTCGGGTTTCGTCGTCGTTTTCAATGGCGATCTGCTGCAAAGTGCTGCTGGCGGCCAAGTCGAAAGTGTTCGGGTGGATCCAAAGGTGGATCGAAGATCTGAAGAACCTGAAAGCAGAGGGGACAGAGTCTGGGTCACTAGCCAGTGACCAGGAAGGCGATGAGCAGATGCCCACCGATGTCGAGTGCTTCAGGTAGGTTGACGGTCGTCTTGACTCTTCAGCCACGAGGTCCAGGAGGCGTCGACGATGACCAGGAGCTGGATTCGAGATGTCCCACGACGTCTGTCGATTGCAGATGTGTCGGCAACTGGATTGGACCCAACAAGCCTTGGCAACGGCAAGTCTCATGGAAATAGAAGAAGGACGGTGGTGCAGACCAGCAAGGTCTGAGGGACTCACCCAGTGAGGATAAGTCAGGGCACGCCTGGAGCAACCAGGGAAGCCCAAGCAGAAGAAGATTGGCCTTCGGGAGGGCCTACTAGCCAACGGACTAGCAACCTTGAAGGAGCCTCAAGTGGACGCACTTAGAGCTGGCTCACGGGACACTCGTGGAGTGGAGGCCAGTGATCTTCGGTGCAGTCGGTGCTGGAGGCTGGGGCTACTCGGAGCCCAAAGCACAACTTCGTGGGAGACCCAGAAGAGGATGCACTTGCAAATGTGATCGGTGTCCAGGGGTCACGGTTCCACGTTATCCACGACAGCTATGGGCCTCAGCTTTGCTGGGGACTCAGGGCAGCCTCGGGGAAGTCTTGAAATCCACCTCTGGTGATGCAAAGACTTCGGCGTCCGGCGGGATCTTCAGCGATGCAGACCAGACAATTGCTTCGTTGGTGCCTGCCAAGCAGGGGAGTCACTCCTTGACCCCAAGGGAGATTCTTCAGTCTTCTAATCTTGAAGTAGAGCGTCGAAGGTCCAGGATTCTGTGTCAGAGTTTCGTCCAGGTAAATCTAAAGTCCTAAGGACTGGGGTCCCCTACTTATACTAAGGTAGGGGGTTGGACATACTCTGTGGCCCCACCTATGGGAGGGTCAGGGCAGAGGGGTGGTTACACCCCTTTCCCTTTGTCCAGTTTCGCGCCAGAGCAGGGGCTGGAAGCCCCTGAGCCGGTTTGAACTGGGGTATGCACAGGGACACCAAGTGTGCCCCCAGTGCAGGACTTCAAAGCACCAGAGAGTGCTCCCGCCCAGCCCCAATACACACTATCCTGTCTGGGGAGGTGGTTACACCTCCCTGGGACAGGAAACCTATTGTCCAGGCCTCCCCTGCCGGAGTTTCGGTCAGCAGCAGGAGGCCAGACTCGTGTCTGTGGCAGCGGCATCCATTTTGTGATGCCAGGGCTCTGGAAAGAAGTTACCGGGTAGGCCGGTGGGTACATGTCTCTCCCTCTAGAAGGGTGGAATGCTAACCCCGCTGCCTGAACTGGCAGGGGGGTAGTATTCCAAGATGTTTGACACCAAACTCGACATGTTTTGGTGCAGCCAGTCCAAAGTTAGCATTCTACCGCGAGGATATAATGCACTTAAGAGTATATGGTCAGGCTGCACTGCAAACAGCATCAGAGGAGGTACTCCGAATGCTGCAGAGGGGCTCTGCTCATGCAGGGGCACCCTCTCACATAAAAACCAAGCACTCTGCCTTCAGGATTGTCAAGGCCTGCCATAGGAGTGAATTATAGGTTTATAGGTGTGTGCAATGGTAGTGATATAGGTAGCCTATACCACTGTAAGGGGTGCATGCACCACCTTACTCAGGCTGCAGTAGCAGGCCTGTTGCGTCATTTTGGCTGGCCTTCCAGGGGTGGCATAATACATGCTTCAGCCCCTGGCAGGCCTCTGAGGTACCTATGCCTTGGGTACATAGTATACCATATACTAGGGACTTATAGGGGCACTCCAGATTCCAATCAGAGATGTGCCTAAGGCACATGGAAACCATTTTAGAGAGGAAGCAGCTAGGCTGGGGTCCTGATTAGCAGGGCCCCAGCCAGACTAAAGTCGAAAAACAGTGAAGCATCAGCAAAAAGTGGGGGTACCCATGTGAAGCAGATCCTACTCTCCTACACAACCCCCCCCCCCCAAACGTAGGGACGTTAAACTAACCTTGCCCAGTTAAGTCTTCATGTTCTAAGTGGAAGTACCTAGAGAGTCCATCTGCATTGGCATGGTTACTCCCAGGTCTATGTTCCACTGTGAAGTCCATCCCCTGTAGGGAAATGGACCACCTAAGCAGTTTGGGGTTTTCACCCTTCATTTGTTTTAGCCATAAGAGGGGCTTATGGTCTGTTTGAACAAGGAAGTGAGTACCAAACAAGTATGGCCTCAACTTCTTCAGAGCCCAGACCACAGCAAAGGCCTCCCTCTCAATGGCTGACCAACGTTTCTCTCTAGGGGTCAGCCTTCTGCTAATAAAAGCTACTGGCTGATCCTGACCTTCATAATTCAATTGTGACAGTACAGCCCCTACCCCCAATTCAGATGCATCTGTTTGGACAATGAACTTCTTGGAGTAATCAGGACTCTGTAGAATGGGAGCAGTGCACTTGGCCTGCTTCAGGTCATCAAATGCCTTTTGACAGCTAACTGTCCACTGAACCTTTTTGGGCATTTTCTTGGAAGTTAAGTCATTCAGGGGTGTCACTATTGATCCATACCCCTTGACAAATCTACTATAGTACCCAGTCAGGCCTAAAAAGGCTCTTACCTGAGTCTGGGTAGTGGGAGCAGTCCAGTCCATGATGGTCTGGATCTTGCGCTGCAAGGGTTGAACCTGGCCTCCACCCACAAGGTGGCCCAGGTACACAACCTGACTCTGCCCTATCTGGCACTTGGTGGCCTTGATAGTCAGGCCTGCTGTCTGCAGGGCCTGTAAAATATTTCTGAGGTGGACCAGGTGATCCTCCCAGGTGGAGCTAAAGACAGCAATATCATCTAGATATGCTGCACTATAGGCTTCCAGACCTGTAAGGACTGTATTCACCAACCTCTGAAAAGTGGCAGGTGCATTCTTCAGACCAAAGGGCATCACCACAAATTGATAATGCCCACTAGGGGTTGAGAATGCTGTTTTTGGCTTTGCATCATCAGCTAGTCTGATCTGCCAGTAGCCAGCTGTCAGGTCAAATGTGCTTAGATACTTGGCTGAGGCCAAAGTGTATATTAGCTCATCTGCCCTAGGTATTGGATGGGCATCAGTCCTAGTGACTGCATTGAGACCCCTGTAGTCCACACAAAACCTCATCTCTCTTTTCCCACCATTGGTGTGAGGTTTTGGCACAAGGACCACTGGACTAGCCCAAGGGCTATCTGAGGGATCAATAACTCCCAAATCCAACATCCTCTGGACTTCTGTCCTGATACAGTCCCTGACATGGTCAGGTTGCCTATAAATCTTATTTTTAATAGGCAGACTGTCCCCAGTGTCCACTTCATGAGTGCACCAGGTTGGCTGACTGGGTGTCAGTGAGAATATGTGTCTGAACTGATTGAGCACCTGCCTGCAATCAGTTTGCTGCTGGGCAGTGAGGCTGCCTGCCAAGGCTACACCATCCACTGACCCATCATCAGGGTTCTGTGAGAGCAGGTAAGGGAGTGGGTCACTCTCTTCCTCCTGTCCCTCATCAGTAGCCATGAGCAAGCCCATGTCTGCCCTGTCCACATATGGTTTTAATCTGTTGACATGGAGAACCCTGTGGGGACTCCTGGGTGTTCCTAGGTCTACTAAGTAGGTAACCTCACCCTTCTGTTCAACAATGGTATGGGGTCCACTCCATTTGTCTTGGAGAGCTGCTGGGGCCACTGGCTCCAACACCCACACCTTCTGTCCTGGCTGGTAAACAGTCAGTACAGCCTTTGGTCATGCCAGGCTTTTTGAAGTTCCTGGCTAGCCTCAAGGTTTTTGGTTGCCTTTTTCATGTACTCAGCCATCCTGGAGCGGAGACCAAGTACATAGTCCACTATGTCTTGCTTTGGAGGCTTGAGAGGTAACTCCCATCCTTCCTTCACCAAGCACAATGGGCCCCTGACAGGGTGACCAAACAAAAGTTCAAAAGGGCTGTAGCCAACCCCTTTTGAGGCACCTCCCTGTATGCAAATAAAAGGCAGGGCAAGAGTATGTCCCATCTTCGCCTAAGCTTTTCTGGGAGACCTTTAATCATGCCCTTCAAGGTTTTGTTGAATCTCTCAACTAAACCATTGCATTGTGGGTGATAGGGTGTGGTGAACTTGTAAGTCACTCCACACTCCTTCCACATTGCTTTCAAGTATCCAGACATAAAGTTAGCATCCCTGTCTGATACAACCTCCTTAGGGAAGCCCACTCTTGAGAAAATTCCCAGGAGGGCCCTTGCCACCACAGGTGCTGTAGTGGTCCTAAGGGGAATAGCCTCTGGGTACCTGGTGGCATGATCCACTACCACCAGGATAAACCTGTGCCCAGATGCTGTTTGGGGATCCATGGGACCAACAATGTCAATCCCCACCCTCTCAAAGGGAACCCCACCACAGGTAGTGGTATAAGGGGGCCTTTGTGGAGCCACCTGCCTTGCCACTGGCCTGGCAGGTTACACAGGAGCGACAAAACTCCTTGGTGTCTTCAGACATGTGGGGCCAGTGAAAGTGAGGGACAATTCTGTCCCAAGTCTTGTTCTGGCCCAGGTGACCTGCTAAGGGAATGTCATGAGCTAGGGTCAATAGGAAGCCCCTGAACTTCAGAGGTATAACCAACCTCCTGGTGGCACCAGGTTTGGGGTCTCTACACTCTGAGTACAAGAGTCCATCATCCCAATACACTGTATGGGGACCACTAGCTTTCCCAGCAGCCTCAGCAGCAGCTTGCTGTCTGAGGGGTTCAAGAGAGGGGCAGCTCTGCTGCTCCTGGCTCAGATCTGCCCTGGAAGGGCCCCCTGTCCCCAAGAACTCAACCTGGTCATGTTCAAGCTCCTCTGGGACAGTTCCTTCCTCAGGACTGAGATCATCCCCCTCAAGAGATTGATCTTCCTTCTGAGCCAAGGGGGAAGGCACTGCCTTTACCCTACTACTCCTCTTCTTGGAGGGCACTTGGTCCATTATTCCAGAATTCAAGGCCTGTTCAGTGTTAGACATTTTGGCTTGTGACCTGGTCACAGCAAACACATCTGCAGGGATGCCCAGCATTTCTGCATGGGTCCTGAGCTCCACTTCTGCCCAAGCTGAAGTTTCTAAATCATTGCCAAGCAAGCATTCAACTGGTAAGTCTGCACTTACCACAACCTTCTTAAGGCCAGTTACCCCTCCCCAGGAGAAGTTAACAACTGCCAGAGTATGGTCGGTTCTGACATTGCTAGCATTGGTCACTTGGTACATTTCACCAAGTATAATCTGCCCAGGATTCACAAGGTCTTGTGTCACCATGGTGACACTTGCCCCTGTGTCCCTAAATGCCAAAGCCTCTTTTCCATTTATCAATGGCTGTTGTCTGTACTTGCCCAGATTACTGGGACTCACAGAGGAGGTCACATCCATGCCTCCATCACAGACTAGGACAGCCTGAGTGAGTTCTCTGACTAGGTCAGAGCTCATCTCCTTACCCAGGGTCAACCCTACTAAACCCTTGGCTTGTGTAGTCCCACCACCAACTGTAACTGCACTAGGGGGAGCAGGTGCCTTAGGGGCATTGGTGGGGGCTGGAGTAGAGTCTTTGGACTTGGTGCAATCACTGGTCCAGTGGGTCTTTTGCTTACAGACCTTGCACCATGGTTTCTTTTGGCCTTTCCCTTTGTTAGACTGTGAATCCCCACCTGAAGAACATTTTTGGGGGCCTTGTGAAGACTTCTGGTCTTTACCCTTCTCCCCACCCTTATCAGAGTTCTTAGAATCTTGCTTCTTTGGGTCACCACCTTGGTTCTGTACCTTCTGCCTCACCCTGGTTCTGACCCATTTGCCTGCCTTCTTTCCCAATTCTTGGGGAGAGGTCAGATCAGAGTCCACCAGGTGCTGATGCAACAGCTGATTTTGACAATTATTAAGAATCTGCTCCCTCATGATAAGATTGTACAATCCTGTGAAGTCACATACCTTACTGCCCAATAACCAACCTTCCAGAGCCTTGGCAGAACAATCAACAAAGTCCACCCAGTCTTGAGTCTGTGCTTTTTGGGTATCTCTGAACTTTAACCTGTATTGTTCAGTGGTTAGGTCAAACCCATCAATCAGAGCACTCTTCAAGACTGTGTAATTATCAGCATCCTCCTCTCTAACAGTGAGGAGCTTATCTCTACCCTTGTCTGCAAAGGAGAGCCACACTGCCCACTGCTCCTGAGGGACCCTCTGTACTTTGCAGGCCCTCTCCAGTGCAGTTATCCATTTGTGGATGTCATCCCCACTCTGGTAGGGAGGGACAATCTTGCTCAGGTTTCTATGGTCATAAGACCTTTCCCTATCTCTGGGGAAATTGCTGCCACCATGGGACTCTAGTCCCATCTTTTTCTCTCTTTGTAAAGATCTAGGGACTCCCTGTCTATAGCCAACTGCTGTTTTCTGAGCTCAAGCTGGGCTTGCTCATACTGAATCAGTCTCTTTCTCCTGTCATGAGAGGATTCTCTCCTATGAGAAGAGACAGAGGTCCCTATTGAGGTGTCAGAGTGGTTAGACTCCTGAGAAGGAGATCTAGCCCTTCTTGGCACACTCTCAACTCTTCCTGGGGAGACAAAGGTGAGGTCATCCTGATCCTCCCCTTCATCCACAGGAATAGCTGGGCTTTCCAGGTCAAGGTCATTGTCACCTTCCTGGCCAGTTTCAGAGGGGGGGGCCTGGGTTTCTTCACCCCTGACCCCTTCCTCATTTTCTGCCCCACCCTCTCTGCCTACCCCTTCAGACCCTAGGGGTCTGCTGAGATCATCAGCCAGTAACACCTCCCTGAGGTGTTGGGGGCTGGCACTTTGCCTGCCTTCAGCTTCCTAGTATTGCATAATGCTCTCAATTCCAAGAATGGGAGTTTATCATACTTGGAGGGAAGAAGCCCACTGGCTTCTGGCAAGGACTCACTGGGTCCTGGCTTTGAAGACATTACTAGTGAGGTGTGGTGTATGCACTACCTACTCTAGGGTGGCCTACTAAACTCTCTTGAGTTGTAGAAAGGGTGTGCTATCCCTTAACACACAACTCTAAGTTCAGTAGAACTTACTGTATACTAAGCTTGATTTATATGTACCTAAGGTACCCTTAGTGGTTTTCAGTTGATCAATTCAATTGAGATTATCTGGTAAAACAATAGCAAGCTGGAATCCCACACGTTGCACACCAATGTGAGAAGTTGGCCTGGTATATGCTGTCCACTAATTATAGTGGGCACCTTGCACCAGTCCAAACAACCCCTTATTGGAGATAGGTTAAAGACAACCTTTATTGAAAGCTATCCTAGTGGTAGCTATGGAGAGCAGCCTTCAGGCTAAGTCTTGAAGGAATGTAAAGCAGCTTGTTTTACCAGTCTATAATCTCGTGAGTGACCAAATGAAAGAGGACCACACCAGGTATATATTCAAAATATATGTATTTATTGCTAAACACACCCCTCTAGTCTCTTTATGAGGCTAGAGTTCAAGTACATAAGTTATAAGTTAGTTATCAACAGTAATAGCACAAATACACGTTTGAGCCCTAGGGGCGTACCAAACCATATACCAATAAAGTGGTATAAGAACCACGACTGAGCTAGACACAAGGCCTAGAGCCTGTAGAAGTGCTTGGACCACAAGGAACCACCCAAGGTAGTGACACAGGGGACCCACGGGGGACGCGTGCAGTGTGAGAACACAGCCGCGAATCGCCGTTGACTTCTATGGGGAAAGTCGCGGTTGGAATTTTAAAGAAAAGGGACACTTAGAGGAGGACTTGGAGCAAACCCCTTTAGAACTGGGTTGTTCTAGAGTCTATACCCACGGGAGCACCGGAGTACTCGAGTTACCTCACCCTGGGAAGCCGGGTGAATAGGTGTCTTTCGGGGTCGGGTTTCGTCGTCGTTTTCAATGGCGATCTGCTGCAAAGTGCTGCTGGCGACCAAGTCAAAAGTGTTCGGGTGGATCCAAAGGTGGATCGAAGATCTGAAGAACCTGAAAGCAGAGGGGACAGAGTCTGGGTCACTAGCCAGTGACCAGGAAGGCGATGAGCAGATGCCCACCGATGTCGAGTGCTTCAGGTAGGTTGACGGTCATCTTGACTCTTCAGCCACGAGGTCCAGGAGGCGTCGACGATGACCAGGAGCTGGATTCGAAATGTCCCACGACGTTTGTCGATTGCAGGTGTGTCGGCGACTGGATTGGACCCAACAAGCCTTGGCAACGGCAAGTCTCATGGAAATAGAAGAAGGACGGTGGTGCAAACCAGCAAGGTCTGAGGGACTCACCCAGTGAGGGTAAGTCAGGGCACGCCTGGAGCAACCAGGGAAGCCCAAGCAGAAGAAGATTGGCCTTCGGGAGGGCCTACTAGCCAACGGACTAGCGACCGCGAAGGAGCCTCGAGTGGACGTACTTAGAGCTGTCTCACGGGACACTCGTGGAGTGGAGGCCAGTGATCTTCGGTGCAGTCGGTGCTGGAGGCTGGGGCTACTCGGAGCCCAAAGCACAACTTCATGGGAGACCCAGAAGAGGATGCACTTGCAAATGCGATAGGTGTCCAGGGGTCATGGTTCCACGTTACCCACGACAGCTACGGGCCTCAGCTTTGCTGGGGACTCAGGGCAGCCTTGGGGAAGTCTGGAAATCTACCTCTGGTGATGCAAAGACTTCGGCGTCCGGCGGGAGCTTCAGCGATGCAGACTGGACAATTGCTTTGTTGGTGCCTGCCAAGCAGGAGAGTCACTCCTTGACCCCAAGGGTGATTCTTCAGTCCTCTAATCTTAAAGTAGAGCGTCGAAGGTCCAGGATTCTGTGTCAGAGTTTCGTCCAGGGATATCTAAAGTCCTAAGGACTGGGGTCCCATACTTATACTAAGTTAGGGGTTGGACATACTCTGGGGACCCACCTATGGGAGGGTCAGGGCAGAGGGGTGGTTACACCCCTTTCCCTTTGTCCAGTTTCGTGCCAGAGCAGGGGCTGGAAGCCCCTGAGCCGGTTTGAACTGGGGTATGCACAGGGACACCAAATGTGCCCCCAGTGCAGGACTTCAAAGCACCAGAGAGTGCTCCCGCCCAGCCCCAATACACACTATCCTGTCTGGGGAGGTGGTTACACCTCCCTGGGACAGGAAACCTATTGTCCAGGCCTCCCTGCCGGAGTTTCGGTCAGCAGCAGGAGGCCAGACTCGTGTCTGTGGCAGCGGCATCCATTTTGTGATGCCAGGGCTCTGGAAAGAAGTTACCCGGTAGGCCGGTGGGTACATGTCTCTCCCTCTAGAAGGGTGGAATGCTACCCCCTCCGCCAGAACTGGCGGGGGGTAGTATTCCAAGATGTTTGACACCAAACTCGACATGTTTTGGTGCAGCCAGTCCAAAGTTAGCATTCTACCGCGAGGATATAATGCACTTAAGAGTATATGGTCAGGCTGCACTGCAAACAGCATCAGAGGAGGTACTCCGAATGCTGCAGAGGGGCTCTGCTCATGCAGGGGCACCCTCTCACATAAAAACCAAGCACTCTGCCTTCAGGATTGTCAAGGCCTGCCATAGGAGTGACTTATAGGTTTATAGGTGTGTGCAATGGCAGTGATATAGGTAGCCTATACCACTGTAAGGGTGCATGCACCACCTTACTCAGGCTGCAGTAGCAGGCCTGTGGTGTCATTTTGGCTGGCCTTCCAGGGGTGGCATAATACATGCTTCAGCCCCTGGCAGGCCTCTGAGGTACCTATGCCCTGGGTACATAGTATACCATATACTAGGGACTTATAGGGGCACTCCAGATTCCAATCAGAGATGTGCCTAGGGCACATGGAAACCATTTTAGAGAGGAAGCAGCTAGGCTGGGGTCCTGATTAGCAGGGCCCCAGCCAGACTAAAGTCGAAAAACAGTGAAGCATCAGCAAAAAGTGGGGGTACCCATGTGAAGCAGATCCTACTCTCCTACAGGAAGATCCATGCTTCCTTATCTAGTTTTTAGGAATATGGAACGTGAGATCTTTTTTGTTCTCTCAAGCCTGGAACACAAGAGAGGTCTACAGACACCAATGATGAGTCTAGGGAAGGATGACACTTACTGGTGACAACATGAAATAGGTATCCATTCACTTAAAAGAGAAGAGCAAGGTCCATTCATTTTTGTTGTCCTTTCGACTCTCTAAGCCCAGCTGTTTGCATGTTTTTTGCTGCATGTCGAAGGGTGTGTCTGTTTGCTTTTGGATAGGCGTGATATAATGGCAGTCGAACATTTGTCACCGTGGGCTTCCAGTGGATTGGGTCAGTTGCAGATGTTCAGCCTGGCCCTGGTGACAGTGCTGATGGCACTAGTTCTGGCCACAAAAAAATTCATCTATCTACAAAACCCACCATGTCTGAAGTTACATGTCCAAAACTAAGATGTGATCCTCAATGCAGACGTCCTCCCTCAATCCTAATATGAATAAGTGTGATGGGGAATTGTCACCAAGTGGATCAAGAGACATGACAGATCGACGATCTAGTCAAGTATGCCGCTGCTATCCAACCTAGCATCTCCATACCTTCTGTTCCTGCAGTCTCAGACATTCCACTTGTGGTCAGAATAGTCCTTGATTCAACAAGGAACAAAGTGATCTCTATAAGTCCTTTAGTCAATAACCATATTCTATCTTGGAATCCAGCAGGCACAGGCAGCAAGCAAGATGACCTTAACTGGCTGTCAGTTGATCTGCTGTTTCCAGTAAACAGGAACTATGGAGCTATTGTCTTCACAGGTCTATTCTACTTACAAAATGTGTCTATTGGGGGGGGTATCAGTACTGGGGTGTCTAAACCTTTCTCTAATATCACTGCTAAGGTGAAAGTCCATCATGTGGGAAGTTTTGGTTTCCGATGTGTTCGATTAACAATTCATGGGGTGAGTCTTCCTTGTCCTCAATGTATGTAATAGGTTATCAAAAGGTACATTAAAGATAGATATCCCAATGGCTTGAGAAGAGTTTTGGGGCAAATTAACCCCAGGGGAGCACTGAATAGCAAAACTGACCTTTTGGTGATGGGTGATTTTAACTACCAGATGCCATCGTTGGGGCATTTTGCTTCACTAACAGAAGAGGAGAGTGAGGTGGGGGCATCCCCTCTTCAGCTACATTTTCTCTATAAAATCCTCCTATATATGATGACACAACTCACACACAATGCTCTTCCTGGGTCAATGGGCATGTGATGCCATTTTGAGAAGGATGACCCCAAGACCTAGAGTTGAATGTATGTCTATTGATTACATTTTTATTAGTCTTACAGAATGCACCAGGGCTAAGGATTTTCGAGTCCTTCGGCATTCAAAGCACGACCGCAATCTTTAATTCTCCCCTTCCAACCACAAGCTAGATTGAATCTATTCACTAAGCCATAGGTATTTCACTGATTATATCTAACAACAGTAGGGCAAATTGGTGCAAGGCCCTTGATGGGGGAACCCCCTACCATTGTTCTATGATGATATCATCAATGTCTGGTCATTTTTTAACTGATGGGGGTGGGAGGGGGGGACGTCCCGGTAACTAAGCTAGATCCTCACAAGAAACGTCTGTGTAAGTTGTCAACTTGCTTTTCCAACTGTGGGTAAGGGTGTTACAGAGCTCCCATTCAGTTGGAGTAAAATCCCATTTGGTTCAGCAGCAGTTACCCTCTTGTAAAACAAACATTGTTTAATGCTCTCTGTTTTGGCTCAGATAATGCTGCATTCTAGGCTTAACATTGAACAATAAAGCAACTATTAAACAGTGTAAAATGAAAACTGAGGCACAAGTATTAAACCTGCTGCTGACTGAAGGAACAGTAGAGCCTTGCTGTGGATAACTGCTAATTGCAATAACCGTGGGCTAACATTATAGAGACACAAGTGTGGTTTGATCACTTCAGCGGTCTTTCTTGCCCCCACACCGGAGCCCTTTGGTATATAAACAGACCTGCAACTTTGGAAAAAATCTTACTGTGGAGGGCTGGAGATGGGGTGAGGCCTTGAGCTCACCAGACATGAGGCGATTACTGAGGGGCAGGGCCATGGATAGGGCATGTAGGAGTTTATACCAAGCACTGCTCAAGACTCACTCTATCCTCCCCCCTCCACAAAAACAAACAATAGATCTCGAGGCTGCCCCTGATGTTCTGTGGAGGTTTCAAAATCCCCTCTGGGCATGAGCAGGACACAGTCTTTACATATGAGCTGGACAGAGGTTTCCAGCTCACATTGTCTCCCACCATGTGATATAGACTCTTCACTGGGGCACCGTGTGAACATGGCCAATATAGTGTGGCATAAGGTGGGACCATGAGTGTCGGCAGGTCTGTGTAAACATATGCGGAGGAAAGTACAGTGTCTACACACCTGCACTTTTCCACAGCAGGAGGTATTTGAGGGTGGAAACATGTGGAATTACTGGGTCCAACTCCACTCAAAGGTTATTGAGACCCACTTATGCAATTAAGTTGCAGAAAGAATGGGGAAAGCCTGAGCTTGGCCTTTGAAGGAGTATAGGGTGGAGGGCGGGAGAGGTTGTAGGAAGAGGGTAAGATATGAGGACCTGTAGAGTGTAGCATGGGCAGTAAAAAGGTTACTGGTCAAGATGGATGGGTAGGGAGTGGTGGGAATGAGGACTCAGAGGGAACAGAGCGATAGAGGGGTGAGGGCTCAGACACTTACATTCATGCTGCACAATAGGCAAGGAAAAAGGAGGCAGGACATGTCTTTAGAGTGAGATAGTCTCCTTCAGTGTAAAGGAGAGACAGTGTGGACAAGGGACAGGCAGGAGGAAGAGAAGTTTTAAGGCATGAGCAAAGTGGGCAGTGGTGCAGGGCCCCCACCTTCAAAGGGGCCTCCTCTGAAAGTATACTTTCACCTCCCTCTATTTCCATATTTCAGTCTCTCTCCTCTCTGCTTACCATAGTGTCGTGAGACTATGTGCGCTAGGACCGTCGTCGTTCTGGGCGGACTCAACAGAGGAATTACGTAACTTATTTGGAGGTGTTAAGGTGTGGGTGTTAATGGTTATGACGTAATGACAGTGTAGTGAGGGATCGTATGCTGAGGAATAAAGATGTCTGTAACAGAGCTCCGTGTGTGGCATATTAATTTGCACAATCTCGGGCTGGGGAGATCGCTACACCTATCTCTATCTCTGAGTCTTTCTCAGTTTTCCCCTTGCGTTCTTAAGGATATTTGGGGGCCTGGAAATACATATTTCAACAGTTTCTCTCTGAACCCTGTTTCTGAAAGTTTGTTTGGCATCATGCAGGCTTCAATTAGACGAAAATGGGTAGTAAAATTACAAACTGGGGTACCCAAACCATGTTTTGTCCAAGGCCCCCAAAATTCTTCAGACGACACAGGCAGGTGGGGCACGAAAAGGGTCTCTGTGTCGAAATTCAGCTTGGAATTGGGCATACCGGAGGGGCCGGTGCTTGCTGTCAGATGCGGTTCCTTTCGACTGATGAACAGTCCTTCCGGTGTCTGCCATCTGTAAGGAGCCAAGATGCACACGTCAGCACCTGTACCTGATTCTGTCTGATTGATCGCCTGCGTCAGCTTCATTTGTGTCAGTAACTCATCAAACCCCATGTGATGTACACGTAACGTGACAGGATGGCAGGTCACGTGACCAGGCAGGATACATAGTGATAGATTAGGCACTGTCACAGCACAGCAGAGTTAAACTGATGAGGGCTCAGACAGGACCAGAGAAGAAACAAAACCTCATCTATGAAACCATTAAAAGAGCAAAGTCACTGAATGGACCAATATCAAAGCATGGAAAATATGTTGAAATTCACTATTTAGAACAAAAGCAAGTGTTGAGGCACCATTTATCTACCAAGGAGAAGTTCTCTATGGCAAATATTCATACATGTCAACATTGTAGAGCAGGCAAGGTGTAGATTAAAAAAACAATAGTCGGGAAAATGTATGTTCCCCATTGACTTATATTGAAATAGTAGGCAATCTGCCTGAATTGGGTCTATTGTCATCTCATTTTGGCAGTTTGTATCATAACACAAACAAAAACAGAGTTCTAAACTCAGTTTTTTGTTTGCGCTATGTAAAACTAGCAAAAATAAAATGTCAAGGCCTGTCACACTCTCTGATCTCTTCCTCCACAAATTAATTACAAAGCATTAACTTTTGATGTCAGAGGTAATTCTTGGAGGGGGAGGTGGGAGCATGCGTGCCAGACATTAGCATTTCACCTCTGCCTTGTTTCCAGCAGATCATGATTGGGCAATCCGAATCGGGTTTCTGCATGCAGGAATCGGGAGGCAGAAGACCAGCCTTGAAATCGGTAGTTTACAACTTGAATGGGGAGGGTTGGCATGTATATTATTGTGCATTGCTAGCCCTGCCTTGGTAACCCTTCAGCTAGAAGGTAGCAGGAATAGCAAGATAATAGAGCGCCCCCTGCAGGTTTTTGAATTAAATAGTCTGGTCGGAGTTGTGGCCCAGCTGATTCGGTCTATCATGTTTGCGAGGACGACCAAATGAGAACCGAGGACTCAAGTAATTATGACAGCCACTCTTTGAAAACTGATTGAGAATAGCAGTGCTTAATTTGCAAAACAAGTCGTCCTTGTACCACGCAAGGGAGACACAAAATCTAAATGAGATTTATCAATCCAGAGTGGCTTGATAAATTTAGAGCAATGCAAGGAAGCGCAAATCGTTGCCTTGCGTTACTCTGAGGGAGGGAGGCATGCCATGGGTGGAGAATGGGCGTTCCATGGGTGGAGCGTGGGTGGAGTGTGGGTGTTCCCACGCATCCACCCATGGATTCTGACACATTCCCAGATTTACCAACATTAGTAGACCTGAGAATGCATCAAAATTGTACGCCTCCCCACCAGAGGTACAATGAGGAGAACCCTCTTTATTTCTCCTTGTTGTATCCTCTTTCCAAGTATGGTGCATTCTGCAACACACTTAGAAAAATCAGCACACTTTGAAAGAGGAAAACGGCTCTCAGGATTGTTTATGTGCAGGAAGGCACCCCTTTCTGCACAAAAACAATCGTGCCTTCATGCAGGCACCCTTGCAACATGGCGCAAGGGTGCCTGCATTTGCGCTAGGCAGCCAAAAGTGCACCAGCACTAGGAAAGGACAGGAATGCTCTGTATAATGGTAAATACGGTGCATTCCCGTCCTTTCCCTTTCACGCAGCGCAGCAAGGTGGCTTGCTGCGTTGCATGAATTTTTTATAAATGTGGGCCTCAGTGCCGGGGCCCAAATCTTTCTCGCAAGCCCACCAGCGCTGTTGCCGATTACTGAGGTTGGCAAATACCAAAGCTGTAATTAAGTACTGGAGAATGGGCAGTTTGTGCAGGCAAATTAATCTTATTAAATGGGCTCTTTAAAAAGAGTTACACTGGGTTGAGCGGACAGGCACATCTTACCCTTTTTCTGTCTGGGTGGAGCTCGAATTCATGTTTTGTTACTCATTCCCGAGAAGACTACTCTTTTTGTGTAGTATACTGAGTACATTCTGATTGGAAGTTCACAAACTTGGTGTTTATTCATACTTTTACTCTGCTTCTGGAATGGTGTGGCCATTATGAGATGAGTACAGATATCTATAGAGAGGAGAGGGTACCCTACTTTTGAGGGGTCCCCATATCTCCTCTGCCAGCTCCATGTGCTCCAGCAGTGGAGAGGTGTGGTGCAGCGGCCAGGGCAGCTAACTTCGGAGCACAGGGTTCACGGCTCGATCCCTGGCTCTGGCGGCAGCTCAGCACCATGTGACTCTGGGCAATAGCTCATTTAATTTCCACTCCGGCCCCCAGCGCCTTGAGACCCGTAAGGGTGAGTAGCTGCGCTATATAAAAACGGACTTACTTTTTTTTTTTTTACTTACAGCACCTCTCTCCACTTCTTTGCACCCTTTTCTCTTGTGGGTAATAACTGCAGTGGGCTTCAGGGTGGACCCCCACCCTGTCCTTCAGTAGGCTGTGTCCCAATTCAGAGAAGGGATGCAATGAGACAGGGGATGAGTGGGGGGTGTCTGACAAAGTCTACCCTTGCTGGCTGGGGGCACTGAAGGCCCGCACCAGCGCTCCCCCTTCAGCTGAGAAGACCACGGTAAGGCCTGGGGGTTGCCGGGAGCTGCGCTGGCTTCTGTCTGCAACCCTTGGTGCTCCTGGCACTTCCTGCTCCTGCACTCTGAGTTGCTAGGCCCAAGGAGAGAAGCAATGGGTGCCAGGATACCTGCACACTGTGCTTTATGGTGGCCACCATTGTGGCCAAAGACCACCACAGAGAATGAAGAGCCTCACCAGCCATTGGGCTTATCCTAGGACCAGGTGCCCACTCATCTGTGACAGGTTGAAGAGATTCTGTAGATCACCCATGCATGTGTTATGCTCCATTCCAGGACTCTGTAACATAAAGGTTACATTTTGACCTTGGATTTGTTGATGATGAGACTGAGGCAATGGCTGCCCTTCCAGGCTGGATCCCCTCATTCACAACTGAAGGTTGGTAGCAGCTACCCCAATGCCCGTCCATACACAGGAGGATCAGGGATTCATCTACGTACCCCCAGACATTGAATATAAGAGACCAGATCAGGCCAATGACGTTGAAGAGGCTTGGCAATAGGAAGGGTCCCTGTGGTGCCCGCTGTGCTGAGGTGGTCTCTGGATGCAGCAAGGCTGTCCATACTCTGACAGGGAGGTCCCACCACAGGCTCCAAGGCTGATGGTGTTACTCCTTCAGAAAATGAAGGGTTAATAAATGAGGACAGATGATTAGCACCCACAAGAAAAATATATTGATAGGTGGGGAAAGGGGAGGGGATCAGGTTTTCCAGAGCCAAGGCTTTATCTTTATGGAAGTAGTTGACATTCAGTCCTGTGAAGAAGGACCGCACACCTGGACACGCCCCTTAGATCATGAGTGAAATAGGAAAATTTGACTATTGATTTTATTTCTGGTGGAGGACATTTTAACTGAAAAAATGAAGAATTGCAAAGGGCCTGGGAAGATGTGATGTAAGCCTCAAGCATAACGGGGGTGGATTCTATGCCTTTACTAATCCTTTTCCTTGTTCTGAGTCTCTCTATTAGAAGAGCTCTCTTATGAATTTACAGGGCAATGGCCAGTGAAGAAGATAACAATGGGCAAACTGTCACAACACACACACAGCTCAAGCTATCAGAGGGATATCAACTCTGCTCCTCACACTCAGACTGCTCTTTGAGGGCTAAAGGTAGAACATCTTCACCAGCGTCAATTATGGCATGGCAATGAAACAAACCTCAATGAAGGTGCAACTCAGAAAAGAAAAAAAGTACCACCAAAACCATCCAACAGACCATGTACTGAAGTTGGTCAAAGTGTTGACCCTTGACCTTCTCCTGTTTTCTTTGGTGGAAGTAGAAGACTCTATAGAAACCAGTTATCAAGATGGAATGTTATTACCCTCACCTCTTTCTCCATGATTGCTCTCACAGTTACACAGGGTATTGCTAGCGTTGGTTGTAAATAAAGTGATTGAGACAGCGGTGGTCACTGATCACTTTCAACAAACTGTGGAGCTAGGGCCACAACACAGCACGTGTGCTTCACTGCTCATGACTGTATAGGTGAGCTCTACCTGTACTGCCATGAAAGGTGTCTGCCAGCTTGCGGTCACTGCAGTGTTCAGCATGGAGCACAAGCACACGGCTACCAAGATTCTGAGGAATTAACGCAAATGTTTCTAAATGGCTTTAAATCATTGGTTTAACTGATGGTGTTGCCATTGACAGCACTGACTGAGTCTACAAGAGGTGCTGACCCAATGAAACTTCACCCTCAATGCCTCCTTAAGCAACACAGAGCCTCACTTGACTATGGCATGCAGAAGAAAGGCAATACATCCTCTCTGTTTTTGATGCCCCCCCAATGGGGCCCTGAGGAGTGACAAGGCCACCATGAATCATCTCATTACTTTCGATTCATGTGCTGAAAGACCAGAAGTGGGGCAAGGAGGGCATCAGAGAGATAAAGATGACATGGAAGCTGTGTGTTGAACCAGCAGACTTCCTGCACATATTATGTCAAATGGCAGACTGGAGATACAGAATTTGTTCTGCAAGAAATATATCTGTGCCACTATTCTCTGTTCATGGTATAGATCTCCAAAAGCAGCTTTTATAGACTAGTTCAAAGAGTTTTTCCCTGAATGCAAGATGTGGACCAGTGGAGAAAATTCCTGAACCTCCTGCCATGGGATGCCCAAAAAATAGTAATCCAGGGCTTAATTCTTCCCAGACTGGAATCCGCAAACATACTGTACCTAGGGGCCCCGGATTATCTAATCCATCACGTGGAAGAGGTGTTGTGCAGCGGCCAGGGCGACTGACTCCAGAACCCGGGGGCTCACGGTTCGATCCCCGGTGCTGGCGGCAGATCAGCCCAGCACCATGTGACTCTGGGCAATAGCTTGCTTAATCTTCCTGACGGCCCCCAGCGCCTTGACACCTTCGGGTAATTGTTCGCGCTTTACAAATATTGGACATTTACATTTATATCACCTACAAATGGTGCAGAATATGGCAATTCACCTCTGGTTTAAGCTTCCCAAGCACGCCTCTATCTCCCAATACCGTAACCAGCTGCACTGGCTACCAGTCAAAAAGAGGATCAGGTTCAACGCACTGACGGTGGCACATGCCGCCTATTATAAGATGGTACTCAAATACCTGTCCAATAGGATGGTGGAATACTGCCCTAAAAGAACTTTACATTCCCAATCTGCAAGGTTCCGAAATATTTCTTTCACCAAATGGAAGAAATGGGGTGGATCAGCTTGCTCGGTTCTTGTGGTCAAGTACTGGAACTAGCTCCCTCTTCCTCTCAGATGCATCTCTGAGAAGAAAACCTTCTGCAAGCTTCTGAAAACTCATTTGTTTAAGCTGTAGGGTATGGGACACCTTGTATTGGCCATCTGCCTTAGCGCCGGGATACTCTTGCAGTAACTGCTGCACTTTAGAAAAACCCTCATTCATTCACTCATTCATTCAGTGCAAGATGTGGACCATTCAGTGAGTGCTCTCTGATTGGTATCCGGATAGCATAATGGTACTACCGGAATGACACTGCCGGAAGAGTAGCAACTACCATTCCGTTCAGCTGCCAGCACTGAAGGTCTGTACAGTAGCTCACTCTCAGGTCTGTCTGACTCCAAGGACATCAGTGTGCCCAGTTTGACCCACACTTCTTCATCAACATCATTCAAGGTGCCGAATCCTAGTTGGGTCTGATGCCTCTTGGCAAGCCTCTCATTCTGCTTACAATATAAAAGTTAATTTCAAGGAAGCTGCCAAAGAAGATGTTCCAGGACTTCCAAGTCACAGATCTACAGTTCGCTCTGAATGAAGAGGCATCGATAACTTATCAGGGATACATGAATCAGTGGCCAGGGCTATGCCCAGTGGCACTCAGAAAGGAACTTCAGTACAAGTTTTCAAGCCAGAGCTATCATTGGCAACAAAAACACTCACCTGGAAGCTCAGAATGTTGAGAGGTTCTCCATGCTGAAAATGAGCAGCATCTGCTGGTCAAGGGTACGCGAGCTGGTCAAGGGTATGCGGGATGGTCAAGCGTACACGGGCTGGTCAATGGTACGCAGGCTGGTCAAGGGTACGTGGGCTAGTCAAGGGTACGCGGGCTGGTCAAGGGTACGCGAGCTGGTCAAGGGTACACGGGCTGGTCAAGGGTACGCAGGCTGGTCAAGGGTACATGGGCTGGTCAAGGGTACGCGGGCTGGTCAAGGGCACGTGGGCTGGTCAAGGGTATGCAGCACCAGACGAAAGACACAAGAGTGGGGAGCTCTCCTATAAGGATGGTGCAGTCTCAGGGGATGATTGTGGTTGTGTTATTCAGTGAGAATTGTTTGCCATCCTCATTGTCTCTACAGTATACCAAAGAGACCTAACACCAACATATCAAATATAAGAATATTCCACAAAGAGCCTAGCGTGGAATAAATATATCAAAATAATGAATTAATTTGCACCTTTGACCACATAAAATGCTTCAAAATTTTGTGTTATTTCTGGTATTATTCTGTCATTTTTTAGACAAACCGCTTTGCTGCCATCCGCAGACATAATATCTTTCGCTCGGATGACCTTTGACTTTGAAGACAAAATGGTTGCAGTGTGTGAAAAAAACACGTTAATGATGAACAACGTGTGTGGAAGCAATAGCACTTGTATGCAGTGGTGGCTGGCATAGCCCGAGGGTGGTGGGGCGGGCAGACATTAAAAAAAATTATAATTAAATTAAAAGCACTTACCTGGGAGCACGACGTAATACTCAATGGTCTTCTCTCCATGAGGCACGCAGGCTCCAAACTCCCAAGCACCAGCATGAGATCAGCGCCAGGATTGGTGGGAGCGGCCTCTATCAGCGGTCAGAAGAGCACTGGAGGCTTTTGCTTTCTGTAACCCAGAGAGGTTTAAAGTGCGCATGTGTGCCTGGCCGTCGCAAGACGGCCAGCCAAAAAGACATGTTCACTTCAAAATGAAAGTACCCTGCTCTTTCTGCTGCTGCCAGTCAGCAGCAGTCCCGCCCCTGTCCTGATGCTCCATTCAGAACGGGGCAACGAAAAATAAAATGGTAATGAACTAACTTCATTACCATTTTATTTTTTGCCACTGGGGGCATTTCAGTGGGGCAACGCTCCTCTGCTCAAACAGAGGAGCCGTCCCTCCTTGTTTGTCAGAATACTGACCACAAAAATATCATGGTGCAGAAATATTGATGTCAAAATCGCAACTTTATATACCTACACTATAAAGTGCAAATATATAGATGAAAATATCGACAGGCAAACATACAGTAAATGTAAACCTACTAACAAATTAGCAAACACAAAAATACAGTACTTTATAAAATATTATTCAACTTAACTAAAATATCTACAACCATTATAGTATAACAAAATATTGACGATTTAATATTATAGAAAATTAAAAAATATAAACAATATTAGACATACTAAAAATAAAAGCTTAGGGGTCGATTACGATGTCGGGCGGATCGCCACCGCCCGCATGGCGGTGGCGATCCGCCCGCCATAATCGCCCGTCCGCCAACAAATTCCCCCCGCCATATTACCATGGCGGAGGGGAGCCCGGCAGACGGTAAGACCGTCCGCATGCTCTCCGCCCGGCCGAACAGTCGACCGGGCGGAAAGGGTTTAATATGGTGGCGGTGTCTGCAAGACACCGCCATCCATATTATGATGCCGGCGGAGATGAGCCTTTCCATGGTGGCGTCACGGCCATGGAAAGGCTCGCGGTCTTGCTGTTGGGGGCCCGTTGCGGGCCCCCAGGGTGTTGGGGGGTGGGGTTGCACATGGGGGGTACCTATGGTACCCCCTGCATCTACATGCACAAGGTGGCAGGCACCGCGCGGTGCCTGTCACGTTGTGCATGCAGATGCACAACATGCATTTTCAGCACTGTGGCGGGCGGTGTTGTGAGCACCGCCCGCCACAATGCTGGAAATGGGGGATGCCACCGCCACCGTGGCGGTGGCATCCTAATCACATGTGCGGGACCGCCGCACACATAGCGGGCGGTCCCATTTACCGGGGCGATGGCGGGCGGACAAAGTCCGCCCGCCATCATAATCGGCCCCTGTTATTTAAAAATAATAATGATGTAGAGAAACATGATAATATGAAAAATGATAAAATAGAAACAAATACAATTATTTATGTGTAGTGTAAAAAAAAAAAAAGATTGTATTTTAAACGAATAACCTAAAAACATTTAATTAAAATAACTGCTTTATATCACACATTTATTTTTTAGCTACAATATAAATTACGCTGATTTCTTTTAAACGCAGACTTAATTATGAAATAGAAAACAATATCTACAGTAAGCTTCATTTTTTCTTAATAAACTCATCAACAATATAAAAGTATGTAATTGTTAATAAATATGACCTTATAAACATGAGCAAATCAAATCCTTGCTTCCTGGGGTCTTCCATCAGTCATGTTGGTGCTCAGCAGTGGGTGCAAGAACCCACTGCAAATCTCATAGTCATTCTTCTACTACTAAAAAGCCAAGCATTCCAAAGATAAGTTGCACTGTGATAATTTTAATGGCGTCAGCTGCCCACAAGTTTTCCCTCCATAACAGGTCTTTCTCGCAACATGTGATTCATAGTGCTTGCAGCCAAGAGAGAGATATAAAAACAGTTCCTGAATCGAAGAGGAGAAAAGACTATGGGGCTTATTACGAGTATGGCGGTCCTGGGAACACCGTACTCGCTGTGGTGGTCCATCCAACGCTCTCCGACAGCCATATTCCGAATGCAGTGGTCGGATCGCAACCAGCCCGCTACAACACCGCCTGCACCGCCAGGATCCTGGATCTCAAGGTGCCGACGGTGTGTAAAGTGGGGAGGAATGGAGGTGGTGCCGATCCCATCACCGCTGTCCATATTACGAGTTGCCCTACCGCAAGCCTTTTAGTGGCAGTGATCCTGCAATGAAAAAGCTTGCGGAAAGGCAAGGAGAGGGCCCCCAACAGGGCCCCTGGGCAAATCTGCCCCATGAGGATGGGTGCGGGAGGCACAGGTTGTGCCCCTCTACAATTGCACTTTCGTGCGAGCACTATGTTGCATGCACAACATGGGGCATGCCACACAGTGCATGTACATGTAGTAGGCTCTCTCACAGCGGCAGCATGTTGTATAGGCTCTCCTATGAGCCTAACATACCCGCCGCCCTGACACTGCTGCAGTACCTCACAGCCGCCCTGGATTAAACTCAATATCCGGTGGGCGGGTGCACCACAGGTTTAGCGGCCTTCCTGGGACTGCCGTGGTGGCAGTCCCAGATGAAGACCATCAAACTCGTAATAATGCCCTATGAAATATATTGCAATTTTTTTTAAAAACTAAAGAAAAGACTATATTCATTCATAAACAATATTTAATCTGATGTTAAATTTGAAAAAACTAGTACTAGATACACAAAGGATCAATAAGTGACTAATGATAGATATGATTCCTGTTCAATTTTCATGTTTTTCAATTTTGTAAGCCAAATAATACTGTCTCTCTTTTAACAGGTTGAGAATTGCATCTTGCTGTAGTCAGACATCAGTCCAAAGCAAATATGTAAATTAAAAGTATGTAGACAGCATGCCCCAGTGGGTGCTTGCCATAACAGCACACGCTGATGCACGAATCATCTGTATTTGATCATAGTAGTTGTTTGTTGGTCTCATGCCCCAATAAATATTTAGATTTCAGTTTCAGTTTCTGTAAGTGTAATTCTTGGTTGCCATCTGGAACATCTTTTGCAATCCGATCCAGGGCCATCATTGACCATTTAGTAATCTTGACTTGGCACTGACCTTGTTCCAATTCCTACCTTACACTTTAAAGAGAGTTCCCTGATTTATGTTCCTCAATTGTTTGGGAGGGTGCCCGGCGTCATTTTCCTCCCATATCCTCCCAAATGTTTGACTCATTTCCACTCCTGATCCAGTGATGCTATCCTTGGAGCTTACTTCACATGGATTACATTAGCCTGCACTTGTACCAGCTCATAACCATTTCCCAGAGGGATTTATCATCATTTCTCTGAAGTTCCTGCTGGGATATACATTATCAGGAGCAGTGCATTCTGGATCAGCTATTTCACTTGGAAAGTCTGGCAATGGAGAGGGGGTTGATTTATGATGCACATACACTCACATTGTACTACAAGGACCTTTTACCTATTATTTCCCTTGTCTCGTTTCAGCTCCTTTGGTGTCGCTGCAGTTTGTATCTCTTACCATGGGGGACCCACCGCTCCCAGTGTGATATAATGGGCCCTAAAGGAGCAGGGTACCTCTTCAGATACACATCTGGCTCCAGCAATATCTAATGTTTACTAGGCAGTCTATACCATGCAGGACGTTACCACACATTTCTTTTTCAGCCACTTTACAAAACAGGGTTTACCATATAGGTAAGTGTTTTTCTAAATTACATAATATATATGTCACTTAAAAAGAGGGTTAAGGGAAGGGGTATTCATAGTTTATGGGGCAGGTAGTAGTAAAGGGTGGAAAGAGGATTTAGGGTTCAGGGGTGGATAGAGGTAAATGTAGGGAAGGGGTTTTACTGTTCAAGGCTGGGTAGAAAAAAACAATTATATATTTAAACATATATATATATATTTACTGAAAAAACTTTTAAAGTGATGTTAAAGTTAGGTGTTGGAATGAGACATGAGACAACACTATAGAACCCGAAAACACTGAAATACGACTATTATAGTTTATTGAATTAACTGTAACTTGTATCCAATCATGCACTTCTTATGCGTCTGCATATCACATTGATGGTTGGGTTCTTATAAGCTTGCCTGTAAGCTTTTGAATAATGCAAAAGAAGTTGGATATTTCAGAAGTGAAGCATGTTTGATGGATGTGATTGTCTTTTTACTTGTATTCACCCAAAGGACTGGTGATGTGGGGGAGGTCAATTGTGGTGAGCTGGCTGCTGAACATCATTAAACAATACACCCTTTGTTCAACTTTTGCTGTAGACGGTTGAAGGCTGAGCAAGACGAGGCCCTGCAGCCAACCCCCTGCTTTGCATGACCTAGTGGATGTTGGCCACATGCAAAGGGTTGGGCGCTGGGTTTGTCTGTAAGGAAAGCCCCTCACAACCCCTATTGCATGCAGAGACTGTGATGGTGGTGGCTGGCTGCTTGTGGAGATGTGGGTGCATGCCCTGGCCACAGGCTAAGCTCTGTGTCAAACGTGTCCTACATATGGCTGAAGATCGCGCCGAGTTGAGGCAGGATGGTTGCGGAGGGTTGATTGCAGGCCCTTGCTGAAGTCCAAGTCCTGCAGCAGATTTAATGCAGGGTATGGATGTAGGCTATGACTGATACGTCATAAATGTTGTAATCAGTGATGTCATATAAAATGTCACGAGTGCTGTAATATGTGAGGTCATAAGCAATGCATGATGGGGTGCAAGTTACAGTTAGTTCACTAAACTAAAGTGGCATATTTCAATGTTTTGTTTTAGATCATGTCTTATTCCAACACCTAACTATAATGTAATTTTAACCATTGTGTTTTTTCCAATCAATTCTGGCTTCTTTTATCATAAGTTAAGGTGTTAGTATCTAACTACAGCATTGCTTTAAACTTAGTTTTTTTCAGGTAATTATAGTTAGGACCAAAGATTCCATAGGAAAAGTGTTTTTTGTTTGTCGATAACTTTGGCGCCGCTTAACGAATCTTCACGAAATGTTAAAAAAACTTCCCCTTTTTGGATCAGCTGCTGTGTTGGAAGTTTCAGGGTGATCCATCAAGGGGGGGCCGAGAAAAAAGGGGAGGTCCAAAAACGCGTTTTCCCCATGTTATGCCTAAGGGGATTTTTTGAACACGACTACAGCCCAAACTGCTGAATGGAATTACACCAAATTTGGCAGAAAGCTAGATGTTGGTCTAGAAAATGTGCTTTTTGGTGTAAATCTGTTCAGTAGTTTCAGAGATATTTAAGTTTAAAAAATATAGATATCTGGGGACGCAAGTCCTTGCAGTGGACTCACGGATCCTACTGAAATTTGATTGGCTGCAAACACTTCAACCAGGAAGTGTTGGCAGCCATCTTGGGACTCGGCTTGAAACACCCAGCAGCCCCAGGGGCCGCCACCTCCCCAGGGCTTTAATAGAAATGAGTGCGGGGGCCATGCGGACCCCCCCACAGCCCCAGGGGCCAACACCTCTCTGGGGCAAACAACAATAACTATGAGGGGTCCTGCTCTGCCCCTCCGCAGCCCTAGGGGCCACCACCTTCCTGGGGAAAATTGAAACAAAGGAGGAGGGCAGCGCTGCCTCCCTTCCTGGAGCCAAAGATGGCCCTTGGGACCGTGACCACCCAGGGCCGGCTCCTGCTATGTCCTGGGGTGCCACAGCTGTTTGCTAAGGCTTAGCAGGAGCTTTACTGCTGCCGCTGTGCCATAGCAAACTGTGCTCCACTTTAAGCAAGCAAGAGTATTTTGCTCTCACTTGGTCAAAGCAGAGAACAATTGCTTTTGCACACAGAGAGCTGCATATTAGCAGCTCCCTATGTGTAAAAGCAATGCCGGCTTCCGCAGGAGGCGGGGAGCCGGCAAGGACTGTGGGGGTCTTCAGGCTCTCCCCGCAGTCCCCATCAGTGGCAGTGAGTGCCCTGGGCTGGGACTAGGGGAACCACAATTGAGGTGGGCCCCTAGGGATGGCGTTCCCGGGGCCGAAAAAGGCCTGGGAGGGAAGCCGCTCGGCCCCCCTCCCTTTCATGTAATAATTTTTTTTAAACGGCCGGGCCCCTGGGGAGCAGGGCTGCATATCCCTCCTGCCCTAATCAAAATTGGCCTGGCCCCCGGGGATGGGGTCCCAAGGGCCAAAATTGGCCCAGGGAAGGGGGCCAGGTGGCCCTCATCCCCGTAAAAATAAAAAATATTTTAAAAAAAGACCGACAAGTTGCTGGAGTCTCCTCCCCCTTCCCTCACCACTCTGCAAACACGCCTCCTGGGGCACTGCTGGTTGGGGAATGAAGTCCTCTTAGGTCCAGAGAGTCCTTGGGGGACAACAAGCCCTCCTGTTACCTCCAGTAAGTCCCACACAGCGGGATTGCTGAAAGGTTGTTTAAGGCCATGCCCCCTTTCTCCACCACTCTGCAAACCCCCTTACTGGCACACTGCTGGTTGGGGGATGAAGTCCCCCTGGCTCCAGAGGATCCTTGGGGGCCAACTTCCCCGCCTGTTACCTCCAGTAAGTTCCACAGAGCGCGATTGGTGTGAGGACTTTGGAGGCCACGCTCCCTTTCTCCACCACTCTGCTAACGCGCCTCCTGGCGCAATACTTGTTGGGGGATGAATTCCTCTTGGATGCTGAGGGACCTTGGGGGCCAAGAAGCCCTCCTGTTACAGCCAGTAGGTCCCTTACAGTGGGATTCCTGAGAGCTGGTCAGAGGCCTGTTTCCTTGCTCCATCACTCTGCAAACGTGACTACCAGTTAAAAAACCATAGACAGTCATTTAAAAGACCAGAGGTTACAAGGATATTATAGTTAGAAAATTGATTTTTAACAACCTTAGAAATTCACTGAAAAAAAAACCAAAGGCTACAGAGATGTTATAGTTAGGCTCACATTTTACTTGTTCAAAAGAAATTCAGCAGTTATAGTTACCTGAGCTAACTATAACTTATGCCCCACAATGCACTGCTTATGACCTCACATATTACATCACTTATGACATGGTCAGTGACATCACTGATGATATCTCAAATGACATCACTGATGACATCATCCACAGAATACACTCACTCACACACCCACACAATCACTCACATACCCATTCACAGACCCTCACAAATACTCACACAACCACTCACTCATTCGTAGAGCCACTCACACACCCACTCACTCATCTGTAGACCCACTCACACGGTTCCATGTTAAAATATCGATGTTAAAAATATCGATGAAAAAAATATCGATGTGAAAATATCGATAACAAAAATATCGACTTCCTATACATAAACAGGTAAGTACAATAATATCGACACAAAAATATCGATGTAAAAAATATAGAAGTAAAAAATATCGACTTAAAAAAATTACATAACTTAAATAAAATTAATTAAATAATATTAATATTATTAACAAAATAAATTAAATGTAATATATATTTTAACTAATTATAACTAATAAACTAAATTTAATAAATATAAACACAAAAAAATGTGTACACATACATATATTTACTTAAATACATTTTATTAACTATTGTCTTTATTTAATTTATGAACTTTTTAAATTATATAAAAATAAAATATACACATATATAAGGGGCCCATTACGATACCCGGCGTAAATAAATCCGCCAGGCATGGAAGCGGCAAAAATCCGCCCGCACACACCGCCTGAACACCGACCACGCCATTATGAGTACACAAACCGAAAACCGCCATCGGCGGAAAAATCACACAAAATACCGCCCGCCATCGTCCGAGTCGGAGTCAAACCGCCCGCCACGGACGGAAACACGCACGACAACACAAAACCGCCCGCCCACACGGCCGACACACCGCACGTGAAATTACGATCGCACCGCCATGAGCGCGGAAAAACAACAAATATACCGCCCGCCAGCGCAAACAACGCCGATGAGAATCGACACGGCAGAAGCCATGGCGCCAACGTACCTGCACAGAAACCATCCGCACACAAAACCAATAGCACACAACATGGCCAACAAGTCCACACAGCAAGGCACGCACAAATACACAAGCACAGTACACATCCCGAAAACACCCCCCGGACAAACAAAAAATACAAAGGCCAGAACCCCAGACACAACACACCTGAAAACAACAGACCATGAGGACACACCCACATAGGTGAGTACAAAAGCAGCACTCCCACAGACCACAACCCCTTGCTACATTGCAAACCAGAGAGGAGAGGAGAGGACACAGTGACACAGCAAGGACAGCAGCACACCACAGAAACGCACACATCACTACCACCACCACCACCACCACCACCACCAAACACCACCACCACCACCACCACCACCACCACCACCAAACACCGGCACCACAAACCCCCTGCACATTACACAACACACACCGCACCAGCACCACAAACACCATGGCACCACAAAGGATGCCCAAGTTCACGCCCATGGAGCTGACGGTCATGGTCGACGAGATCATCAAGGTGTACCCACAAATCTATGGGAACATGGTCCAGCACACACCACTAGCCACCAGAAACAGAATGTGGAACCGGATCGTAGACCAGGTCAATGCAGTCGGGACCCTGCCCAGGAACAGAGTCGAGATAAACAAACGTTGGAATGACGTAAAAAGCCTGGTCAAGAAGAAGGAGGGCAAAAACAGAGAGCTGGCTGCCGTCACTGGCGGAGGGAATCCCGCGCTCTTTAAGACCTTCAAAGCGTGGGAGGAGAAGGTGCGAGTCGTAATCCATCCGGAGATCCTCGCCGGATTAGCAGGGGAGTGGAGGCTGGTAAGTACAAACTAATGTATACCAGCACACCGCTATGTACTCACATGCGCAACTACCATGCCACAGCTCCCAGGGACAAACACCCCCATGTCCAGCACACAATACACAACACATCACACACACATGCAACAGACACTACCACACACAGCCCAAACCGAACAACTGTAAGATGCGTGGGGACATGTGTACACTAAGCCAGCCACGTAACCACCAACAGGTCCCCAAATATGCCAGAAGCGCCACAACGAGCACCCACCACACCCATGTGTCCGCCACAGCTGCACTAACCGACAAGTAACAGGTAAGTGGCAGGAACACAAAGTGCAGTGGGTGGGACGGTGGACAGCCCAAGTACAACACACACCAGGCCCCAGTCCCACAGCACAGCAAGGAGGAGCATCCCCCACACCCCACAGCCACGTGTCAGCCACCGCAGTGCACAACGACAGCCGAAAGGCAGACATCACGGTCCACAGCAATCGGTGTCAGTGGGTGTACAGCCACCCCCACGACCCACTACACCCCCCACCCCCACAGACCTGCAACATGGAGCACCCCCCGCTTAGAGCCATGTGGCATCCAGTACAGTGCACGCACGAACAACTTGCAGGTGGGAAACTGGACAGGGCTGGATTACTGGAGGCATGAGGACCATAACACCACCAACACATGGGACATGTCACGTAGCAGACGAACACGCAGCACCGCCCACCGTCACGAACAAGTGAACAATGTGCACACGGACATGAACAACAGACTCACACCCCACATGACCCATCACAGACATAGCAACACCCAAGGAGCCACGTCTGCATGCACAAGCCACACTGAATATAGTCCCACACGGCAGCCACTGTGCAACTCATCACACACAACCGAAACACCATTGAAGTCCTGCCATGTAGCCCCCACTGCCTGTCAACCCCACACCCCACAACTACGCCTATGTAAGACAAACAACACTAGACGCAACAGAGCGGAACAACAGAAATGCACACGAACACCACTGAACCCATCAAACTCACAGACACACCATGCACATACAACATACCATCCATCCCATCCGTCAGCCCCAGTCTCATGAAAGGCATGTCATCCGCACAGCTGCCACACATACAGCAGTCACGCTAAGACACATGCCCATGACCAACCATGTGCCAGAAGTCAATTAAGCGCACGACACACTGTGAGCAACAACACACAACATGGGCCACACCCCCCCGAGCACTGCAGTGATGCACATGGCACAGGGCAGCACGCACACCAAGGAGATGGGACAACTGCAATACGTTGGCTGGCACACAACTATCACTCACTCATAACGATGCGTCCAATGCCATGTCCAGTAACCACAACAGACAGCAAATATGCAGGGCATGTCAGGCATGCACACACCTCAGACCATGCACTGTCATGCAGCCACAACACATGTCACGTTCGGCACCCATGGCTCACAGCATGTACCCCAAAAGCATATCCCCTCCCAAATGCGAATCTGGGGCATGGCCCCCATGTTGCCATATGCGTTCCTAAGCGTTCCATTTGAACCCCAAAAGCATATCCCCTCCCAAATGCGAATCTGGGGCATGGCCCCCATGTTGCCATATGCGTTCCTAAGCGTTCCATTTGAACCCCAAAAGCATATCCCCTCCCAAATGCGAATCTGGGGCATGGCCCCCATGTTGCCATATGCGTTCCTAAGCGTTCCATTTGAACCCCAAAAGCATATCCCCTCCCAAATGCGAATCTGGGGCATGGCCCCCATGTTGCCATATGCGTTCCTAAGCGTTCCATTTGAACCCCAAAAGCATATCCCCTCCCAAATGCGAATCTGGGGCATGGCCCCCATGTTGCCATATGCGTTCCTAAGCGTTCCATTTGAACCCCAAAAGCATATCCCCTCCCAAATGCGAATCTGGGGCATGCCCCCCATGTTGCCATATGCGTTCCTAAGCGTTCCATATGAACTCCAAAAGCAAAGTACAAACCAGACCCAGGATGGGCCAGGAGCCCGCATACACCAGAGTCACAATGAGTAGGGGCACAGCAACACACCCATCGGCATGGCCAATCCGTCCCATGCCACATGTGCACAGCACACAGTCCCATTGCCTAGCACACACAACTACAGATGCCACAGCCACACACTCGCCTCCGGGAAACCCATGTACGAGATTGCACGAACTGCCAATGTCAGACGACTAATACATACTTCGCCAGGTGCAACACAATAACAAATCTCATTCTCTCCACAGGTGACGAACTGCTGGATGCTGGGGATGGAGACAGCAGCCAGCACAGCCAGCCTACAAGCCCCCAACGAGGACACACGGATCTGGAGGATCTGTCCTCCTCTTCGGACACGGACCACCAAGCTGGCCCATCTGGCGTGGCAGGGCCCAGCCGCTCCCCAGGACCCCTCCTACCCACCAACCCATCATCCAGGGATGCTGAACAGTCCCAGTCCCCTGCTGCCACTGTCGTTGCGGCCACACCCACGGTCATTGCGGCCACTACCACTGCCGCAACCGCCACCATCGCCGCACCGACCACCACCGCCTCCACCACCACCACGTCTTCGCTGGCACCAGCCCCAGCGCAGGTGGTGGCCCGGCCGACTGGATCCACCCTGGGAGCCACAGCGAGGACCGTGGTGTGCAATGTGGCTAGTGGGCAGGCCGGTGGCAGCAGGACTGGTAGGAGGAGCAGGGTCAGGGAAACGCCAGCCTCCCCTGGGAGCCATGCCCTGCCTCAAATGGCCAGAGTCCTTGGGGCCTATGAAGAGGCCCAAGGACAATGGGCCAGGTCTGCTACTGACACGCGGGAGGTGCTGGGGGTGCTGAGGTCCATGGACGCCCATATGGGCCAATTCGTGTCCCGTATGGACCAACTCGTGGACCTCATGGGCCAGCTGGTGGTGGCGGTGGGGTCACAGGCAAGGCCAGCAACACCACCTCCGCCACCACCTGCTAGGGCGCAGGCTCGGGCAGCAGTGTCCACTTCCCCTGCGTCCACAGCCAGTGAGCACACCTCACCCACCAACAGCAGGTCGCCACCACACACCCCCTCCCAAACGTGGAAGGGGCCGTCCGAAGAGGAAACAGATCTCCCGGGAGGACTTCGCACGCTCCAGTCGCAAGTGAGGCAGCCAGCCAGCCTTCCGCCAGCCTTCCTTGACCAGCCACTGCATTGACTTGCTCTACGATCCCACTCCACACAGCCAGCTGGATGGCATGTGTGTGTTGGACTATGGACATAGAACCAGTGGGTACACCCTGATCATCACGCAGCCATGACCGACAGCTCATTGTCACTGCACGCACCACTTTTGTCATCACCTTACACACAATCACATGTCACAGTTTGTAATAAATGCACCTTTTTCACTAACTGCTGTTTGTGCCCTGTGTTTTATTTGTACGGAATACAACGGCCACCTTGGGCGGAAAGGCACCTGATGCGTGGCATGGCAATGGAATCCGGAGGGCCTGTAGGGACCTAGGGGTGGGAGACAGAACAGGAGCACATTCAATGAGTGTGTCACACACCCATCACACAGTACATGTCAACAACTACAAGCAATGTACACACATCGCACAGAGCAATAGGGCACAATGCCACAGTCACCAACAGTGGCATACTACCCTGGCCATGGAGCGTTGACACACTGCACGCAGTGAACATACGGCCACCCTGACACAGCACACACACACCTGCACAGATACAGACACATCATCCGTCGTACATGGACACTCACCGTCAAGTGAAGTAGCGGGCGATGAGCTGCTGGCGCACATTCCCAGCTTCCTCCTCTCCACTGTCCACCTCACTCGAGCTGTCCTGGTCTGCGGGCTGGGGCCCTGGTTGATCTCCGTCATCCACAATGAGGGGGATCTGCTTCCGAATGGCCAGATTGTGCAGCATGCAGCACGCCACCACTATCTGGCACACCTTCTGTGGGGAGTACGCCAGTGCACCCCGGTGCGGTCCAGGCACCTGAACCTGGACTTGAGGAGGCCAAAGGTACGCTCGACCACACGTCTGGTCCTCCCATGTGCCTCATTGTATCGATCGTCTGCTGGGGTGCGAGGATTCCTCAATGGACTGAGCAGCCATGCCCCATTCGGATACGCAGAGTCACCTGGGTGTGAGGGACACAGAGAACCGTTGCAATTCCAACTGGACAGGGGACAGCATCGCACAACCAGCACGCTACACCACTCCACATACTCACCGACAATACAGGCACGATCCTGTTGCAGATTGGCCATCAGTCGTGGCAAGATGCTGTTGCGCATTATGTGTGCGTCATGGGCCGAGCCTGGAAACTTGGCACACACGTGGGTGATCACCATGTCCGCAAGGCACACCACTTGCACATTCAGGGAGTGCGTGTGCTTCCTGTTGCGGTACAGGTGCTCAGTGGCCTGTGGTGGAACAAGGCCAACATGAGTGCAGTCAATGGCTCCCACGACGTGTGGGATTCTGCCAAGGGCATAGAATGCACCCTTCACTGCCGCCAATTCACGAGCCCTGGGGAATCTGATGTACCTGTTCCGGTACAGCATCATGGCTGCCAGTACATCCCTCAGCACCTTGCTGAACATGGGCTGGGACATCCCTCCTCCACTGCCCACTGTGTGCTGGAATGACCCAGTGGCGAAGAAATGCATGGCGGCCATCACCTTAGCCGTGGGGGTGACAGCAGTCGGATACACCCTGCGGGGACGGAGATGGGGCTCTAACATGGCACACAGTCGATGCAGAGTTGGCCTGTCCAGCCGAAACTTCCTGATTACCTCTGTATCGTCCATGTCCGCAAGCAATTGGTATGGGCGGTCAATGTTCGGTCTCCGCCTGGGTTAAATGGCAGAGGACACATGTCAAAGCAACACGGCACATAGCAATTTCGCATACACATCACTGACATGACTGAGCAAGCACATGAGCCACAGCCCAGCTGTCAAGCTGGGACGGCACGGCCACAATACACTTCCACAGGTCTCCCAACAATGGCAATGGTAAGTGAGACATACCACTGCCATGTGCATGCACATGGGGATCTAGGCCCCAATGACTTGCGGGGCGTGCTGATGGGGACTGACTGCATATCCGTCAAGCGGCAACGCCACGGCAACATGAGTGTCTGCTGAGCATGGAACTGCTTCCGAGGCTGGATGAGTATGGCACACGACGACGACGATGTGGGCACGGGCTGAGCGGCCAATACAAGTGGGACCTGTGGCACGAGGGGATATGAGACAGTAGTAGGTGTCAGCACTGCACCCTATGTACAGCACTGTACGGATCACAGCTCCCGAAACATTGACTGGTGTCCACATTGACAGCCCCATGCCAAGACGGCTGTGTGCTTGCAGTCACACGTCACAGGTGAGAGGTTGCATTGCACGTGCAAGGTGGCAGACGTACATAGTGGGAGCTGGCATGTGTGTGCATGTGTCTCCTGTTCAGGATCCACCAGATGGGCGCTGACTCTGTACTGACCATTGGACACAGCATGTTCCGTGGAAGGCTTGTGTGTGTGGGATGGTGGCACTGGATGTGCCTCCGTTGGGTGGGGGGCCATGCACAGGGCGGGTACGTCGATGATTGCGCATTGTTGGTCACGGTGGGTGCACCAACTAATATGTGTTGCCCTGTGTTCAATTCCTATGTCCGCATGATGATGGACTGTGGATGTGGGCAGACTACACATTGGTCGATGTGCTGTCTATATGCATGTGCCTTCACACCAGGCACAGCTGCCCCTGCACATGTGACCCCTGCTGGACTCGCTGCTGGGTCTGTGGAGCTGATGCACCTTCTGCGCGTGGGGCGGGCCGCTCTCCTCACTTCCCTCATTGCGCATGTCATGTCTTTGCCGCAGGTGACATGGATCATGGAGGGCCCACATGTACGCGTGGGTAGGCTACACATGATTGTTCACTGGTCGCCACCCCCAGTCAGTGTTTCGAATGGGAAGGTTGTCGTGCTGGTGGTATGTTCGATGTGGCGGATGGGCGGGCCTAGGTGCGGGCTTACATTCCGGACATGGGGGGTAGTTGGATTGGCGACTAGTTGCAGTACACACGGGACACGTCTCTTCCTTTCCACATCTGGGTCATCCCTTGTACTAACTGACAGTGATACAGTCATCATCGCCCCAGCCCTCATGTCCTCCCCTCGCCCCCCAATATGCATGCTCACCTGCGAGGCTAGCGCTTGCACAGGCAGCCCCAAGCTCGGACCAGAGAGGGCAAGGAGTGTATGTGTGGGTCCAGTTGCACGAGTGGGCTGTCTCAGGGTATGATGTGTGGCGGGACGCCGTCCACCTGCGTGGTGCCCCAAATGGAGACCCGGCCTGCATGGACTATGCATCACAGTCTTCGCCTTCCGGATCCGCCACCTGCGACACCCAGTGGCTGTGGCTGCCCTTGCGGCCAGGCCGCGTCCGTCTGTGGCTGATGGCCCACACATTCACTCTTTGGCCTCTCTGGGGAGGGCTCGGGGGTGGTGGCGCACGCGCTTGCACTTAGTCGCAATGGCATGTGGCGTGGTTGGTATGATGGGCAATGGATGGGATGGTGCGAGCCACCTCCCGTGACGTCAGTGCTGCTCGTGCTGTGGTGCGTCCCCCTACACTTCCATTTGACTTGTGCCATGCTAGACGTTGAGGTTCTATTGCCTGCGTGATATGACCAGGAGGAGTGTGAGGAGACCTCTCACACACCATGCTCCACTGCCATCCCGTGCCCTGTATCGCCTGTGCGGATTGACTATGTTGGGGTTACACCTGGTCGACTGGGGCTGTGTGTGCCTTGTCAAGGGGCATGGCGGGCGCACAACAGGATCCAGCTTGTCCACAGAGGGTGGGCTGAGGTGCGCCTGGTACCGCTTTGTACGTGTGCCCGGCTGCTGTGCACACACGTGTTCACTCCCCCCGACAGGTGTCCTCTCACAATGCCCAGGGAAGCGGTGGTGTACTGTTCATGACCCCTCCCAACACGGCGTGCTCCAACTTGGCATGTGCGCATCTACCCGTCGCACCCACCCACCTGAGCACTGCGTCCATACGACTTCACACGACACATGTGTGTCTTCCACAGTAGTGCTACTCATTTGCGTTGACATCCAATACCAGTGGACTACATGGTCATGTCACGACTGCCGTGTACTTCACATACTCTCATCCTCTCTCATTCGTACTTGTGAAATGAGTCAGCGGAGACAGTTCTGGTTTCAAACATTATATTGAGTCTTCTGTCCTCTGTGATGCAGTATAGTGGACACTACTGGCAGCGGAATACATGTTGAGGATATTCTGAGCATGATAACAAATGGGATAGGGTGTGGGGTTACATCTGCTTGGCCAAGGCTGTGCTAATGTACATTTACGTATAGCTGCGGAGCTGCGGACTTTGACACAGACGGTATACATGTAGCCTACCAGACCGCTCGGCATCATGGGCACAGTCCATCTCAGTTCCATGTGACAGGTTTGCTGCGGTTGTTCCTCATGCACGCGTGCATGTGAGATGACATCAGGGCATGTGCTTGCGTGCATGCAGCGGCGTGCCACTTGTTGTTGCACTGTGGTGGTTACTGGACATGTCACAGTCACTGGGGTCGTGTTGTTGTTGTATGCACTTGTCGTCCATGCAAAGGTCCTGGCATGGGATTCCCGGGGCGGGGGTGGGAGGGGTGCAGCACCCACAGACTCCAGGTGACCTATTCATGTCCACTGAGCGGTGTGTGTGTCCATGTGCGGTGGATCCATGTCGTGTCCTGGTTGTTCGTGCAGTTCCGTCCATGTGGGTGCGATGCACAGAGCCCATGCCACTGCCTCCCACGATGCATGCGGTGTTCCTGGATGTGATGGGGAACAGTGTGCATGTCCCGGTCATATCCGATGTCATGGCGATGTCGTTGATGGTGTGGTTACAGTTGCCGGTCGTTTGGTATGGCTGTTGTGGTGGTGACTGGCCAGTCCGTGCGGAAGCTGAGCATGGGTGCGGGGTTGGACTTCATAGGTCACTCGGGGAACCTGCGTTGTGGTCCGACGTATTTACAGGTTGTCAGGTATGCGATGCCGTCCAGCAGGGCTTCCATGTCATTGGTGGTGTACATGTTTGCCAGCCAATGAAGCGGATGGTGGCTGTCAAGGTGTTGTTCGTAGGTTGTCCCTTGGAGGACCATGATGGGGCATGCTGGGTGACATTCGATGTAGCTGTTCTCGATGATCCGTCGTGTGGAGGCACAGTGGTTCCATTTCAGTGCGCGTGCGATGTTGGCCACATACGCCATGCCCCCATAGGCAGAGCAGGCCCTGTCGTGTGCGTCCAGAGGGAGGAGTAGTGGTAGCAGGTCCGCCTTCAGACATGCCGGGTTGGAGAGGCATATCTCGACGGGATGCTGGTAGGGACACCTCCGACAGTAGAAGACGGGCATGACGCAGCTGAACAATGTGATGCGGTAAGTCAGTCGGTAACTTACGTTCAGCAGGGACAGGAGATCGCATCCCAATGTATGTATCGTGTTGGTTTGGTACAGCTTGAGCTGTTCGGCGTAGTTGGGTAGGTGTGTTGCGGTTGCCATTTCGCAGCGGTTTGTAGAGGTGGCGTGCTCCGGCTGTGTGTGCAGTCTGCAATGTGCACGCTCCGGGGTTGCTGTGAGCTCTGTGTAGTCGTGGGGAGACAGGACTTGTGTTCTGTTGGCTTGTTTGGAGGACACGGGCCCTCTTCCCACATGCTTCTCAGACAGTTCAAGGTCAGTGCTGTGTGACTCCTTCCAATTAACTTGCATGTGGCCGACATGGGGGAGTGTTTTCTTCTTTCTTCCCCGTCCGTTGTGTGCTTCTGTGATATGCGCTATCTGCCCTGTGGTCGGTCTCCTCGGCATGCCTGTGTTGGTCTATTCTTGGACAATGGCTGTATTCACCGGCTTCTGTCGTAGGGCTGTGGTTTCGGTGTTGGAATGGAAGGTCATTCAGTGCTGTCTGCTCTCCCTTGTGTGGGCGGCAGGCTGCCTTTCCGCTCTGCGTTGGGCCTTGTGTGTGGATGTAATTCTTGGGCCACCTGTTGTCGGTCCCCGGGCTCTTTGGTGTTCCGTTTCATGTGTCTTGTTCATATGTGCAGGGTGGTATGGGTTTTTCAGTGTGGTACTGGCGTTCCTCTTCCCGAAGGGGCCCTGCTTCTCCTAGTTGGTGTTGCCGCCGCTGTGTGCTACGCCATGTTTGTTACACTGGGGTGTGTCCTGCTGTTGCGTGTCTTCACTGACATGTGTGCGTCGGTTGTGTGGCGTTGGGTGTTGTCCGTGAATTGGGCGTTGGGGACATGTCTGTGGCCGGCCTGTCACGTGTCATGTGCGTTCGGGGTGGGGCTGATGTGTGTGCTGCTTGGTTGTGTCCCTGTGTCTGTGTGCGACGCATGCATGGCGCTGCGGTTGGCCTCTGCGTTGTGCGCATGTGTGGCGGCGTCATCGGCGCTTTGGGGCCGTGACGGGGTGGTTGGTTCCTAGTCCCAGGTGGTGTGTACACATGTGTTCTGCGATGTTACGATTTGGCCTGTGTGTCATATGTGGATGCGATGGTGGATGTGTAGTGTACACGCGCTGGTGGGGGGTTGTCCGCTTTTTCCGCCCTTGCACTGTGTGCGCTGTTTGCGTGCACTTGTTGTGTGTGTGCCTACCTGCGTCTCCGCGGTACGTTGCGTCCTTGGTGGTGCATCAGCAGAAGCATGGGAAGGGCCTGCAGTGCTGGATTCATGCCCGGGGTGCCGCTTCTTCGTTGTCCGTGCTCTGCGTCCGTGTTTCCGCCTCTCTTTCACGTGCGGTGTCTCTTTGCCGTGGGAGCCGTTTGTTTGCGGCATCGTAATTTATGCGCCGGGCGGGACGTGTTTCGTCGGACGGTGTGTGTCAGTTGTGCTGCGCCGCTACGTGTGCGGGCGCACTTTGATGGCGGACGGTGTTGCTGGCTTGCCGGCGGTGTTTGGCCTGCTTTTCGCATCGTAATTGGGCGGGCGTGTGGACTGCTGCGTGCCGGCGGTAACTGGTGGTTTCTGCATCCGCCAGCACGGCGGTTGTGCTTCCGCCCGCCATCGTAATGGGCCCCTAAATAATTTAAAATTAAATAAAATATTCTATATTTAATTAACACATTAAACTATTAAAAAAAAATAAAACATACATTTAATAACAAAATAAACACAATAGTAGTGGAAAAGTTGGATAGCGAGGGGGTAAAAATTACTATTCCCACTCCAGTGAGTGCAACAGTAGGGAAAGCGCTGGATAGCGTAGGGGTAAAAATTACTATTCCCACTCCAGTGAGTGCAACAGTAGGGAAAGCGTTGGATAGCGTAGGGGTAAAAATTACTATTCCCACTCCAGCGAGTGCAAAAGTAGGGAAAAAGCTGGATAGCGTAGGGGTAAAAATTACTATTCCCACTCCAGTGAGTGCAACAGTAGGGAAAGCGCTGGATAGCGTAGGGGTAAAAATTACTATTCCCACTCCAGTGAGTGCAACAGTAGGGAAAGTGCTGGATCCCACAACAATAAAAATCAAAAACATCAACATTTTTATTACATTTAATTTCCAATATTAACATAATTAATATATAAAATTACATATATTATTATTAACAAAGATAATAAAAAATCATTAATTACACATTAATTAACACTATAATATCCACAACACACACCTAAAATTAATTACGCAATTACAATTAATAATTACTAATTAATTAATGGAAATTAATTTATAAATATTTAATAATTATTCAATAAATGTTTTTATTACTTACCACCCTTCACACCATTTACACATATACACACCACAACACACACCTAAAATTAATTACACATTTATAATTAATAATTACTAATTAATTAATGGAAATTAATTTATAAATATTTAATAATTAATCAAGAAAAAATTAATTACTTACCACCCTTCACACAATGTACACATATAAACCCCACAACACACACCTAAAATCAATTAAACAATTAACATAATTAATTATTAATTGATTAATCGAAATTAATTAGCTAATTATTAAACTATTATTAATTAATCAATTAACACATTAATTATTCAATAAATTTAATATAATTAAATTACTTCCCACCCTATTCCCCTATAAACCCACAACCCGCTACTGAACTAAAAACGCAAAATTCAAAAAAATAAATATTAACTACTATAAATTATAATTTAAATCTATATAATTAAATTACTTCCCACCCTATTCCCCTATAAACCCACAACCCGCTACTGAACTAAAAACACAAAATTAAACTTAAAATAAATTAATAACTACTAAAATTTTCAAACATATAATAAAATGACAAACAATTCTCAATAAAACACTAAAATACATAACATTATTAATAATTCGATATTTTTGTCAACTATATTTTTGTAAACGATATTTAATACGTCGATATTTTTGTAATCGATATTACTTACCTGTCGATATTCTTGTCCACGATATTTCTGTTGTCGATATTTCTTCCCCACGATATTTCTGCAGCGATATTTATGTTCCTCGATATTTATATGTCGATATTCCTGCTCTGCACCACTCACACACCCACTCATTCACTCATACAGCCACTCATGCAACCACTCACTCACCCATACAACTACTCATACAACCAGTCACTCACCCATACAGCCACTTACACAACCACACACTCACACAGCCATACAGCTTCTCCACCCAGCCACTCACTCACCCATACAACCAATCTCACACTCACTCACACACCCACACAACCACTTACATACTCATTCACACATCTATACAGGTACTCACACACCAGTATACTTACCCATACAGGCATTCACACAGACATATACTCTCCAATACAGCCACTTACACATCAACACACTTAACCAAACTCCCACTCAAAGAGCCACTCACTCACCCATATAGCACACTTATATACCCAGTCACTCACTTATATAGCTATTTGGACACTCACTTACTCACCCATACAATCAATCACACACCCACTCACCCACCCATACACCTACTGACACACCCACTCACTAACCAATAGAGCCACTCACACTGCCACTCACTCATCCACACAGTTTCTCACTTACCCACTTAAGCACCCATCCAACCACTCACACACCCACTCATACACCAACATAGTCACTCACACACACCCATTCACACACCCACACAGCTATTCACATACCTACTTATATGACCATACAGCCACTCACACATTCATATAAGCAATCCCATATCTGCTCACTGAGCTATACAGTCATTCATACAGACACTCACCCTCAAATACAATGACTCACACACAAAACCACTTAACCAAACACTTACTCAAACGGCACTTACTCACTCATACAGCTAGTTACACACTCAGCCACTCACTCATACACCCATTCAGACACCCACTAATTCACCCATACAGTCACTCACATACCCACTCACTTACCAACATAGTCACTCACACACCCACTCACTTACCCACACAGTTACTGACATACCTACTTATACACCCATACACTCACACACTGATACAGTCACACACCCACTCAGATCACACATGTTAAACATAGTACCACTCATTAGTAATACAACTAGTATATTAATCTTACTTTTGTAGTAGGTTAGTATATATATTTAACACCCACAAACTCTTAAAAACATTTACACTCACTTGATGATGTCATCAGTGAAGTAATTTGAGATGTCATCAGTGATGTTATTTGAGATGTCATCAGTGATATCATCAGTGATGTCACTGACCATGTCATGAGTGAGGTCATAAGCAGTGCATTGCGTGTGGGTAAGTCATAGTTAGCTCAGATAACCATAACTGCTGAATTTCTCTGGTTTTGTACAAGTGAAATGTGAGCCTAACTCTAACATCCCTGTAACCTTTGGTTTTTCAGTGAATATGTATATATATATATATATATATATATATATATATATATATATATGCAAGCATATCAGTTATTCTCATGGCCAATGCGTGGTAAAGTACCACGATGTTGTATATAATACAATGCGTTGTAAAGGTCAATGGGTTCTATAACATGCGTGGTAAAGGAATATGTGGTAAAGGCATACATGGCAATGGCTGCCAGAACCCAACAACTATTGAAGTATCAAATATATTTTCTGATGGATGAAGATTAAATTAAAGCAACAAAGCGACATACATTTCTCACACATAGTCAAGATTATAAGGAAGGCAAATTGTTATCCTTTACTAAATGTACTGACACTCTGAGAAATGAAATGAAAAAGATGACTAACTAAAGGAAACAATAACTGATTTCATAGACATATGTGATGTTCATTACAATGAGTAATTGATTTTTCGTGATTCTGAATCCAGATGAAGCACACACTCTCAATTTGAGTGACACACCAATGTCAAATGATTGTCTTTGCCAGTGCATGTGTCCAATGATAGTTAGTCTGTTGAATTCTGCCATTTACATCTTGAAAAGACAACTGTTTTGTGGAATGAGTCTCGGTCCAGTGCTTAATTTGAGCTGGTGTGTGCCAGTAGGGGGCACCAGCACTCATTTTGGGGACCAACACTTAGGACCTGATTTCTACAGGGCCTCTGCACTCATAACGGTGGCCCCACAGTCGTGGGGGAATCTCTGCACTCGGAGGTGAATTTCCGCAATAAGAAATCTCATTGCAGAGATTCTGCTCCAAGTGCAGAGACTCCCCCACAACTGTGGGGCCTCTGCCATGAGTGCAGAGGCCCTTGTGAATCAGGCCCTAAACATTTTTCATATTCATGGTGAAGAGCTACGCACATAAGAAATAGGGCACGCGTAGGCAGAGATCTTCGGTCTGAGTGTGGCGACTTCCCCATGACTGCGGGGCCTACGCCACGAGTGCGGAGGCCCTTTGTGAATCAGGCCCGTATATTCTGCATCAGACATTAACCAAGAGCCAGAGAGGGAAAAATATACAAAGAGTAAAGAAAGAGAAAGACAGAAAATCCATTACAGAGGGAGAAAGTAGGATTCTGTAAGTGAGAGATAAAGAGACATGGAGTGTCTTATAGAGGATTAAAGAGCCATCAGGTGGTTTTAAGGCTATGCATGCTTTGAATTTGGTGCACCAACATTTATTGGTACTGACTGCTGGTTTCTGAGCAGAGCTTTGGGGACAGACACTCATTCTTTTACAAGTTAAACACTGTTCATGTATGGGCCTGGTATATCAACTTTATTGCATTGCCAACTTTTGAAGAGGCAGGACACTTTAGGAATGGTTTAAAGAGTTTATTCGGTAAACAGGAACGACCCCTGAAAGCACCAGCCACTCTCCCAGCAACTGCTTCTCTGTCTCCCTCTGGCATTACATTCTAGAATCAGAGAAGACAGGTTGCCGGGGAGCAGAAGGCATTCCAAGGACATGACACAGAGAATACACTATGTGTAAGCAATACATGAGAAGGACATAACACATCTCCCCTCTTAAGAAAATTTTGAAACGCAAATAAGAAACATTATGAACATATAAAATCATCATATTTTTTTGGCTTCACTCTAACACGTCCAGAACCACTTCTGACTCTAGGCGAGGGCGCATTCCCCGAGTGAGGTTCAACTTCATGTTCGTCCTCATTCTGTTGGATTTTCAATGACACAGCCACTTCAGTGCTAGAGCATGGTGTTAGTTTTCTAGTGTTCCACCATTTGCCATCAGATACTTTCACGCAATTTCCTTTCACAAGAACTACCTCTTTCGGGCACGACCACTTCGAACAACCCTTTCTTGCCTTGTCACCCAAAAACACTCTCACAAACATGCCCTCAGTGAAAAGGCGCTTGGGTTTCACAACCTTCTTGTTGTGCCTTTGACAATAAGCTTTCTGGTACTTATCCACTCTGCATTGCACACCCTTTAAATCAACGTCACATTTCCCTGCTCTGTTCATCCAAGCTGGTACCGCTACAGAACATGGTACTCTGCCCTTGAGTAAAGAAAAAGGTGTCTCCTTAGTCACGGAATGAGGAGTGGTGCGATATGACCATAACATGTCTTTGACCTGTCGCTTCCAGCACTCACCACTCATGCACGCTAATTGAACACATTCCACCAAAACTCTATTAAAACGCTCAACTAGGCCGTTTCCCTGGGATGATAGACAGGGGTTCTGTTATGTTTGATACCCCATCTAACTAAAAATCTTTCAAACTCCTCCGAAACAAATTGGGGACCATTATCCGTAATAATCTCGGCAGGGCAACCTTCCCTCCTGAAGATGTCCTCACAAAAGGAGATGACTCCACTGGATTTGACCTCCTTCACAAAAGCTACCTCCGGCCACTTAGAAAAATAGTCGACCATGACTATGGCAAACCTTTCACTCACATTCAAGGTGTCAAATGGTCCACAAATGTCTATGGCCAGTTTATCCCAAGGACGCTTGGGTAAAGGTGAAGAAACAATGGTGGTTTCTTGGGAAGAATGAGTCTTGTCACTACATGCACACGCTATGCAGTCGCGGACATATCTTTCAATTTGGATGTCCATCCCAGGCCACCAGAAATCCTCCCGGATTCTCCTTTTCATGGCAGACATACCACCATGTCCTTCATGCATGATATTCAATAATCTTTCCCTCAAAACCTCAGGAACCACTAACCTGCATCCTCTCCTCAGCAAACCATCCACAACATTTAACTCAGACCAAATTAACTTGAAAGACTCTAATTCCTTGTGCAACCTCCATCCTTGTTCACATCCTAAAACTTCACTGATTTTTACAAACACAACGGGGCAGATTTACAAGCCCCTTGCGCCACTTTTGCGCCGCCGTTGCGTCACTTTTGTGACGCAGCGGCGACGTAAACCATGCGCCACGTTGCGCATTATTTACAACGTGACGCATCTAGGGAGATGCGTCACGTTGTAAAGCCCTGCGCCACATGAAACCTGCGTCAGGTTTCATGTGGGCGTTCCTCCGCAGGGTGGGCGTTCCGTCGAAGGAAAGCCTCGTAAAAGTGACGCAGTGAAATCTACAAGATTTCACTGAGTCACTTTTCCGACTGCGCTGCGACGAATCCTTACGCCTGCTTCAAGCAGGCGTAAGGAGTGGCGCACCACGTTAGGTATGGGCAGCCCACGAGCATTGCTGGAGTTGCGTCGCGCTTGCGACACGACTCCAGCAATGCGCCGCCCTTGCGCCACAGGATGCGACACGCATCGGCCTTTCCTTGCGCCACGGTGCGCCGCATTGTAAATGCGGCGCATCCGTGGTGGCGCAAGGAGAGAATTGCGTGTCGCAACTATTCTGGCGCATCCCTGCTGATTTGCAGGGATGCGCCAGAAGTTGTAAATCTGCCCCAACATCTTCAGTAACCGCTTTTCTCCAATCATCTTCGCTAATGGCACTACAAACATCTTTCACCTCCGCCACCATCCATTCGTCATCATCCTCATCTTGCACATTATCCAATGGTAATCTGGAAATACAGTCAGCATTAACATTTTTGGCACCCGGAATATATTTTACCTCAAAATCATACTCCTGAAGACGATATAACCATTTGGCTATCCTAGGTGTTGCTTTGGCCGCACCTCTTGTGGAGAAAAGATCCACCAAGGGCTTGTGGTCCGTGCGTAATTGAAACTTGGTTCCCCACACAAACATGCGGAAATATTGCACACCCCACCAACATGCCAGGGCCTCCTTCTCAATGGTGGAATAAGTGTGCTCTGCACCTTTTAATGTGCGGGAAGCAAATGCTACCACTCTCTCATTTCCCTTGTGTATTTGAATAAGGACTGCACCAAGACCATGGTTGCTAGCATCAGTAGAAATTATGGTTTGATCTTCAGGATCAAATGGTTTAAGAGTGACTGCGCTTGCAATGTTTTTTTTATCGCCTCAAAATTAATCTGACAACTCTTAGACCACTCAAACTTGACCCCTTTTTTCATTAAATTTCTTAAATCATGTACTTTCTCTGAAAAATGGTGCACAAATTTAGAATAGTACTCTGCAAGGCCAAGGAAGGACCTGAGTTGATCTTTGTCACACGGAGCGGGTGCTTTTTCTATGGCTTCCACCAAACTCCGCTTGGGCTTGACTCCATCACAGGTCAAAGTGTGACCTAAATATTCAACTTCTTTTAAACCAAACTTACACTTTTCCAAGGCTATAGTGAGACCTACATCTGATAGCTTTTTCAAAACTACCTCCAAAATCTCATCATGTATGGTCTTATTACACCCCCACACCAAAACATCATCCTGAAACACAAGTACGTTTTTCAAACCAGACAAAACAGCTTGCATAACCCTTTGGAAGACGGCAGAAGCCGAAGCCAAACCGAATGGCATTCGAATAAACTGAAATGCTCCTTCAGGGGTGATGAAAGACGTAACATGTCTCAAATCCTCATGCAACAACACTTGGTGGTAGGCATTGGATAAATCCAACGTGGAAAAATATGCACCCCCTTTTACACTTGCCAACATCTCACTAATACGGGGAAGAGGATGTCGGTCAATCCAGATGTTGTCATTTAAGTCTCTTAAGTCAATGCACATCCTGATATTGCCATTGGGTTTCTTGGCCAAAACAATTGGACTCACCCATTCAGATGCCTCAATGGGCTCAATCACCCCCTCCTTGCATAGCCTCTGCAATTCAACCTTAAGTTTGTCTCTTAGCATCAATGGGACATTTCTAACTTTGTGTACCTTAGGTACTGCATTCTCCTTCAATATAATGCGGTGTTTGAATTTTTTTAAACATCCCAACTTTTTTTTAAACAGTTCAGGAAATTTGGTGATCCAAACGGAGGTATCCACAGATGATGTCAGCAGTACCTGTTACGGATGATTTGGATCTAACACGATATCAAGAGCCCTCTGTTCTTTCCAACCCAAAAGAGATCTTCCTTTGTTTACAATGTACAGTTTAGCAAAAGTTTTCCTGTCTAAAAAGCACATTTCTGTTTCTATATAACCCATAACAGGTAACTTGACATCACAATACCATTCAGGGATGACATCAGTGGGCTGTAAATCATTTAGATTGCCACCCAATTCTTCCCAAACGAATTTGTCAATAATGGTGAATGGGGAACAAGAATCCGCCCAGACTTGTACATCCTTGCCCTTAATTTTGATTACACATTTGGGAGGGCGATAATTATCATGCTTGTTCCCTTCACACTTAAGAACTTGGTTGGTCTCTATTACCATCACCTCTACATTGTCATCATCACTCTCGCATGAAACATCTTCTCTTTCAGATGGATCTGTCTGCTTTACTAGATTGATGGACTTAGAAAACATCGGAGATTCAGAGCTTTTACACAATCTCGCAAAATGGCCAAACCTTCTACACTTGTAACATCTACTCCTAACCGCCGGACAGTGATTGGCATCCGCAGTGTGTCTTGAACTGCCACACCTAAAACATGATTTGGACTTGAATTTTACAACTTCTGGTTTCTTTTCAGATGTTACTTTCTCATCAATTTTCTTAACACCCTTCTTGATGTTATGGACTGTTTCGTCTTGACTGACTTTCTTGGGAATAGAGCTTAACTCCTTCACATATCTGGAGGTATTCTCCATTCTTTTAGCTACTAACAATATTTTTTCTAGAGAAGGATCCTTCATCCCAAGTAATTTTTCTTGAATTTTAAGATTTGACATTCTATTAATTAGTTGATCCCTAATAATTTCATCTCTCATATCTCTAAATTTGCAAGTGACCGCCAACATCCTTAAGTTAGCCACATATTGCTCAATAGACTCTCCTGGTGATTGTGTGCGTGAAAAGAATTTATGCCTTTCCACTACTACACTGACTTTCTTCCCAAAATGTTCTTCTAAGGCTTTCAGAGCAATCTCATACACATCAATATTGCTATCACCTGCTCCCCCAGCCTCACCTTCAGTATTCTCCTCAACACTGATAGCCTCCACCATGGGTAAGGTTTTTAAAACATTCCTGTCCTCTAATCCTAAAAATTGTTTTAAAATCGCTAATTTCCTCTTTGATACATATACATCTCCACCTATGGCTTCTAAATAGGTTTCGAATGTCTCCTTACAACGGCCCCACCAGCGCTGGGATGCCTGGCTTCACCTTGGGGGTGCCCAGGAGTGGACATTTCACAGGGAAAAGACAGGAAGGGTTCCACAGCGGTATGCGTACAGCGCCAGGACACCCTAGGGTAACAGTGCGCTTTACAAGTACAAATTTCATTTCATTCATTTCATTTCCTTCCAGTCTTCCCAGGCCATGCAAGGTTGACTTGGACTTTGTAGAAAATAAGGTGGCGCAGGAATGACTTGTGCTGTCATGCCTAAGATGTATAGTTCCTCTGCGTGCAACTGAAATTCTAGAGTGACTATAACTTATAAATTTATAAATATGACACTGTCCACGACACTGTATAGAGTTGACACTAGCACAATGTCACTGTCTGACGCTTTAAATGTGACGCTTTGTGTAAAAGAAATCAGGATACAGTACCCTTAAACCATGCAGGAAGAATCTTCAACACGTTAGTTGAATGGTGGAACTATGCAGAATAGCGATGTTCTTGAAACAAGGCCGGATTAATATTTCAACACGCTAGTTGAACGCTGGAAACCATGTACACTAACAAAAGTGAACGTGTCACCAATGCCAAGTGTAAACAACACTGAAATGCGCTTCGAGAAAAACGCGAATGAAAAAAAAAAAACACTTGCACTTCCTGGTGTTGTAACACTTGACCGCTGGGATGAACACGCAGATTCTTGGTGTGCGTGTCACCGGAGATTGATACTCCCAAAATGGCGGTACGTTATGTGCGATGTGGACTGCAGCAAGATAACACGCACGTTATCTGGTGTGCGTGTCACCGAAGTTTCTTTCTTCAAAATGGCGGCACGCTACCTGCGTGCGTAACGTGCGTGCTGTGCGAGCGTCAAAACGTCTGCCTGACTCCAAAATGGCGGAACGTCTATGGCAGCGCGTTGGCAACAGAACTCTCAGCAACAACATTCAAATGCACCAAACGAAGAGAGAAGGCGGCGCGCGGGCCTTCAGACAGTTGCTCTCCACAAGTAAGCTTTCCAGTCTTTTAAAACAGTAGAAAATTTGGTACCTTTATACGAGGGCTGGTTGGACACTAAGCGATCCTCCAGTGCCAAACAAAGTCTTCATTAACAACACAGAAAACTTTTCAGGGGTCGTGTACGATCCTACAAAGGTTCTTCTCCAAAAGCGATGATAAGAACGTCCTCCTCAGCTTGTAGCTTCCTTACAATGGACATCCCATCCTCGTCGCCAGTTTTGAAGAGGCAGGACACTTTAGGAATGGTTTAAAGAGTTTATTCGGTAAACAGGAACGACCCCTGAAAGCACCAGCCACTCTCCCAGCAACTGCTTCTCTGTCTCCCTCTGGCATTACATTCTAGAATCAGAGAGGACAGGTTGCCGGGGAGCAGAAGGCATTCCAAGGACATGACACAGAGAATACACTATGTGTAAGCAATACATGAGAAGGACATAACACCAACCAAATCAGCAGGTCCCGGAAGATTCACATTATGCTGACCCATGCTTACAAGGCCCTGCACAACAAAGGACCAGCATATATTATAAAATGCTTGACCTTCCACCAGCCGACCAAACATCTCCGATCTGCTTCCCTCGCAGACACCCCACAGACCTGCCGAGCTAGAAGCGGAGGATGTTCCTTCTCACATTTGGCAGCCAAGGCTTGGAACCCCCTCCCCCTGCACCTCAGGACCTCACCATTGCTCCAGCATTTCAGGAAAGAACTAAAGACTTGGATTTTGAATGATCATACTGCCATGCAGCATCCAACATCTCCAGCGCCTCAAGACCCTCACAGGTGATTTGCAGCGCTCTATGAATGTTTGATTGATAGACTGATTGATTATGTCTCACCGCCTGCTTATGGGGCTCAGAGACATAAGTCCTTTTTTTTTTTCTTTTTTTTGCAACATTTATTTATTGAGATTTAAACAAAAGAGTGCCAGCAAGAGAACCATAAAACATCGAGGGGTATACGTTGGGAGGGGTACAGGTAGGTACTACGGAGATCAGTAGGGTGGGGTTCCAGACATCCCTTCAGAAGTGGTGTATGGTTCAGGTGCATGCAATACAGAATACCGAGTTCCAGTCATCGGGTGATCTGTGGGAGCAAATTGCACTCCACCAAAGTACACCCTCACAGGAAACCAAGAGGCACATCAAATGTAAGGGGGGCATAAGGGGTGCATTAGGGAGGTAGAAATAGAAGGGTTGTGTGAAAAAAAAAAATTGACTGTCTGCTGGGATATGTACTTTGTCAGGGGCTGGATCAGTAGGTTGGTGAGCCATCCTCTTCCGGGCTATGGTGCCTCGTCTCTCTTCTGTCAGAGCAGTGTGTCTATCTCCCCAGTAGGTGGCATGATCAGTTGATTGAAGTTTAAACACTTGGGCCTTATTTATGAAGCCCTCCGTCACATTTACGTCGCCGTTGCGTCCACACGTTGCTCCATATTTACGAAGTGACGCATCTAGGCAGATGCGTCACTCCGTAAACCCCTGCACTACATTATACCTGCGTCAGGTATAATGTATGCAGGGTGGGCGTTCCCCCACATCAAAGCTTCGTAGAAGTGGCGCATTGAAATCTATAAGATTTCAGTGCGCCACTTCTAGGACGCCATTGCGTCAAAACCGTACACCTGCCTCATGGCAGGCGAAAGGGTGATGCAGGCCCTTTCACATGGTTTTTGCCCCATGTGAAAGGACACATTGCTGGAGTTGCGTCTGTTTTCAGACACACCACAGCAATGCATCACTTTTGCACCTACAGATACGTCAGTAGTACTGACATATCTGTAACTCCTTGCGACACGATGCGCTGTACTGTAAATACGGCGCATCCATGGTGTCGCAAGGAGGGCGCACTGAGAAGTGTTGCATCGCTGCTTTGTCGCAGCGATGCGACCCTTCTCATAAATAAGGCCCTTGGTATGGCGGGGCCCCAGGTGGTTTCAAAGATGTGTGATTGATCATTTAGGTTATAGCCAGGGCTTTAAGTGGGCCGGGTCCTGCCGATGCTCAGCACCGGTTCTAAAAAGCAGGTGCTGAGACGGCTCCCTATCGGGCTTTCCATTTTTGCTCTCACCCTCAGGATGAAAAAATATAAATCTTGTCTCTGGAGCAGTAACACCCTTCTCTACCTGTTGTTGCTTATTTATCTAATGCAACAAACAACCATTGCCAAAGCCAATAATCCGGATTTGTAGTTGTAATGTTACTTGTATTATATTTCTGTATGCAATGACAGAAGCAGCAAAATACCAGTCAGGCGGCACACAGATTTTTAGTTGATGTGTTTTAAGCCATGCCCTTAATTACATTGGCCACGCACCTTGGAGAGGCCCCCCAGTTTTTTCAGCCCACTTAAAGCCCTGGTAATAGGTGATTTTTTTAAAACCCGCTACACATTACAGTTCAAGGAGCTATTCAGTGGTCGTGAGAAGGGTAGTCTGTCGCCAGTGGCGGAGTATGCAGTGTTTGGCCGTGGCTAGCAAGTCCTATTTCATTTTTTCTAGGGTTATCCCATGAGATGCCTCTGAAATTCTGACTTGACCTAAAGACCTTGTTATTGTTGTTTTTAAAAAAAGTGTTAAAGTCCTTAGCCATTTTATCTTTACAGTTTTACCCACATAAATGACTTGAGTGATGAGCTGACCGAATTCTCTAGTATGTTCCGAAATCTAAATGTGTTGTCCCGAGAAGTGCCTGGCCGTTTTCTGCTTTAGGGTCTCAATTAATGGAATGGGCCCCAGTCCACCTTCGACATACGCCATTTTGGAACAGTTTCAAAAAGCTCTGAAAATCTTCAATCGGGGATACAAACAAAAACCGTATGTCTCCTGATTATTTTCAGAATGGGCTCAATGTCTTTGTTTCTATAGAGTTGGGGGTTGTTCGTTCTGTTAATGAAGTATAAATTATTTCCATCTAGAGTTGTACCATGCAAAGTAACCACTTATCCTGCTCGACGGAGGGAGTTCCTGCAATCAGATCTTTATGGCTAATGGGGCATATTTCCTCCGAGTGAAACAACTCTTAAGATGTGGCGCTGAAGTCCTGTTTTCAAATAGTTAATATTAAAAACTCAGGGGCATATTATCAAGGGCAGTATCGCCACTTTAGCTGCACTTTTTGCCGATAAAGCGGCGATATTTTTATCGCCCTATTAGCAAGCTGTCGCTAACAGCTGTTGGCGACAGCTTAATGGTGATAGCGGCCGTTTTGTTGCCACCTTGCATGTCAGCGATAATTAATGCTAATGACATGCAAAATAGGCGTTGCCAACTAAAAGCAACTGCAAACAGTCGCAAACACAACTTCCCCCTATTATCAATGCCCGCGAAGCGATAAAAAAAGTCACGCTAACCGCGATTATCGCTGGAATTTAACACCTGCTAAAAACTTGACTTACCTATTTTCTCAATGGGAGGTGGATTGTGAGGCTGAGTCCACCATGGCCTATCATCAAGGATTCCCCCATCGCTGGTGTTTAATCGCAGGATTTCCTGCGATATTCTCGCATTTCGCCGCTATCGCTGGATTTTTTATCACCTTGGAGATAAGCGTTGCTAATAACGCGCTATCTCGGCGATGAAATCCAGCGATAGCCGGCGATAAAAAAAACAGCGCTAAGCGCGCTTTGCGATAATTATCGCAAATCGTTGCTAATATGCCCCTCAGTTCTGATAATAACACGTAACAACTGTCAAAACTACGCTGTAAACAGACATGAAGGCATTGAACCTATATTTTACCTCACAATATCAAAACGTTTTGAAAAATTGTAAGAACAGTCAGTTTTTAAATGATAAAATATAGTTTTGGTCCAGACCACAATGAAGGATACATAGGTCACGAGTTTAATTTCAAAATATCAGACAAGGTATGTATAAAAGGACAGAAGCAGAACCATTATTTTTTAGGTTAAGAAGAAATAGTTTTTCAGAAATGCTTTATCTGTTCTTCGAGGACCCAAACCAGGGCGTCTTTTGTCTTTTCGAGTTTTCCAAAGGTTATTCACAATATGCAGAGCTGCTGCATAACACCTCTTGGTTACGCCACTACACTGAGAGCACAGCCGCAAATTACTGATGTTGGTTTCAATTTGTTCTCAGTTTGTCTTGTAAAGTGTCCTAAGTGGGCGCGCAGGAATGTGCGACTTCTTGACTTACAATGATGTATGTTCATTTGAGGCAGGAAAATAGAGCAAAATTGACCTTCACTTGTCCCCTAGATTGGACTCCTGCTGTGGATGCCAGCATAGTTAGTTCCTGAGTTCAGGTGGGAGGGAAGGCTGGTGGATTCATGTGCATGAAATTGAGAGAAATACCTCTACCAAATGGTGTAAGGTTATTTGAGACAGGGAAAGAGGCGTGTAGGTTAGGTGCATCTGAGACATAACGGACTCTGCCCCAGCTCAACCAGCTAATCAATTTTCCTATAGCCCAGTCCACACTGCAAGGACTTAGCTTTCAGGAAGGTTGGTTCATTGCAGAGCTCAAATAAACCCATAACTGTTTGTCAGTGAGCGTCTCCCACATGCTGTAAAAAGGACTTCTTTAGACAGACAAGTCTGTCAGGGAGCAAAAGTACAGGCGTATCAGAATCCTCCTGTGTGCCAGGGATGTGAGTAACTTAAAAATCATATTGAGAAAAGAAATAGACCCAGCGAGCTTGTCTGCTCTTTCTACATTGAACGCCTTGAAGAAACTGGAGGTTTGGATGGTCTGTACGAACCGCAGAAGTTTTGACTGCTCCCACTAAAAGATGACGCCACTCCATACACGCATGCTTGAGGGCCAAGAGCTCGTGTTCCTGAAGTGAATACCGTTGATGACGTGAATTCAGACTGCGGGAGAGAGATAAAATGGCATGCTCCAGGTTGTCCTCCTCCTGGAGCTGAAGTAGCGCTGCTCCAGCCACAACATTTGAATCGTCAGTAACCACTATGAAGTGTCTGGCAGGGGTGGCTGGTGACATTTGAAAGTGGTGGGGCGTAACATTATTGTCGTACTGCACTGCGACGAGCAAGCGTAGTGAGCCAGCCCGAACAACCTATGGGGGGTTTGGGGGGGTTATCCCCCTAGAAAATTTTGAAAAAGAGTGGACAAACGGTGCATTTTCAAGCAAATTTGAGGAAGCAGGAAAATTATTATAATAATAATTATTATTATTATAACTATTGTTAGCTAGCCTTAGAGTTAGTGGACCTCCCTGAAAACATACGTTTTCATTTATTCGTCGTTTTTACAAGTTTCAGCAGCAAAAAGCCCCTGGGGAAATTCAGCAGCAAAAAGCAGAACATATAAGCCTGCTTCCTGGCGAGCGATTTGCTCTTATTTGTGCATCTAGTGGGCAGAGTAACAGCGTGTGTTGTATATCCTAGTGTGGTTTTCTTTTGGGTCTACCTGCCGTAGGTGCACACGCAGGACTTGAACATCCAGTTATGAATTACCAGTTGTAAAGGATAGAGTAACAAATAGGCGCAAGGTCAGGCCCTGGGAACATCTTTTCTCAGCCCCCTCTGGCCTGCCTGCTGGAGTTCGGCCAACACAGCAAGACTTATGGGAAGACAGACACTAAGGACAGACATACTTCACCTGCACAGAGACACACACAGGCGCGCCGATTCTCAAATCCGCAAAGCTCTGCTAATTCACCTCAGCCTTAACCCATCAACGCCTGCTGCTATTACATTTGGAGCCGCACTAAGATGCCACAGACAACTCTGTAAAAGCATCTCTGATCTGCGCCACTCCCTGCTGTTCAGAGGCCGAAACACAGCTCTACCAATTCACCTAATTGCTCACCCAGAGCACCAGGCTACTGCAGTAAGATTTTACACCCAACTTAGTCACTACCTCAGTCCTGCACCCCCAAACGTTACAGTAGTAATGACCTCTCACCCCTACACGCTATGGCAGTGTGCTCTAATTCAGACCTTCAAGTTTCCCGTATACACCACGAAAAAGTAATATGATGCAAGAGCGTACCGACCTCCAACCAGAGCAGACACGGCTCAGAAACAGGATTTGTATCCATCCTGCCAAAAGTCTTCTTTTCTAATTTCCCAAATGTTGAACTCATCCAGAAAACATGTCCCTGATCATGCAAGGAGCCTCTGGCTTCAATTAGACAAACAGGGTGAATCAGTTAACACGGCACCATTACTGTTATAAGATAATATATTACCTCAGGCGAACAGTGTATATTTCGAAACATTAGGTCTGCCTATTAATTGTTAAAAGAAGAACAGGCATTCAAATGTGAGCGCACCATATTGAAACATTCTCGCTGCACTGCACTGCCTGTTGTGACATATAACAGAGACACAATCTTTGATGGACTTTAATTAGGAGCAGCAAGGGTACTGCTGCCCCAGGCTTGCTGTTAAGTACCATTGGCACTGCCCTTGCTGCCCATGGTCTCAGGGGTCACGAAGACAACAGTAGGAAAAGAACGTAAACGGGCCTCTGCGTCCACTGTTTATTTTCTGTAGATTCCACTCAGTGATTTGCCCAGAATCAAGGAAAGATTAGCCGAAGCTAGGAGCTAGAAAAAGAGGAAAGAGTGAGAGTGGGATACCAAGAAAGGCAGCAGGAGAAACAGAAAGGGAGACTGAGGGAGAAATCGAGAAAACGAAAAAAAGAAAGACAGGCAGACAACGACATGGACGCAGAATGAAAGTGAAAGAGTATTGACCTTATGATAATGTGTTTCCGGCTCGGCTTGAGTTTTGACTCTTTGGTCAAGGTGGTCCCCTGACTCGGCCATTCTTATGAGTTCTCTGGCTTGCCCACTTCCGATCGTTTTAGCTTTACGGTTTGGCGCCAACAGTTCAGAAAATTCTACCCATGCAGCAGTCGCGGCTCGCAGTACTCACGGGGGGGTTGACATGGGTCGCGGGGGGGGGGCGACCGAGGGTAAATAAAATAAATGCACAAAACTTACCTGACCGCCTCTGCTCCTGGTCCGCGTTGGCGCCTCTTCAGGAACAGCACTGGAGTGGCAACCCCTCAGCCAATCCTGGCGCTGCTGCAGCGCCAGGATTGGCTTAGGGCATGGTTATTCTTCGCCCGAAGCCTGCCCATTAGGAGACCGAGGGGCTCCTAATGGGCATGCGCAAGTCAGCGCAAACACAAGTGCGCATGACTGGGCACGGGCAAAAAATGTGCTCACCTTCCCCACTCATGCGCACTTGTGCTGCTGACTGTCTGTCCCTGGCTGGTCTGACAATCATGTCAGTCAACATGACGCCGGACCGCCCACCCCCTTCAGACTCTGAAGGGGGTGGGTGGTCCGACGTCATGCTGACTGACATGATTGTCAGTCAGTTCTCCCTCGGCGTCTCTGAACTAGTCAGACGTCGAGGGAGCTCAGCTGCGGGCTGCTGGCGGGGGGGCAACGCCTCAACGCCCCCAATGGACGCACCGCGCCTGGTGTCTGGACGGATTTGGGTGTCTGAGAATAGGAGCTTGGGTGAAAGCCTTCCAGAGATTCAAAGGCCTCTTGGGCCGCAGCGGTCCAAGAAAAATCCCGAGTTAGGTTCTACGCTTTCAAAGTAGCAGAATAAGGCTACTCGTGTTGGCAAAGTTCTTTATGAACTGTCTATAAAAATTTGGCAGTTCTAAAAAACTCTGAGGGGTATATTCACGAGAATGTGCGATAACTATCGCCAACGTTAGTCATCGCCAGAAAAGTTAACGCTGCCTAACCCTGTTTTTCATCGCCATGTTAGCGTGGTATTCTCAAGCCCGCGCTACATGGCGATAATAACAGTGAACGGCGGAGAAAACAGGCGACAACACCATCGCAATGGCGATAGTTATTCCTGCGTTAGCAGGCGATACCTGTGGATCGCCACATCAGCGCCAGAAAACTCCCATCTCAACCCAGGCGATATCGCATTGCTGTGTAAACAGAGGCCCTTTCCCCGACCTCTGTACCCCCGCTCTATTGAAGGACCCTGCCAGCCAGCACCTACAAGTGATAGATGAAAATGCATTCACGGGTGAATGCTGAGGGGTTGGCAGGTTATTAGAAAAAGATTAATATTCCGTTTTTCGGCAATAAACACCTAAAACAGCTGTTTCTGAGACGTGGACTAGTTATGCACCAACAAGCACGGCATCGTTTGTTTACTCCTTCTGGGTCTGCCCTGGCTGGCATTGTGAATTCGGTTGGCAACAGAAGGCAAATATGGCGGGGGGGGCTGGGGGTTGTGGCGGTGGGTGTTGTGACCCTCATGGGTATCGGAGCTGCATGATCATTGCCTCCATGGCATCTGTGGGTCTTCAGGTGTGGCTCTTGGCTGGGCTCCCTTTCATGCTGTGGGTAGTCGTCCTGCCTAGCACCAGCAAAAGGCAGGTGTAAAATCCCTGGTGCTACCGCGGGTTATCCCCTGTTTTTGCTTCGCAGATCTGGCAGTTTGTTGTGAATGTGGTGTTGTGGTTTTCTCGTGTGTTTTTGTACGGGAACGCCTCCTCTGCATCTCATTAGTGTTAGTTGGTGGTGTCCACCGTGGAGATAAATTTGGGGGCAGTTAGCGCGGGAATACTGGTGTTGTCTGCAGTTTGCACCAGCTTGTGAATGGGGTGTTAAATTTATCTCCACTTTTGCTGCTTTAAGGTGGAGATAAATCGGAGTTAACTCCTTGTGAATATGCCCCTGAGTCTCCTTGACGGACTTAGGATTCGGGCAGTCTAGGATGGCAGCAAAGATAACCCACTCTCAGAGAGGCGATACCCCAAATACTCCAGTTCTGTTCTTTCAAACTTGCACTTGTCAGCTTTACAGGATAAGTGGCTTTCCCTGAACGAACAAGGATGGAATGAACATGGTCTTGATGATCAGGAAGGGAAGCAGGGTAGATCAGGATGTTGTCTGGGTACACCACAAGAAACTGGTTCAAGACGTCCAAGTATATACTATTAATGAATCTCTGGAAAACTGCTGGAGCATCAATAACGTCAAAGGGTATGCCCAATATTCATAGTGCCCAAAGGGTGTTCAGAAGGCCGTCTTCCACTCATCACCCTTCTTCCTCTGGATCAGATGGCAGGCTCAATAGTAGGTGAAGTCTGCCTAAAAATTTGGGAAGGAGTAGAAGTGAACCTCTGGTTTCTTCGTTTTTCCGTTTTCCTTTCATTAAGTCGTGTGTATAATCAGGAGATCCTGGTCTAGCAGTTCGGAAAACTAGGAAGCTTGGGGAACTCTTACCAGCTCATCCTTTAATTCCTCCTTTACCCCACTCCAAAACAGAGTCATCTGAGTGCCTCCCACCCAGGTAGTCTCAGCAGCAAGCTTGCGAAACCGGGTGCAAGAGATGAGCACTTCAGAATTTCCCAGAGAGATCTCACACAGGGTGCCCATGTCGGAAGCTTCACAATCTGGTCTCTCAAACATCTTCTCGAACTTTGCCAAATAATCAGAATAATTATTCAGGCAAGGATCTTTAGCAAAAAATAGAGGGGTTATCAAGGCTAGAGCTGCACTAGTCAAGGAACCAATCAAATATACCACCTTGGATCGGTCAGAGGATAATTGTCCAGGTTGAAAGGCAAAATAAACCACCAGGCTGTCTAAAAACTCTTGCAACTCCATAGATTCTCCAGAATACTTTGATGCTGTGGGCAAATCGAAAGACCGGGAGTGGATTGCTTGACAAAGGGCAGCATTCTCGGTCCTCAATTGATAGAATTCCAGGGTTTGTTGCTGGCGGGCAGTAGCAAAGTCAATACCAGGATCCTTGCTGGAAACAGTTGAACATTTTCGGTGTCACAACATGTTCAAGTCTGGACGCTTACCCATAGACTGGGTTTACGTCTTCTGCTGTCCAAGGTTCGAGTGACTGTGTCCAGAAGCCACAATGTCAACACACATTAGAATATGCCACCTTCTCACAGGAAAAAGCCAAAGGCATAAAAAACCTCCTTGCTGGATGAAGACTTCAGTGGATAGAAGAAAACCAGAAATCTGGAGTCCAAGAGTAGAATTCTTCAGGAATGAAGAGTCAGGATCAGCAAATGGAGGAAGCAAGGAAAGAAGCGAAGGTGTGACGCCCCCTGCAACCAGAGTGGAGGCTTTATATAGGAAAAAACTCGGAAAAGGAAATGACATCAAAACACCACATGACAGGAAACAAAAACGTATGGGAAAATCAGGAAGTAAAGACCTTGATGCCCTGCAGAGTCAAGTGCCTGTGGCCTACTGCCCTAATCTATATATTTAGCAGCAGGTTCTTCTTGATCGCTACTAAAATCCTTCAAACTGAGGTTCTGCTAATGTGTCAAGACACTGCTGTAGCAGGTCATTGCAGGGTTAAACCAACTTTAGAGCTAGCCCTACGTTCTTTAATGTTGTCACACTCACCTGGAGTCCACGGGCGATTGCTTCAGGGCGCGAGGCGAGCGTAGAATCAGAGTACGCTCGCGCCACCGAAGAACTACATTACCCAGGAATCCTGCTTCCGGGTAGGCGCGCGTGCTGATGACGCGCCTACTACGAGTTCTTCTAGCAGGGCGGCGGCGGTGATCAGTGCTGCGAATTCTGTTCGGCCGGGACGCCGGATCAGGGAAGACCCGCGCTACGAGAATCCTTAACCTTTGGAAACGCTTTCATACAGGGCGGTAAGGGTGACGTTGTCACCGCTCTGGGGGCATAACTTGTATACTCTCGAAGAGGTGAATTGGATCTATGTGTTCTATCGTTGTTTCTTAACATTATAGTAGATGAAGGAAGCTATACCTTCATCAAGTACTGAGTCTGGATTCATGGTATTTACGCCTGCGAAAATACCTCATTACCGGAAGTGTTATGCATTACATTGGCTGTGCTGAAACAGCAGAAGAGTGCTGGGCATGAAAAGTTGTTGTACATTACATGGGCTGTGCTGAAACAGCAGAAGAGTGTTAGGCATGAGAAGTTAATGCCAGTACCATTTATTTCGTTTCCTGATGATGAGTATTACTAAATACTTTATGTGCTCTTATGATCTTTCTTCCTAGCAGGGGCTTTGGTGTGAGTTTTGTTCAACCCCCTCTGTGATGCAAGTACCAACAATCATTGTGGTGGGTACAGTATGAGTGAGCGTTGAGTGAGAAGATGTGTATACCCATAGTGTGGTGAAACTCATGATATGTGTGTTTTTCTCGTTTTTGCATATAAAGAGCCTTCCTAAGATATGATACCTTCATCTAAGACATGGGTGCAAGAATGCTCGTTCTTTTTTCCTTTACAGGTAGTTATTGCTCCGTATAAGTTATGAGTTTAAATATGTATTACAGAAAGTGAAATAGGCTTATCTTGTGTTTCTTGTGTTGTAGGTCTCCCTCCCCGCTGTCCCCATCCTTTCCTTCCCTCGCTTAATCATTCCTACCCTCTGCGCTGTTATAGCATCAGAGAGTGGAGCGATTGAGAGGTGGACCCATTTGAGCAACACACCGATCCTGGGAGTTTGGAATAGAACCTTGACAGAATTCGCAGCCCAAGAATTTATTCTCTCCTGATCGGTGTTTGGTTGATGATGGCCACCTTAGACGATGTAATGGCGGCCTTGGTTATGGTTCAACAGGAGTTAGCTGCCTCTAGGGCAGAAACTGCGGCCTTACAAGATAGAGTTGACAAATTACAAAGGAACCCGTTTGACGTGAGCGCAGGAAGAGGTAGTGGTGCTACGTGGCCGTTAGGTTCCTTTGCAGGAGCAGCTCCACCATTGTCGGTGGAATTTCCCACACCTATACCTTTGGCAGCCCCTGAAAGGTTTACAGGGGATGAGAGCAAAGTACAGGTTTTTATGACACAGGTGTTGTTGCATTTTACCTGTAAACCTCGGGCATTTCCAACTAACCAAGCTAAGGTAGCCTTCCTTATTTCGTATTTAGCTGGTGATGCTGCCTTGTGGGCTGTCCCGTTTGTTCGTAAGGATGATCCCCTGTTGTACGATTGGGACGGATTTAGAAAAGAGTTTGAGAATATCTTTGATAGACGATCCCATAGTCTCACAGCCGATAGGGAGTTATTGGAACTAAGGCAAGGCAATAAAGATCTGCTTGTGTACTTGAATACCTTTCAGCGATTGATATCGGAGACTGGATGGCCTGAGGATAAGAGAGCAGCTTTGTTTCATCAGGGATTACGAGATGAGCTCAAAGACGTAATAGCCCAGGTAGACCCTCAACCGGCCACGTGCACTGATCTCATTAATTTGGCTTTGAGGTTAGACAGTAGGATGAACGATCGCCGGACCGATAGAAGAAGACCTGATAGAATTTTTTCCAGGTATGAAAAACCCAGGATTTCTAAACCTAGTACGGCCGGAGGGCCAGAACCTATGGAGATAGGTACTGTTAGAGCTCCTTTATCACAGGAGGAACGAGAGCAGAGGCGTAAGAATGGATTATGTCTGTATTGTGGCAAGAAAGGCCATTTTGTAAGGGATTGCCTGGCTAAACCCAAGAACAAACCAGGGTTTGGTAATACGAGTGCATCTGTGTTCCCTAAGTCGGAAAACTAGAAGGCTCAAAGGCAATAGGAGGGGGCTTTTTGAGCGGCTTAGTAATTCCCTCAACTCAGGAGATACAGGTGATCACATCAGGACATTTTAGGATCCCTATAGGTATTCAGTTGCCAGATGGCTGGAGAGACATGGAAGCGATGATAGACTCAGGGGCCACTGGGTTGTTTATGGATGAGAAGTTGGCTGCTGATTTACAGTTGTCCTTAGTTGAAAAAGATGTGCCTGAGACTGTCTTGGCCATAGATGGGAGGGAGTTGATCACAGGACCTATCAGTTTCTCCACAAGTGCATTGTTAGTACGCTGTGCGCATCAACATGTAGAGTCCCTAACCTTCAATATAATACGAGCACCTCAGTATGGTATTATACTGGGGTTACCTTGGTTAATTAAGCACAATCCTTCCATAGATTGGGTTGCCAAGACTGTTCTATTTAACAGTCCGGAATGCAAGGATCATGGCAGTCAGGAACACAGTGATCTTTCAGTAAAAGCCTTAGCCACTCTTCTTCACATAGCTACCACTGCAGAGCAGGATATTACCTTACCCCCGGAATACGAACAATACAGGGAAGTGTTCAATGAACAACAAGCCAATGTGTTACCCCCTCATAGGTCCTACGACTGTCAAATTGACCTAGTGCCTGGTGCTGTAGTACCATGTAGCAGGATCTATGCTCTTACGGACAAGGAAAACGAGCATCTCAAATCATATTTGGATCAGTATTTGGCGAATGGCTTCATAAGACCATCTAAGTCTCCTGCAGCCTCCCCTTTGTTTTTCATACCGAAAGCAAACGGGGAAAAACGTGCGTGCATCGATTTTAGGGCCTTGAATCACATCACCATTAAGAACAGGTATCCCTTACCTCTCATTCCAGTTCTCTTAGACCAGGTTAAAACTGCCCAAATATATACACGGTTGGACTTAAAAGGTGCTTATCACTTGGTCAGAGTAAGGAAGGGAGATGAATGGAAAACAGCGTTTCGCACTCGTTTTGGGTTGTTTGAGTACACTGTGATGCCATTTGGGCTGTGTAATGCTCCTGCTGCTTTTCAATTTTTTTGAACGAAGTGTTGCGGGAGTATCTGGATGTTTTTACAGTAGTCTATATTGACGATATTTTGATTTATTCTGATTCCGTGGGCCAGCATTATCAGCATGTGTGTTTGGTTCTGCAAGCCTTGCGTGACAATGGATTATTTTGCAAATTAAGTAAATGCGAATTCCATGTGCAGAGGGTGGAGTTTTTAGGAGTGATTCTTTCACCTCAGGGATTGGAAATGTCTGATCGTAAAATAAAAGCGGTAAAAGATTGGCCACAACCAGTCAATATGAAGGAAGTCCAATGTTTTTAGGATTCGCTAATTTTTATCGAAGGTTCATACCCCAGTTTTCAAAGGTAGTGACACCGATAACAAAACTGTTAAGAAAAACGTTCCGTTTGAATGGACTCAAGAAACTGAAGCCTCCTTTAATCAATTGAAAGGAGCCTTTACCTCTGCCCCAGTTTTGGCCCACCCAGATCCTGAGAAGCCGTTTGTAGTGGAAGCTGATGCGTCTGACATGGCGGTGGGTGCAATTCTGTCGCAAAGGAATGTAACGACAGGACAGCTACATCCAGTAGCCTACATGTCTCGCAAGCTTAATGAGGCTGAAACTAGGTACACCATTGCGGAAAAAGAGTTGCTGGCCATCAAGGATGCTTTCACTACATGGAGACATCATTTGATGGGGGCTAAGCATGTGGTCACAGTATACACAGACCATCGTAACCTCCAGTTTATGAGGTCTGCCCGTATGTTATCCCCTAGGCAAATGCGCTGGATGTTGTTTTTTTCAGAGTTCAATTATATTGTCACCTATAGACCTGGTGCGGCGAATGGGAAAGCGGATGCTCTTACCCGACGGGAAACTACATGTAGCCCGATGAAACAAACCCTTTCAATATTGGCCCCTGATCAAGTCATAGGCGTTGTGCACTCTGAACAATTTTTACGTTCTGTGGCTCGTGCAAGCACATCGCCCTTATGGAGGAAATGGCTCAAGGAACATCCTCAATGGAAAATGAGACAAGGGGTGCCGATCAGAAATCAACAGATGTTGATTCCCTCAAAAGCATTACAGGAAAGAGTGCTTCATTGGTGTCATACGGTTCCCAGTGCAGGTCACAATGGCATCGACAAGACGTTAGACAGAATTCTGAGATATTTTTGGTGGCCTTCAATAAAGACAGACGTGGCATTTTTCGTACAAAAATGCGAAATATGTGCCAAGGCAAAATCAGATCACAGAAAGGCTCAAGGGTTGTTGCAACCGTTACCCACACCCTCGATTCCATGGAATACTATATCCGTAGATTTCATAGTAGGGTTGCCTAAAGACCAAGGGCACACTGTTATCTTGGTAGTCGTAGACAGTCTCACGAAAATGGGACATTTCATAGCATGCAAGACTCTACCTACTTCTGGGCAATTAGCCAAGATTCTTCTGAGTCAGATAGTGCGATTACATGGCGTGCCATCCACTATTGTATCCGATCGTGGATCCCAATTCACGGCTCATTTCTGGAAGGTGTGGTGTGAGGCCTTGCAAATAAAATCAGCAAAATCCACAAGTTATCATCCACAAACGGATGGGCAGACTGAGCGTTTGAACCAAAACTTAAAGCAATATCTACGTTGCTATGTAAAAGAAAACACTGATGAATGGGTGGATCTGTTGTGGGTGGCAGAAACAGCTTACAACAGTGCGACCCATCAGTCCACCAAGCACACCCCGTACTACAGCAATTATGGATTTCATCCTAGATTCCTACCTTTTGTCCACCCTGGGATGGATCATAAATTACCTGAGGTACAGGACAGAGTGAAAAGAATACAAAGCGCTATCAAAAAGACGCAGTTGAATCTTCAGAAAGCTAAAATAAGATACAAAAAACATGCAGATGTACGCCGTAGGGAATGTCCCCCATACAGGCCAGGTGATGTGGTCTGGTTATCCACGAGGAACCTCAGGTTTCGCCGATACAGTATATTCAACCCTCGTTATTTAGGGCCCTACAAGGTGACAAAATGCATTAACCCAGTTTCAGTCCGGTTATCCTTGCCAAAGACCCTGAGAATACACCCAGTGTTTCATGTATCCCTGCTGAAACCCTCCTACACGCCGGTGAAGAAATCGCCCTCCCCAGTTTGGGTGGATGGTGAACCTGAATATGAGGTATCTAAAATATTGGACTCAAAAATGAGGGGATCCTCATTATGGTATCTGATTTCCTGGAAAGGATATAGCATGGAGGAGAATTCCTGGGAACCCGCGAGGAGTGTTCATGCTCCCAGGTTGATACGCGCTTTCCATGCGCGGTTTCCAGGTAAACCGCGTCTTAGTCGGCCCCTTTAAGGAGGGGGAATGTACTGTCACACTCACCTGGAGTCCACGGGCGATTGCTTCAGGGCGCGAGGCGAGCGTAGAATCAGAGTACGCTCGCGCCACCGAAGAACTACATTACCCAGGAATCCTGCTTCCGGGTAGGCGCGCGCGCGTGCTGATGACGCGCCTACTACGAGTTCTTCTAGCAGGGCGGCGGCGGTGATCAGTGCTGCGAATTCTGTTCGGCCGGGACGCCGGATCAGGGAAGACCCGCGCTACGAGAATCCTTAACCTTTGGAAACGCTTTCATACAGGGCGGTAAGGGTGACGTTGTCACCGCTCTGGGGGCATAACTTGTATACTCACGAAGAGGTGAATTGGATCTATGTGTTCTATCGTTGTTTCTTAACATTATAGTAGATGAAGGAAGCTATACCTTCATCAAGTACTGAGTCTGGATTCATGGTATTTACGCCTGCGAAAATACCTCATTACCGGAAGTGTTATGCATTACATTGGCTGTGCTGAAACAGCAGAAGAGTGCTGGGCATGAAAAGTTGTTGTACATTACATGGGCTGTGCTGAAACAGCAGAAGAGTGTTAGGCATGAGAAGTTAATGCCAGTACCATTTATTTCGTTTCCTGATGATGAGTATTACTAAATACTTTATGTGCTCTTATGATCTTTCTTCCTAGCAGGGGCTTTGGTGTGAGTTTTGTTCAACCCCCTCTGTGATGCAAGTACCAACAATCATTGTGGTGGGTACAGTATGAGTGAGCGTTGAGTGAGAAGATGTGTATACCCATAGTGTGGTGAAACTCATGATATGTGTGTTTTTCTCGTTTTTGCATATAAAGAGCCTTCCTAAGATATGATACCTTCATCTAAGACATGGGTGCAAGAATGCTCGTTCTTTTTTCCTTTACAGGTAGTTATTGCTCCGTATAAGTTATGAGTTTAAATATGTATTACAGAAAGTGAAATAGGCTTATCTTGTGTTTCTTGTGTTGTAGGTCTCCCTCCCCGCTGTCCCCATCCTTTCCTTCCCTCGCTTAATCATTCCTACCCTCTGCGCTGTTATAGCATCAGAGAGTGGAGCGATTGAGAGGTGGACCCATTTGAGCAACACACCGATCCTGGGAGTTTGGAATAGAACCTTGACAGAATTCGCAGCCCAAGAATTTATTCTCTCCTGATCGGTGTTTGGTTGATGATGGCCACCTTAGACGATGTAATGGCGGCCTTGGTTATGGTTCAACAGGAGTTAGCTGCCTCTAGGGCAGAAACTGCGGCCTTACAAGATAGAGTTGACAAATTACAAAGGAACCCGTTTGACGTGAGCGCAGGAAGAGGTAGTGGTGCTACGTGGCCGTTAGGTTCCTTTGCAGGAGCAGCTCCACCATTGTCGGTGGAATTTCCCACACCTATACCTTTGGCAGCCCCTGAAAGGTTTACAGGGGATGAGAGCAAAGTACAGGTTTTTATGACACAGGTGTTGTTGCATTTTACCTGTAAACCTCGGGCATTTCCAACTAACCAAGCTAAGGTAGCCTTCCTTATTTCGTATTTAGCTGGTGATGCTGCCTTGTGGGCTGTCCCGTTTGTTCGTAAGGATGATCCCCTGTTGTACGATTGGGACGGATTTAGAAAAGAGTTTGAGAATATCTTTGATAGACGATCCCATAGTCTCACAGCCGATAGGGAGTTATTGGAACTAAGGCAAGGCAATAAAGATCTGCTTGTGTACTTGAATACCTTTCAGCGATTGATATCGGAGACTGGATGGCCTGAGGATAAGAGAGCAGCTTTGTTTCATCAGGGATTACGAGATGAGCTCAAAGACGTAATAGCCCAGGTAGACCCTCAACCGGCCACGTGCACTGATCTCATTAATTTGGCTTTGAGGTTAGACAGTAGGATGAACGATCGCCGGACCGATAGAAGAAGACCTGATAGAATTTTTTCCAGGTATGAAAAACCCAGGATTTCTAAACCTAGTACGGCCGGAGGGCCAGAACCTATGGAGATAGGTACTGTTAGAGCTCCTTTATCACAGGAGGAACGAGAGCAGAGGCGTAAGAATGGATTATGTCTGTATTGTGGCAAGAAAGGCCATTTTGTAAGGGATTGCCTGGCTAAACCCAAGAACAAACCAGGGTTTGGTAATACGAGTGCATCTGTGTTCCCTAAGTCGGAAAACTAGAAGGCTCAAAGGCAATAGGAGGGGGCTTTTGAGCGGCTTAGTAATTCCCTCAACTCAGGAGATACAGGTGATCACATCAGGACATTTTAGGATCCCTATAGGTATTCAGTTGCCAGATGGCTGGAGAGACATGGAAGCGATGATAGACTCAGGGGCCACTGGGTTGTTTATGGATGAGAAGTTGGCTGCTGATTTACAGTTGTCCTTAGTTGAAAAAGATGTGCCTGAGACTGTCTTGGCCATAGATGGGAGGGAGTTGATCACAGGACCTATCAGTTTCTCCACAAGTGCATTGTTAGTACGCTGTGCGCATCAACATGTAGAGTCCCTAACCTTCAATATAATACGAGCACCTCAGTATGGTATTATACTGGGGTTACCTTGGTTAATTAAGCACAATCCTTCCATAGATTGGGTTGCCAAGACTGTTCTATTTAACAGTCCGGAATGCAAGGATCATGGCAGTCAGGAACACAGTGATCTTTCAGTAAAAGCCTTAGCCACTCTTCTTCACATAGCTACCACTGCAGAGCAGGATATTACCTTACCCCCGGAATACGAACAATACAGGGAAGTGTTCAATGAACAACAAGCCAATGTGTTACCCCCTCATAGGTCCTACGACTGTCAAATTGACCTAGTGCCTGGTGCTGTAGTACCATGTAGCAGGATCTATGCTCTTACGGACAAGGAAAACGAGCATCTCAAATCATATTTGGATCAGTATTTGGCGAATGGCTTCATAAGACCATCTAAGTCTCCTGCAGCCTCCCCTTTGTTTTTCATACCGAAAGCAAACGGGGAAAAACGTGCGTGCATCGATTTTAGGGCCTTGAATCACATCACCATTAAGAACAGGTATCCCTTACCTCTCATTCCAGTTCTCTTAGACCAGGTTAAAACTGCCCAAATATATACACGGTTGGACTTAAAAGGTGCTTATCACTTGGTCAGAGTAAGGAAGGGAGATGAATGGAAAACAGCGTTTCGCACTCGTTTTGGGTTGTTTGAGTACACTGTGATGCCATTTGGGCTGTGTAATGCTCCTGCTGCTTTTCAATTTTTTTTGAACGAAGTGTTGCGGGAGTATCTGGATGTTTTTACAGTAGTCTATATTGACGATATTTTGATTTATTCTGATTCCGTGGGCCAGCATTATCAGCATGTGTGTTTGGTTCTGCAAGCCTTGCGTGACAATGGATTATTTTGCAAATTAAGTAAATGCGAATTCCATGTGCAGAGGGTGGAGTTTTTAGGAGTGATTCTTTCACCTCAGGGATTGGAAATGTCTGATCGTAAAATAAAAGCGGTAAAAGATTGGCCACAACCAGTCAATATGAAGGAAGTCCAATGTTTTTTAGGATTCGCTAATTTTTATCGAAGGTTCATACCCCAGTTTTCAAAGGTAGTGACACCGATAACAAAACTGTTAAGAAAAAACGTTCCGTTTGAATGGACTCAAGAAACTGAAGCCTCCTTTAATCAATTGAAAGGAGCCTTTACCTCTGCCCCAGTTTTGGCCCACCCAGATCCTGAGAAGCCGTTTGTAGTGGAAGCTGATGCGTCTGACATGGCGGTGGGTGCAATTCTGTCGCAAAGGAATGTAACGACAGGACAGCTACATCCAGTAGCCTACATGTCTCGCAAGCTTAATGAGGCTGAAACTAGGTACACCATTGCGGAAAAAGAGTTGCTGGCCATCAAGGATGCTTTCACTACATGGAGACATCATTTGATGGGGGCTAAGCATGTGGTCACAGTATACACAGACCATCGTAACCTCCAGTTTATGAGGTCTGCCCGTATGTTATCCCCTAGGCAAATGCGCTGGATGTTGTTTTTTTCAGAGTTCAATTATATTGTCACCTATAGACCTGGTGCGGCGAATGGGAAAGCGGATGCTCTTACCCGACGGGAAACTACATGTAGCCCGATGAAACAAACCCTTTCAATATTGGCCCCTGATCAAGTCATAGGCGTTGTGCACTCTGAACAATTTTTACGTTCTGTGGCTCGTGCAAGCACATCGCCCTTATGGAGGAAATGGCTCAAGGAACATCCTCAATGGAAAATGAGACAAGGGGTGCCGATCAGAAATCAACAGATGTTGATTCCCTCAAAAGCATTACAGGAAAGAGTGCTTCATTGGTGTCATACGGTTCCCAGTGCAGGTCACAATGGCATCGACAAGACGTTAGACAGAATTCTGAGATATTTTTGGTGGCCTTCAATAAAGACAGACGTGGCATTTTTCGTACAAAAATGCGAAATATGTGCCAAGGCAAAATCAGATCACAGAAAGGCTCAAGGGTTGTTGCAACCGTTACCCACACCCTCGATTCCATGGAATACTATATCCGTAGATTTCATAGTAGGGTTGCCTAAAGACCAAGGGCACACTGTTATCTTGGTAGTCGTAGACAGTCTCACGAAAATGGGACATTTCATAGCATGCAAGACTCTACCTACTTCTGGGCAATTAGCCAAGATTCTTCTGAGTCAGATAGTGCGATTACATGGCGTGCCATCCACTATTGTATCCGATCGTGGATCCCAATTCACGGCTCATTTCTGGAAGGTGTGGTGTGAGGCCTTGCAAATAAAATCAGCAAAATCCACAAGTTATCATCCACAAACGGATGGGCAGACTGAGCGTTTGAACCAAAACTTAAAGCAATATCTACGTTGCTATGTAAAAGAAAACACTGATGAATGGGTGGATCTGTTGTGGGTGGCAGAAACAGCTTACAACAGTGCGACCCATCAGTCCACCAAGCACACCCCGTACTACAGCAATTATGGATTTCATCCTAGATTCCTACCTTTTGTCCACCCTGGGATGGATCATAAATTACCTGAGGTACAGGACAGAGTGAAAAGAATACAAAGCGCTATCAAAAAGACGCAGTTGAATCTTCAGAAAGCTAAAATAAGATACAAAAAACATGCAGATGTACGCCGTAGGGAATGTCCCCCATACAGGCCAGGTGATGTGGTCTGGTTATCCACGAGGAACCTCAGGTTTCGCCGATACAGTATATTCAACCCTCGTTATTTAGGGCCCTACAAGGTGACAAAATGCATTAACCCAGTTTCAGTCCGGTTATCCTTGCCAAAGACCCTGAGAATACACCCAGTGTTTCATGTATCCCTGCTGAAACCCTCCTACACGCCGGTGAAGAAATCGCCCTCCCCAGTTTGGGTGGATGGTGAACCTGAATATGAGGTATCTAAAATATTGGACTCAAAAATGAGGGGATCCTCATTATGGTATCTGATTTCCTGGAAAGGATATAGCATGGAGGAGAATTCCTGGGAACCCGCGAGGAGTGTTCATGCTCCCAGGTTGATACGCGCTTTCCATGCGCGGTTTCCAGGTAAACCGCGTCTTAGTCGGCCCCTTTAAGGAGGGGGAATGTACTGTCACACTCACCTGGAGTCCACGGGCGATTGCTTCAGGGCGCGAGGCGAGCGTAGAATCAGAGTACGCTCGCGCCACCGAAGAACTACATTACCCAGGAATCCTGCTTCCGGGTAGGCGCGCGCGTGCTGATGACGCGCCTACTACGAGTTCTTCTAGCAGGGCGGCGGCGGTGATCAGTGCTGCGAATTCTGTTCGGCCGGGACGCCGGATCAGGGAAGACCCGCGCTACGAGAATCCTTAACCTTTGGAAACGCTTTCATACAGGGCGGTAAGGGTGACGTTGTCACCGCTCTGGGGGCATAACTTGTATACTCTCGAAGAGGTGAATTGGATCTATGTGTTCTATCGTTGTTTCTTAACATTATAGTAGATGAAGGAAGCTATACCTTCATCAAGTACTGAGTCTGGATTCATGGTATTTACGCCTGCGAAAATACCTCATTACCGGAAGTGTTATGCATTACATTGGCTGTGCTGAAACAGCAGAAGAGTGCTGGGCATGAAAAGTTGTTGTACATTACATGGGCTGTGCTGAAACAGCAGAAGAGTGTTAGGCATGAGAAGTTAATGCCAGTACCATTTATTTCGTTTCCTGATGATGAGTATTACTAAATACTTTATGTGCTCTTATGATCTTTCTTCCTAGCAGGGGCTTTGGTGTGAGTTTTGTTCAACCCCCTCTGTGATGCAAGTACCAACAATCATTGTGGTGGGTACAGTATGAGTGAGCGTTGAGTGAGAAGATGTGTATACCCATAGTGTGGTGAAACTCATGATATGTGTGTTTTTCTCGTTTTTGCATATAAAGAGCCTTCCTAAGATATGATACCTTCATCTAAGACATGGGTGCAAGAATGCTCGTTCTTTTTTCCTTTACAGGTAGTTATTGCTCCGTATAAGTTATGAGTTTAAATATGTATTACAGAAAGTGAAATAGGCTTATCTTGTGTTTCTTGTGTTGTAGGTCTCCCTCCCCGCTGTCCCCATCCTTTCCTTCCCTCGCTTAATCATTCCTACCCTCTGCGCTGTTATAGCATCAGAGAGTGGAGCGATTGAGAGGTGGACCCATTTGAGCAACACACCGATCCTGGGAGTTTGGAATAGAACCTTGACAAATGTGGCCTACTCTTTGCAGTGATGTAGAGTTTCATGTTAAATCTGTCTAGTTTGTGCACAATCCAAAGCAGTCCACCATAAGCCTTTTAGTGTTCTCCTGCCTTTGCATGTCCTTGGCACACAATTTTCATCAAATTTATTGTGGACTTACCCCTTTGGCAGGAAATTGAGTAATCATGTTCGCGGTAGACCTCTTTTCTAAAATGGCTCATTTTTCCTTGTTCCAGAGGGTTCCATCTGCCAGCATGATGGGATTCCCCTGATTGGGGTCCTTGACTCCATAATCTCTTACAGGGGCTTTCAGAGTATCTCTAGGTTCTGGCACTCAATTTGTTCTACCCTGGGTATCCATCAAGCCCTGTCCTCAGCTTAGCATCAGTAATGTAGTGGACAAGCTTAGAGGGTCAACCCAGACCTTGAACAGTGTCTGACATGTTTCTGCAATGCCACTCAAAACAATTGTGCAGAATACTTACACATAGCAGGGATCTCATAGAGCAACTCTGTTCACCCTGCTACCAAGGTTTCTCCATGCTATTGTATCCAGGTTTTCCATCTTTGTTCCTTTCCGTCTTATCCGTTGTCCACTCCTCTTGTGCCTGTTGCAGCTGATTTCCTAGAGACACTTGACTCTGAAAGAAAAATGATTGACCAGAATTTATGAGATTCCAAAACTGCTCTGACAGCTAAAACCGAAAAATTAGAAAGGCCAGCCCCAAACTTTAATGTTGGGAGAGAAAGCTTGGCTGTCTTCTGGGTTCTTGCCACTAGAAGGTTGCCAGTCCGGATTCGTCCCTTCTTTTTTTGTCCTTTTGTAATAGCTCAGAGAAGCAGATCTGAGAAGAGGGACAGTAATTTGGCAGCATGTTTGGGCCACCAGCAAGGGAAAGGTGACGTAGGATGCACTGGGTCAGCCCCGAACCCACTCTCTAGTGTATACTGTCCCAAAAGAAGCTGACAGTGTCCTTGTAGCTCCTGAAGTCCCAGGCACAGGAATATTGATAACATTATTGAGAGAGAGAGAGAGAGTGAAAGAGAGAGAGAGAGAGAGAGAGCGAGAGAGAGTGAGAGAGAGAGAGAAGAGGGATGGAATTCTCTCTAACTGCTCACAGGTCCAGGAGAGGTGCTGAAGTCCACGATGATGTTCTCTGTTCTTTATAACCCAGCTACTATTGTTGGAGCAGCACACTAAGGTCAGTGATATAGTCAGGCTAAAGGTAGGCAAGCATAGGCCACTTATTCTTACTAATTAGTTAGGAAAGACTGAGCTCACACACTCTGATACAGCTGAGAAACATCTAGACCCAGACAGAATGGAAGCCATGTCCCTGCCTATCTGCAAATGATCAGTCTAGCGAGCCTCGTTGGAACTAGAGGTGGGCGGAATTTGCGTAATCGCGCTACGCAAAGCTCCGCGAAACGGTAAAAAATCTTCGCGAGCACGCAAAAGTTCCGCGAACACGCGGAATTGCTTGTTCTGCCCGTTCGCGATGCTTTTTTCCTGTTCGCGAACGCTGTTTACGTGCTCGGGGAGAAATATCTCGCGAACACGCATTTTGAAGCGCAAACAAGCAAAAAACTCCGCGAAGTCGCGGATCGCGGAATTTTTGGCAATTTCGCGTTCTTTGCGGAACGCGAAATTACCCAAATTCCGCAAATTCCGCGAGCGGAACGGAATTTACCGCCCAGGCCTAGTTGGAACCCCTCAAACATGCTGATGGGCCAGGGATAGAAGAATCAACACCAAAACTAGTAAGAGAAGAACAATTAGACCAGATGAATCAGACCAGAGGACCAGAGGGAAAGGAGAACCAAGCGTGTTATGATCACAGGGACAAGGAGCATGATTATAAGGACCAGGGACAAGACCCAGAGAAGGACAAAGAGAAAAAAGAACAGAGTCAAGACATCCAGAAAGACTAGGATCCCGAGAAGGATGTCACAGCTGACGCGTCTCCTCAGGGACCTCGCTGGCACAGCCATGACTTGGAAATGGGTGTTGAAATGTGTCCTGTCCATCAAAGGACACACCCATTCAGGAAGTCCGTGCCCTTGCAGTTTGGGTGTTCAGGCATGGCAGGAATAAAAGCAGCACCCAGAGGCCAGCGTTTTGCCAGCTCTTGTAAAACTTACCTGAATACTTACCATGCTGGCACTGTCTTTTGAAGTTTGGTTTATTCACCTACTGCCATTCTGTTGGGCCTGGATTCCTGCTTTCCTTCCTAAATACCTCCTTATCTCCTGCCTCTCAGGGAAAACCAGTGCTTGTTCACGTCTTCACCTGCATCACCACTCCAGAGAAGGATATCCGGGAACCTGCAAAAGAAAAAGTAAAGCACTTACCAACAGAGGACTGATGCTACTAATTGGTAAGATGCAATGTATAAATGTGATATGGGAAGGACTTACCGTAATGAATATCTGTTCTTAAGCTTCATCTCTTCTGAATTTGTTTTAATTCCTGAAAATAGAAAGACACTATATGAGATATAGAAAATTGCATTTTCCCCAGACTATTGTTCTAAAGTCTCGTTTTGGACCTTAGAAGATTTTTCTCTAATTTTCCAATGCAATTTCCTGTATTAACTTACTATTGGAAGTATTAAGGGAATGATTATATAATTACCAGGATCCATCTCATGGTATAAGGTCGTCCCGATGAGGTTCATAGAATGGTTCCTACATGGGAAATGAGTTATGTTACTACAGTTTCCCAGAGTTATCCAGTTATGGTATTGTTTGTTTTTTCTAGGGATCATTGTACGTACATACTGTTTTCCTAAACACCAAAGCCTTAGGTGAGAAAGAGGGAAGTCTTTGGTAAGCTGATTTCAGGGGAGGTAAACAGGACTTTGTTTCAGAAGTACCCTCTTCTTATCCACTTCTGTTTCATTTGTTACATAGACACAGACACATTCCATAGTTTACCAGAGAGGGAACCAATGTGAAGTTCCTGCACTCAGAAGGACCAGACTGGCAGAGGATGTTGCCTCTTCTTTTATCTACTTCCCCTTTGCCCTGAGTACAGGCACGGTTTGAGTCTGTGGTAGGGATTCGAACAAGAGTCAGTCGTTAGGTGGTATCGGGGACTAACTTCTAGGATTGCTCCTACGTATTGCACAACCTGAAAAAGGAAACTAAAGAGCAGGTTAGTGCCTTAGCGTTACAGATGAGGACCAGAAGGAGGGGGTCCAGGACCAAGAGGGCTAGTTCAGAACCAGGAGGCAGAGGTGGACAAGATGGTCGAGGACCAGGACAGCAAGCAAGACCAGGACTAGAGGAATCAAGAAGATCAACATAATCAGGTCCAGGAGGACCAAAACCAGGAGGAGAAGGAACAGTGGACCAGGGCCAGAAGGTCTAGGACCACAAGGAACATGACAAAAAGGACTGTGACAAGTCCAGGACCAGTAGACGAACCAGGAAGAGCATCGAAAGGAGCAGGAGGCCCAGGAGTAGAAGGAAGAGAAGCCGAACAGGACCAAAAGGAGAAGAAGAACCTGGAAGAGGGGGACCAAGAGGATGATGGTTTGGAGGAGAAGAAGCATAAGGGGGGAGAACCGGGTGGAGGAGGATCAAGATAAGGTCTAGAAGGAAGAGGAGGAGGTGATCCAGCGCGGCTAATATACATTTTTCCTTACGATACAAATCCAGAAAAAAAAACACTTACTCAACTTGAATCATGTAAAACCTTAGTCGGCGGGGCCCATAACACCGCATACATACATTCACTCAGTTTTCTGGATCAACGCTAAGGAAAATGAGCTGCTGGACAAACGGGATACCTTATTAAAACAACAGAATTATAACCTACACATTATATACATTAACTTCGGATCCTGTCGGTTCTAAACATCAAGGTATTCCGCTATTCGGTCGATGGACCAACTAGTAGAATCAGCTGATGGTGATTAAGACCAGCTCAATCACGATTAAAACCTTTAATATTTTATCAATCACAATTTTATTTAAAGAACCACAGACTCATTTAGAGTTAGCATATAATTTTATATAAATTCTTTGAGCAAAATAAGTAAAGTTCATAATTAGACAAACACATTTATTATATCAGTAAGCATTTAAGCAATAGATGTAGAAATTTAGATAGAAAATACTCATTACCCTTGGCCATAGGGCGATGACAAGAATGGTTCACCAGGAACAAAGATGAACCGCAGATCACAGGATAAGACTCCCAAACTGACTAACTGTCCCGCTAACCTCCTCGGACGCAAACTCCTCCCGGGCAACTCCCGCAACGGTCTCGTTCCTTCCCCAGTCAAAGTTCGAAGTCCAAAATGACAGAGTCTCTCACAGCATCAGGATAGAAGAATCGAAGAAGCAGCAGCTTTGTAGTAAAAGATTTTACGCAGAAGTTTTTTTCACAATGTAAGAGCAGACTCTCTTATACCCTATTCTCTGACTTGCTACACTTAAAGTTGCAATCTCTAGGGGCTGAAATCACGCTAATTGGTCCATTGGAGGGGTGGTGATGGTCACCTCATCGCCCTCCTTGTTTGAACTGGTTTGGGGACAATAACGTACACATTAAGTCTCATGATCAACGATCTTCTAAAAGTAGTCCAATTAGTTAATTCATTTTGCAACAAACTCCGATGGTCACACATTAGTTCGTCCTTGGTCGCTCGATTTTCTCATCCGTTCTCATGCATATATGCTGAACTCTTGGCACGATCCTCGTTGCAGGTCAAACTGGCCTTGACATCTCTCACTCCGGGCACAGGCCACATACACGTGACTGGAGCGTTCACGCTACACATGCGTGGGGCCATTTTATTCAGCGCACGCCATCTCGTCCTTTCCAGCGGCCATTTTCGAAGCATGGCCTAGCAGGCCCGAACGAAACTAATATAAGAACAAATACAACAAAAATTATAACACGGAAAATAAGCCTTTCTGTTTACCACCCGCCATTCTAAAGACCCACGTTTGGTATTACCTAGCAGAAGCGACATTTAAAGCCATTTTACTTACCAACTGCATTCTTTGCCACAGTGCAATTTACTACGCAATACAAATCATGCAATTTTACTCTATTTACTACGCAAATCACAATACTAATGTTATTTTGCTTCACATTTGTAAATAAATTAGATTTTGCAATGCCGGCAAATTGCCCACGTGTAATGTTTAATACAAAAGGTGCATTTGTTGATTAGTTCATGCTTTTCAAACAGTTAGTATCATTAATCGTTATGGGGTTATTAACTTCCAAGGGGGTACACAAAAAATATTTTGTCTCCCCTGCTCCATCAGAGGACTCTAGGGAGGAGGTCAGTGTGATTCTAGGCACTATATATAAGGGCATGCTCTTGGTAGGAGAGGGTACACCTCTTATAAAGAATTGTTAGTTAGTCTTATTAAGCTACAACTCCATTAGAGACCTCCGCCTTTATTCAGACCACGTAAAGCACTGCTTAATCCCTTCTGCTATCTTTAAATGCAGTTCATTTGCAGCAAAGTCAGTAAATCAGAGCAGCTTTACCATCATATTTTCCCAGCTGCCAATTTCTTTGAGAGCAGACTTTGTCAAATGTAAAAATATAACACATAGGGGCATATTATCAAGGGGACGCTATGAAATTATCGCCGCTTTTGCGTCCGTTTTCGGGCGAAAAGCAGCGATAATTTCATCGCCTTATCAGCAAAGACACGCTATCGCATGTTTTGCTGACTTAGCGCCCGTTTCCAGCACGCCTAACTTTGCATCGCTAATGAGATGCAAAGTAGGCGTGGCTGTGAAACCAACCAGGGAAAATATCGCGAAGGCAGCTTCGCGATATTAACAAGGAAGGGTAGCGATTTTTTAAATCGCGTTAAGTATGACTTAACGCAGGAATTTAACGTCTGTTAAATTCCTGACTAAGGCATACTTGACATGGGGGGTGGATTCTGTGGCTAAGACCACAGGCCCTATCATCTAGGACATCGCCGTTTTCCACCATGGAAAACGGCGATATCCACACTATCTCTGGAATTATTATCGCCTCGGCGATGCGCGTTGTTGATAACGCACTAACAGGGCGATAAATTAAGGGAGATAGCCGGCGATAAATATGCAAGCGCTAAGCGCGCTTTGCGAAATTTCTCGCCGGCCCTTGTTAATATGCCCCATAATTTGACTATCCTTTGCTCTGCCCCTCATGACACCACTTCTCATGACTGTGCCGTCTCTCTGTTGCACCCTATTCATGGGATCCCAGAGTAAACATTTTCCATTTCTAGAGTGAAGTACATACGTTACTTACAGTGCAGCGAGGTTTACTGGCTATGTCACACAGACAGTGCAGTGCACAGTTTCTGCTACACACTCGAGAACATACCAAGTGTGCAGATTATTTAAATGAATTTATTAACTTTTTGTGTTTTATAAAGCGGGTACATGACCCACAAGGTATCAGAGCACTGTACATAGAGAGATCTGAAGAGGATGTACATTTGTCTTTGTTTTATAAACATTTCTGCAGTTGTGCATTTGCACTGTGCTAGCATAGATTTACAGGAGCACAACATGGGTGGCAACACACAAAGGGCACACATGGTAAATGGTATAAGACTTGGATGGCACAGAACTGACACAGAAGGTCATTGCAGAAGCAGGAAGACACTAAGCAGCTGTGACAGAGGTTGTCAGGGAGATTAGATGGAGAGAGATTTTCTGCCAGGAAAGAGAGGAGCGATGGATGCAGACTGCAGTCACAGGTGAGGGGGAGGATGGTTAGGCAGAGGAACACAGTGTCACTTCCTTAAAATGAAACCAGTGAGCATTTCCAACGTTTGATGAACTCAGTAGTCAATTATATTTCTCTATTTCTTGCATCCTCAATTTCAAGTCACTGGTGAGAGTTCGTCGTCTTTCAACAGACTACATTAACCATAATGCTTTGTTCTTGCAGGTTACAAATCATGTCATGAGAAATATAATTGACTACTGAGTGCATCAAACGTTGGTAATACTCACTGGTTTCATTTTAAGATCTGTATAAATTATCCATTGGGATTATGACATTTTCACCACAAGTACCATTTTAAACATTTAGCTCACAGAACCATGTGTCCTTTCTCACTGTCGATGTATTTGAAGGTGAAACACCGAACAAATGACCATCCCCTTATTTGCATATCATTATGGCTCAGACAGAGTTGAAACGCGTTATGCTGATGGTGTGCGCTTTGCTGCAATTAAAAAAGAACTGCTACTAAGGACTGGTTAGTGAGCCTGTTTTTCACGTTACCTAAGGGTTTGGTGCGTGTTTTCTTTTGGAAATATTTTGGGATTGATGCTCCCAAACAGGCCCCGGCCCGAAAGGAAGGGCGTCTCATGCATCACACAGCATTTGGAGTATATATGAATATATATATATATATATATATATATATATATATATATATATATATATATATATATATGTGTGTGTGAGTGTGTGTGTGTGTGTATGTATATTACCTACTGGCGTTCGCCAGTAGGTAGTTATAGTTAGGATCTCGTTTCTATTCAAAAAGCATTTTTCTTTTGCCAATATCTTTGGCGTCGTTTGACGAATTTTCGGGACATTTTCAAAACTAATGGCCCGCTCAGGTCAGCTCCTGTCTTGAAAGTTTCGGGGTGATTCGTCAAGCGGGGGCTGAGAAAAAGGGGGGTCCCAAAACGCGTTTTCCCCATGTTAATTTCCATAGGAATAATTGGAACAGGCTACAGCCCGAACTGCTGAACGGAATTACACCAAATTTGGCAAAAAGGTAGCCCTTGGTTCAGAAAGAGACCTTTTTTTAAAATGGTGTAAATCCGTTCAGTAGTTCCTGATAAATTAGAAAAAGAAAAGTTTCAATATCTGAGCACCGAGGAGGGTTCGCGAACCCTCCCGGGCACGAAGCTTCACTCTGATTGGCTGCCAACACTCTAATCCAGAATGTGTTGGCAGCCATCTTGTGACTCGGTAACCGAGTCACAAGAAAAGAGTAAAAAACAGGTGAAAAACAAGAAAAGGGGGCAGGGTAGAAACACCCTGAGCCCCTAGGCCTGCTAGAGGGGTCCCACAAGGACCCCCAGGGCCAAAAAAAGCATTTTTATTTATTTTTTTAAACGGCAGAATTCGCGTTGGGGTCGCGAATCCTGCCGCGAAAATAATAAAAAAAAGAAGCGCGGGCTCCCGTGCTTCGTTTTTGAAAGCCCCTGGGTGGGCCAGGTCCCGGGGGCACGCAAATTAATTTGCGGGGGCCCACGGGGCCCCCCCAGACCCGGGGACCGCCACCTCCCCGGGGCTTATTTAATAAACTGCAGGGGGGCAGCGTGGCCCCCCACAGCCCCGGGGACCGCCACCTCCCCGGGGCTGTAAAAATAAATGCGTGGGGGTCCCAACCCCCATGCTGCCCCGGGGACAGCCACCTCCCCAGGGCTAAATTAATTAAGAGCGGGGGCCTCGCAAGCCCCGGGGACCGCCACCTCCCCGGGGCTATAATCAATAATTAGTGTGGGGGGGCTTCAGCCCCCCCACACTGCCCAGGGGACCACCACCTCTCTGTAATGAAATGTGGGGGTCCGTTACGGACCCCCGGGCCCTGGGGACCACCACCTCCCCGGGGCTTAAAACATTGGGAGGGGGCCGCGCGGCCCCCTCCTGGAGCCCTTGATGGCCCTGGGGACCGCCACCCCCAGGGTCGGCTCCTGCAGTGTCCCGGGGTGCCCACCCCGGGACACTGCTGTTTGCTATGGCAGGGCGGGAGCCGTGCAGCTCCCGCCCTGTCATAGCAAACTCTGCTTCGCTTCATGGAAGCGAGAGCTTGAAACCTGCTCTCGCTTCTATGAAGCGAAGCAGAATTGCTTTTGAGCAAGGGGAGCTGCATGTCAGCAGCTCCCCTTGCTCAAAAGCAATGCCGGCTCCCGCAGGAGGCGGGGAGCCGGCGGGACCGTGGGGGCATTGGGGCTCCCCCAATGGAGAGGCCAGGCCCCGGGGGATGGGGTCCCCGGGGCCAGAAGTGGCCCCGGAGGGGGGCCACGCGGCCCCCCTCCCCTATAATAATTTTTTTTTATTAAATGAAAAAAACCGCGAAAAGGCCGGCCCCGGGGGATGGGGTCCCCGGGGTCATAATTGGCCCGAGGAGGGGGGCCACGCGGCCCCCCTCACAAAACAAAAATTTAAATAAAAGGCTGGCCAGGCCCCGGGGGATGGGGTCCCCGGGGCCATAATTGGCCTCTGGAGGGGGCCACGCGGTCCCCCTCCCCAAAATTATAAAAAAAGAAACAAGGCTGAAAGGCTTCGGGGGATGGGGTCCCCGGGGCCAAAAGTGGCCCAGGAAAGGGGGTCGGCGCAGCCCCCCTCCCATTACAAAAAAAAAAGGAACCAGCAACTCGCCGGAGGCCCCGCCCCCGCCCTGCACCACTCTGCAAACGTTCCCCCTGGTGCATTGTAAGTTGGGGAATTAATACCCCTTCAATCCTGAGGGTCCCTGGGGGCCAACTAGCCCACCAGGTACCTCCAGTAAGCGCCACAGAGCTGCGTTGCAGAGAGGTGGTCCGAGGCCACGCCCCTTTTTACACCACTCTGCAAACGCGGCTTCTGGTGCACTGGTGGTGGGGCGATGAGGTCCTCTTGTGTCCTGAGGACCTCAGGACACAAGTGTACTTCATCCTCCGAGCAGCAGTGCGCCAGAAGCCGCGTTTAATACCATATATATGATATATCGCCAGTAGGTAGTTAGAGTTAGGACCTAGTTCCCATAGGAAAAGCATTTTTTGACTTGGCTATAACTTTGGCGTCGTTTGACCAATCTGCATGAAATTTTGCCAACAAAGTGTCACGGTGGGTAGTATTGATTGGGAAAGTTTGGGGGGTGATCTGTGCAGTGGGGACCGAGAATTTGGGGTGCGAAATAATGTTGCATTTGTAAGTTAATTCCCATAGGAACCTTTAGCCACCTCTTCAGCCTGAACCGCTGAACAGACTTACATCAAATTTAGCAGGGAGGTAGATGTCGGTTCAGGGAAGTGCCTTTTGCTTATTTGGTGTAAATCCGTTCAGTAGTTTTTGAGAAGTGTAAGTTTAACATTATTGTGATATCTCTCGCCGAAGATATTTCGCAATGGTTTCGCGATGAATCGCGAATGTAGCGCCAATGGGAATGCTCTGATTGGCTGGACACACCCTGAATAGAAAGTTGCGGCCACCATTTTATCTATCGGGAACGGTTCCCGGGGCTAAAAATCTGTGTGAAAGCCCACATAAGGGATCAGTTTGGAGATACTTTGACCCCATGGTTGAAAAATGGAGGTGTTAGTGACAGAAGTTGTATGTCCAAAATTGCTTATTTTAATAGCGCGCGATATTCGCGATGATGCCGCAACTGCCAGCGCGACCCCCTGTGTACCATCGTGGGGACATCATGTCATCGCGAATATTGGTGAAAATATAAAAAAATATATCAATGAATCATTAGTATGCATGTTATAGAGATATTGATAAATGTTTTCATAGAGTTATTTATGTAGTGAGTTATCTACTGTGATGGTTAGAATTAATTATATAGTTATAATTTTTTAATGCGGTGGTGGCTATTGAATTCCTGCTTTTGCTTTCTGCCTTCGTGACGAAAAACACAGGCTATCCGTGACTACATATGTTATTGCGACTTCTGCTGACTTCGTGGATACGGGAAAAAGTGTTTGAAGGCGATTGTCTGGAAATTCACTAGAAAAATATGAGTTTGAACAGTACACTAATAAAGCTCTACTGTTAAATATACTGTAGAATATGTCTACATATGTTTTACACTTTCTATAAACCACGCGCTCTTTGCGACTACTGACGTCATTGTGGTGACTTCGGTAGTCGCGAATAAATTTTTTATTTTTAAAGATGGCTTTCTTCTAAATTGATCAGACAAAGAAAAGTTAAAGCAATATTCTACTAACTTTAGAGTTAAACTTTATTTAAAAAATGTCTTTAAGTGTATTTTTCAGTATGTGAAATAGATTTACTGATGACAGAATCTACACTGTAAATGCAACAATGTTGTGCCGACTTACAAAATTGTTAAAAATAAAACCAATTATTAATGTATTTTCTGATAAAACATATGAAATCAAAAATTATTGGTGTATTATATAAATATAATACACAATATCCAATTATAGAAAGAAAGTACGAAAATCTTTGAGGTTCACTTACAAAAAATGGACCTTACAATTAACAAATAGAATTTTAAAACCCTTAGAAATTGAAAAAAACCAAAGAATACAGGAATGTTATAGTTAACAATTAGCATTTAAAACACCTTAGAAATTCAGTGAAAAAAACAAAGGTTACAGGGACGTTATAGTTAGGGAATAGAATTAATAAAAACCTTAGAAATTCACTGAAAAAATCAAAGGTTACAGGGACGTTATAGTTAGGCTGGCATTTCACTCATACAGAACCAGAGAAATTCAGCTGAGCTAACTATAACTCGCGCCCCCTCAATGCAAGTTAGGGCTTATGACCTCACATATTACATCACTCATGACATGGTCAGTGACATAACTGTTGACATCACTGATGACAGCTCTAATGACATCATAGGTTAGCATGAAGTTATAGTTAGCTTTGCTTATTAGAACATAAGGTACGTTTTGAAATAATCTCCTGAAATTCACAAAAAAAAGTTCAAGTTCAGTTAAATGCAGTTAAGGACACAGAATAAACCTAAAAACCAATAAAATTCAGTGATGTCATCAATGATGTAATTAATTATGTAATTCAACTTGTCAACAGTGATGTAACATGTGAGGTCATAAGCAGTGCATGAAAGATGATGTAGGTAATGGTCAGCTTACTCAACCATTTCTGGTGAATTTTAGTAGTTTGTAGGTTCTGTTTTGTAACCATAACTGCACTTTAACTGTATTTTTTCAGCAAATTTCTGAGTTTTTATGATCATATTGAATGTGGAAGTGTTCTTGCACCTCAACCTATTTTTAAAACTAACGATTGTTGTGCACACATTTTGGATGTGACTAGTAGGGATCTATGTTCCCTGTATGGTGCGTGCGCGTGCACCCTACAATTTAACAGTGCCGAGTACCTCTGCAGGAGCACTTATCGGATTACCAGCAGGGAGAGAAAGACTTCCGCAGCTGCTCATTTAAAAAGAATATAGCAGAGTGAAAGGAAGTTTTCTCTTCGTGTGCGTGCTCCAAAAGGGGAATCCAGGTGAAAGAGGTCCTCCTGGGTTCCCATCAGTATTCTGATGGGGCCCATCAGGCTGGCAGTGTGTCTGGGCATCTCTATAAGTAAATATGCTAATGCACTTAACACCTTTAGAAAGTCCTTTTGTTGCTTGAAAGGACTTGATGAGGTGTTAAGTGTATTAAAATGGCAACAGGTTGCTGCCCAGTCCAAACCTGAAGACACATGCATAGCTACAGTAACAAGCATTGGCAAAGCAAATAGGTATCACTTATGTAAGATCTATTGGCTTTGTCAATGTTTTATAGATGTGTTGCACAGCAGCACAAGCTTAAAGGAAAGGGAAAAAGTGCTATGGCGCAGCTAGCGTTGACCGCGTCATATCTCTTTTTTTCCTCTTGAAGCCATGTTGCATAGCAGCCCGGGCTGCTATGCAGTCTATCTAAAAAAACATTGACAAAGCCAAATAGCTCTTGGGTATGTGAGTGCAATTTGGGTTAGTTTAATGCTTTTGTGGCAGACAGAAGGTTGGAGGGAGCCATACAAAGGGAAATAGCTTTTACCATCCATCATATACCATGCATGCCATTACCACCTACATGCTTTTACCACACAAGGCAAGAGTAGTTATGGCAAGTAAATAACAAATAGATATATAGATAGATAGATAGATAGATAGATAGATAGATAGATAGATAGTGGGAAGGGTGTTTTTAAGGGGTGGGGTGGGGCATAGGATGGTAGAGCATTTATAGTATTTATGGGTGGCGAGGGGCATTGGGTGGTAAGGATATTATTAGGCTATGGGGTGAGTAGGGGCATAGGATGGTAAGGGTATTTTAGGGTTTAGAGATGGATAGGGGTATAGGGTGATATGGGTATTTTTATGGTTTAAGGGTGGGTAAGATTATTTGTAGGGTTTAGGTGTTGATAAGGGTATGGGTGCTAAGAGTATTGTTAGGTCTTAGGGGTGGGTAAGGTTATGGGGTGGTGAAGGTAATTGAAAATGGTGGGATGTGGGGTTTCCCTCCTAAAAAAGAGTTAAAAAATTATAATTCATTAAAAAATGGGGGCGGGGGGTTGGGAGGTGTCCCCAAATAAGAAAACAACGTAATTTAAAATTATATATATATATGCAGCGGGAGGAGGGCAGGTGGGCAAGCAACATGAGGGAGGTGCAGGCGCACATGGCCTTGGCTGTAGTGCACAGAATACCTTCATTGCCGCTCAAAGGAAAAAAATATTAGAGGGAATATTGGTAAGGATTAGCTGCAGTTTTTAAAGAAAACGTTTGTAGGCAACTAAACCAATGCAGGACATGGCATATAGACATATGAAGTAGGGGTTGACTCCATATCTAGTTTATGGAAATGTTAAAGATAGCAGGAATTGTGTAGGGGTGGGCGTAATTTGCGGAGTACTACTACGTGGAATTCCACGAAGTTGAACAAACAAAAACTCCGTGAACTCCGCAACTTCTGTCTTTGCATGCTAAAATGCATATAGTCATTTCACAAAAGTGAAAATGAAAATTTAGCAAGCAGTGAGAGAGGTGATGATTTTGGGATCCTCCCTAACCTAGGGAGAGAACCAAGCAGATGCCTTGAAAACAAAGAGCACATCTTGCTGAACGATTCGGTGGTGGTCCCATCCTCTTAGGACCACCCCAAGCACAGTTATGGGCAAAAATCCAATCCAAACCAAAGGCCCTGCAAAGCATTATGGGACGAGATTAGCAGTGGGCAGTGAATATTATAGTATCCAATATCAAAATAATTCTACAAAGAGCTGCAGTTCAACTAGTCGGTACTAGGTGTCCCTCACGAGTCAAATGCAAAAGCATTGAAATTATTACATCAAGCTGCAGTTCCACTAGTCGTTACTAGGTGTCCCTCACGAGTCAAATGCAAAAGCATTGAAACCCTTTCATGAAGCTGTAGTTCCACTAGTCGTTACTAGGTGTCCCTCATGAGTCAAATGCAAAAGCATTTGACTTGAGGGACACCTAGCAATGAATTGCTCCTTCTGTCTCCCCTCGCCCAGGGCAGGCAGATCGTCGTTTTGCCGGCGGAGCGCGCCGGCGTTTATTATTCTTCCACACTTGAATTTAGACGATCACAATGGGGTTATTTTCACCACCAGGTCGTTAATTCTCAGTAACGCGTTTCGCCTGTCACAGCAGGCTTGCTCACACACTGAGGTGTGGGACAGGTATGTATATATAATGTATAGTACATTTTAACAGGAAAGAGAAACTGGACTTCATTTGGATAGTACTGCATTTTGAGTTTACATGGCGGCCATATTTGAATGACATTCCCTTTATGCACAGGATGCAGAAATCTGCGAATATTTCAATCGGTTGTTATAGCATATATATATATTCTTGACATAGTGCCATATAGTTAGTGTTGCATGCAAGACTATCTGCAGTTCGTGTCACAGTTGACAATACGAAAAATTCTCTGCATGTTAGTATATAAGTATGTGGTCCTGCATAGTGAGTTCTCATGGCAGCCATATTGGAATGGTACTATAGACATGCACAGTTAGCAGAAATCTGCAAATGTAACACAATCGATTGTTATTGCATGTATCTAGTCACGACCTAGTGTCGGTATTCTACCTAAAATTCTTACAATCAGCAGTTAGACTCACTGTTGACTAAGAAAAAGACCCTGTGCATATATTGGTATATTAATATGGTATCGACATAGTGCCATAACCAGTTCAATGATGCCATCTCTTAATTTGATATGCCCATATACGTCCGATATTCTCATGTTATACAGTGTCCCACACAATTCTAAAGCCAAACTAAACTAATTATGAAATAAGACAAAAATTATATACAATCAAGTGCTTTCCTATTTCCCTCAATTCACTTCTACATATAAGTATACACAGTGAAGAACACAAATGTCAAATTAGGAACAAAGGGTTCTCTTATCTGTAATCTGTAACGAGTGCAATCTTTATCACTTAAATCCGTGACCTCGAAGAAAAGGGTAGGGGAGAGTCTCAAGACATAAATATACCATTAGTTAATGTAATGGTTAGAGTTAAAAACTAATTCCACACATATATCGTACATAATGATCTACTCAAAATACCTAGATACATCAATGCTCAACCTGTTGAAGTCTACAGATACAGTATACCTAGATTCCAAATTCACTCATGGGGCATAAAGAATTAGTGTTCGTGTAAATGTACACTTAATTCTTCGTCTTGGTTGTGGCCCCCAGGGTATTTAGTTTGTAAGTTAATGATATGCCAGGATTCACGCTGCCTGAGTTGAAGCTCCCTATTGCCACCTCTCCTGTTGTATTCAATCTGCTCTATTGCATAGTATGTCAGAAGCGAGCTATTTGAAAGGTGGTACTCAGCGAAGTGTCTCGCAACAGGGTAGTGTGGGTCTCTGTTGTTGATCGCCCTCATGTGTTCCATTACTCTTTTTTTCGCTGCCAGGGTCATACTGCCCACATATTGTAGTTTACATGGGCATTCAAGAATGTAAATGACATAATTAGACCCACACGTAAGAAACTGTTCTATACTTTTCTCAGATATAGGTGTTTGGTAATTTTTTCGCATGTGGCTATTGCGGCATGCTCTGTAATGCCCACAAGGGAAGAATCCCTTGAGATTAAGACGAGTATTCATGTGTTTTTTGGTTATGTCTCCTTTCATGAGGATATCTTTTAGATTCTTCCCTTTCCTGTATGTTATCTGTGGGCGTCTAGGTAAGTCATTGGCCAGAGTGGGTTCGCATGTCAGGATATTCCAATTTTGATTTAGGATTGTGGAAATCTTGCTGGATTCTACATTGTATGTCAGGATAACTCTGGGTTGGTTTTCTTCACCTACCTCAGTTCTTTCTTGCAGTGTCTGTTCTCTAGGGATTTTGCTCACCTTATCTTTAGCTCTATTTAGAACCCATGTTGGATATCCTCTTTCTCTGAATCTGTTGAGCATGGTTTCTTGTTCTGCCTGAAAATCTTCTTGGGTACTACAATTTCTCCTTGCCCTAAGTAGTTCCCCGAAAGGTATGCTCCATTTTAGTGTCTCTGGGTGGCTGCTTAGGGCATGGAGGAGAGTGTTCCCTGCTGTATCCTTTCTGTGTAGTTTGGTGCAGATTTTATTCTGTCTTACCTCCACTACCACATCCAGGAATTCTATGGCTATTTTACTGATAGTGTGTGTCAGTTTAAGATTGTAGTTGTTCTCATTTAATCTACCAATAAACGTTTTAGCTGTTTCTTCACTGCCTTTCCATATGATGAAGAGATCGTCGATGTATCTAAGCCATCTAATGATCTTTCCTTCCATTTCCTTATTCTCTAGACTTTTTTGGACTTCTTCCTCCCATACCCCGAGGAAGAGATCTGCAAAACTCGGGGCAAAACAAGTCCCCATTGAGGTACCGAGGACTTGCTTGAACATGGTACCATTAAATATGAAAATATTATTAGACAAACAGAATTTTATCATTTCCAATAACATCATTGTATGTTCCATGTAGCACAATTTCCTTCTTTTCAGAAAGTGGTGACAGCATTTTACACCTAGTTCGTGGTCTATAATAGAATATAGGGAATTAACATCCATAGTTATCAGTTGGAAGTCTTCTTCCCATGTCACGTCGTTTATTTTGCTCAAGAAGTCTTTAGTATCCTTAGTATAGGATGGTAGGGTCAGCACATATTCCCGGAGAAAATGGTCCACATATTTAGATACATGTTCAGAGACACACCCTATAGAAGATACAATATGTCTCCCTGGCGGTGTAGTGGCATTTTTATGGATTTTTGGCAGGAGATAGAAACTTGGGAGTTTTGGGTAGTCTTTCTTAAGATAGCAGAATTCCTCCCATTGTAGGAGTCCTTGGTCTTTCCAGGAGGTCAGCATATTCCATATTTTTATGATACTTTCGTTGTATTCTTCCATATTGGTCTCTGTATGTGAGCAAGCCTGCTGTGACAGGCGAAACGCGTTACTGAGAATTAAAGACCTGGTGGTGAAAATAACCCCGTTGTGATCGTCTAAATTCAAGTGTGGAAGAATATATATATATATATACACACACGCACACACAAACATATTTGAAACAAAAAAATTAACAAATAAATTGCAAAACATTAAGAAATTACCAAATAAATAAAATATAAAAATGTAAGATCCCCCAAAAAACATTTACTAAAATTATAATGTAAATTTAATATAAATATATATATATATAATATAAAATTAAAAATAATAATAATAATAAATATATTTAAATAATTTGAAACTACAAATGGAAAGGTGCTCCCAGAAATAATTGTATCCCATAGAAATCCAATATGTGTTTTAAAATTTATGTTTTATTTCTTCTTTACTTTGTGTTCATATATATTTTATTCTTGTTTGTACAAAGGACATCCAACCACAAAGAACATCCAGCCAACTTTTTGGAACTTCATCAGGGCTGTAATTAACATACAAAAAACAAAAATAAGACACATTCAACTGGCACATTTTAGGACAATAGAACACTATGTACACAACAAAAAAGAGAAAACCCAACATCGGATAACCCAACGAACATATAGTACATATATCAAAGCATTAAATACAGCAAAAGAACACAGAAACAATCCAACATGATAGTGCTTGAAAGCAAGACGTCATTCTAAAAGACATAAAATATATAACTAAGACAAATCCAGGTTACACTATATTAAACTGTCATTATCTGCATATACATTTTAGTCCTGGGCATAGTTCGCAGAGTTTTGCTACGCGGAACTCCACAAAGTTACAAAAAACTCTGCGAAGTTCTGCGAGTGGCGGAGTGCAGTGCGAACTGCAGTTTGTGCTGGTATTCCTGCCGCTCGGGTAGAAATTCTACCTGAGCGGCAGCTTGCGCTCGCGAACTTACTGTTCGCGATCGCGAACTTTCCGTTCGCGATCGCGAGCAGGGAAAAAACTCTGCTGCACATCACGAAGCGGAGTTTTCTGCACTCCGCGAGCTCCGCGGAGTGCAGAAAACTCAGTGAATGGAGCGAAGTTCACCGCCCAGGCCTAATACATTTCTTGTTGTCCATGAGGATCACATATATAATACAAAGAAGACTTGAACATAGGAGCAGTTTTTAGTCCACAAAGACCTCTCATCTTGTATAATAGTATCTTTAGGAGTACGTTTGATAGATGTTTAGTAAAAACGAGTTGTATCCCTCCTAATACAGAAGTATTAAATCAAAGCAAACTTTATAGTGTTGTCCGGAAGAGAAATAATAAGCAGGGAAAACTCCCTCGATGATACCTATAGGGATTATATAAATGTAGCATGAGTATATATTAAAATACATACAGAGGCTCAGCAGTAATCTGCACATTGCATCTAGGATAAAGCAACCAAAAAATGAGTAAAGTGCATGGCCTCTTTATTACATAAGTCTACACAAAACGACCCATCCGTAGCTTGCTTAATCATAGGTAATGAGGTTAAAACACACAAACTCAGAAAAAATAAATAAACACCTTCAATAAAAAGTGCATCCAGTTAGAAAAAACATCATGCGCATTCAAACTTTAATCCTTGTGTACACATTGATGTGAAAAAATTTAAATGATGGGTAGGTAGAAGCAGAAAGACGCCACCCACTAACCGTATGGTCTATAAGTGATAACATAACCGAATGTTCTAGTGAATCCCGTTCAATACCTAAATACGAATAAACAAACTTTGGATCTTGGAAGTGTTTTTCCCATGCGGGTACTCAAATCGAGGTTAGACCTGTGGGAGTTATAACGCTGTAGCTAATATAGAAACCCCCATGCGGCGCCCGAAGGACACATATGCCTTGAGAATTACCCTCTTGCCTGTTCCAAGTTCAACAGTTAAAAGCTTACCCCAGCAACATCGCCCTTTTTAAAGCGGAACCATATATGTTAATTCGAATCAGCTGGATCCTAATCGGCACGAAACGCAAAAACCCCGGATGTAGAATACCAGTGAGAAAGTGGCGGCCATCTTGAAATGGCTAAGGGAGCAAGCATATTTAATCAGGACATTGGGCTATTCGAAATCATGAAATATCTTGAGTATGTAATACTAATGTAATAAAAACCTATTGAGATATCGCACGGTGTGTATAACCAGGGTGCCCAAATCAAAAGTGGACTGATGTCAAAAAGACTCAATAGTCATATGGCCAAAGTATAAATACATAGTGGTCATATGGCCAAAGTGTACCGTTAAGAAGTCACTAAATACTAAGAGGCCTAGCTGGAAAACTCCACTACAATAGTTATGCATAGGTATACATTTTAAATTTCAAAGTGTCATGCAGCGCAATATATCACATTCAATCGTGACTGAGGATAGTGATTGTTTAGTCTTAATGCAATGTCTTTTAGAGGAAAAGGTAGCAAAGTATAAAAAGGTCAAGTTACCAATAACTAGTTAAAAGATAGTGTGAGCGCATAGTGACTAAATGTAAACAGAATAGAAAAATCAAGATCACTGGATAAAACCAGACTAAATAGAAGGACTCACGCCTTGTAGGCTATTCAAGTTTTAAAAAATTCTAAAATAATGTGGCACTATAGCCCCCTTCAGATGAGTTTTTTAACAAAGGACGGGCCTGGGGATAGTGCAAACTGGGTTAGGGTCAGTGCTGATTAAATGTTAACATACAAAGTATATCAGAACCAATAATAGCCAAAAAATGGAATAGAACGGGATGCATAGAGTCAATAAGTAATAATACAATAGAAAAAGACACATAGAGATAAGCCTATGCTGTAACCAGCAAAATCAGTGAGGGGCATTAAAGTAGCTAAAAGGGTCCTATGTTAGACTTCTAAGATCTAAGAGTTCAGTACTCACAAGATGCTGTCTTAGTGGTAACAAATAATTTTTGCCTGTGCAAAGGATTACATTTTAAAGTTGGATATAACACTGGGGGTCAGTTCTAATACCATTCATATATATATAAACATAAAAGATGTTCCTCCTAAATATGATGTTACTAGGGAGTATAGACATCCATGCTAAATAAAGTCAAGAATAACAAACGGGTTGTTGATCATCAGTTTAACCCACAAAAGTAATGGAATTCATTGTCTTAACCCAAAAAATAATGGAATTCATTGTCCGTATTGTGGCCATCAGTGATTGTTCTCAAACGGCATATCCATTTTGCCTCAGTTTGTCTTGCGCTACCCTCTCGGGATGTTTTTCTTCTCCGCATACTGTTGTAGGGTAACCCCATCCCACCACCGTGCTAGTTCTCCTTTTTTTAAACATTCTAACTTCAAGAAACAAGATCGCAATCCTCCAAACTGTTGATCTATAGGTATCGATGGTGATGAGGTAAACCCTCTACCAAAAAGATCCAGTGCCAGTTCTTCCCTTCTGTTGTTAACTCTCGGCATGGTATAAATTCAGTCCCGAATGATGAGTGCAGTCAAGTCCAAAAACTATTTGAAGACCAACAGCATGAAACAATGGTGGACTAAAGAGACCGCACCTCAATCAAAGTTCCAAACAAATTGTGGTCATGTGCACTTCTTTTCCGGTACCTGCCGTTGTTTGGTAGCACTATCCAGCAGAAATAAATCGCAACTATAAATGGAAAGGTGCACCAAGAAAGAATTGTAGTCTGTAGAAATCCAATATATGTTTCAAAATATGTTTTATTCCTTCTTTAATTTGTGTTCATATATATATTATTCTTGTTTGTACAAAGGACATCCAACCACAAAGAACATCAGGGCTGTAAATATTATGCAAACAACAAAAATAAGACGCATTCAACTGGCACATTTTAGGACAATATAACTCTATGTACACAACAGAAAAGAAAAGAGAAAGCACAACATGGGATAACTTAACTAACATATAGTACATATATCAAAGCATTAAATACAGCAAAAGAACACAGAAACAATCCAACATGATAGTGCTTGAAAGCAAGAAGTCATTCTGAAAGACAAAAAAATATATAACGAAGACAAATCCAGGTTACACTACATTAAGCAGTCATTATCTGCATATACATTTCTTGTAGTCCATGAGGATCACATATATAATACAAAGAAGACTCAAACATGTGAGCAGTTGTTAGTCCACTACCCTCTGCCAGTGCTAGATGTTTAATAACTCTAGTAGGGTGGTACACCACTAGGACGTGTTATACAAAAAGATATTTAAATGAACCGTATCTGATCCATATAAGTCCCCAATCATCATAATATGGATTAATTCACTAAAACACGTTCCAAACCACAGAGTGATCCCATACATTATGAATGCTTATCCCCATAAAATGTATGAACGAAACATACTTCATAAAAGTTTTGTTCAAAGACCTCCCCCCTTTTAGAATAGAATCCTTAGGAGTATGTTTGATAGATGTTTAGTACAAATGAGTTGTATCTCTCTTATTCACAGAAATATTAAATTCAAACTAACTTTATAGTGTTGTCTGGAAGAGAAATTATAATCAGGGAAAACACAGTGATTATATAAATGTAGCATGAGCATATAATAAAATGCATACAGAGGGTCAGCAGTAATCCGCACATTGTATATAGGATAGAGCAACTGAAAAACAAGTAACGTGCACAGCCTCTTTATTGCCGAAGTCCACACAAAGCGACCCATCCATAGCTAGCTTAGTCATAGGTAATGAGGTCAAAACACACAAACTCGGAAAAATAAATAAACACCTTCAATAAAAAGTGCACCCAGTTAGAAAAAACATCATGCGCATTCAAACTTCAAGCCTTGTGTACACATTCATGTGAAAAACTTTAAATAATGGGTAAGTAGAAGCAGAAAGAAGCCACCCACTAACCGTAAGGTCTATAAGTGATAATATAACCGAAGGTTCTAGTGAATTCCATTCAATAACTAAATATGGATAAACAAACTTTTGAAGGACACACATACCTTGATAAGTATCCTCTTGCCTGTTCTAAGTTCAACAGGTATACGATTGCTCCCGGTGACATCACCCTTTTTAACATTAAGTTTGGAAAAAATGCCTCTATGACCATAAATTCAAAACAACTTCCAAAAGTAGGGAGAACCTCTTGCCTACTTTGCTGTTCAACTGACGAACTGGATTTCTCATAACTACTCTATTTTGCGGGTCAACATGCAAATCAGAGCATATTCAATTTGAAGAATAATCAATATTCAATTTAAACATTTCATTGGAAAAAGATTTTTACTTCATAGTTATTTCATTTTTCTTTGTTTTGATATATATAGATATCTCAGTTGAAGTACATGTATTTGTAACTATACTTTACATATTCATACTACGATAAGACACACAAAGGCGTTCTCTGACCTTTAACCCTTTCCTTTGGACCACGTATTTATTTAGTATCGAGGACAAGTAGACAATATCCCAATATATGAGTACAATGTAGTAGGACCCGTTGATTCCAATACACTGTTTATGTATAAGTGATTTGATTCATGCACTGTATATAGCTATTGCACTTTTTATGTTATGTGATGTCATCAGTGATGTCATTTGAGATGTCATCAGTGATGTCATCAGTGATGTCACTGACCATGCCATGAATGATGTAATATGTGACGTCATCAGCAGTGCATTGCGGGGGCGCGAGTTATAGTTAGCTCAACTAACTATAACGGCCGAATTTCTCTGGTTTTCTACAAGTGAAATGTCCAACTAACTATAACGTCCCTGAAACCTGTTGTTTTTTCAGTGAATTTCTAAGGTTTTCTAAATGCTAATGTCTAACTATAACGTCCCTGAAACCTATGGTTTTTTCAGTGAATATATATATATATTTTCACTAAAAAAAACAAAGGTTACAGGGACGTTATAGTTAGGTTCAGATTTTACATACATAAAACGATAGAATTTTGTTTTTGAAAGGCCGGTGGGTGGCCCTGTCCCCTTTCTCAACCACTCTGCATAGGGGCCTCCTGGCGTACAACTTGTTGGGGTAAGAAGTTCGCTTGACTGGTGAGGGTCCTTGGGGGCCAACAATACCTCATGTTACCTCAAGTCTCACACAGCAGGATTGCTGAGAGGTCATCGGAGGCCCCATCCCCTTTCTCCACCACTTTGCAAATGCGCCTCGTGGCGCATTACTGGTTGGGAGATGAAGTGCCTTTGGATGCTGAGGGTCCTTGGGGATCAACAACCCCTCCTGTTACCTCCAGTAAGTCCCACACTGTGGGATTGCTGAGAGCTCATCCAAGGCCCCACCCCCTTTCTCCAACACTCTGCAAACAGGCCTCCTGGTGTAGTGCTGGTTGGGGGATGAAGTTCCCTTGGATGTTGAGGATCCCTGGGGCCCAAGACCCCTCCTGTTACCTCCAGGAAGTCCCACACTGTAGGATTGCTGAGAGATCATCGGAGGCCCCGCCCCCTTTCTCCACCACTCTGCAAATGAGCCTCCTGGCACACAACTTGTAGGGGGATAAAGTCCCTTTGGATGCTGAGGGTCCTTGGGGGTTAAGAAGCCCTCCTGTTACCAGCAGTAGGTCCCACACAACAGGATTCCTGAAAGCTGGTCGGAGGCCCCATCCCCTTTCTCCATCACTCTGCAAATGCGCCTATTAGTTATAAAAACCATAGAAATTCACTTTAAAAAAAAGGTTTACAGGGACACTATAGTTAGGAAATAATTTTTAAAAAACAGAAATTTACTGAAAAAAACAAAGGTTTTAGGGCGTTATAGTTAGGAAATAGGATTATGAAAACCCTAGAAATTCACTGAAAAAATCAATGGTTACAGGGACATTATAGTTAGGCTCAGACTTCACTCGTACAAAAACATTGAAATTCAGCAGTTAAAGTAGCCTGACCTAACTATAACTTATTCCCCCATAATGCACTGCTTACGACTTCACATATTACATCACTCATGTCATGGTCAGTGACATCACTGATGACATCTCAAATTACATCACTGTTGACATCATCCACATAACCACTCTCACACCCCCATACAACCTCTCATGCGTACACTCACACACCCACACAACAACTCACATACCCATACACGACCCATACAAGTACAAACATCACCACTCATTCCTCCTTAGAGCTACTCATACACCCACTCACTCACTCATACAGCCACTCACACAACCATTCACTCACACATACAGCCACTCATACATCCAGTCACTCACCCACACAACCACTCAAACAGCCATATACTCAACCATACAGCAACTCGCACACAGACTTATTCACTGACACAGTCACTCACACACACACTCACACACACATACAGCCTCTCAACACAGCCACTCACCCATACAAGCACTCACACACTCACTCACATGCCCACACAATTACTTACATACCCATTCACAAATCGATACAAGCACTCCCATATCTGCTCATTCACCCATACAGTCATTCACACAGACATTCACTCTCCATTACAACCACTCACACGCCAACTCACCTAACCAAACACTCATTCAAACAGCCACTCACTCACCCTTAAAGCCACTGACACACCCACTCACTCACCAATGCAGCTACTCAGATACCTACTTATACACCCATTCACATGCCCAGAAAACCAACACTCACTCAGACACCCATACAACCACACAGATACCCACTCACAGACACATACAAGCACTGACACAACCACTCACACACCTACAGACCTAGTCAGAAATCCACTCGCTCACCCATATAGTTATTCATGCATGCACTCACACACCCATACAGCCACTGACACACCCACTCATACAGACAGTCACACACTAAGGGTGGGTGTAGTTGGCGGAGTACCACTACACGGAATTCTAACTCCGTGACCTCCGCTCTGCACCTCCGTTCCGTCTCATGCCAATTAATAAAGCAGAAACCACACATACCTTTGATAATATAGTCATCTCACAAAAGTGAAAATGAAAATACAGCAAGCAGTGAGAGAGGTGATGATTTTGGGGTCCTCCCTAACCTAGGGAGAGAACCAAGCAGATGCCTTGAACACAAAAAGCACACCATGCTGAATGATTCGGTGGTGGTCCCATCTTCCTAGGACCACCCCAAGCACAGTTATGGGCAAAAATACAATCCCAACCAAAGGCCCTGCAAAGCATTATGGGACGAGATTCTAGAGTGCAGTGAATATTATAGTATCCAATATCAAAACATTCCTCAAGGGGCAGGCTCTCCCGCTCAGCTGAGAGCTAATACTATAATATTCACTGCACTCTAGAATCTCGCCCCATAATGCTTTGTTCGGCCTTTGGTTGGCATTGTATTTTTGCCCATAACTTTGCTCGGGGTGGTCCTAGGAGAATGGGACCACCACAATTGTTGAGCATGATATGCTTTTTGTGTTCAAGGCATCTGCTTGGTCCTCCCCCTAGGTTAGGGGACCCCAAAATCATCACCTCTGTCATTGCCTGATATTTTTCAAAACTCACTTTTGTGAATTGGTCATATGCTTTTTAGCATGTAAAGGTAAAATTGTTTTATCATAGGGTTGTGGGTGCAATAGCTTATTCCAGAGTTTTTGCATGAATTCTGTGTTCGTGAAACTCCCCTCATCTCATCCCAATTAATAAAACAGAAATCTCACATACCTTTATTACAACAACAAATAACTATCTTTACATGCTAAAATGCATATAGTCATCTCACACAAGTGAAAAGTAAAATATAGCAAACAGTACCTTTAGTTAAACAACAAATAACTCTATCTTTACATGCTAAAATACATATAGTCATTTCAATAAAGCAAGCAGTGAGAGAGGTGATGATTTTGGGGTCCTCCCTAACCTAGGGAGAGAACCAAGCAGATGCCTTGAACACCAAGAGCACATCATGCTGAACGATTCGGTGGTGGTCCCATCCTCCTAGGACCACCCCAGGCACAATATTCACTGCACTCTGGAATCTCGCCCCATAATGCTTTGCTGGGCCTTTGGTTGGCATTGTATTTTTGCCCATAACTTTGCTTGGGGTGGTCCTAGGAGGATGGGACCACCACCGAATCGTTCATCATGATATGCTCTTTGTGTTCAAGGCATCTGCTTGGTCCTCCCCCTAGGTTAGGGGTGACCCCAAAATCATCACCTCTCTCAATGCCTCATATTTTTCAAAGTTCACTTTTGTGAATTGGTCATATGCTTTTTAGCATGTAAAGGTTAAGTTGTCTTATCAAAGAGTTGTGGGTGCAGTAGCTAACTCCGCTACGTGGCGGAGTTGGAATTTTTGCATAAATTCCGTGTTTTCAATGTAATGCGTAGTAAACAAATTTCCACAGCCTCCGCTAGCGGAGTGGAGTTCCTTGCCCACGGTTATCACACACCCATTCAGATAACATATGTTAGAGATAGAGTCACTCAGTAGCATAACTATAATACTAATCTAACTTTTGTAGTAGTTTAGTATATATGTTTAACACCCATAAACTCTTAAAAACACTAACACACACTTTACTGGGTGTGTGAGTTGCTGTATACGTGTATAAGTGGCTGTGTGACAAGCTGTGTGGGTGACTTAGTGGCTGTGTCAGTGGTTTTACTGCTGAGTGACGGGGTGTGTCAGTACCTGTATGGATGAGTGAGTGGCTGAGTGCGTGACTGTATGGGTGGGTAAGTGGGTGTGTGAGTGACTGTATGGGTGAGTGAGTGGGTATCTGAATGGCTGTATGAGTGAGTGACTGGGTGTGTAAGTGGCTGTATGGATGAGTGGGTGGCTGTTTGAGTGGGTGATTGGGTAAGTGAGTTGATGTATGAGTGGCTGTATCAGAGAGTGAGTGTCTGTGTGAATGGCTGTATGGGTGAGTGAGTGCCTGTGTGAGTGGTTGTATGGTTTTGTGAATGTGTATATAAGCGATTGTGTGGGTGTGTGAGTGAGTGTGTGGGTGGTTGTATGGGTGAATGAATGGCTCTGTTGAGAGGCTGTGTGGGTGATTAAGTGGGTGTGTGAGTAGCTGTATGGGTGAGTGCGTGGCTGTGTGAGAGGCTGTATGGGTGAGTGACTGGTTGTATGAGTAGCTATTGGTGAGTGAGTGGTTGTGTGAGTGGTTCGATGGATGAGAGAGTGGTTGTGTGAATACTTGTATGGGTCTGTGAATGGGTATGTGAGTGGTTGTGTGGGTGTGCGAATGCATGTATGAGAGGTTGTATGGGGGTGTGAATGGATGTGTGAGTGGTACTGTGGATGATGTAATCAGTGATGTCATTTGAGATGTCATCAGTGATGTCACTGACCATGTCATGGGTGATGTAATGTGTGAGGTCATAAGCAGTGCATTGCGGGGGTGTAAGTTATATTAGCTTAGGTAACTATAGCTGCTGAATTTCAATGGTCTTGTACGAGTAAAATCTGAGCCTAACTATTACGTCCCTGAAACCGTTGTTTTTTTCAGTGAAAATATATATATTCATATATATTTATATATATATATGGGTTCGTACACATTCATAGATGTAGACACACACACACACATATATATATATATATATATATATATATATATATAGAGAGAGAGGGAGAGAGAGAGGGGCGGGGAGGAGGGGAACCACAAAGATGCAGGGTAAATGTCCACAATGTAATGTCATGCTTTGTAAAGGTCAACACATGGTATTACGTGCACGGAAAAGGCATGCGTGGTAACATTGTGCAACCAATTTTTAAAGCTAATTAAAATTTTACCATGGTAGTTTTGACCTTTCGATTTAAATTTTAGCAAATCAGCAATAGTTTGCTGGCAAAATATGTAATATAAACAATTTTCAGACACCCCGTCTATAGATTCATTTTAAACTATCCATTTGTCGATAGTGTTTCCAAAACCAAACTGGGTGAGACCACCTAAAACCCCTTTTTGAACGGTATTTAAATGTTATTAAGAGTTGGCCAATTCGACATGCCTAAGCGTGTTAAAATGAATCTTTTACACATAATCACTATAACAAGAATGAGGTGGAGAACTCTGACTCATGTTCCTGGTACAAATGCTTTAAAATGTCCCCCTCTCCCTGCCCTTCTCTTGTCAAAAAAGTCCCCCATAGCTCACGTGGCTCGCGTTCTCCTCAACTTACCTTTCGCAGGTTAGGGAGCGAGGTTTATTTCTCGATACACACCCTTGGTGAGGTACCACCAAATCTAACAAGTGACAGCTTTTTATACCCTGCAGAACTTCGCTGAGCTCACAGGTGCTTGGCTAATTTATGTGATGCCAACCTCTGGTGTTAGGAACGAGAATCTATCACTCAATGGAGTGTCAAAATCTCCCCCAAATGACTGTATAAAGGTGAACATGTCTTATGCTTAAAATGAGGCTGAGCTGCAGACAAAGCCTTGAAAAGACCTCTCAGCTCATTAGGGAACAAAGTGATAAAAAAAAGTATTAATCAACTGAAGTGGAGGAAGAAATGGAAGTTCATAACAGCCAGTGGTGTTTAATGTACTCTTTAAAATGTGTTGTTCAGTCAGCAGAACTTGTCAAAAAATCTGCAGAAAACACAGGAGTGCAAAGCACTGCAGACATGAAAAGGACAGCACACTGTACACAAAGGGGGGGCTAATACTGGCTCAGGTGGGGGCGCTTTTGATTCTTACATAAGGTAACAGTTCTCTTTAAAACACCCCAGGAAATGACATGGCCCTAAAAAGTATACAGGAGGTTTTCATTCCCATACGTTGTCCCTTAAAGATCCTAAGGGCCAGATTTACAGAGCTCTCCGAGCACACAGCACCCCAAACCCTCGATCTGCATGGGTTATTTTGAGTCGGCTGCAGTGTCATTTTCCGACGGCGTTAGCCATCGGACAAACCCACTGTGATGGCCTGAAGGAGTAGCATATCAGACAAACCCACTCTGATGGCCTGAAGGAGTAGCATATCAGACAAACCCACTCTGATGGCCTGATGGAGTAATGTATCAGACAAACTTACTCTGATGGCCTGATGGAGTAATGTATCAGACAAAGCCACTCTGATGGCCTGACGGACGAGTATATCAGACAAACCTACTCTGATGGCCTGACGGACTAGCATATCAGACAAACCCACTCTGATGGCCTGATGGAGTAATGTATCAGACAAACCTACTCTGACGGCCTGAAGGAGTAGCATATCAGACAAACCTACTCTGACGGCCTGAAGGAGTAATGTATCAGACAAACCTACTCTGACGGCCTGAAGGAGTAGCATATCAGACAAACCTACTCTGATGGCCTGAAGGAGTAGTATATCAGACAAACCCACTCTGATGGCCTGAAGGAGTAGTATATCAGACAAACCTACTCTGATGGCTTACGGACGAGTATATCAGACAAACTTACTCTGATGGCCTGAAGGAGTAGTATATCAGACAAACCTACTCTGATGGCTGACGGACGAGTATATCAGACAAACCTACTCTGATGGCCTGAAGGACGAGTATATCAGACAAACCTACTCTGATGGCCTGACGGACTAGCATATCAGACAAACCCACTCCGATGGCCTGACGGAGTAGCATATCAGACAAACCCACTCTGATGGCCTGACGGAGTAGCATATCAGACAAACCTACTCTGATGGCCTGATGGAGTAGTATATCAGACAAACCCACTCTGATGGCCTGACGGAGTAATATATCAGACAAACCTACTCTGATGGCCTGACGGACTAGCATATCAGACAAACCTACTCTGATGGCCTGAAGGAGTAGTATATCAGACAAACCTACTCTGATGGCCTGAAGGAGTAGTATATCAGACAAACCTACTCTGATGGCCTGAAGGAAAAGTATATCAGACAAACCTACTCTGACGGCCTGAAGGACGAGTATATCAGACAAACCTACTCTGATGGCCTGACGGACTAGCATATCAGACAAACCCACTCTGATGGCCTGACAGAGTAGCATATCAGACAAACCTACTCTGATGGCCTGAAGGACGAGTATATCAGACAAACCTACTCTGATGGCCTGAAGGAGTAGTATATCAGACAAACCCACTCTGATGGCCTGACGGACTAGCATATCAGACAAACCTACTCTGACGGCCTGATGGAGTAATGTATCAGACAAACCTACTCTGATGGCCTGACGGAGTAGTATATCAGACAAACTTACTCTGATGGCCTGAAGGACGAGTATATCAGACAAACCCACTCTGATGGCCTGACGGACTAGCATATCAGACAAACCTACTCTGATGGCCTGACGGACTAGTATATCAGACACACCCACTCTGATGGCCTGACGGACTAGCATATCAGACAAACCTACTCTGATGGCCTGACGGGCTAGTATATCAGACACACCCACTCTGATGGCCTGACGGAGTAATGTATCAGACAAACCTACTCTGATGGCCTGAAGGAGTAGCATATCAGACAAACCTACTCTGACGGCCTGAAGGAGTAGCATATCAGACAAACCTACTCTGATGGCCTGATGGAGTAGCATATCAGACAAACCTACTCTGACGGCCTGATGGACTAGCATATCAGACATACCTACTCTGACGGCCTGAAGGAGTAGCATATCAGACAAACCTACTCTGACGGCCTGAAGGAGTAGCATATCAGACAAACCTACTCTGACGGCCTGAAGGACGAGTATATCAGACAAACCCACTCTGTTGGCCTGACGGAGTAGTATATCAGACAAACTTACTCTGATGGCCTGACGGACTAGTATATCAGACAAACTTACTCTGATGGCCTGAAGGACGAGTATATCAGACAAACTTACTCTGATGGCCTGAAGGACGAGTATATCAGACAAACTTACTCTGATGGCCTGAAGGACGAGTATATCAGACAAACCCACTCTGTTGGCCTGACGGAGTTATGTATCAGACAAACCTACTCTGATGGCCTGACGGGCTAGTATATCAGACACACCCACTCTGATGGCCTGACGGAGTAATGTATCAGACAAACCTACTCTGATGGCCTGAAGGAGTAGCATATCAGACAAACCTACTCTGACGGCCTGAAGGAGTAGCATATCAGACAAACCTACTCTGATGGCCTGATGGAGTAGCATATCAGACAAACCTACTCTGACGGCCTGATGGACTAGCATATCAGACATACCTACTCTGACGGCCTGAAGGAGTAGCATATCAGACAAACCTACTCTGACGGCCTGAAGGAGTAGCATATCAGACAAACCTACTCTGACGGCCTGAAGGACGAGTATATCAGACAAACCCACTCTGTTGGCCTGACGGAGTAGTATATCAGACAAACTTACTCTGATGGCCTGACGGACTAGTATATCAGACAAACTTACTCTGATGGCCTGAAGGACGAGTATATCAGACAAACCTACTCTGACGGCCTGAAGGACGAGTATATCAGACAAACCCACTCTGTTGGCCTGACGGAGTAGCATATCAGACAAACCCACTCTGATGGCCTCAAGGACTAGCATATCAGACAAACTTACTCTGTTGGCCTGACGGAGTAGCATATCAGACAAACCCACTCTGATGGCCTGACGGAGTAGCATATCAGACAAACCCACTCTGATGGCCTGAAGGAGTAGCATATCAGACAAAGCCACTCTGATGGCCTGACGGAGTAGCATATCAGACAAACCCACTCTGATGGCCTGACGGAGTAGCATATCAGACAAACCCACTCTGATGGCCTGAAGGAGTAGCATATCAGACAAACCCACTCTGATGGCCTGACGGAGTAGTATATCAGACAAACCCACTCTGATGGCCTGACGGAGTAGTATATCAGACAAACCCACTCTGTTGGCCTGATGGACGAGTATATCAGACAAACCCACTCTGATGGCCTGATGGAGTAGCATATCAGACAAACCCACTCTGTTGGCCTGATGGAGTAGCATATCAGACAAACCCACTCTGATGGCCTCAAGGACTAGCATATCAGACAAACCCACTCTGACGACCTGACGGAGTAGCATATCAGACAAATCCACTCTGATGGCCTGACGGAGTAGCATATCAGACAAACCCACTCTGATGGCCTGACGGAGTAGTATATCAGACAAACCTACTCTGACGGCCTGATGGACGAGTATATCAGACAAACCCACTCTGATGGCCTGACGGAGTAGTATATCAGACAAACCTACTCTGACGGCCTGATGGACGAGTATATCAGACAAACCCACTCTGATGGCCTGATGGAGTAATATATCAGACAAACCTACTCTGACGGCCTGATGGACGAGTATATCAGACAAACCCACTCTGATGGCCTGATGGAGTAGCATATCAGACAAACCCACTCTGTTGGCCTGATGGAGTAGCATATCAGACAAACCCACTCTGATGGCCTGAAGGAGTAGCATATCAGACAAACCCACTCTGATGGCCTGACGGAGTAGCATATCAGACAAACCCACTCTGATGGCCTGAAGGAGTAGCATATCAGACAAACCCACTCTGATGGCCTGAAGGAGTAGCATATCAGACAAAGCCACTCTGATGGCCTGACGGAGTAGCATATCAGACAAACCCACTCTGATGGCCTGACGGAGTAGCATATCAGACAAACCCACTCTGATGGCCTGATGGAGTAGTATATCAGACAAACCCACTCTGATGGCCTCAAGGACGAGTATATCAGACAAACCCACTCTGATGGCCTGAAGGAGTAGTATATCAGACAAACCTACTCTGACGGCCTGATGGACGAGTATATCAGACAAACCCACTCTGATGGCCTGATGGAGTAATATATCAGACAAACCTACTCTGACGGCCTGATGGACGAGTATATCAGACAAACCCACTCTGATGGCCTGATGGAGTAGCATATCAGACAAACCCACTCTGTTGGCCTGATGGAGTAGCATATCAGACAAACCCACTCTGATGGCCTCAAGGACTAGCATATCAGACAAACCCACTCTGACGACCTGACGGAGTAGCATATCAGACAAATCCACTCTGATGGCCTGACGGAGTAGCATATCAGACAAACCCACTCTGATGGCCTGACGGAGTAGCATATCAGACAAACCCACTCTGATGGCCTGAAGGAGTAGTATATCAGACAAACCCACTCTGATGGCCTGATGGACGAGTATATCAGACAAACCTACTCTGACGGCCTGATGGACGAGTATATCAGACAAACCCACTCTGATGGCCTGAAGGAGTAGTATATCAGACAAACCCACTCTGATGGCCTGAAGGAGTAGTATATCAGACAAACCTACTCTGACGGCCTGATGGACGAGTATATCAGACAAACCCACTCTGATGGCCTGATGGAGTAGTATATCAGACAAACCTACTCTGATGGCCTGATGGAGTAATATATCAGACAAACCCACTCTGACGGCCTGACGGACTAGCATATCAGACAAACCCACTCTGATGGCCTGATGGACGAGTATATCAGACAAACCCACTCTGATGGCCTGACGGACTAGCATATCAGACAAACCCACTCTGATGGCCTGACGGAGTAGCATATCAGACAAACCCACTCTGTTGGCCTGACGGACTAGCATATCAGACAAACCCACTCTGATGGCCTGATGGACGAGTATATCAGACAAACCCACTCTGATGGCCTGACGGACTAGCATATCAGACAAACCCACTCTGACGACCTGACGGAGTAGCATATCAGACAAACCCACTCTGATGGCCTGATGGACGAGTATATCAGACAAACCTACTCTGATGGCCTGAAGGACGAGTATATCAGACAAACCCACTCTGATGGCCTGACGGACTAGCATATCAGACAAACCTACTCTGACGGCCTGATGGACGAGTATATCAGACAAACCCACTCTGATGGCCTGACGGAGTAGCATATCAGACAAACCTACTCTGACGGCCTGATGGACGAGTATATCAGACAAACCCACTCTGATTGCCTGATGGAGTAATATATTAGACAAACCTACTCTGACGGCCTGAAGGACGAGTATATCAGACAAACCCACTCTGATGGCTTACGGACGAGTATATCAGACAAACTTACTCTGATGGCCTGACGGACGAGTATGTCAGACAAACTTACTCTGATGGCCTGACGGACGAGTATATCAGACAAACTTACTCTGATGGCCTGACGGACGAGTATGTCAGACAAACTTACTCTGATGGCCTGACGGACGAGTATGTCAGACAAACTTACTCTGACGGCCTGAAGGACGAGTATATCAGACAAACCCACTCTGATGGCCTGATGGACGAGTATATCAGACAAACTTACTCTGATGGCCTGACGGACGAGTATGTCAGACAAACTTACTCTGACGGCCTGACGGACGAGTATATCAGACAAACCCACTCTGATGGCGTGATGGAGTAGCATATCAGACAAACCCACTCTGATGGCCTGAAGGAGTAGTATATCAGACAAACCTACTCTGACGGCCTGACGGAGTGGGGCACGTTATATGAACAAACTCCAACGTGGGGCTCTTGGTAACAAAATAGAATCGTCTTTGAATAAATCAGGGAAACCCACGCTGAATGTATTATTTCGGCAGCCTATTAGAATGTTCTCATTTGAATTGCATAAAACAGACACTGAGACTGGAAAGGTTTCTATTGCTGTTGTGTGTTCTCCTCCAATACAAATGTGAATAATAGTGTGACTCATACAAAGTGCAGATGACGCGGTGCCTAAGTGTGTGTATAAACATAAAAATATATACAAAAGATACAAAAGATACAAGAAATCGCCTTTGGTTCGTAGGTCAAGTTGTACAAACAAGCATGTGTGTACAGCAGAGCACAATGCGGATCACAAATCATCACAGAACCAGTGGAGATGTAGGTCAGCGGGGTTGGGGCCATTGGAGTAAGGGCATCAGACCATGCCACAATTCAAAGCAGACGTGCTGTGCTTATTTAATGTCTGTCACTGCCACGTAAAACCTGGTGGATATAAACAGAAAAAGAAATAATGACCTCAGATCGTGGAAAAAGGCTCCATGGGTGTGCTGTGGGGGGGATTAATTTTTTTGTTTTTTCAGAAATAAACTCTCAATTTTGTTTCCGAAAAACAAACAAGTTAGGTATGCAGCTGCTTAAAGACATGTAAACGCACCGAGATTGTCACCAGGTCACAGGTAGACTCAAAATATGGAGGCCTTCTGTCTGTCAGAGTGGTGGACGTTATGTACTCCACCACCCTGATGGAAGGAGTAAAGACTGCTCAGGGGTAAATCAGCCCCTAAGTCTGTAACACCACTGTTTGGAGACCAGCGGGGCCAACACAGCCTTCCATCTTTCTAAGGTCCATAAAAAAAGTATCACTGCGTTAAATAATCATAATTTCACTTATTATCTCCTAAAGAGACGTTTCCAAACTGTGGTAGAGGTGGAAAGGTTTGACAACACGTGATGTGAGGTACAAGAAACAGAAAAAGACCTTTCGTGCTTCTTTTAAGCAGATCCTGCCACCGTGTGATCTTATGCACTAGAGAGAGATTAGTTAACACAAGAGACAGACTTTCCAACTGCTTCTTCCTGGGCTCCAGGCTTCTTTGCTTCGCCACTGTTGAAACACCAATAACATCTTTTGAACTGAAAGAAAAGATATGCAGGGGGTGAGGTGTGCGCAGGGGTGGACTGCCTGCCCCCACCACAGCATGCAGCTACCAGCTAAGGGGTGACCTGCTGCAAAAGGCAGAATCAGTGCCCTGCCACTGCCTGTGTCTTAAGGAAGCAGGAAGAGTGGCCCCCTTCTCCTAGACTGTGATATGAAAGAGCCATAACCACTCAAATTACTTTCATATTTCACTATACTAATTCACCACTAACACTGTACCGCTCAAATTACTTTCATATTTTCACCATACTAATTCGCCACTAATCCTTTATGGGTTCCGTATTAGCGTGCTACTCACTGAAAAAGCGCTTCGACGCCTCGTCAGGGATAGTAAGCGCTATATAAATGCAATTACAATACAATACAATAATTGGGGTGCAGAGGGGCTTCACATCTCTGATGCTGCTGCACCGGTGATGGGTACTCCCCTGAGCTAAATGCTCATCAAATGCAACAAGTGGCGCCCTTGTGAATTCGGTGGTGAGCAGAAACACAAGGGCTGGGTGAAAAAATAAGTATTTGAGCACAAAAAATAAGGCGACGAATGAAAACATAAGGGACTCACGGGAATAGTGCGCCTGTGAGCCAGGCCCGGGTTAGAGAGGGGTAAAGGCAGCAATCTCACAATTTTAATACTTGCAGGTGACCGCCGGCTGAAGCACTGCTGCGCAACAGCTCCCTCTAGTGTTTATTTTTAGCATCACACCAGCTTCTTGCAATTTCATCCAGGTGGGACTGTTCGCTCCGCCTGAGGTAGATTTTCCACGAGCAACACAGGACGTTAAAGTTGTCATTTTAAACAGCTGTGCACAACACTTCACAATGGTTCATTTTAACTGCACGTTTCCTGTTTTTACCCATCAAGGACATGTTTTAACCAATCTGGAGTACAATTAAAAACATATTTTCATATTTATATTCATATTTGTTAACTAAATATATAATCTTACAGGGAAAGATTGTTAACGAATAAAGTTAGGGGGGTGTGAGTGTGAGTTTTTCCAAGAAGTGACATAGTATGTCCACTTCAAAAGAACAGGTGGAGCGCTGGGGTTGCTAGTGAAGTAGGTCATGGGTGGAATTTGTAGATAACAGGGCTAGGCGCATTACTCCCTCCCCCCCCCAATACAAAGAAGGTAAATACCCCCCCTTCCTCATTCATTGTGCCCATCCCTCACTTGCCCCCTAAAGAACCACTTTCCTCTGCACAATCTTTTCTGTACAGCATCCCCCGCCACGTCACACAAACATTCCCACACACACACACGTGTCGGGGCCCAGGAGTCCATGCGACTAGCTGTGATAGTGATTGTGATACTAAACATGCAAAAAGAACAGATGAAGGACGGAACGCTGAATCAATCAAACACTCACCCCCAGTCATAGATCTGGTTAAATTCATCGTTTTTTTGCACACCACGCCATTGCAGTTTAGACCCAGCCATATGCAAATCAGTCTTGACCCTGTTCCCCATGGGAACAGTCCAGCCCAAACTGCCAGGCCAGGTCCTCCCTGGACCAGAAACAAGCATCCTAGGACCGGTTTCGGGGTTTCACCCCTCATCAGCCAGGATAGCTTGAATCTGGTGGCGTAGCGAGCACGGAACCCACGTCTGGGCATACCCTTACCACTTAGGGCGACAAATGCAAAAAGAACAGATGATGGACGGAATGCTGAATCAATCAAACATTCACCCCCAGTCACAGATATGGGTTAAATCCATTGTTTTTTGCACGCCACGCCATTCCAGTTTAGACCCAGCCATATGCAAATCAGTCTTGACCCTGTTCCCCATGGGAGCAGTCCAGCCCGAACTGCCAGGCCAGTGTTCTATGATACTAAACATGGACACCATTTAGTGGTAGCCAGAGGTCGCTGATGCAACCCCTGGCCTGCCCCTTGCGACCCGTGGCAATGCCTTTGAGACCCCTGGCCTCAGATGTGTCAAAATCACTGCCAAAAAAACAGGGGCAGCTCTGCATTCCTTAGTTACTGCCAGTTTTTCATTATACTTATAGTGAATAATATTCTACTATTCACTATTAATGTAAAACATTGGTTCCAATGGCACTGTGATCCCGGAACCTACAGGCGAAACCAGTCCTCGGTTGCTTGTATTCCGGTTCAGGAAAGACCTGGCTTGGCAATGAGGGCTGGACTGTTCCTATTGGAGTAGGGTCAAGACTGATTTGCATATAGCTGGGTCCAAACTGAGGTGGAGTGTGTGCAAAATATCAATGGATTGGGATGTGGTCCGAGTGATTATCAGTGCTGAAATTTATTCATGCATTCCACCCATCACTGTTTTGTAAACTTATTGTGTAAAGTAGAAGGTAATGCACACCACCGGTATCGGGTTGCCTTGCTCCACTCAAGAGATGATGTCAAGATGAAGAACACTTCACAGTCCACTGGTGCCTTGTCATCTGCCCCCCCCCCTCTAGAGGCACAGTGCAGACGGAAAAGCCATCACACCCCACTGGTGCTGTGTCTCTTTACACCACTCAAGAGATGCTGTCAGGAAAGAGAAGACCTCACATCCCACTGGTGCCCTGTCACCTGGTAGTCTCAAGAGATGCAGTCAAGAATGAGAACGTATCACATCCCACCAGTGCTGTATCACCTGGTATCCCTCAGGAGACACATGCAGGAAGGAGACTACATCACACCCCAGGGGTGCCCTATCAGCTTGCTCCACTTAAGAGATGCTGGCAAGGACAAGCTGCTCAGCCCACTGGTGTTGTGTCCCCTTGCACCCGTCAAGAGGCAGAATGAAGAAGAGGGGGATATGGCCTTTCCAACGTGGGCAGAGCCACGTGTGCCATTTCCCCGCAAGCTCAACCACGCATGCCTTAACCACGCAAATACCTTAGCCACGCATATGCATGGTTAAGGCAGTGCACGGCCTAGATGCTGGTATGGGCGGGCCCAGGAACAGAAAGGATCGGGAGAAGACGCGGTGAAGTAAGTGGGGCTGGGGCTGAGTTTTGTGGGGGCAAGGATAGTTTTTAAGGGTTGGGGCAGTGTCTCTTTACACCACTCAAGAGATACTGTCAGGAAAGAGATGAACTCACACCCCACCGGTGCCCTGTCACCTTGTGGTCTCAAGAGATGCTGTCAAGAATGAGAACGCTTCACATCCCACCAGTGCTGTATCACCTGGTAGCCCTCAGGAGACACGTGAAGGAAGGAGAAATTCTCACACCCCACTGGTGCTCTATCAGCTTGTTCCACCTAAGAGATGCTGTCAAGGACAAGCAGCTCACCCCACCGGTGTTGTGTCACCTTGCATCTGCCAAGAGGCAGAATGAAGAAGAGGGGGGGAACGGCCTTTACAATGCAGGCAGAGCCACGCTTGCCATTTCCCCGCAAGCTCAACCATGCATGCCTTAACCACGCATACGCCTTAAGCACGCAAAAGTGTGGTTAAGGCAGTGCGCAGTCTAGATGTTGGGATGGGCGGGCCCAGGAACAGAAAGGATCAGGAGAGGACGAGGTGAGGTAAGTGGGGCTGGGGCCATGTTTTAGAGGTTGGGGAGTACGTTTTTAGGGCTCAGGGGGGTGTCGGGTAGTTTTTAGAGCTCAGAGGGGGTCACGGTAGTTTTTAGGGCTCGGGGTCAGGGTAGTGTTTAGGCCTCAGGGGGGAAGTCGGGTAGTGTTTAGGGCTCGCGGTCGGGGTAGTGTTCAGGGCAGGGTAGTTTTCAGGGCTCGGGAGGGTTGGGGTAGTGTTTGGAACTTGAGGGGTTGGGGTAGTGTTTAGGGCTCAGTGGGGGTCGGGGTAGTGTTTAGGGCTCAGGGGGGTCGGGGTAGTGTTTAGGGCTCAGGGTGGGGTCAGGGTAGTGTTTAGGGCTCAGGGTGGGGTCGGGTAGTGTTTAGGGCTCAGGGTGGGGTCGGGGTAGTGATGGAGCAATTACTCATACATGAGACTTGCTCGGAAGCAATCTTCTCGTTTAACTCACTAACGAATTACTAACAACGTGTTTTGTGATTAATAATACGCATTTCCTTTACACACGGGAGAAAGTGAAGCTTGTCTATGTGTTTACTAACTGCAATAACATGAACGCAGGACTAAGACGCATTCTAACACGGGATCTTTACTGCGCATGCGTCTACTACATCTACGTAGTATGGTGTGCTGACGCTTGGAGGGAAATTCTGGCGCTTGCGCAAAGAACTATAAAATGGCCGCTTGAAAGCTCACATGCATGGCACCTGCTTGCAGGAATTAGAAAAAGAAGTTTTATACTAACGCAAATGCAGAAAGGGAAATAATAAATGGCATGGGCTAGAGTAGAGGTTGGTGGTATACAGTGAAATCATTTATTTTTGAGAATAACATTCTTCCTTTTGACTTTATTATTAGTGCGTATTTGGGCCTGTCAAATTTGTCTGAGTCAAGCAGACTGACGTTGCGCGACGCATGCGCCCTGCTATGGAAGTTTGAAAGGATGACTAAGGACTTGTCACACGTCCAAGGTCGGCGAAGATGTGCCCTGGGAACATGAGGGTGAAGAGTCCATATGAAGGAACTGTATTCAGGAAATCGTTACATTTGTATTAATAAAGTTTAAAGATGTATGGGAAAGAAAGGGCGGAATAAAAGTTTGAGGGGAGGAGTTGGAAACAATGAATCAAAGAAATAAATGAAATATAAGTGTGGTGTGATGATCATCCCCCCCTCGCCTGTCCAATCAGAAGTTAGTATTTTGTAAGATTGAAACATTAATGGGTGGTACATGGTAATAGAAAGGTATAATTGAGGTAGTTTAGTTAGTTAAGCTAGTGAAGAGCGGGCAGAGAGCTAAGCTTGTTGGGAGCGGAAGCAGCAGAAACAATTCGGAGCTTGGGATGCTGTCAGTGATGAGGGTGGTGCTGATGCTCTGAAATGCTGATGAAGAAATCGAATGCTGAACCATCTACTTAATTTGGGTGGGTTAGAAAGAAGATCGCGGAAGAACCACGAGGAGGAAGAGAGTGTCAGAGAGGGGTGCGACGCAGTCGTCGGTAACTAGAGAGGTGAAGTATCCTGTCCTGATTCCTGTCCTGAAGCCTTTGTCTCCTGATCTGTCCTGGGGACCCTTACCAGCCCTTTGGCCAGGGGGTTGGTCTTCACACCATACTTGGTAACTATAGATTCATCGTCTTGATAAATGCTCTTCTCTCTCTATCCTTTTCTTTCTGAGCATAGTTATTGTGTGGATCTGAATTGTTGATGTCTATTGAAACTTGATTGAATTGGCACTCTTGCGAATGAGGGTGTTTGTACTGAAACGTTTTTGAGATGGTTCACAACCAATTAATTTAGATAAAGATCTTTAAAATTTTATCGAGTCAGTGATTATTTTTAGCAAGAAATGTTTAATCAAGTCATGTTAATTATCACCATCAACTAGCTTTACCTAACTGGTCCATTGACCAGAGGAAAGAACTATTCAAATAGAGAAAGGTTTAGTTAGAGGAGTAATAACTAGATCTTGAGGTATGAAAATTATAAAACTAAAAAGTTCCAGCGGTCTACCTGCTGTTTAGTGAGAGAGAGTTATATGGGCCCAGGTGAGTATATGGTAGTGGAGTATCTGTTGCTAGTATGCCGCTGGATCAGTAGTGTTTAGGGCTCAGGGGGTCAAGTTAGTGTTTAGGGCTCAGGGGGGTCAGGGTAGCTTTTAAGGATCAGCGCAGGGGGTTGGAGTGTGATCTTTTCCACACATCCCTTTACCAGTCATGCCTTTACCACGAAATTCCATGGTAAAGGCATGTGTGGTAAGGAATGCGTTGTTTAGGCGCATTCGTTGTTTGGGCGCGTAGTAGAGGCATGTGTGGTTTAGCCATGCGTGCCTCTGTCATACAACCGAAGAGGGAGACATCTCATCCCACCAGTGCCCTATCTCCTATCAGCTCCCAGGAAACACATGAAACTCTCTAGTAACACATTGCCAAGAAATTCAGGGCATCATTGTGCCAGCTCTCTCCACTTAAGAAAATGCAAACATCCCTCCCAGAAACTGACTTCAGAACTGCTTCAGACCTCGTGCACCTGGATGGCAGTAAAACCCTGCCCCACCACCTACCAGACTCCACAAAGGCCCCCATAAGGGGAGTCTATTGACCACAGTATTTCTCATCCAGGCTCTGAAGAAATATGATCACATCCTACTTGTCCACATACCGATCCTGAGGAAACACCACTGGCTCCACTTGCCGGCCCGCACCACATTCAAAACCAGCTGCCTCATCTACAAAGCCATCATGGCAAGCATTCTCAATTATTTTCCAGGCAAGCTCACCCCTCCAGTAGCTCCTGCACCACCCATTGAGAGGCCACCATCAGACTGAAGACAAAGAGGTGCAGACCAAAAACAAAAGTCAGATATCACTATACTAATCTTCTGTCCACCTTTCAAAAGCCTTGTCCCCAGACACCGCAGTTTATAAATGTTTTACACATTGACAGCATTTCATGTTGTGCAAATGTCACCTTTTCCATGTCGCAATCATGCAAAGTCGTTTTCCAAACTAATTAAATGCTTTGTAGGGGGGAAAAGACTTTGAGTGCAATCAATGATGATGCTCATCAAGGGAACAAATGCATCAAGAACGCTAATTAATTAGGGTAATAACTGAGATCTCACTTCATAAACGAAGAGCAGCCTGCCATCTTTATGGAGCTGAGGTGACAGCACAGAGGTTACTCGATGATATTTGAAAAAACATGAATCCAGTGGTGAAGCCGATGATGGTTATTATATTATTAGTAGTAGTACTATTAGTATTGTTATGTCTCGATTTTATCAACTTCTTGTTCTAATATCATTCTTCCTAGTTCTTCACTTGGAGAGTGGACGGGACCCTACTGTCGCTCCAGGGTAGTGGGGATGGTTGGTTGGGAGCAGGGACGTATCCTCAGGGCGGGTGTTTGGGGTGCCACACCCCCAATAGATCTATTTTGTGGTAAATAGCTGGGTACAGCTGCTTTCAGTCGGGTATGGTGAGGTGGCCCGGAATTTCCAGGAATATTTACATACACGCAGACAAAAAACGTACACACACGTTCCCTTTCTCTGTTTTGAAAGTCTTCAAAGATGTTAGTTATTTTACAAAATATTGTATTTTCTCTCACTTAGTATCCTTACCAATCTGTCTTCCTCTCCCTTTTCATTGGCCCTTAAATCCCCATCATGCACCCTGCTTGTCATATAATGCATTTTAAAATGATATGCCGAAGTAATTGTTGGAAAATCTGACACAGCCCATGAGTGGCGTGTGGGCCCGCCCCATCCGGGGCTTATGAATAGAAGCCCATGAGTGGCGTGTGGGCCTGACCTGTTCAGTGTTTGTCAACGGAAGCCTGTGAGTGGCGTATGGGGCCGCCCCATCCGGTGCTTGTGAATGGAAGCCCGTGAGTGGCGTGTGGGCCTGTCCCATCCGGTGCTTGTGAATGGAAGCCCGTGAGTGGCGTGTGGGCCTGTCCCATCCGGTGCTTGTGAATGGAAGCCCGTGAGTGGCGTGTAGGCCTGCCTCATCCGGTGCTTGTGAATGGAAGCCCATGAGTGGCGTGTGATGCGACTACAAGTGAACGAGGAGCAGAAGAGGTGGGTTTTACGCCCGTGCCTGAACTCGTGAAGTCTTGGCTCTAACTATGGTGTTTTCAGGTAATCAATCTGTGATTTGGAAGCTCACAAATGCAGCAAAAAGTCCATAAGGGTTGGATTCACAGACATTCTGCTCCAATATAGTGTGTCTCAGACAGTAGCCTAACAATTTGCAATGAGTCCTGCTACAAGCAACAAAAATGCCTCCTGACCCCAATTGGGGTAGGCAAAGGCACAAATGAGGTACAATCGGTCCCTTACACCTCCGAGTGTAATTGAAACTGCACCTGAGACCCTGTGATTTACTCCTGACTTACTGGGCTTCAGTTGTGGGGGCTGGGATTGTATGCCTCTGAGGCCATCTGCTCTGAAACTGGGCCAAGTCCAACCCCCTTCAGCACTATTTCTCAGTGGCAGGGATGGCGAGCAGCCACAGGCTTGTCAGGGATGTAAAGTGGGGGTTGCACAAACTCACAACTCAACAACCACCCAGGAGCGCAATAACTGATTGTCCAACCGGTGCTTTATTTTGAAAAGAAAATTAATACACATACTTAAAATGAAACACCACATAGGTAATATTAGTAGGTACAATACATATACTGGCACCTTGGAGACTGTGCCTTGGGATACTAACCACCGAATCCCTTTACCCAGGTGTCCCTCTTTGCTTGACTCTAGGCAGAGGTGTGGTGCAGCGGCCAGGGCAGCTGACTTCGGAGCACAGGGCTCACGGTTCGGACCCCGGCTCCGGCGGCAGCTCAGCTCAGCACCATGTGACTCTGGGCAATAGCTCACTTAATTTCCACTCTGGCCCCTAGCGCCTTGAGACCCGTAAGGGTGAGTAGCTGCGCTATATAAAAACGGACTTACTTTACAGATTAGGATGTTTGTGCGGTACACATCAAGGCTCAGGTGCAGATTACTTATTACGCTCAGCTCAGTTCAGTGCTCTTGTTACAGTCTCAACACAAAGCAGGTCTCCATGGTCTCTCTGCGGCCACCAGGGGACCCGGCAACATACGTCTCCGCTCACTCTCTCACTTTTGAAACGAGATTTGCAGTTAGCAAGAGCAGCCCTCGATCCAGGTAGGCTGTGGCTGAATTGGACAGCGGTAGTCCACGCTTGAAGTCCTTCAGCGAACACAGCACCTCTGTGTTGGTGGGGCCTACAGCAGGCATAGGACCTGCTTCTGGGTCGCATAGTGATGTATAGCAGGTGGGCCGCCATGTGGTTGGGGGTCACAGCAGCACAATAACATACTTTTGGTGTGTAGCAGTGGTGACTGCCAATCGCACAGTTCTTGGTCAAGGTGGCGAAGACTGCCATGGCCACAGTTAGTGTTCGTGGTGGTAAAGTCTGCCTCAGGCACAGTTCTTGGTCACTACAGTGAAGTAGCGTGAACGAAGAGCTGTGTGTTTTCTACACCTGGCTATCAACAGTGACGATGAACGGTGATCAGTGGAAAGACAAAAAGCTGATCTCACATGAAGAGTCATTTTCACATCAAACAAGAGAGAAAGCACCCTCCCCTTCACCCCCTAGCTCCCCCCTCACCCCCTTCTTTCAAATGGCAGTGCTACGGGAAGGCTAATCCACTGCTCCTCTCAGAAAAATGCCTAATTGAATTTGTAAGAAGCCTTGTCTCCTCTCGCCCAGTTCAGTGTCCGGGTCTCCTCCTTCCGGCTTCAGGAATGTCAGCAATATACTGCCTGGGAAAGCGACCTCACTGTAACAAAGTGGCACTCATTAATGATAAGAAGTCAGAAGTAGTTGAAAACGAAGGTTTATTCCTTGGAAAGATTCCATCCATCAATCCCCTCCAGCTGTCAGCAGGATCTCCTATCAACTGACCATCTGACATTCCCTTTGACATCATCTCATTCTACTCCCATGGCAATAGGAACATTAACCACAAATACCACACATCTCTCTTCTTCACATAGATAACTCCAACAATATCGCAAAGGCAAAAAGAAAACAAAGAAAAATGCTAAAAGGTATTACAAATATAACAAAAAATGCATTTCATACAGAAAAGTTTCAACTCACAATTCACAGGTTGACGAGGCACAAATATAGGAAATTACACCAACCTTACCATCCCTCAAAAATGTAGTTTAATTCACATATTCACTCAAATACGCAGGTGGTGTGGTTTTTCTCACAGACCTCCTAATAGACCTACCTGCAGAACCAAGTCCCACAGTACTTTTGCAGATGCCATCAACAACATCTGAGGCCCCTCATTAAACAGAACACCCTGAATTATAGCATCTCTGAGTACAACAACTCTGTTTAAATTCCACTTGCAATTGTCACTGGTTTTGACAGCGTTATTGAACACTTTGATGACCTTCATGGGTTTTAAAAACCCTGCAAAACATCCTCTCATAGATGTTTTTTTAACTAAAACCCAGTTTCCCACCTTGACCTCCGTTCTTTTAACACGCTTTCTTAAATCAAAATGTTTCTTACAAGCTTCGATTTTCTTTGCCTCTGTCAGCCTCCAATCACACCCCTCATTAGCTCCATCACAACCTGCTTGCATATCACTGACCCATGTAGGTGGTACGAAAGTGTTAGCCCACCTCCCCCTGAATAATTCAAAAGGAGTTTTCTTAGTAACAGCATGGGGAGACACCCCATATACCTCCACCTTCTTGATGATTTCTTTCCTCCAGTCTAAGCCATCACTCTTGGCCATGTCTATGGTTTCTTTCTGCACATGATTGAAACATTCCACCATGCCATTGGTTTCTGGGTGATATAGTGAGCATTTTTTATGCATAATCCCATGTTCACCCAAAAACTGTTCCATCTCTCTAGAAACCAACTGTACCCCATTATCTGTAAGAATGATGTCAGGAATCCCCTCTCTTCCAAAAAGCTCTTCCAAAAATCGTTTCACATGTTTAGTTTCAATACCATGTGTGATAGCTATTTCAGGCCACCTGGAAAACAAATCAACAAGAACTATAATATACAAATCACTTCCTGAAGTGCGAATAGGCCCCACTATATCCAGGCCAACTTCTTTCCATGGACCATTGGGGCGCTCTCTTACTACCATAGGTTGTACCTTGGGCTTGGCCACTTTCTCACTCAATGCACATCGAACACAATCTCTGATGATTCTTTCCACATGTATATTCATTCCTGGCCACCAGTAAGTCAACCTAAGTCTCTCTTTCGTTTTGGACATCCCTTTATGACCTACATGTGCTAAGCGGATAAGTTCCTCCCTGAGAGATACCGGAGGAACCAATCTCGTGTCTCTGACCAAAAACCCTTGCTGCTCTGACAATTCATCCCTAACATGCCAAAATGTTTCAGATTCCACATCTCCTTTAGGTTTGATCCTCCAAACTCTCTTCACCCAATCCATTACTCTGGCAATTCCTTGATCAGAGACAAGAGCCTCAGGCCACCATTCCTCCGTGATGCTACCTCCACCCATCACACAAACCATCTCCTCATCATGTTCTCCATCATCAGAAAAATTATTTTCATCCACATCCACCAAACGGGATAATGCATCCATCCTCATCGCCAGTGTAACAAAGTGGCACTCATTAATGATAAGAAGCCAGAAGTAGTTGAAAACAAAGGTTTATTCCTTGGAAAGATCCCACCCATCAATCCCCTCCAGCTGTCAGCAGGATCTCCTCTCAACTGACCATCTGACATTCCCTTTCACATCATCTCATTCCACTCCCATGGCAACAGGAACATTAACCACGAAAACCACACACACCTCTGTCTTGTGCACAGAATCTGGCCAGGCACTTTCAAAATGGAACCACAGGCCTCCATTACTCTGGCTCACTCATAATAACAATGCATGCACAACAGAGGCCACATATACAAACGTGCAACATAAGATAGTGCAAGGATCCCGGGTTAGCACACAGAAGAGGAACTTTGCACAAGTGGGCTAGTGGGCCTTCACTCTAGTGACAGAGATGAAAAGGTCTGGTCACAACTATGGATACACCACACAAGGTATGCTGCCACCACCACTCTACATACTAAGCCCATGACAGGGACAGTGGTCCAGTATCAGTAAAATTATGGCACATGTAGTGCAGCCTCTTGGTCACAGGAAATGTCCATGACCTCATCCATGTCAAGGATCAGGCCTCGGGCAGCACCCTAGATTAGAGTGAGGCTAGGGCCAAAATAAGAAATCAGAATGCCAGATCCTCGCAGTCGTGCACTCGGGCCAGGGGAGCGCTACTGTACACCATTCAGGGGACCTTCCCGCCCCAACAGATGCCACCATGCGTGCAGGTACTTACCAACTTTAAATGTGGAGCCTGCTGTTGATGTGAACCAGTTGGGTCAACTGGGGTAAATAAAGTTCAGTCAGTAGCATCAAAATCCCAATCCATTGGAGGCACTGTGATGGACATTTTCCATAATTAAATGTTTTTGCACAAATAATAACATTAACATGCAACACGCAAATGTATTTACTGTCTATTCTGCATGTTTAACTGACTGGAGATAACATAGGCTGCATTTTAAGATGGCTTACACCTGGTTGCCCTTTACTTATTGTTGTGTATCTTCTTTTTATTTCAGGAGAACGCTGAACCAGCAACTTCGACTGATGTATCTTCTAAGTTCTGTTTTTCATGTGAAAATGTTTATTTTACACATTCCTTATAGTGTGCACTAAGGAACACCTGAAGAGCACGGCTTGAACCGAATGTATCTCATTATGTTGCAAATAACTGCAAGTCTGAAGGATGTTTAACTAAGCTTCATTTTGTTATCTGTTTGTACCTTAACCTGATTGGTTCTCCCCCCTGCGGATCATGTCTAGGTGTAGCGAAATGTTTGAAATGTGTGATGTAAACTAATTCAATGTAGACGCTGAGGCAGAGAAATCTTTTCACTTGCCTTTAGAGCAGAAGTCAATTCAGATGCCTTTCTACTGTGTGTCATAGGCTTTCCTTCAAAACCTCTTTTACAGTGGCGGCCGGCATGGTTCGCAGGTGGCAGGGTGGGTGCGGGCGAGTGGGGGGCGGGGGGCGGGACAAGGGGTGAAACAGTGCGCAAGGTAAAAAAAAAAAATTATAAACACTTACCTTGCCGCACCGGGTCCCGCATCTCTGCTCCTGTTCTCCTCATCGGACTGAGGCACAGGAAGCACAGCCAGGCACCCCTGGCCAATCACAATGCTGCAATGCAATGCAGCGTTGTGATTGGTTTTGAGCATCCTGGTTCGACGCTCAACCAGGGAATGGGGGCCTGGGTATGTTCTCCACGCAGGCTGTAATGCGGCCTGCATGGAGAACGGGGAAAGTGCGCATGACTGGTTTGGGCGGCCCGAGAGGGCCGACCAAACAGCCATTGCACACTTAGGAGTGGGCAAACCACTCCTCCCCTGCCCTGCTCTGAGAGCAGAGCAGCCCCGCCCACTCGCCTGCCCGCAAAGGAAACATAAAATGATAATAACTCAAAGTTATTATAATTTTATGTTTTCTTTAATTTGCAGTGCACTGCTTGAAAGCAGTGGGGCGACACTCCTCCACCATAGCGGAGGAGCCGCCCCTGCTCTATTATCCTGACTTCTCCCCAGATCTTCCCCAACTTTCCTTAGCTTAGCAGTGTAGGATTCTCTCCTTATAGGAGAACTGATTTGCTCGATTTCATTTGAGTTTGAGACATCTTTATAATAGTTTGTCTTTGTTTGTATGATTTTGAATTGCTTTGAAACTATATTAACTAGTGCATTCATGTATTGGCTGCTGAATTACAATTAACTTTGATTATTTGGATTTGTAACTTTGCAAATCCTTTAATAAACTTTAGAGTTTTGAAATCTAACACTTTCTGTCTTCTTTGTGGAGCCTACTGTGCTTCACATTATTGAAATGTATTGAGTCTGATGTTTAGCCTCATTGGGAACTAAAGACTCATCAAGGGCACTTCTGAGTTAGAATTTGCACGAAGCAAAGCGCTGCATCACTGTCAACCCACCAATTGAGGGCTATATTGAATTCATCTAAGGCACTGTCAAACCACAAAGGAAATGCTATATTCACTCAGGTGTGACAGAGGACCAACCCACTAGTGGCACAGCTGAACCACCAACGGAGTGTCACATTCCACCCAGGAGTGACAGGGTAACTACACACTAGGGGTACTGTTAAACTGCACAGGCAGATGTGCCAATGGGGAGTGGGCCCTTTTTCATTTCATTTTCCCTTTAGATCAGACCAAAAGTGTGTGACTGAACCAGGCAAAGTAATGTAATATAACACAGAATAGTACAACATAAATTTGGGAAACATAACGATATGAATAGGATAATAAAGTAATTTTCTGATGCATCTAGACGACCCTCGCCCCCCCCCTTTCTGAGTGATGCTCTCTGCTAACAGGAGTAGAACTGAACCTTTCAGGAAGTCTGCGGGTCCATTGAGCTTTAGTGTGCATTTCCTTAGATTTATTTCTGCCACTTATTATTTCTTAGGAGAAGAATTTCAGGACAACAAACCTGGAATGCCCACCAAGGGTATTTTCTAGTACATCCTGCCCTAATTATTTGCCTATGTGTAGGTGTTTGTGTAGAATGTTCTCAGCAGAGATCATGTAAAATTCATGACTTCTGAGAATCGGGATTGCCAGGACTCGCCCCATAAACCCCAAATACCAGAAGAGAGCTTTGGAGGGGCACATGGCAGTCAGCTGGAACGAGAAAAGGATTTCAAATTGCTTTGACGATGAATTAATTCTATATGTACCTTTAAATGGCAGGATGTCCCTTTCAAAAGAGCATTTAAAAAAGCAAGGGAACTGTGATGCTGTGCACAATGGGGGCGGGCGAACAAAGCGTAGGGGTGGGGTCAATGGCGTGGCTAAAAAAAACTTAAAATATTCTGTACCTTTTTTCGGTCTTTCACCTTCAGGTATCTACATATAAAATAACACACAGCTTAAATGAAAAATAAATGCAAGTTAAGTTAATCAGTGGGAAATGCACTGTCGTACATTATGAAACCTCTATTAGTTAATGCTCTGCAGAGGTCTATATGTGTAACCAGAGAGCCATAGAATTGAAACCTGGTTGGAGCAGTGGAGTGGAGAATAGTTAGGAGCGTAACACAGGCCCCTGCACTGCAGAGGCCTGTGGAATGCCCCTTTAAAAAACTCACACTTCACAGCTCAGCTGGTGACTCCTTTCCAATACCATTAAAACGAATAAATTTGTTTCATTAGGAAGTGTCAAGTGAATCCATTAATTAAAGCCAATTCCTGTTGTGCACATTTACATTTCTTTCAGGCAAGCAGGCACTCTAGTAAGAAGGCTTGTTTAGCTGTCGGCCTGCCTTCGGTTTCACAGCACAGGAGGCTGACTCCCTGCCTGAAACTGCAGCTGTAGCATTTATGAATTAACCTTCTTTTTTTTTAGTTTAAAGAGCTTCATTAAGCAAGTACGAACAAAGGTACAGCAATACATCAACAATTATAAAAGAATTGCAGAAAATATCACACAGTATGTATAAGCATGGTAAAATGAAAAAGTAGGACAACTACCTTATAGAAAACTGAAACCAAAGGCTGGAAGCAATAATGACGAGCTGTGAACCTTAACAAATTAGCATTTTACGTTTTTTGTTTTGGAGAAAGAAAGAAAGAAAAAGAGAGAGAGAAAAGGGAAAAAAGGGAAAAAAGCCAAAAAGAATAGTAATGAATCAACAACCTTACCAGTTATAATAAATAAAAATATCTGATAACAAACACTATACATTTCTGATAACAAAGTAGGAAAGGTACATTATCTAATAAGAACAGTATAAGAGAAATGTAACGTAATACTCATGGCGGCTGAAAGACAAAGGAACTGTCATTGTTGCGTAGTGCAGAAGAGGATAAATAGTTGGTGAGTGGAGACCAAAAGGCTTCCTTTCGAAGGAGTTGTTGAGATGTGGTGGCAGAAGCTCTGTCCAGCCTATGGTGATAACAGAGAAGATTCCACCAAGCAGAAAAAGAAACCTTAGTGGCATCCTTCCAGTTGGAGGTAATTACCTGAAAGGCAATAGCAATTAACAAATCCACAAACTTGCCCATCTTGTGAGCACCAAACCAATTTACAGAATTACTGCCCAAAAATATGGAGTAGATATTGAAAGGAAAATTGATAGAGCAAATGGAGGTGATTGATTTACATACCTTGGTCCAAAAAGAGAAAATGCTAGGGCAAAGAAAAAAGGAGTGTAGGAATGTGCCAGGGGTGTTTTTACAGGACTAGCAGTTGGGGGACAAGTCGGAACTGTACTTGGAGAGAGATAATGGGGTTAAAAACAACCTATGATAAAAAGAATAAAGAGTTTGGGTGGTGCTAGCAGTACAAGAGGTGGGGTGCATTCGTGTCCAAAGAGAGTTCCATGTGTGTACAGAGAGGGTACGCTGCAAATCTGATTCCCATAAAAGTTCAATTTTACTCTTAGGGCGATTGGGAAGAGAGGAATTAAGATATTTGTAGATATGAGATGCTCGAACTGAAAGAGAAGTAGAAAGTGGTTTTAGTGGGGGGTCTGATGAGGAGGAAGGAGATCCAGAGAGAAGAGAAAACTGATGAGTTAAAAGCAATCTTAAAGAGTCATACCTAAGAAGTGAAGAGGCAGGTAGGCAAAATTTAGACTGAACTTCCTGAGAAGATAGAAAATGAGTACCTTGTACTAAATGTTTAACCTGAATGATCCCTTTAGCTGCCCAATCTTTCCAAAAAATAGTGCGGTTGGAAAGTTTAATGGATTTGTTATGTCAGAGATGTGAATACAGGAACATTTGTAGAGATGTAAGAGATCTGCCAAGGACCAGATTGAAAGTTGAAACAAATTTAGAAATGGTTGGGGAATTGCGAGGAGGATGAGTGAAATTGGCTGAACCACGGATTCCTCCAATCTATGCCAAACAGATACAGGGGGTTCTTCCGAGGAAGATAGATAAGGCAACATTTGACGAATTAAAAAGGAGTGGTACTAGCGAAAATTGGGAAAATTAACACCTCCCAGGTCCTTAGGTGCAGACAGGAAGGATAAAGAGATGTGAGTTTTCCGGTTATTCCAGAGAAATTTACTCAAAACACCATTAAGAGTTTTGAAAACTTTTAATGGAAGTTTCACTTGTAACATGGACAAATAAAAATTGATAACAGGAAGCCTCATCATTTTGATTGGGTCCAGTCTACCCCACCATGACAAAAATAAGGGAGACCATTTCTCTGCCATGCTGGTCACTTTTAATAAAAAATCTTCCAAATTAAGCTGAACCGTTCTAACAATTGAAGAGTATTTGATCCCCAGGCATGAAATGCTATTAATGTTCCATTTGAAATCTGTTCCATCGAACATACTTTTTAAACAGTATTTGTTTAATGGAAGCACTTCGGATTTGGAAAAGTTTAACTTATATCCTGACAAGGCGGAGTATGAAGATAAAAGATCCGTAAAGGCAGGCAAAGAGGTAGGGGGATCAGAGATATACAGCAAAATGTCATCAGCATAGGCAGTAAACTTGATTTCAATTGCCTTATGTGTAAAACCCCGAAAGGCGGAGGAATGTCGCAGAGAATGAAGAAAAGGTTCAAGCGATAAGATAAAGAGCAAGGGAGAAAGAGGGCATCCTTGACGGGTACCTCATTGGAGAGTAAAATAAGAAGATTGAGATCCATTAAGAAAAACTGAAGTGGTTGGGGAAGAATGTAACAAACTTATAAAAGACAGGATAGCGGGAACAAAACCATGCCATTTGAGTGCGCGCATCATAAAAAGCCAATGGATGCGATCAAAAGCTTTCTCCGCGTCGAGGGTTATTGCTGCAACAGGGGAGGAAATCTTAGACGCAAGATGGATGATATTTAGAAAAGTTCTGGAATTGTCTGCCAATGTCCTACTTTTAACAAACCCCGTCTGTTCAGAGCCAATCAAATCCGGAATTACCTGATTGATACGAAGGGCCAGCACCTTAGCAAAAATCTTACAATCCAAATTGATTAAAGAAATAGGGCGGTAATTGGCACTGGATGAGGGATCCTTATCTTTTTTGGGGATTAAACAAATCATTGCTTCAAGAAAAGAGCCACGAGCCTCATTGTGAGAAATACAGTGCTGAAAAAGAGATAGAAGATGGGGGAAGAAGAGTCTGTGAGAAACAAGAATAGAATTCAACGGTAAAGCTGTCCGGGCCAGGGGCCTTATCCTTGGGTAACTTGGCTAAGGCTAACTTAATCTCAGAGAGGGACAAGTCTTTATCTAATATAGAACAGTCGGGGGAGGGGGAAGAGCGAGGAGGCAACAAATAAAAGAATGCATCCAAAGCAGCGTCAGAAGGGGAAGATTCAGGAGTATATAAGGTCTTATAGAAATCCGTAAAACACTTCAATAGTTCCTCATCCTTGAAGTGATTAACACCGTTATCATCGATGATATTGACTATTTTAGATCTTTGAGATTTGACCTTCAAATAGTTCGCAGCAATTTACCGGCTCTATTGCGACCACCATAAAATTTGGAAATAATTTTTAGTAACGTTCTGGAAGCTTCCGCCGTTGATTTCCTATTAAAGATCAATTTTGCTTGGACCAATTTCTTAAGAGTAGCCTCATCATTAGATGAGAAATAAGTATGTTCCAGCTGTTTAATAGAGGATAGTAAGGAGGCAGATGCCTTAAGATAGTGTTTCTTCTTAACAGCCACATAATCAATTATAAATCCTCTGGCTGTCGCTTTAAAAGCGTCCCAAATGGTGTGAAAAGGTATATCCGGACTGGCATTAAAGAGAAAGAATTCTGACAAAAAATCTTTGAAGCGCCCAATGAAAAAAGGATCTTTGAGTAGATAATTATTAAAGCGCCATCTACAAGGTTTGGAGGGTACAGAAGGGAGATCTAAATTAATAAAGACAGGAGCGTGATCAGAAATCAGTATGGATCCAATTTCAGCATGATTTAGGTTAGGGAGAAGGTGTGGGCTCAGAAAAATATAATCAATTCTGGATGTAGAATTATGTGCTGGAGAATAAAAAGTTAATTCCAAACAATCAGGGTTATATATCCTCCAGGCGTCTACCAAACCTCTCGAACGAATAGCGCTTGAAAGGTTTTTTACATTTTATTGGGGATATATCTAGAGGTGGATTTCCTGTCAGTGAAAGGGTCCATGACCTGATTGCAGTCCCCACCCACTAAGAGGTTGGAATCAGAACATGAGTGGAGAGTATGTGACATGGATTGCCAAAACTGTGAATCTATACCAGTAGGACCATAAATGTTAAGGAGAGAGATAGGGGAACCATTTATGAGTAGATGAAGAAGAAGCCATCGTCCATCTGCATCCTTCTCTTCCTTTTCTATAGTGAGGGAAAGGGACTTATGAAATAGTGTCACCACTCCATTTTTCCTATCTTTAGCTGGGGAACAATACACATGACCAACCCATTGTTTTTTAAGTGAGTTAATATCATTATCATTAAGATGGGTTTCTTGTAACATCGCAATTTTACAATGCAATCTGGAAAGATGGGTAAGTACCCTTTGTTTCTTGACGGGATTACGTAAACCCTTCACATTCCAGGAGACAATACGAACATTATCAGTCATCATGAGAAGAAAAAGGCAATAGGCAACACCATGAGCATTCTAAAATTAGTAAAATTGAGAAATCAACATGAAAAATTTGAAATCAACAAATAAGTAGCTGTGCAGTAAGAGTATGTAAGGAAAAAGGATGTGAAAAGAGTAAAAAATAGAGATTGTGAAAAAGACGAAAATAATCAGAGATGATAGACTGGAGAAAGAAAAAGGGGGAAAGAAGCCACAAGTCAAAGAAAAAAGAACAAGAAAAAGGAAACAAGAGTAGAATAGAAAATCACCATAATATGAAAACAGAAACATTATAAGTCACTGTAAAATAAATACGAAATGTCAAACATGAAATAAAGGAAAAGGAAAAAGATAAATGAGGAAAGGGGACAAAAACTACAGAACAAAAAAGAAAAAGGAGCATGAAATAAGATGAGAAGTTGACAAAAAGCTGAAGAGCTTCAGTCAAAGTTGAAAAAGTACACAACAAGTGTATAAAAAACAGTATGTAGAGACGAGGAGGCGAGAACAAGGAGACGACCAACATGGGGGCGTGGCCGAACAAGATGGCCGATCGGTCGTAATCTCAGGAGCTCCCGTCGGCAGAAAAGTAATCCGCCATCATCCTGGTGCAATAAGGAGGTATGAACCCCATGAACGACGCCCTGAACCACAGCGGATTCACTGGTGCAACGTGGGGGCTCGTATTAAAGTACCGACGCACACAGATCGCAGAAATCCGCCCGGCCCCGTGTGCGGTGCCATTTTGAAGGTGGGGGCCGAGTCGCAGAGTTCCCTGAGCCCGCGGCCCGGGGGAGCTTTCCAGGGCATGCGCGGCCGGCGGCCTGAGCTGTAGACCCCTACTGTGTGGAGCGTCCAGCAGTAGTACAAGTGACAGAGTCGGGATCCGGCTGGAGCCCCTGTAGGCCGCACGATCCGACCCCGAGTAACCCGGGAGACAGAAGGCGGGAGTGGCTGGGCGCGGAGGACTCGCTTGGCCTTCCGACTCCGCTGGAGAGCAAAGGTGCGGTGTGCAGGACAAAGGCAGGGAGACCCGTGTGACGCCTCGGAGTGTGTCGGGCTCGCTGGGGAGACCGGGAGCCCAGGGGCTTGGCACCAAATCTAGCCTGACGATACGGAGGCCCGCGAGGGCGACCGCAGGCCCCGATCGGTGCTGGATGGTGGGGCCTGCTATGCGACGTTCCTTGGAGCCTGCTGTGCACAGTTCCCTAAGGCCTGTGGGGGCTGCTGGCGGAAGAGTGGACACAGAGGGGAAGCATGAAAATAAGCCTGGCCCAATAAAGCAGGAGTGACACCCGCGGGACCGTACGGCAGAGAGGAGGCGGCTGGGAGGCGCAGCTTCAAGCCCAGAGGGTTCCTAGACCATCTGGGTGCGGTTTGGAGCTATACTCGATGCGTTGAAATGGGGAAGATATCTACGTAATTGTCATGCACGTTGGATAGTGATGAATGGGACAGTCAGAGTGTGCCCTAGTAGAACAACCCCCTGCGCAGACACTCGGAGTCCAATATACTATGCATGCTGACGTGGGGCCCGGAGTTCTTGCCCCCAGGGGACGCCCTGGGTTGATGGCAGTACTGTGTGTGCCGCATACTCCAGAAGGAAGTGCAGAGCTCTACGGGTGTGGCGTGGGAACTGCCGGTGGGGCCGGCGAGCCTTTGTGAACTGCTAGAAGAAGGGGGAGGCCTGCGGTTGGAGGCGGAGAGAAGTGTGTCTCCATCGTCTAGAGGGTGTACCGGTGACAGAACCGGAGCTGCATCATGGTGAAGGGGCAAGGTAATTGTGTGCAAGCCAACAAAATTTCCAATTACGCGCAACCATGCCCACTGGAGCAAACGAAACACACTGAAGACGTGGTGATGCAGAGGGAGGAGGCCGGGCAATCGGAGGCTCCGGACCCATCGCTGGCGGTCATAATGGCTGCCATACAGTCTACCAGGAATGACATGGTAAACAAAATTGACACAGTGGCCATTGACGTCAATCAATTGAGATGGGATCTCCGGAAAGTGACTGGCAGGGTCACTTCTAATGAACAGAATATCGAGGCCCTTCAGACGGAGGCTAAGAAACTAAAAGAAACGGTCCTGAACTTCTCAAAGCAGGTGGTGACACTGGATGAAAGGGCCGAGGATCAGGAGGGCCATTCACGGAGAAACAACCTGAGGTATGTGGGGTTTCTGGAGCGTGCAGAGGGACCCTCGGCGGAGCTGTTCCTGGAGGATTGGGTAGTTAAAACCCTGGCTCCAAAAAGACTGTCGAAGTTGTTTAATATTGAGAGAGCGCAGAGGGCGCTGGTCCCTCCCCCGAGACCTGGTGCGCCCCCGCGATCATAATTGCACTATTCTTCAACTTCCGGGATAGGGATGTGATATTACAGGCCACCAGGCAGTGAGAGGCGCCTACGTACGAGGGACACCGGATTGCCATTTTCCCGGACTACACACAGCAGGTGCAGGACCAACGACAAACATTCCTAGCAGTAAAAAGACGATTGCCGGAAGATGGATTCAAATACAGCCTTTTGTTCCCTGCTAAGCTGAGAATTGAACACAGTGGGAGAGCGATGTTTTTTCTATCGGCAGCGGAGGCAGCGGACTGGTTGGACGGTCTTGGGAGGCAGGACACTCAGAAGGGCAGAGCATTCCAGGGATCGCGCCAAGTAAAGCCCACTGAGCGTCAGAACTCTCAGAGCAGCGTGGGCACCAAGACACAACAGGTCTCGACGGGTGCATCGGGCCGAATGCTGGTGGGCTCCGACGGAACTCTTTGTATGGCTGATCCCTCTTCAGAGTCTGATGCATCTACACAGGATCAGCCGGTGCCTCCTATGGACCTCCAACTGAATGTATCCTGAAGGATCACCGGTGGCAGATAAAGGACTCTTTATAGTCACAGATAAGTCATGTGGGTTTGATCGGGGCAGGGTTCGGATTCACTGGGAAGTTTTATTATACCATATGTTCAATGCCGACAGGGCGGACACGTCCCTTTCAGAGGTTGAGGCACGTACGAGGAGCTAGAGAAATATTTCTCGCACCTCGACAATGGCCTGACCACTGGCTAACCACTTTAAAATCACAATTTCAAAGTTCTATTGCACGATGCCAGCTGGTATTGTTGAAAATGCTACTGTTTGTCCTCTATGGGCTGGTTAATATTTTGGAAGACATTGAGTGGGAGGGTATGGGGCGAGGGAGGCGGCTCCTGACACCTTATCAAGGAAGACTGGGGATCGCACCACTGCCCAAGGGGTGGGGGGTAAGACGTTGGGGTTCGAATCGGGAAGGTTTTCATGGGAGGGGGTGGGGATCTAAGTTTATCAATGGTTCTGGTATGTCAGCGTCACACTTCAGGAGGAGGCGGAGATGGGCACAATGGACGAGTGCTAAGATGTCACTGTTTTGGCAAATATGGCTCCCTCCTTGATTAAGCTCATTACATGGAACGTGAGGGGATTTGCAATGTTAAATAAGCAGAGACTGGTGTTTTCTTATTTAAAAAGGTATAAAATTGCTATTGCATGTTTGCAGGAAACTCATGTATAGGGGGATACGATAGCATGTATAAAGCGAAGATGGAGGGGGCAGCTCTATGCGACGTCCTACTCGGGGTTCGCTCGGGGGGGCTCTCATTTGGGTGGCCCCTGGGGTGCCGTTTCAGCACCTACATCATGCTGTGGATCCGTAGGGTCGATATGTGGTCTTGCATGGAAGGCTGGATGGGCGAGAGGTTTGTATTATTAATGTTTATGTTATGTTAAGTTAAGCAGTTTTGTAAAGCGCTCAGCTGCCCCAGCAAAGGGGCGTCCCGGCGCTAAGAGCAATAGTAGCAACTGACTCCGAGAATCCCATCTAGCAGAGCAGAAAAGAAACCAGAAAAAAACATGAAAATAACAGTCAGGGGAGCAGGTAACCTAGTAAGGAAATAAGTGGGTTTTTAGTGCCTTTCGAAAAGCAAAATAGTTGTCCATGCTCCGTATCTGGCTTGGAAGGCCATTCCACAGCTTGGCCGCCATCACGCGGAAAGATCGCCCACCTGCGCGGGCTCTCCTCACACGTGGGATGCAAGCAAGCTGTTGGTCTGCAGAACGTAACTGACGCATGGGAATATAGGCAGAGAGTAGATCAGATAATACCCCAGGGGTCGGGTATTTCAGAATCTTAAACGCGAAGCAGAGAGACTTGAACTCCACCCGCCTCTCTACTGGCAGCCAGTGTAGCCGCCGCATAGTGCTGGAGGTGGAACAGCATCTGGGCATGGCAAGAAGGGTTCTAGCGGCGACATTTTGAACCCTCTGCAATCTAGCGATCTCGGCCTTATTGGTGCCCAGATAGAGCACACTGGCATAGTCCAATCTTGACAGCACAGAAGCCTGTACTATCGTCTGGCGGATAGAGGAGTCAAAAAAGCCCAAAATGGGCCTGAGGCTGCGCAGAATACCAAAACAGGTCGCAGCTACCCTCTTAGTTTGATCTCGGAAACTAAGCGCCGAGTCCACCCAGACGCCAAGATTTTATGCCCCGAACTCTGACTGTCCAGCATTCTTCCCAGCGGTGGTGGCCGCAGCGACCCTCTACTTGAGTGACAGAGTGATTCTGATGGGAGACGTTAACTGTTTGCTGGATGGGGGGCTTGACCGGGAGCCCCCCAGACAGAACACTAAACCCAGACTCACAGGCGCACTGAGAGACACGCTGCAGGGATTGAGGCTGCGAGATGTTTGTAGGGATAGAAATCCCCTGGGGAGGGCCTTCTCCTGTTATACGCCCACTTCCAACACACATAGTCGTATAGATCAGTGCTTTTTAACTGATGAGATACTCACGGATGTACAAGACATCTCATACTTGCCCAGATATATTTCAGATCATTCCCCAGGACTCCTTACGTTGGATCTAAGACGACCACGACCGGCAATACCGTTATGGAGGCTGCAGGTGGAAGCATTGTCGGACCCACCATTTGCCAAGACAATAGAGGAGGGACTTACTAATTATTTTAGGGAAAACTGGGGGACCGTGGCCAAGAGGGCTACGGAGTGGGAGGCGATGAAAGTGGTAATGAGGGGCCTGTGTATTAAGACTTCCTATGGAGTGAGGCAGCAGCTTGAGCGGGATGTGAAACTGCAGGAAACGGAATTGCAGAGACTAGAGCCCCTGCTCCATGCACACCCCCAACGTACAGTGGAGTGGAGTGAGACCCGTAGGGTCCTGATGGAATCTCTTGAACGCCTAGGTAAATATAATTGAGTTGCATATCGGCAGCAACTTCACATGGAGGGGGACAGGTCGGGGGCATTGCTCGTAAAACTCTTGAAAAATGAGAGGCCTACTCCTCCTGTGGTTCAACTGCTGGATCGGGGAGGTAATACGGTTTACAATCAGACAGCAATTTTGGAGGTGCTAACTGCACATATGGAAAAGTTATATGCCTCTGGGGCTCTCCTCCACTGGAGAGAATAAATGAGTTCCTCTCGAGGGTGGAACTGCCATGCCTGGACAAAAAAGTGGGAGACGAACTAGAAGAGCCAATCACTAGGGAGGAAATACTGAGTGCGATTCACAGGTTGAAGCCTGCCAAAAGTCCGGGTTCGGACGGGTTGCCGTCCGAATTTTATAAAACATATGCTCTCCTTCTGGTTGATCACCTGTTGGAGGTCTACAACGAGGCCCTGCAGCAGTGGATTTTGCCAGAAAGTATGAGAGAGGCAGTGGTCATCATGATCCCAAAGCCCGATAGGGACCCCCACGTGGCGAAGTCATATAGACCGATCTCGCTTCTCAATATAAATATGTAAATTCTGAGTGGAGTTATAGCACAACGCCTTTTACCCCATATGTATTTTTTGATCCACCCCGATCAATCGGGATTTATCCCCAAACGTAGCACTGCAAATAATCTCAGGAGATTAGCCGTGGTGTGGCACTCCCCTAGAATCGAACAGGAGGACTATGCGGTGGCGCTGCTTGATATTGAACAAGCGTTTGATTCTGTGGACTGGGAGTACTTCTGGGCAACCTTGAGAGCAATGGGACTGGGTCCAAAGTTCCTAAGTTGGCTCCAACTAATTTATACGGCCCCACGGGCTAGGATGCGCTAAGGGGGACTGATCTCCCGAGCATTTGAACTACGACGGGGTACCAGACAGGGGTGCCCCTTGTCACCTCTATTTTTTGCGGCTGCTATGGAACCGCTGGCGGAGACTTTGCGGCGGCGACTGGAGGTATGGGGGGATAGGACTGGGAGACACAAACCACGTGGTGTCTATGTACGCAGACGACACTCTAGTATATCTGTGTCAACCAGCCCAGGCAATTCCGACACTGCTGGATGTACTGGTACAAGTTGGGGAGGTGTCAGATTTGAAGACGAATCCTAATAAGTCCAGGTTGCTGCCGGTGGGATGTTTGGCAAAACGGGCAAGGTGGGCCCTTCCGGAGGTGGGACTTCCGTGGGTAAACTCTGATCCGAAGTATCTGAGGATCAGACTGGTCAATGACCCCGCCCGATATTTGGCTCTTAATATAGGGCAGGTGATCGAGGGTATAAAAGGTTCAATTCATTTTTGGCAATAGCTACCGCTGTCCCTTATGGGCAGAATTGCAATTATTAAAATGATAATACTTCCTCGATGCCTGTATGCCTTACAGCACTCCCTGTATGAGGTGCCGGCACACTTTTTTAAGTCCCTGAACACATTGTTAATAGAATTATTATGGGGGTCCAAAAGGAAGAGAGTAAGTCTCGAGACATTGCAGAGAACATGGCAGAAAGGTGGATTGGAGGTCCCACACTTAGAATTATATTACATGGCATCCCAGCTCCAGCATGCAATTCATTGGCTAGACAAGAATGACAACTGGGAGAAAAGATTACTGGCAGGTACATATGGAGGATACTCATTGGCAGCATTATTAATGTTGGGGGCGGGCACTCCACGGACCGTCCCGTACATAATCCGTCATGTGGCACGGGTATGGGAGCGAGTCGTTAAAAAAGTGGTGAGACACACCCCTTACGCTCCAGATATGCCCCTCTGGGTGGTACAACCATTCGCCAAAATAGAGGCCTCAATGTCAATCTGACGATGGAAGGCGGGCGGGTGTTTGACGATGGGGGATCTGTTCCACAACAAACACTTCATTACTAGGGAGGATGCGGAATCAATGTTCGAGTTGGGGACAGGTCAATTTCTTCAATATGGAAAGATTAATCAAGTAGCAAGAGAGATATGGACTTCCACCCCAGATGAACCTGCGGAAACCAGGGTGTTACAGGTTATGTTAGATATGGCGCAGGGGAGGCGCTTCATTACGCACCTGTACAAAGCACTGCGTGAGGATCTGACCAGTGCACCCCTTCCGGTCCAGGGTAGGTGGGAGGAGATACTGGGGGAGCCCTTGTCCGAAAAAGACTGGATTAAAGTACACGAAGGGGTCAAAGCTGTCAACTCGAATATCAGGTTTAAATTAGTCCAATATAACTTCGTACACCAGGCATACCTCACCCCCAAAACACTTAGCAGAATCTTTCAGACCAGATCTGATAGCTGCCCTAGATGCGGGGCTGCTGCCTCGGATTTTATTCATATGGTTTGGACGTGCCCGATGCTGTCTCAGTATTGGACCTTAGTTCTGGGGAAAATACAGGAGGCAACGGGATGGTCTGTGCCCAAAGGTATACGGGAGGTGCTGCTGGGTCTCTTGCCTGCTCCAAAGCAAAAGAAACTAAGCAGGAGGTTTGTAATGCTTGGGTTGGCATGGGCCAAACGGCGAATTGCTATATCATGGATGGGCACTGCTCCCGCGAAGGTTGAGTTGTGATTGAAAGATTTGGGTGAATGGGCAGCGGCGGAAGCAGTAAGAATGAAGAGAGTGAGACGGGATGAGAAACTGGAGGACGATTTGTGGGCGTGGGCGATCAAGCTGGCAGATATAAAGGACTTACAAACTCCGGCGATAGCATCCCCTATACGCAATCCCCCACAAGACGGACAATGACGCATTATACCTCACTAGACATTGCGGTAGCAATATAGTGAATGCCAAGACCCGAATGGACTTTGGGCACTGTAAAAGGGAAGGTGACGCTGAAAAGTTGTTGGTAATCTGAGGTTGGGAGCGGGTGGGATCTGGGAAGTTGGGTACTTCTATAGTTATCCTAGATGCAAAACACAAGGTGGCGTAAGGGAACAGATATATCCCTACTGTAATGTTGTTTAACAATGTACGCGGACTGTCCTAGTAATTGTAATAATTGCATACAGATGTATGATGTATGTAAATTAAAGGATGTAAGTTCCATAAATGCCAACAAAGAAATAATAAAAAAAAAAAAAAAAAAATGAGATGACCAACATATGGACAAAAACAGAAATATCGACAAAGACCGAAAATAAAGCAATGATATATATAAGCTAACAACAGCCAAAGGAAGGGACCAAAGAAAATGGAAATAGAATCAAGAACAGCAGGAGGCAAACCATGTAAAAGGGAGGAGCCTGAAGAACGACAAGTAAGACCAATAACTGGAATAATCACTTACCGACAAGGAAGAGGTACTATAAACACTAGGATTAGGAAGGAGGCGCATGGGAAAGGATACATCAGGGAGGGGTATCTGTGCAGACGTAATGACGGATCAATCTGAAAAAGACAAGAATATAAGAAACATCAGAGTAAAACATGGAGTTAACAACAATCCTTCTTAGAAATTACAGCAACCAAATATGAAAAGTGTAGGAATGGTATCAGTTCAAGTTTTCCCAAGGTCCATCTCCTCTCCCTTGTGGCGGGCGATAAATTGCCTTAAATCATCCGGGCGATCAAAAGAGAATGTCCTTTCCCTGTAGGTAACCTTAAAAAAACACAGATGCACAAGACCATATCTGTCGTTCATGGAGCCGAAAGCAGGTCGGAGAGAAAGAAATGTTTTGCGTCGATCAGCAGTAGCACGGGCCACATCCTGGGAAAAGTATACCTTCTGGCCTGACCACAACATTTGTTTTCATTGTTTAGCCACTGACAAAACCATCATAAGGTCAGTGTACTCCAGAAAGAGAACAATAATCCCTCTATGACGATTATTCGAGGAGGAGGACGAAGGACCCCCAGATTTAGGGCCTAAGCGGTGAGGGTGCTGTAAGTTGAGGTTGGTGTCTTCCTTAAGGCCCACAATTTTAGGGATGTGCACCCTAAGAAAAGATAGCATGTCTGAGCCCTCTGCCCCCTCCGGAATGCCATAAATTCTGAGATTGTTCCTCCTATTTCGATTTTCCAAATCCTCGGTCTGTTGTTTGAAGAGAACAATTTCTTTAGACATGGCCTCGAGCTTGGAGGAGACATCCATCGTCGTCACTCTGGATTTCAGGTTGGACCATTTTTCCTCCATTCGTTGGAGAGTGGCATTGGTGTCTACAACAAAGGGCTTCATAAGCTTAATCTCGTTCATTAAATCCTCTAGGGTTAGAGGTAATGGGGACTTTGTAGGGGAATTAGGTTCTTTATTCTGTCGCTTTGAGGCGGTAATGGAGTCCTTGCAAGCAGAAGACATATTGGAAGTGATGTTACGTTGGCCAGACGCAAGGGAAGTCTCCATAAATAGGTGCGTAAATACCCAAAGAGGACAGAAAACTGACAGGAGATATAACGCTGACTGAGTAAGTGGGCTTTCCCTTCTGGCATACCCTGTATGCCAGAAGGAAAAGGTTAGTCGTTTGAAGCAAAGGCAGAATGCTTCAAAACTAAAAAGGCCAGAAACCCCAGATAAAAGTCACCAAAGAAGTCCATATAAATAACAGGCAGCAAAAACTTGGCTCTGTACAGTAATAAGGCTGGCCAAGGGAAGGTAATGCCTCAAAACAACTTCATTTACCGAGGGACGCCCTATTCGGTGAGAGGGTGCCTTTCTTCAGTGTTAGTGCCGGATCATAACATATTGACAAAATGGCGGCCGCGTCCTGAGAAGAACACTTCGCGGGAGCTAAAAACACGGCCGTTGCATGTAAAGGTTCCAGAAGATAAGGTACCTGTGCCCCTGATGTTCCGACTTCAGAAAGTCCGCTTCATGAAGAGTATCGAAGCAAACTGCTGCCATAAAGAAGCTTTTGGCTCCGTCGAGTTGCGGAGCTTCAAAAAGGTGCGGTCATCTTGTGAGCGCCTAAGCCATGCCCCCCCCGGAATTAACCTTCCTGATACGGTTATCTTTTCACAGAAAGTAGGGGAACTGTTTTCCTTAAATTAACAAAGTATTAGCACATGATGCCGCCCACTTAGATCACTTCTTTTATGTTATGTTAGGGGTTTGTTGAGCACGCAAATACCGGGAACGTGTCCTGGCACTAGAAAACTGAGCACAAATGTCCTACTACTGAGCAGAGAGAACAATCAAGTCAAAAAATGTAACAAAACCGCGTCAAGAGGAACATAGCCAAGTGTTTAAGGCTTTTCTAAATTTGATCAGAGTGGCCATCCTATGCAAAGATAGAGGCATACAATTCTACAATTTGGCAGCAGCAGGCACAGAAAAGGCCCTACCAACAGAGCAGGGTCTATTCACTCTGGGAACAGAAAGAAGGAAAGAATCCTGAGAGCAAAGGTGGCGTCCAGGGACATAGAACTTGAATGTATTTTTCGAGTAAATTGGACCATATTGGTGAAGAGCCTTGTGGACTATGCACAGTGATTTAAAACAAATTCTTTTACAACTAGCAACCAGTGCAAAGTGTCAAGGGCAGAAGAGGCTGAGGAACAGCCTGGGTGACCCAGAGCAATTTCATACACGGAGAGAATTGCGAGGGGCAAAAAGAAAAATGTATTCTTCATAAAATTATTGACGAAGCACAATTTGGCCAATATGTGTTTCATGATAAAAATTGCTCAAGGCCTATTTAACAGATCCAGTAGTCCAGTAAACTACAGGAACTGAAAAAAAGTGCTGACACACTGATCGCCTAACGGCACTATGCTGGTTACTCCTCTCGTTATACTAGAACTTACTTTAATTTAAAGCTTGAGAACATCACTGCTATTAGTGAAACCTTCTTTGAAAATACAAATTGAGTGATTTACTGGAACTGTTAAATAGGCCCTGTGGAAGCAATGCTTATCGTGAAACACGTGTTGGCCGATTTGAGCTTGGAAAATAAATGTATTAACAATACATTTTTCTTTTTGCTCCCCGCAATTCTTTCTGTGTGTGAAATCTTGATACTGTGTTGGTGTGGCGGCAGGCACATCCTGAGGGAGTACTTGTTGCCGGTCTACGTGAATCTGAGCTAGAGCTACTTTTCCCGTCATGTTTTGGATTAGCTGAAGCTTCTTTAAAACGCTGTTGGTGGCTCCTAGATAATGAGAGTTGCAATAGTCAAGATGACTAAATACAGTAGCCTGCATCACAATCGAGCGTGCCTGGGGTGGGAGCCATGGGACTATTTTTCTAAGCACTCTTAACATGAGGAAACAAGAAGAGGGAAGGTGGTTCACCTGTTTATCCAAAGACAAAAGAAGCCCAAATTCTGGCAGATTTTGCAGGCGGAGGAGGTTCAGGCCAAGAAGGAGGCCAAAACAAGGATGGAGAGGGTTTAGCCAGGGGAGAGTGAGAAAGCCAGAGTACCTCAGTCTTGTTGGAGTTTAATTTTAAGGCATTAAGTCTCAGCCCAGAAGAGACAGAGGACATACACTGATGGAAGTTGTCCAAGGGGGCCGGCCCAGTTTTGTTCAGAGCTATAATAAGCTGAGTGTCAGCTGCATAATTCATGCAAGTGACACCAAAAGATCTAACCACTAAGGACCTAGGATGAATGTATATATTAAACAGGGTCAGACTGAGAGCCGACCCCTGTGGAGCACCTTGTCCTAACGGGCTAATAATCTGACACATATGGAGGGAGGCACACGGCTGGATGTCTATCCTCAAGGGAGGCTTGACACTACTGTAGTGCAGATCCTCCTATCCCAAAATCTGCTATTCTGCTTCAGCCGATGGAGAAAGATACAGTGTCAAATGCCTCTGACAAATCAAGGAGGACTAAGGCAGCTGATCTAGCCTCGTCCACTAGCATTTTTAAGTCATCCAAGTCTGAAACTAGCACAGTTTCAAGGCTGTCTCCCGGTCGAAAACAAGACTACTAGTTCTAATAAGTGATTGAGTCCTAAAACCAGAAAGTTGTTAATTAACAAATTTCTCCAAGACTTTAACTGCAGAAGGTAGTAGACATGCTGGACGAATATTTGAAAGAACAGCTTGATCAGCAATGGAACAATGAGTGTCCTTTTCCATTCACTGGGAACCCACACATTATTGAGTGAGCCATTACACACCTCAAGCAAAGGCTGGAGGAGAGCATACTTGGCCATATTCCAATATTTTGGAGGGATCAGGTTAAATGGAGAGTCATATTTAATAGACCCAGAGAGAGTATAACTGTTTTGTGGATAGACACAGAAAGTGATATAGGGCAGAGGTGAACTGAACCACAACTCCCAGTAGAATCGGATGACGGTCAATAGAAGAAGCACCAGACAGAATGTCGAAATGTGGCGAGCAGCTTCCCAAATATGAGTCAACCTCTAAGATAGATAGAATCAAAGAGTCACAGATGGAATTAATCTTCACCTCAAAATTATTGGAGAGTTTGTCAGCCAGGGCCTCAGAATGAGTAATAGCGGAAGCTGCACAACTGGTTGAAGCTAAGGACCTCACTATTTTTTTTTAGTCCTCATTCGCCTTAGATAAAAACAGAGATGGTTGGAAAATCTCTGGGGCTCCCCTACTTAACCGGCACCAACCAGAGAGCTCTGTTCCGAAGGTACTGCACTTTACACAGAACCTCTCCTTACATGGTTAAATACGGCTCTCTCTCACAGCCATCCAAAGGGTAACCGGAGTGGTGAAGTATCTCAGTGTGAGGCATAATCATAGGACCAAGTTAACCACACTTTCCAGCCAGTTCGCACATGGTAGCAAAAAATCTCTCTTTTTTTTCAATGATGACCTATCCAACTTAATTATATATCTCACAGTGTTAATCCAATCTCTTAAAGTCGGGGGGACATTATTTATCCCGTTTTTACAGATTTCCCTTCGGGCAAGTAGGATTAAATAGAACACCAATTTCTTGTTATCAACAGATAAAGATTCATGATGCACCGGAACCCCAAAAAAGACCAATTCTGGGCTTACTTGAAGTTGCTTTCCAAGTATTGTAGATATCCTATTACTTACATCAGCCCAGAATTGTTGCAATGCTGGACAATACAGGAACATATTGGTATCATCTACCTTTTCTTGGAAGCACTTGGGGCATTTCGGAATAGCACCCTTTCCAAATTTGGAAAGCCTTAAGGGTGTCCAATAAACCCTATGGAGACAAAAAATGTGGTTTCTCTTTAAATTTGCAGACTGCACTGTGGAATATAAGATGTCACAAGATACTTGCCATAATTCTTCTAGCTGGATCCCAGGCAAGCTCTTTTCCCACAGCTCCATCGGCAGTTTAAAGTCCCCTTCCGAAAGATCAATCAGGAGCCAGTATAGATTTGCCACCTCTTTCTTTCTTGCCACTTTCTTTATTAGCGCAAATTCCCACTCGTTCGGTGTTCCAACATCTAATCCGACTGCTTGGTGCCAACTTCTCAATTGCAAATATTTGAATCTAGATAATTCATTATCTGTTATGTCTAACAGCTTTTCCAAAGGAAGTAGAGTACCATTGTCGACTAACTGCTTCCAACACGAATATCTGGCTGTGCTCAGAGGTGCTACCAAGGAATCCTTTGTCCATTCTGGAGAACCGGGAGCATCCCAAATTAGGGCTAACGCACTATAATAGTTAATTTTTAGCTCCTTTCTGATTTTATACCAGGTGGTGGCAAGCCCGTGCAAGATCTTTAGGCGCACCTATTTAAAGTATCTGGGATCTATAAATTTATAGATAAAACCTTGCTCCCCCTTCTTCACATCTAAAAGCATCACCTTGAACATTCTTCCGATATCTGAACCATCCAGTTCATTCAGGAGCATTGTCCCATTCCTCATTAGGAAAGCCCATGGATAATAGATTAGATCTGGTAAGCACAGACCTCCCTTAATTTTCTTCCTGCAAAGTTTTTTTCCACGAGATATGTATGCCCTTCGAAGCCCAAATAAAACGACTTATCTTTGACTACAGTTTCTTAAGCCAGGTTTCCCTAAACACCAAGGGGATGTTCTGGAATAGAAAGATGAGTTTGGGGAAGATCATCATTTTAATCAAATTTACCTTCCAATTATAGTCAATGGTAAATAAACACAGCTTGCCAATGACTTGCTGATCTCCTTGCTGACTTTTTTAAAATTAATTTCTGGAATTCTCTCGATGTCCTGTGAAACCATAATACCAAGATATCTTATCTGCGTTTTGGTACTCCCTTGTTTTGTGGTCATATTCCAGGCCATAAACTCTGTTTTGTCGTATTTACTTCATAGCCTGAAATACGACCACATTGGGAGGCCAAATTGTACAATATTGAAACTGCAGAAGACAGATCTGAGGTGTACACCATTAAATCGTCAGCGTACAAGGTCACCTTCTTTTCCCAACTGCTATATCTGAAAGGGGGGATTCTGACCTCCTGCCTGATTTTAACGGCCAGGGGGTCTATGTATAGAATGGAAAGTAAAGGAGATAAAGGGCACCCCTGTCTGGTCCCCCTCTGAAATTTAAAAGGGGTGGATAGATTTCCGTTCACAAGAACCCCTTGCTATGGGTGTTTGATATATCAGACTCACGGTCCTAACGAAATTTTCTCCTAAATTGCACAGCTTTAATATTTTTTGCAGATAGAGCCAGTTTACCCTATCAAATGCTTTAGTAGTGTCTAAGGTAATAATAAAGTCTATTGCTCCAATTAGGTTGTATGTCAGGTCCTGAATTCCTCTCCCTCGAACAAAGCCTTTTCATCTAGGAGGCTCCCCACCACCCCATTTAACCTCTCTGCTAGAATCTTAGCGAAGATTTTATAATCGCAATTTAGCAGAGAGATAGGCCTATATGAGTCACAAGAGTTGGGTGGCTTTGCTGGCTTTAAAATCAGCGTTACTGCAGCTTCATTCCAGGATGCTGGCATGTCTCTACCTTACTCGAAGATGTGTGAAAATAGCTTCTCGAGTATAGGGGTGAGAACCTCACTCAAGCACTTGTAAAATTCAGCCGGTATCCCATCAGGACCTGCCACTTTCCCAGACTTCCCAGCCTTTATGGCCTTCCTAATTTCACTCCCTATAATGGGACTATTAAGGTTACCAGCCTCGCTATCCTTGATTTTTGCCGGAACATCCTGACCCAACCAGGCCTCGATATCCTCTTCCGTTACTCGTAATTGCTCCTGATATGCCTCTTCGAAGTATTTATGAAAGGCCTTTCCTATTTCTTCGCTGGTTGTGAAGTTGTTTCCTTATACCTCATTTCTAAGTTCTTTTATGAACCCTTTAGCCTGCTCACTTTTAGTTTTCCAGGCTAGGAGTTTCCCACACCCTTCCCCGTACTCAAAGTGCGCATGTTTGCTCACTTGCCACCTTTTCCTTAATCTCCCTTCGATCAACCCTGCTAAATCCAATCTGAGAGTCTGGAGAGAAGCTTGTATGCGCCCTGCTTCCTGCTCCGCCCCTGAGGCTGATAGCTGTTGTTCCACCTGCTGGATATTCCGCTCTATTTCCCCTATTTCATCTTTATGAATCTTCTGTCTAGATATCTGTAAGGATGTTGTGTACCTCCTCAGGGAGGCTTTGTAGGCGTCCCATACAACCCCCAATGGGGCACTATCAATATTGATTGCAAAGACCTTCTGAGTCTCGACCCTCAACTTCGCAATCACCAATTCCTCCAATAATATGACATGATCCAATGTCCACCTCCTCGATGGTAATTTAACTGGTAGATCCAAGACTAGAGTTATTGCGGAATGATCTGATAAGTGTGCACCTAAGTGTTTAACACCCTCCACCCATCTCTTCAGATCATGATCTATCAAAAAGAAATCTAGTCTCGAATGATGACCGTACTTTTTGTTATAGAAGGTGAACCCTCTTTTAGTGCCCATTTTATCCCTCCAGATATCCACCCAACCTAGCTGTTCCATAGTGAACTTTAACAGCGATCGCATCTTACTATTCAAGATTGCTCTGCTATTAGATGAACAATCCAATCCTGGATCTAAGACTACATTAAAATCTCCTACTAAAATTATAGGATCACGAAAACATAATAGCTCTGTGAGCAATCCTGAAAGAGGGCTGGGATCATTTGTGTTGGCCCATAATATCCTACCAATGTGAATTTATAGTGAAAGAACCTAGCTTTCACTATGACCCCTCTACCTGCCCTGTCTACTTTGCTATCTTCTACAGTAATGTATGGGCACCTTTTAATCAGAATTGCCACTCCTTTAATAGTTAGTTGTTGGGCAGTACAGATAAGATTCTGAACCCAATGCCTAGACTTAAAAAGGCCTCTCATTTCTACATCCGTTAAGTGCATTTCCTGCAGTATTAGAATCTGCACTGGGGTATCTTTTAAGTATTGTAAGATCTTCGCCCTCCTATATTTAACTCTTAATCCATTTACGTTCCAAGAGAGAACCTTCAACTGGGCACTCTTTTCACTCATCGAATGGGCCGAGTTTCACCCCACCTTGGGGCGCCGAAAAATATACTAAGACGAACAGGACACATTTTTTTTTATTTTATCCCACTGCTCCCCACCCAGTGACCCAGTGACCCATACCCCCACCCCACCCAATCCTTCCCGTGGCACCCGTGACACCCACCCTGGAGAACCCTCCTTTCCCTTCCTCACTATTGTGAAGAATTCATTTGTGGAATTTTCAGCAGCTACGATTTTGTCAAAGTAGACTTCATCTTCAGCGGCAGAGACTACTTTTTTGTAATTAGACAGAGCCAGTTTTAATTCAACTCTAGCTTTGGAAGAATAATCACTGTGCCAGGCCTGATCAAGGTTTTTACAACCAGTTTTGGTGGTTGTCAGGACCTCAGTATACCAGGGGACTGAGGGTTTTAAGCGCTTTGGGATATCCTTTTTTAAAGGCAGGACGGCATCGAAAGCTGACTCAACCCACTGGGAGTAATGATAATAACCCTCCTTAGTGAAGTCAAGATTTTGTGGTCTCACCATCTCAGTTAGCTTATTAACCAGCACTGGAGAATTTACCCCACAGTCGTTTGACTTGAGGAATCTTAGCTATTAAATGGTCTGCATGATGGCTGCACTCTGTAGTGAAGCTAAAGGAATCCGATAATGCCTACAAAGTGAAAAGAAAGATACTGAGGCATGAATAGGAAATGCCACAAACGTTCTAAGGCTAAAGCATCTGCTTTACACAACTAAGTAATAAAAAGCAAGCATTCCAGCATACTGTTAGAAGCTGCCTGCCTTTTCCATGGGAAGAGATCTATTATTGACAGTGAATGGGGCTTAAACAGTGTGAAAATCGTAAATGCGTGCAGCCATAGGAAGTTAACAAAAACAAGTCACACACAAAAGTGAATGAACACAGTAATTCAGCAATGGGAACTGATAAGAGCCCCCTTTTAAGATATATTAAATACAAGAGATTTCACAAGCACAGCACAAGCGCCGTGCAGATGAAACCTAAAAATGAGAAGTAATTGAAAAACACCAAGGTTTTCGTTGATGTAGTAAACAATTCAGCTTTCCACATTAAAATACAAGAGGCTTCCATGAGCTTCAATTTAAAAAACAATTCTGCTCATAAAATAAACTAAAAAGCATTCAAATTCAATTTAAAAACAAATAATCAGGTGAAAGTGCAAGTAATAGTGCAAAAACAGGGTTCAGGCAACAGTCTCTCTTTTTCATCCATAAATCGTAATTACCACTAATTTGGAGTTCACTGCCCATAAATGAGGAACAACTTATGGATGCATTGTTACCAGCAGCTTTTCCACATGTGAGATGCATAGTAACCCTTTAGATCTGGCCATCGAGACAGCTTTAGCTGTCTTGCCAGAGTACTGTTTATCCAAAGTATTTATACAAGATACACATACATAGAGGGGCTTTTGGTTAACAGGTTTCATCTATTGGTCTTTTAAATTGTCATTCACATTTTGCTTCCGCCCACCACAGCATACAGGATGGGGCAGTGGGTCAGTTCATTTTACACTTTAATTCCCTTCACTTGGAGTGGCTGCACAACGCCTGTGCACCTTGTTCACATCCACCTAAAAATAGTTCATCTTTCTTCAGAGGCAAAGCTGGTTCAAAAAATGTTTTTTATTTATTTATCCTTCCATAACTACTCATTATTTTGCCTGCAGTTGGGGTGGCCAGCTAGATGGTGATATTGTTCATCTCTTTTTCAGAATTGATTTTATAAAGTGTTTAAGTTGTATTGTAACATTGCAGCTGCTTGCAATTTGAGGGACAATAATAATAAACGCAGGGCACAACAGAAAGACCATGTCAAATAATGTCAAATAATGTTTTTTTACATTTACATTTTTTATTGGAGGTACATAATGGGCACGTTTAGGTGGCAGCATTTATTTCTTTTTTTTGTAGCATTGGCTTGCAGTAAAAACTAAAAAACATAACCGTTCTACTAGCTTGTCAAGGTCAACGGTTTGACTTTGCCAATGCTTGTTGTTTGTGGTAACCGTGTATGGTTTCACCGCACGGTTGTCTGTTGCATTACGCTCCTTGTCTTACTGCATCTATTTCCACTGCTCTGCAGCCCAGCAGATGTGTGATGGAAGCTCACGGAGCAGAGCCAGAGGCAGATGAGGAAAGAGCACACACCAGTACGGAACACACAGGACGGGTCCCACCAAGGACAGGGAGGCAGTGGAAAGTGAACACCTACAGCACCTGGCTAACTTGATGTGTAGCGAACACCTTCAACCTCAGTGTCACTCACTACGAGTTTCATTTCCTGGAGCATAGCTTCTTATTCATTTGGCGGGAGTACCATGCCCTGGGGAAGGCTCTCTCAGTTGGGTGCTAGTCTCCCACCTTGCTGTAAAGTCTGTCTCATTGTGCAGGAGTTTCACACCTTTTTGTCAACACCTGGGCCACAGAGGATATATTTACACTTTGTAAGGTCTAATATCTTCAAAAATTTTAAGGGTGCCACTTTTTTGCCTACAATTGTATATAATAAGTACACTGATGATTACTGAGATCTGTTGAGAATATATTTCAGCAAAAGAAACCCTTGTCACACCTTTCTTTCTATGTTATAATTGAGAAATTGTCTCTATATTGTAGTAGAAACTACATTAAGTGAGGGGATCACTTACTGCGGGTGTGATTCCTACCTACTGAATGATTTCCACTGCACTCTGTACATATGTATACTACTAGAATGTGGGCATCTCTCTGCTCTAATAGTCTGTTGTGTGCCTTTGTGCCTGGCTCCAGTCCACACTGGAGGTTAAGGGGGGCATATCTGGGCATTCCCCAGCAACAGCTATAAAACACTGGGCATGCAACTGGAATGACAGACCTCTACCGTTGCGGGCCTAGATGGAGAGATTGGAGGAGGAGGTTTTGACACTTGGCCTCTGGAGCCAGATCATGACCCCACTAAATATTAAGATCTACATTCCACTGCCTCATGGCAGACAAGAATGACATTTAGGGCAGACATCTGTTGTTCAAAGGTGTCACGACTTGCTCCCTGCTTTCCCGTGTCCACCACCAGGGGGCTGAACTGGGGGACTTTCCAGTCCTCTAATAAACTTCCAGACCCTCCCCTGCATGCAAAGCCTGACTTCCAGCCATTTGGACATTTATTGGGAACTAACATCCATTCCCAGTCCGTGCCGGGTTTTGTGAAGCCAGCCTACTCATGCCTGAAAACTCCATCACCTAGGATTCCCTGCTCACTGCTTAGTCTCCACCCCTGCAGGCCAAGGATGGGTGGAGGAATTCAGATCACCTGTGGCTGGCTGCTGCTAGCCTGCTCACACCAGCTGCATATGATTACTGTGAGCTCTTTTAAGCCCCAGCTCCCTTCAGCACAGTGTTGGTCATTGTAAGCTGTTTACCGGTGAGACCAATCCTTGTTTCCAGTGCTTCCTGAGCCTTTGCTATTGTTTCCAGTATTTCCTGAGCTTTAGTCCTGCCTTTTTCCAGACCTGCTGCTATTTTCCTTGTACCTGATTTAGCACTGCCTGCAGTGCTACCTGGTTTCCTAAGTTCCTGAGCTATAGCTATTTTTCTTTGTGCCTGACTTGCACTGCTTGTAGTTCGCTCTTGACTCCTTGTTTCCTGAGCTGTAGCCATTTTCCTGTTTCCTGAACCAGCACTGCTTGCAGTGCTTCCTTGATTCCTGAGCCTTTACGTTTCCTTGTTCCTGACCTGTAGTGCTACTTTGACCCCTGAGCCTTTGCTCAATTCTTGCCCCAGCTCTGCATCCTATGCTACTTTGTTTTCTGGTTTCCTAACCCTGCACTATTCTAGTACACCCTTGTAGCCTCCCTTTCTGTATATCCTTTTCCAGTCCCTGCCTTTCATCCCATCTCCTTGGTTCCAATTCTAGTTTGCTATCTTTCTATTCTGCTGTCTTACTTCTGTTACCTTGTATGTTTGTTACCTGCTTTCTGCCAAGTGTGCCCTGTGTTTTCCTTCCTTTCCTGTTAAGCACTCCTCTTTGCTAGCTCCTTGTCTATTGTGCTTGTTTTTAGTTTTACCCCTTTGCTGTTACTGCCTTGCGTGTTCCTGTTTGATCGCCAGGATCCGTGGGCACAGCTGACTACCTAGGTGGTGTTTCTTGTTCACTGTGAGTATTGTCTTTGAGTTTCTGTTATAACATCACCATAGGTATAAGCTCCACAGACCCTGCCTTTGTATACATATCCTATATGTGGGTATTTCCAGTTAGTGTCTGTAACAGCAATTGTGGGTAAGGAACTTACTGAGCTTCAGTCTTACCGTGTGGAGCTCCTGAGTGCTTTACCCCACACATCCCCTTTATTGTTAATGTTGTTTTATGTTTAATTGTATTGCACATCCGTCCTGGGTTTAGTGATTCTGAATGCTGAGCCGCCTCATGAGTGCCCTTCTTTTCTAAGTCTCACCCTTCTTGTTCACCTCTACAGGCTTCCCCTTTGGATCCCTTTTCTCCTCTGTCTTCCTGTGTGATCCTGGGCAGCGCTGTACTCCTCTCTGTGTTTGTTTTCTACCCTGTTCCCAGTCCTTACCCAAGTCCCTGACTGTGTTCCCCACATAGTCCCGGATAGGCCCTGACAAAAGGGAGATCCTTTTAACCCCCACCAATTTCAAAGACACCCTGTAGTATAACTACTGGTGCCACAATTGAGCAAAGGGTGGGATACACTTGTGGGGGCGTAGGACTGGAGAACCTGGACTACATGGTGCACATTGCCAGAGGACTCTGTTGTGCATAAGGAGGATTACTGCCATTGAAAGGGACCACATGCCCTTCCTGAATCGTGGCTGACCTGGGCCGACTACCTGCTGCTGTGTGGCACCCTGAGGTGTGCTCTCGAAGGGCTTGTTGAGTTGCCCATTTTCTCTCGGAGATCTCAGGGATATCAAAGACCTACTTCGAGGGACGCACACCATCTACCTGTGACACCTGGAGAGCGGTGCCCTCTCAAGTGCCCACATTGTCTGCTGGATACCAACTGGTAGCGTGGTGTGAGCTTGCAACTGAATATTGTGCCTGGAGACCGGATCGCCTGGTGCGGAGCCCCGAAGTCATGGGGACCATGGGAGCATAAGCGTCTTGTTGTTGGTGAACGCATTCACCAGTTGCAGGACCGACGTGGCTCGCTTCATTGATTGTGCTGCATCTCTCTCGTGCGACACGCCGACTGCATGCTCATTGAGTGTGGTGTCTGATTCACAGGTTGCAACTCTCGGAGGTGGGGGCATAACCGTAGTAGTGCTTCATTCTACCTTGTGAGGCATTGCTGAGCTTGCGCCTGTGTGTGTGACCCGAACTTTCTGGTGCAACCAATATCAATGTGCACCGGACTTGAGCCTCATTTCCAGGAAAGTATGGAATTTGCAACTCTTCGTTGTGTGTGTGATCAGAAGAGCTTGGCGCAACTCATATCATTACGCACCAGACTCTGTGCCCGAACTGTCAAGTGCGACCTATATCGCCATGCACCGGATGTTGTGCCTCCTCTGCAGGAAGGTGCTGATTTTGCAACGGCGGACCAACGGACCTCTCCTCACCCGACCTTCACTGACAATATTGTGGTGCCAGGTAGTATTGCCTGGCTTGGGCCTGTGTGGTGAGAATGTTTGCCTGGGCTGGAGGAACGCTCCAGAGAATGATTGGAAGTGGGTCAAGAGACTGCGTGACCCCCCTGTGCTTTGCAGAACTGGGCTGGTGCCAGAAGGCACTTGTGGACCCTTTTGGTGTGACCGACTATTGCCCACAGCCCATTCCTGCTCCGCTTCCTGTGGGTGAACTTCTCGAGTGGCTGCCAAACCCCTTTTACCGACTGCCTCATAACTGGTCTTGCTGCCTACCACCCACCTGCTTCCCTGGGACCCTGACTAGGAGAGACTTCGGCCACGTGCAGACTAGTGCCGTGAGGGAGGATGGGGTGTTTCCAAACAGGGGGGTGTAGGACAGCCAGGGTAAGTTGGAGGGTGGTGGAAGGCTTGTGGCCCCGGGGTCTGCAGTGTGTTACCCTTCGACCTGCTGGGTATCAGTGGCTCTGCATTAGGGAGCTGGGTGCATATAGGTGCGAGTGTGTTCCATACAGACCTGTCTGATATCCGTTGCACTGCATAGCAGTGCGGTGTGAGTTTGTGTGTGTGTGGGAGTGACTGTAGGCAATTCGCCTGTGATTTACTACACTGGCCGGCGGTTTGCCAAGCACGTTGATTTCATGTTAGGAAAGCATTACATCTGACATTGGTTTTACCCACTTGGCCCCAGCCTGCGGTGCTGCTAAAAAGTGGTGTAATCCGGTATACGTACATAATTCGGATATCATTGTGACCCGGGGTGCATAGTCTAACTGTGTGGTGTTGACTTATAATAATTGGAGGGTGGGTCTGGGGTGGACTACATATTGCATCACATAATGGTTCTGGGAGGGGTGTAGTATTGAATCTTTCCCACGTGTGCAAATTGCTTATATCATTCGAAAATCCTGGGCCTAGTACTATTAGAAATAATTCCCAATGTGATTTATGCCCAGACGTACACGGTGTTCATGTTATGTTGATTATATGTATGTTGAATACAAACGTTATTTACATACATCACGTGTGAAGTCTCTTTTGTGACGCTCAGTGTATTGATCGTGAGTGAGTGCTGTGCCAATGCTTTACACATTGCCTCTATGGTAGGCCTGACTGATCAGTGCCAAGCTGCCCAAGGGTGAGCGCAGGTTATACAGAGTGTGTAATCACCCACCCCTGACAGGAGTGGCAGATTCTTCCTGGCTGGGCATTGCTTCAGCCAACCAGAAAGTGCCAGTTCCAACACTTTCGATACACAAAGGTGCTCAATTCAAACTCCTTACCACACATTCAATGCACTACACAACTCAGGCCCCACCTACCTGAACAGTAACATCTCCTTCCACCAACCATCCAGACACCTCCGCTCCGCAGGACTCCTACTCACTCACATCCCACACATAAACAGAACAACATCAGGAGGACGGCATTCTCCAACAACCTCCCACTCCACCGCAGAGCCTTCTCCTCTTGAACTCTGCAAGAAGTTGAGAGGCTGGCTTTTTACTTAACAAACCTACCTCAGTCATGGCTAGATTGACTCACCTGCTCAGCCCCAGGATACTCTCACAGGTGATAGTGTGCTTTACAAATACACATAACATAACTGGTTCTAACCACCACAGATGGAAGTCAATACAACAGAAAGTGTGAGTACTGTAGAATTTCAGCAGTAATAAGTTCAAAAGTAGAGGCAGGAAAGATGGAGTGTCAGGTAGTGGCCTGGTTCAGGACAGGTAACATACATGGAGGTTTGCTTGCTGCTAGTCACAAACATTTTGTAATAATAAGAGTCTCCCTGCAAAAAGGGAGAAGTATGTATAGTTCCAGTGTTCGAAATGAAGTTTGTGTAGATTCCCTGGACAGACCTATGGAGTGTTTGTGAATCCACAGTAGCTACGCGAATCGTAAGTGTATCTCTAAAATGTATAGGTTTCTAACTTACTTAAAAACGTTCTGTATCTGAGCCGTTCTCGTACTGTGCCTCAAATTGTAAAAATCTGTCACAAAAATATGAATATTTATTTTCAAAAAAGCCTAATGTATAAAAAGGCTGCAGAGTGTGCTGTCCCCTGCTGCCTCCGCTGCACTCCCAGTACCTCCACCCTCATCCTGGTGTCAAGTGGTCACTACATGCAGAATTTGTTTGAGATGCTCCTGCTTTTAATAACATGTTCTCTGCAAAGCAACGTGTTGCTTTTTGGAGTTAGGTTCCCTTTATATCAAACACGTCATATATGAAATGGGTATAGTGTGCATTAGAACATTGGCATGTTGAGAGCTCCATTGAAGACAATGGAGTGATCTGGGCTTCTAATGGCCGGTAGAAGCCCAGAGTTCAACATTCCAATATTTGGCTTCATGTTTCTCACTTTCCAATTTAGAACATTCTACCCTTAGTGGGTGGAATGTTCTAATCGCCTTATAGCCCTTCTGCCTCGGGCTATACCGGTTGTTAAAGGCCCTCTCCCTCGTTATAGGCCCTCGCATGCTGCTCGGACCTGTAACTCGGGTTCAGGGCCTTTAACTACCGATATAGCCCTTGGCAGTCGGCTAAAAAGCTATATTAAGGTTATTTCCAAGGATTTAAGGTTAGTCTGCAAGTCTGATCTGTAGCTATTTAACCTCATGTGTAGTTTAGAAGGAGGAGATTGCATTCAGCTTGCCCCATTATATGCCTTCCAACATTCCCAGATAAAGTTTAGTTTGTTGAGCATAAACAACAGATTTGACACACTTTTTCCTGAAAATGGTTTATCAGAGTGAATGTTTCATATTTCTCAATTCAAAATGGTTCCTTCCTCCCGCAAACAACAGGGCTTGGGGGTTTTGAAAAGGCAAAAAGATTTTATTCCATTGTTCTATAAAAACACAGAAGCCTTTTGGTACCTAGTTTAGTTTTTTAGCAACATAAATACGTTTCTATCAATTATTAGGTCCTACTGAGGGTGAGGAAAATTGGTCAGTTCTACCTGAATAGGGTGATCTGCTAATGAGAAAATCCCCCATAAATTGTTTATTCAGACATTAAAGAGGTGAACATCAATAAACTGTACGCAGACAACATAGAAAATAAGAATAATTAGAGGATTGATAATACGTTTGTAATTTGATATTTATAATGTTAAATGTGAATATAAGATAAAGAGAATCTTGGATCCAATGTTTCTGTCCTCCTCCCTATAGTCATGTCCAGTGGTACCTGTTGTTGTTTTCATTGTTAATAACTACTCTACTGCTTCAGCGCCACATTTTTAACCATTTGTTTTCCATGCCAATGGCTGACAGGTAACTTTAGAACAGTTAACAATATACATGACAACGGGTACAACCATTATAGACTAAACACACAGAGGGAAACAGTTGTAACCCAGAAGACATAGTCAACAGCCCGCTCTCTTCTAAAGCCCACATGTGTAATAGAAAAAGTCTGCGAGATGTGGTGGTCCCGCAGACTTGAACCAGAGAGAGCGCGTATGCTCTCCCAGACAATCCTCTTACCCCAGAGACCCACAAACTCCAGCTGCCTCACCAGGCATGATGGGTGCTTCACCACCACAGCTTTGTGAAACAGTCTTTTTAACAAGGATCTGGAATTTTATGGGTGAAAACTTTAATTCTCGAAAAATTGGAGTGACCTCACCAAATTGACCATTGGTTACATGTATAAATGTATATATTTGGCAATAGTTTAATTCACTTTCTATTCTCCATGGTCCTCCATTTTTCCTGGCTTCCCCCATATCATTCATTGCTTCATCCATGGTGTCTGCCAGTTGCTGGTGCAATCTCATTGCAACTGGGCCAATCTGGGCCAGAATCATTGATCATTCTTAGTATCAACTGCTGGAGTGATGCTCAAACACAGAACTCTGACTTTAGGACTGATGGCACAATACGGTATGCAGGGACCCACAAGTCTTCGTAGGCTGAACACTGCCAATATGATGTCTATGTCATGAGTGTGGTGTGATCAGAGAAAAGACAGCGGACAGCCTGCCTCCAGCCTGAGGACCAGGACATCAAGAGTTCCCTTTGTAAAACATGCATGATGTCATGTGAAGTTATGTCAACAAAGGTGTACTTGTAGTCACACTGGATACTGAAGCTGGACACACATTGCAGATAGCAAATGCACTGTTTGCGTGCTGATCACACTTTCCAAATGTTCCTGCTGTGGTGTCCAAAAGCCTCTGTACATTTGCTTTGGGTCGCACCTCTTTGAGGCACCGATGTGGTTTTGTAAATTGAATAACTGAATCAGTAGCAGCAGGCATTGTTTTTCCCCCAGTAAAGCAGCCCTCCTTGCTTCTAACTCCTGCCCTACTCTCCAGGCCCCTCGGGCGTTTTTCACTTTGCACCACTCCTCACTCACTCATTGGGGTTCGCTTGGCCTGCCATCTGTGGCTACCCTGATCCCTCTGCTTCCACAGAGGGCTGAGAGCCTGGCTGCTTCTCTCTCTCCTTACAGTCTCCATGGACTCAGTCACTGCTGGCGCCACCAGAATGTACATCCGCCCTTTGATTCATCTTATAGCTCAGGAGCACAAGTGAGACCCCCAACCGATCACCAGTACCTCTGACCGGGAGGGAACCAAGAAATTGGGCCCGACAGTGTCCTTATATATTTTAATGCAAAAACAACAATTGATGGACAGAATGCAGAACAATGTCGTACATTCACCCCAGTACAGAGATCTGGGCCTAAATCCATCGTTTTTTTGCTCACCATGCCATTCCAGTTTGGACCCAGCCATATGCAAATCAGTCTTGACCCTGCGCCCAATGGGAACAGTCCAGCCCAAACTGCCAGGCCAGGTCCTCCCTGGATTGGAAACAAGCATCCTAGGACCGGTTTCAGGCTTTCAGCCCTCATCAGCCAGGATAGCTTGACTCCAGTGGCATGGAGAGCACGGGACCCACGTCTGGGCATACCCGTCCCACTCGGGGTGACAAATGCAAAAACAACAATTGATGGACAGAATGCAGAACAATGTCGTACATTCACCCCAGTACAGAGATCTGGGCCTAAATCCATCGTATTTTTGCTCACCATGCCATTCCAGTTTGGACACAGCCATATGCAAATCAGTCTTGACCCTGCGCCCAATGGGAACAGTCCAGCCCGAACTGCCAGGCCAGGTCCTCCCTGGACTGAAAACAAGCATCCTAGGACCGGTTTCGGGCTTTCAGCCCTCATCAGCCAGGATAGCTTGACTCCAGTGGCATGGAGAGCACGGGACCCACTTCTGGGCATACCCGTCCCACTCGGGGTGACAAATGCAAAAACAACAATTGATGGACAGAATGCAGAACAATGTTGTACATTCACCCCAGTACAGAGATCTGGGCCTAAATCCATCGTTTTTTTGCTCACCATGCCATTCCAGTTTGGACCCAGCCATATGCAAATCAGTCTTGACCCTGCACCCAATGGGAACAGTCCAGCCCGAACTGCTAAGCCATGTCTTCCCTGGACCGGAAACAAGCATCCTGGGACCAGTTTCGGGTTCATAACCCTCATCAGCCAGGCTATCTTGAATCCAGTGGCAAAGTGAGCAAGGGACCCACGTCTGGGCATACCCTGCCAACTTAGGGCGAACTTAGCAAAACCAAAGGGGATGATGGACGGAGTGTTGAACATTGCAAGCACTCACCCCAGTCAACTGATCTGGGTTTAATCCATCATCATTCTTTAGCTCACTCCGCCACCCCAGTTCAGACATGGCCATATGCAAATCAGTCTGACCCTGTGCCTCATGGGAACAGTCCAGCCCGAACTGCCAAGCCATGTCTTCCCTGGACCGGAAGCAAGCATCCTGGGACCGGTTTCGGGTTCATAACCCTCATCAGCCAGGCTATCTTGAATCCAGTGGCAAAGTGAGCAAGGGACCCACGTCTGGGCATACCCTGCCAACTTAGGGCGAACTTAGCAAAACCAAAGGGGATGATGGACGGAGTGTTGAACATTGCAAGCACTCACCCCAGTCAACTGATCTGGGTTTAATCCATCATCATTCTTTAGCTCACTCCGCCACCCCAGTTCAGACATGGCCATATGCAAATCAGTCTGACCCTGTGCCTCATGGGAACAGTCCAGCCCGAACTGCCAAGCCATGTCTTCCCTGGACCGGAAACAAGCATCCTGGGACCGGTTTCGGGTTCATAACCCGTGCTCTCCATGCCACTGGAATCAAGCTATCCTGGCTGATGAGGGGTCCTAGGATGCTTGTTTCCAGTCCAGGGAGGACCTGGCTTGGCAGTTCGGGCTGGACTGTTCCCATGAGGCACAGGGTCAAGACTGATTTGCATATGGCTGGGTCCAAACTGGAATGGCATGGTGAGCAAAAAACGATGGATTTAGGCCCAGATCTCTGTACTGGGGTGAATGTATGACATTGTTCTGCATTCTGTCCATCAACTGTTGTTTTTGCATTTGTCACCCCAAGTGGGACGGGTATGCCCAGACGTGGGTCCCGTGCTCTCCATGCCACTGGAATCAAGCTATCCTGGCTGAAGAGGGGTGAAACCCCGAAACCGGTCCTAGGATGCTTGTTTGCAGTCCAGGGAGGACCTGGCTTGGCAGTTCGGGCTGGACTGTTCCCATGAGGCACAGGGTCAAGACTGATTTGCATATGGCTGGGTCCAAACTGGAATGGCATGTTGAGCAAAAAAACGATGGATTTAGGCCCAGATCTCTGTACTGGGGTGAATGTATGACATTGTTCTGCATTCTGTCCATCAACTGTTGTTTTTGCACTTATATATTTTAAGGCAAACTGGTTGACGATCACAGAGCAGAGAGCGCTGACGTAGACACAAGTCAGATATGAGAATCAGTTCTTTATAGAAACCCCTTCCAGTTTCTACTCCCATGATACTATTTTTTTGTTGAAAGTGTTCTCAGCATCCTCAGATCCCTTGGCCCTCTTGCACTCAATGGCTGGGTGTGCCCCCCGCAGTTGCTACAGGCATGCCTAAACTTACATGACTGTCCCCACTTACAGTCCTCCTTGTCTTACCTCCAGCGTGCTGTGTTGCAGCCTTTGCTTGTTTTACCCCCGGCGTACACCTTTGGTCTGTTGCTATGGGGAATCCCATCCAGCCTCCCTTTCTATCCTGTTCCCCGGAAAAGTGTCTCCGTACTCCCTCTCCGGCAGCCACCATGTGGGTCGTATACCCCTCCACATCCTGATGATCCCAATCTATGCTTGGCCAGGTTTGCATTTGTTCCCTGAAGCCCTCATCATAGAGGAGCTAGACATCCCCTTGATATTTTTGCTGAACCTCACACACTTTTTGCTCACACAAAAAAAGGGCTGCCTCGCTATGGGGGAACTTCTCAACAAATACGCTTGCCATCATCCTAAAAGCACGTAGCCAATTCTCAATGTTCTACTCAACCCTCTGCTTTCGCCTTACCCTCTGCTTACCCTCTTCTTTCGCTCCTATGCTCATCCTTCTCGTCTTGCACTGATTCTCACTTTTGCGCTGATTCTCAATTACAGATTCTCAATTGTGTTCTAGGACGTGTGTATTACAGAATAAGGGCACCAGCCCCCTCCATGTCACCAGGATGGTCTGTTTCGGCTCAAAGCATTGTGGAACCTGTAGTCAGGGCTCACCTCAGCTGAACCTCTTGGACTAAAGCAGAAGATGGCGGAGGTGGTGGAAGGTAAAGTGTGGGGAACTCTTCTCCTGATGCTACTGAGTCAGCTGATAACCTCATCCAAGGACCAGTTGGCAAAGAAAGGAGCTGGACTGGGCGAGCCACTCACCCCTGGGGTGGGAGATTTTAAAATCTCCGTCTTCATGATAAAGCCGCATCCTGCAAGAAGCAGTGCGGCGACCTTCAGTTAGTTTCAGATTCCACCTCCCAAGGCTAAAAGCAGTCGGACCTAAAGTGGCCTGCATCTGGTTTCTGGACTGGTTGATTACACTTTTCACTCCTAGGACAGCAGCACATTTCTGTGTTTATAAAGTTGATTCAGCTCATTGGACCGCACAGGGCCACTGGCACCATAATTGCATGGTTTGTCCCCTCCCAGTCTTACATCTTCTAAAAATACTACTGTCCTGTCATCCCTAGAGCCTAGAACTGCAATTATCCCACGCACAGACAAAGGACAGACTGAAATAGGCACTGCTTGAAGTCAAGCCCCGGGTATGAATCACGGCTGTGGAGAGTGCATCCCTCACGCTCCCTCCTCCTTCTCTGTGTGCCCTGCAGCTGCACCAGCTCTCCATTAATATTATATGCCCAGGATCAGACTGGTATACAGAGTGAGCAGCAGTGAGTGTGAGAAGCTTCCTGGGGTCAGTGGATGACCACAGCAACTGGAGGTCAGAACTTCAACAGAATGGATAAACGTCTTCCAGATGTAAGTCAGACTCATGCCCTGAAGAACTGGGAAGGAGCACAGGCGTTGATGCTTGCAATGAATGTCTGTAGGTACTCATGTATAAGACCCCCAAACATACTCTCAGCTTAGACCGGTAGTATTAGACAAGACAGGAATAAAACACAACAGCTGTGCGAATATTCACAATCATTTTACACATATTTGCCATTCTCATCTCCACATCTAACCAACACCTAAAAGTTTCAGGTGCAAGTGTGAGAGAATAAGTGTGGGCAAGTACATCAAACTAAAGGCAAATCACAAGATGGGAGAAGGAAAGGGGAGCTTGCAAATGAATATGCAGAGTTCAAGTGGGGGTGCACTTTTATTGACCCATGACACAGGTCACAACCTCTATTTGCCACTATAAACTAGGAATCTCCCAGCCATACTAGCAGCGCACTCAAGATGAAACACACCTCCATACTTTAAACACAACATACATGGGACACCAACATACTAAAACAAAAGTGAAAAGCACAATCCACCATGCACAGAAGAGAACCTCCCTCGTTAAACACAAACAACGGACCACAAGAAACAGCACAAAGCAAAAAATAACAAACAGAAACAGATAAGCAGGAGATGCCTCAAAGAAACACCAAATTATTAAAGGAACTAACTTTGTGCCTCTCTTTGCTCTTCTTCTTCTGATTTCACATCAACCTAAACTCAGATAAATACCACTGACCTCACTCCAACTAATCCCTTCCCAGATGTCATTTCGGTAATGTCTCTGGATATAGGTACACTTGATGCTGGCTGCATCTGGGTTCATCATCCCTTGTTTCTGCAAGAAGCAGAAATAACTGCAGTAGGATCCACAGTGAGGGTACACGCCCCAGTCCCAATTACATCCTTAGTGCCATAGGAAAGATGAAGTGAGTAGAAACATCAGTAGCTCTTCGGCCACAACTATGAAGTCAGGGAGTTCTACTGTCCTCTTTGGTAGGTTCAATGGTCACTGTGGTGGACAGTGCAAGGGTGTAAGATATTGGAGGATTGGCTGATGGGGGTGAGAACCCACCTTGAATAAAAATAAAAATGCGAGGCTTGTCAGGGTGAACTACTAAAGTCAATAAATAAGCCTGGGCTTATCCCTCTGACAGCTTGGCACAAAGCAGCCAGGCTTAACTCAGAGGCAATATGTACAGTATTTATACAGCACACAACAGTAATAAAGTGAAAACATAATACACGAAAAATCGCAAACTAATTTAGAAACATAGAGTACATTTTAGTAAATTAAATGACACCACAACAACAGAAATCCAGTAAGCAGAACCAGAGATGAAAGTTTAAAGTTTGAATTAAAAATAGTGCCAAAAACACAAATCCCGAATTGTGGTTATCTGATCAAGCTAGATTAGGTCAAAGTCAAAGGTTAAGTTAGACCACACTGGCGTAAGGGTAAGATACAGGGAACAGTTTCATCCCACTGGAGAGTATGCTTTATGACTTAGAAACTTTTCTGGAGGAAAAGTGATTGTCGACGGGGCAAGCTACAAGCTTTGTCCGAAGCAGAGCTCGACAACGGAGGGTTGCTGAAGAGCGGTATCTCAGTGTGGTCGTCGGCAAAGGTGGGAAAGCTCCAAGCAGGCGAAGACTGAAGTCAGTACCCGGGAAGGCCGCAATGTCAATGAGATGCTTCTCAGTGTCGGTCCGATGAAGGTCTCTACGCTCAGACTTAGACACTTTTCTGGAAGTCAGATCTACTTCAGTGGGGCAAGCCAGCAAGCCACGGCCAACCGGCGATTCGATGTCAATAGCTGTGGCCTTGAGGACAGTCTTGATTTCCAGCAGTTCTCCAGTTTTAAAGTCCAACTTCTTGCAGTTTGGGGCCAGGAGGAGTACACTCCAACACCAGTCAAGGGTTCAGGACCTGGTGGACACCATTTAGGGATTAGGACTCACTCTAGCAGAGGCCAACAGCAGGGTTTCGGGCAGCTTCAGTTGGTACTGGTCAGCTGGGCAGTTGTAGGAAAAGGCCTCTGGAAGCTTGCTGTGTTCCTGTAGCTCAAACAGGAGGTCAGCCAACTGAGCCTTGGTGTAACTTCTGCGGTCCTAGGTTTAAAGCAAGCAGGTCCAGTCTTACTTCATATTTCAGACCACAGGACACTCCTTCTTCTGATCTTCATAGGTACAGGAGTGTTCCTATGAGAGGTTTTGGGGTTGCCACTTTTATTCCCAGTGTCAGTCTGTGCTGAAGGGCAATTTATTTGTCCAACCCCTAAACCAGTTCTGGCCAGTTCTTCCCCTCCCTCTGGGTTTGGGGCCAGCCTGTATACAGAGACAAAGGAGAGGCAGGTCTATGTGTAAGCTACATCTAACAGTGACAGGGTAGGCACCCTTTGAAGTCAGAAAGGCGTTGGTGTTAAAGCAAACTTCTCATTCTAAATAAAGCACAGACAAACACAGTTGTAAGCAGTAAGGAGGAAAAGTTTATTTGTTTTAGCTCAAGCGAGAACAGCCAGCGACCAACTGCACTGCTCTGCTGGGGGTTACAATCAACAGCCTTTTCTACATTTCGAGCCACGCAGGAGAACATTACACTGAAGACAGTTAGCAAACAATAAATCATTGTGGTAAGGGAATAATCAGGAGGCTAATTCAGGAGGCACACCCAGAGTGCACCGCAACTGCCTGCAAGCACATTCCAAGAAAACCCACAATCTAAAAACATCATGCACCTGGTGTGTGCATGCCATCAATAGCACATACACGGTCTCAGTCTCTCCACAGACAAAGAGCAAAAGAGCAATGAAATAACATGAACTGAAAAATTACGTACAACTTATAAAATGGATGAACAGTTGCTCATGAAATATATCTACTTCCACAATATGCCATTTGGACAACTGTTCAACATTAATATCAGAATCAATCAATATCTATATGCCTTATTTCCATTACTTCTTGGTCTCACTGAATCATGGCATTCAAAACATGAATGTATTTCGGGGTGGGGGTACACAGCCAAATACAGGCTTGACAACAAACAGGGAGCATATTCATGCACAGGCAGACAACCAATATTGTAATGATGATAATCAATATGATCTTCAATAAAGTCCAACACAATGTACCAAACAATGAACAAATGTCATCCCAGAATGTACATTCAGCAAAATTATGCACTTGTATGCCTACATCAAGTACATTTTCTATGGCCTCATAAACATTTAGGGTATTATCAGGGATAAATGTACAGCATTCAGTATGTATCATTTTGCAGATGCCTCTCTTCAGAAAGAAGCATATCAAGCACCATACGATTTTGAAGCGTTACTTGTCTCATAGCTACCATCCCTACTGAGATGTTTCCTAGGGAATTGGTTGTTTCATTTATTGTTGCTTCCAACATATGGCCCAATTGTCTTATTCTTCTAGAATTCATTGCGACCCCTAACATAGGTAGTATTCCTATTGCTAATTCACCGAACTCTTGAGCAGAAGTAACAGTCTGATCTATTTCCCTTCTCCCTCTAGCTACATTGTTTGTTAGCAGATTCTTGCTGACGTTCCTTAGAATGGTGTATAATACGGGAAAGCACTAGGCCCAAATAAAAAGACCCTCCCCAACCTTTGGGCAGCCAAGAGTATGCTTTTTGTCTGCAGATGAAATAAATGCCTTCCCCGGCTGCAACAGATAACGAGGGCCAAGAGGGATTGGTCAGAATACATGGGTACAGTTACTCTGTCCCATCTCTCACGATCCATTGATTCAAGACATAACTGCCCGTGTCCTCTTGTTACCCATAAAGCAGGGGGATTGTTAAATAAGGGGTAGATGTTGGGAATCAAATTATTCATCCCTAAGATGAATAGTTTATATCTTTTACTCATGACACTATCATTGAATGTGACCCTGTAGGGTGAACCTTTGCCTGTAACGGAACAACCCAATGGTATCATTATTTCATCTCTGTATTTGCGTCTGGCATCAGTACCCTTCAGGCCAGAAACCCAGGTGTCCCTGCTTTAAATAGAATATAACAAGAATCATTAAGCACCAAACTCAGAGGCAATAAAGGCATTCCATGTTGTGTTACAGAAGGAAGTTCCAGACAAATTCAACAATCTGAGACATTTAATTCCTTGTGATAGGCATTCATCATTTGTATGGCAATGTTCTCATGATATTCCTTAGAGTGAAGGGCATACAAATCAGTAGCTGTCATATTACTATCATACATACATATAGATGACAATAATAGCTGGTACAGCTACTAAAATGAGAACAAATGGAATGCAGAACTTTCTCCTTAACATTGGCTTTGTTCATCCAGGTCGTTCGCCTTTAGTGCTTCTCCCTCTCTGTTCCTTATTGTTCACCATCACTAGGCTGAGAGAGGTCACCAGTACTTCGCAGCTATGAGCTCGATAGAAAGTCTACAGTTGGTTGAGCTCAAAAGATGGACTTGGAATTTTATTTAGTGACACTGATAGGGGGAAGAAGATGCTGAATGAATTGGTCAGCCAACAGTCGTTCTGGGGCAAAGAAGGTATAGTGGTCTTTGAGGTATCAAGGTTTTGAGAGGGGGGTATACCCCCTCCAGTGTGACGGTGATGGATGTAGACGCTAGTTCCTGAGGTGGTGCTCTTTTCTCATGGGAGGAATGGATCGAGTTCTTGTAGCCAGTGCACTTGACAGCTGTCTGCATGGCCAGGAGTACTTGAACCAGCACCTTCCAGTGTGGCTGCAAACAGGTGGAACGCTGAAAGCTTCTCACCAGGACCCAGTCAGTGGGTTGATATGGGTGACCTGGTTCCTGCAATGGTTCTGGCAAGGTGTCCTTCACAAGTTTATTGATGGATGCAACATGTAGTGTTAGTTCTTTACAGTACTGGCACCACAGCGCATCCGACACAACAGAAGTCAAATCTCTTTGATGGACCCCCCAATACGTTGCTGTTCGAACAGTGAGTATTTCATGGGGGCTCAACATTGTCTTACCTCTAGGGTATGGCGCATGCTCATTAGTGCCAGCGGAAGAACATTGAGCCAAGTCAAGGAGGATGATGCCACTATTTTTGATATTTTGATTTTTAGCACCCCGTTTCTCCTCCACCAATCCTTCTGCTTCAGGATGATAAACAGAATGGAATTTTTGCTGTATAGCCAGGGCCTTACTCATATTGTCCATAACGACATTCACAAAGTGACTTCCATTGTTACTCCATATCCTCTGGGGCAACCCAAATCCGGGTATCAAATCTTTTACCAGACATTTGGCTGTCGATAATGCATCATTGTTCTTTACTGGATATGCCTTCGCCAATTTTGAAAAAGCACAAAAAACCACAAGAATATACCGAAATTTGTTAATAGGGGTCATTTCAATGTAAAGCATTTGGAGCTCCTTGAAGAGCATCTGTGTAGAGGCAAAATGTCCTGATCGAACCTTTGTTTCCTTGCCTACATTGTACTGAGCGCAGGTCACACAGAATTAGCATATCTGCTCAGCCATTCTCCATATCTGGCATTTGCCAAAACTGCAATATACTATTGGTCAACCCATCCCGACCCAAATGAGTGGGGCTGTGTATCATCAAAGTCATTGGATATAACAGAGCATCGGGGAGGAGATATCTTTTTTTGTTCATAGTCATCCAACAACCCTGAATTTGCGTGCCCGTTTTGGCCCAATTCTCAAATTCGTCCTCAGTAACTTGTTTCTGCATTTCAGCTATTCCTTCAGGGCTATAGTCTTGCAGCCCCTTTTCCACAACAGGGTCAGAGTGGGTATATACATGAGGGCAATGGGGAAGGATGCAATCCTCTTGGCTGTTTTATCTGTAAAATCATTTCCCATCCCCACAGCCTCAGTTATCTTCTTATGAGTACTACATTTTATCAATGACACTTTGGCAGGTAAGGACAGTGCATTCAGTAATCTCTTTATCAACACCCCAAGTTGTATTTTAGCTCCTTGTGAAGTAATAAATGCTCTCTCAATCTACCAAAATTATGGGTGACATCAAAGGCGTATTGACTATCTGTATAAATGTTCACCCTTTTCCCCAAGGCCAGTTCACAAGCTCTGGCTAGTGCGATCAGCTCCGCTCCCTGGTCAGAGTTCTCAGGTATCCTGCATGTTTTTATTACTGTATTGAGCATGGTGATAGCATATGATGCTGCAGTACTGCCATTCAGCAATTTAAAACAGGACCCATCCACCCAGAGATCTCCATTCTTATCTGCCAAAGGTACATCTGACAAGTCGATCCAACTTTTTGTTTGCTCTTCTGTCTGTAACACACAGTCCTGCACTTCATCCATTCCATCACCCTAAACATTGCACACTACAAGCAGGGTTAAGAGTCTTACATCGGAGTAAAGTTACATGTGGGCTAAAAGACACAATTCAAAATGAGTCAGTCGAGCATTGGTAAGATGTTACATCTTTGTCCTATTCAAAAATAAATCCACGGATTGAGGTACATCGATGTGTGCAGTCTGTCCCATAACCAAAGACTCGGCTTGTTGAAGGGAGACTGCAGCTGCTGTGACCGCCCTTAGACACGGGAGAAGGGCCTGAGCTACCATGTCTAGTGTTGCAGAAAAATAGGCACATGGGTGCTTGTGATCCACCCTGCTGCTGGGTGACGATGGACGACACACAACCATTCTTTTTATGTACAAACAGGTGAAAGTCGTTTACATAGTCCAGCAAACCCAAAGCCAGTGCACTACATAATATGTCCTTTAGAGTCCAGAAACTAGCAACTTGTTCCTCATTCCAAGGTGGGACTCCTGAATGTCTATTCTCGTCAATCTTAACAAAGGTTTTGCAATAAGTGAGAAATTAGGTATCCAGTGTCGACAAAAGCTGGCCATGCCCAAAAATGCACACACCTGCTGCTTGGTGGTGAGCGCGAGCAAGAACAGCCAGCGACCTACTGCACTGTTCTGCTGGGGGTTACAATCAGTAGCCTTTTATACGAGCCACATAGGAGAACATTACACTGAAGATAGTTGGCAAACAATAAATCGTGGTCAGGCGATAATCAGGAGGCTAATTCAGCAGGCGCACCCAGGGTGCATTACAACTGCCAGCAAGCACATTCCGAGAAAACTCACAAGCGAAAAACATCCTGCACCTGGTGTTTGCACGCCATCAAAAGCACGTACACAGTTTCAGTGTCCCCACAGACAAAGAGCAATGTAATACCATGAACTGCAAAATGACGTACAATGTATAAAATGAACAGTTGTTCACAAAATATATCTACTTCCACACAGGGCACAGCCCCAAGCTATCCTTTGAAGGTCAGGCAGGGCTGGGTACAGCCCCCCCCAAGGCATTGTGCTCAGGTGAGAAACAGCCCTCCCCACATCCAAGGCCTTTTGTCCATGGTCATTGGGATGAGCAAAACACATCTCATCCCAGGGAAGCAATTCATAGTCAGGAGACACTAGCAGAAAACCCTTTCGGTTTAGACCGAGAAATAAATATCAACTTTCTAAAAGTGTACTTTCTAAAATTGTAATATAAAATCCAACTTGACCATTATGTTGGAGTTTAAATGATTATGGTTCTAGCTGCCCTCAAACTGAAGTTATGCATTATAAGTTGCTGTAATGCAACTCAGTATTTCCTCCTTCTGGGAGAGCCAGTCTTACTTCAGGGAAAAATGACTTTGGAGATTTTTCACTGTCCGGGCATGTAAAGATTCAAGAAATATGTCCTCATTTTTAAACACAATGCATTCTGTCCTTGGATACTTAGGACCTTCCCAAAGGATGACATATAAGCATTAAAAGGAAGGTTAGGCCTGGGAAAATGTTTGTCAGGTTGAAATGACAGCTTAAAACTGCACACTCAGGTTGCAAGGGCAAACCAAGAGACATGTTTTACAGGGCTCTTGTAGTGGGTGGGACAATCAACATTTAGGGGCTTATTTACAAGCCCCTTGCGCCACCGGTGCGTCCTGTTGCGTGACGCACCGACGGCGCAACCTGCTGCATGATATGTAGAAGCACAGGTAAAGCCACCTGGAGTGGCTTTACGTGTGCTTGTAAATATCGCCCCTTTTCACTTTGCATGTAAGGAGTGTGACATGGGTGTTGCTGTGGGTGTTCCCACGCAACACCCATGTCCACTGATTCATTTCCAGATTTACGAGCAATCGTAAACCTGGGAATGCATCAGAATGCTACGCCTCACCAGGGGAGGCGTAGGGAGGCGCAATGAGGAGAAATCTTTTCATTTCTTCTCGTTTTTTTCCACGTTCATTGCATGCTGCATTCTACAGCACGCATTGGTAGAGGAACTCACCTCAATTGATTGTTTTTGTGCAGGAACGGGGACCCCCACGATTAAGGCATCCTTGCACCATGATGGTGCAAGGGTGCCTGCGCCGGTGCATGGCAGCAGTTTGTGCGCCAGCGCAGGGAGAAGCACAGAGATGCGACATATTGTTGTAAATATGTTGCATCCCTGTGCTTCTAAACTAACACAGCTCGTGCAGCAAAATGACTTGCGGCACTGCGCTGCGTTAGTTTCTCGTAAACAGGGTCCATAATTTATAGGCCCTAGGTACATATAGTACCATATACTAGGGACCTATAAGTAAATTAAATGTGCCAATTAGATGTATGTCTATCTATTTTACTATGCTTAGAGAGGACAGCACATGAGTTTTCCACTGGTTGGCAGTGACGATTAAGTACATATACGTTTTAAGATAGTGTCAAAATCTTAAAACATGCCTCTATCTAATCATCCCTTCAGGCATAGAGCTCTGTGGACCAGTGGTTAGTCCCAATATAAGAGACTAATGAACTTTGTTGTGACCAGGCTTTCTTGTAAAACTATTTAAAGTCTTTTTCCTTCCATTTGATTGTGTATGCTTTCTCACATGCACGTCTCACCTTTGCAGTAAACACAGAGCACCTTCTTCAGTAATACTGAGGACTGTATCAGGACTTTAACATATATCTATTATAAAGTGCTTTTATTGACTTTTACTCTTGTGGGCTTTGTGAAGAAAAGGGATAGGCTTCCTTCAAGTTATTTGTAAAATGAATCCGACAGAACCATTTTTGTAGTATACAGTTCAATGGTAAGATATCTAAGACTGGCTTTACCTCTTCATGTAGGGTTCCAGTATTCTGCCCTTCTTCAGGACTCTGTCCTAATGTTGAGGACATATTCGATGGCGGGATCAACCAGTACTCATCATCCATAATGGGTGATCGTCTGGTTCTCCACCACCGGTGCGATGCAAATGTATTATTTTGCAAGTCTACACTCCCGATAAAATATACCTAAAGGGCTCCAAGGCCACCTTAGGTTGGTTAGAAACACCCCAAATAAAATGAAATAACAAAATGTACAGTAGCAATGTAATTGTCTTATTACAAATGAGAAGCTATGAAGTAGCTACTTGTAATAAGAAATTTACAGACAGGTTTTGATATAGGGATTGAAGGTTCATGGATGTCAATGAGGGGTAACAAGGGTTAGCCACTGCTATCCATGTATTGCCCTTTAGTATTCCTAATGCTACACCTAGTACCAAAGGTCTTGAAGGCCGCATCAGGAGCTGGAAGTAAAGAGGGGTCATAAACCCCTGTTCACTTTCTTTGCTTCTAATACATGCTCTTCTTCTACACATGGTGTTTTGGTGAAATGAGGTCCATGCATAGAAATCCATGAGCCGTCTCTGGTGCAACTTACACATTTTCAGCATACATCTTTTTCAGAAGAACTTTGAACTGTCTTCTATTTAAAAATAGCATTAAGAAATATGCTACATATGTTGTTTTTCAGCACACATATGGCTCCAAATTTAATCTATTACTTTTTTAATTTTAACTGACGTGCGGAGAGGGGAGCACAGCCCCCCCAGCAGTGTAAGAGCCCGTGCAGTGGCAAGAATGGACCATTTCCCAGTAGGACAGCTGGTGTTTTTCACGGCTGTCTGATTATGCGCTAACAATTCCTTTTGTTGTCGTCCCAAGTAGCTATTAGGAAAAAGCAAAACAATTATATGAGCCATGAAGACTGCAGATCATCCTCTTCTGCAAGTCCTCTTAAGCACCCACGAAGCACAACTATAGCATCCTGTCCCTGGAGCTTCTGCCAAAGATGCTCTAAACGCTCTGTCTCATAATTAATTAACCCAATTTTAGTCTATCTGCCTTTAGAGAATTAAAGATGGCAGAACCATTTTACACGCAATGGAGCGGATTCACGATGCTCTTTGAACACTTAGGTTTATCAAAATATAATTTCATAAAAGCAACATCAGATTCGGAAACCTTCACAAACAGGTCATTTCCCTCTTACAGGTAATTTCTGCTGATTTATGGGTGATCACCACCGACCCTCTGGAGGTAGTTTCAACGACTGGTGGGAACGAATGCATTTTAAGGAGGGACTGGGGAAGAAACAGTCCCAAAATGTGTGGAAGATGCTTCTAAACTGCAATCGACTTTTTCCGGGGGGGGGAGGAGGTGGCACAATACTGATGTAAAGTGAAATGGACGTTTGAGTTACATCTTTACATACAAAAATATACACTGGTTACATTTTCGTATGCAGAAAAAGTTGCACGTAATATACTCATGGGAATTTACTACTGTTGTAGATCCCTAGAAGTAATCCAGGACTCTTTTGGGGGGTTGCACAAAATATCAGAATCTAAACTTAGGCATACGTTTATTGAATTTCCAATTTTCCTTAAAAAGAACTTCTGAACCAGGCCTCCTTTTTTAATTGGTAATATGATGACGCGTCAGCTCATGGCTCCTCACTGATACCGAGGTCCTCTTGTACATTCTGCAGAAAAGAGTCCTTTTCCTGATATAATCAACACATTACTAATCCCTCAGCCAGATTTCAATTAATGGAAAGTCCAGAATTTACCAAAAGGAAGTGGGCTTGAGAGTTCTCTATATACACCCCATGAATCAGCAATAATATCCCTTCTCATAACACATTTTTTATACAAACACATTAGTGAACCACAGTGCTGGCTAGGTTTAAAAGAAATGGTGTATAATAGGCGGTATGAACTGCAGCGGGTATGTTGTTGCTACTGCACAGGGCTGCATGCACGCCACTCAGTCGCTGCTTACTGTTGTTTTCAGCAGTGGCGCCTTCCATGGGCGTAGGAAGTGTGGGAGACATATCCCTCCCAGATTTTGTAGTGGGGGAGATACGGGGATAAGGGGACAAAGAATTTCCCTCTCTTTTCTGTCAGTTGCAGGGTTATTGGCACATCAAAGCACTAGTGCTTTGAGGTGCCAATGGCCCTGCGATTGACAGAAGAGAGAGGGGAAATTCTTTTGTCAAAGCCTTTCACGTGACAATGGCCCTTCCCTTTTGTTGTGCTGCAAACCTCCAGGAATGTTCTCCCCTCGCCCTCCCTGCCATGGCTGCCTGCACTCTGCACTTCCAGGACAAAGGAGAAGAGGCAGCTTGTTGATTGCTGTCTGCATCCTGCCCCTCCTCAGCCCCGACCCTACCTTATTTTGACTGTTTCACACTCCGCAATTCAGCAGCTCAAAGGCTAATGTTTGGTGAAATGTTTATTTTGAGCAGTTGAACCTCGCCAGGGATCATAAAAACAATTAGTATAAGACACTGTCTGAGCACACTTCTGTTGTGTGTCAGATGTGTTGGTCTGTCCTAATATTTACACAAATAACAATTTAGATACCACTATTTTGTCTGATTTCTTTTATAGCGCTACTCAACCCAATACAGGGTGTCGGAGCGCCTTACATCACAAATGCACATTGACAATAAAGCATATGTTTGTAAATGAATTTACTGGATGTGTTACATAAGGCAGGGTTACAAGGTTTAGGAGTCACATGTCCTTTCCTTCATAGTTCACTGTGCTATATTAGAAGGATTACAATTTATGAACTGCAAGTAACTAAAGGATCTCTGTGCCAAAAGAAATAACCCACTTACCCATCTACATACAATAAAAATCCGTCATCTGTGTGTCACATGATGTTCTTTGTGGGAGACACATTAACCCTCCATGCTACTTTGACAAAACTGGGACTAGACAAAACACCTGTCTCTCCAGCAAATGTATTAACCTCCAGAGTTATCTTACCATTATTATTCCCTCAGATTTACTGGGTACATAAAGATCTATGCAGCAGACGCCTTAACCCCATAAGATATTTTAAAATGCAGACTTTGCAAGCAATTAAGCAGAACAGATCTACTGCCACGTTTCTCCTTGTTGCCAATTTCTTTCTGGCAGAGTTTTAATAAATAAATGTGTAATCTGAGGCCTGGATCTTGCGCTGGGGTTGCAACACTTTTTTGGCACAACTCTGACGCAAGATCTAATTTGTTAAATATTGTAATATGCTCAAATGTATTCATGACAGACCTGCTTAATATATATGAGGTCTTAAAATCTGATGTCATTTTTTGTGATATCACTTCCTGTGAGGTTGTGGGTTGTGATGTCACGTGCTGTGATGTCACGTACATACTGCCTAACTTGGTTAGTGCCCCACTTCTTTTTTTAGGACTTGTACCCTGGTGGGAGAAGTACAATGGAGAACTGGTGTTGGTGGTTGTAGGAGGCTGGCTTAGTATATAGTGTACACTCAGGAGTGATGCACCTTGCACTAATCCAGACAACCCTTATGGTGATTTTAGTGGTCTTTGATAACCATAGAAAGCTCTCAAAGTGGTAGCTGTGTAGAGCAGCCTTCAGGCTTATCTTGAAGGAGTGTAAAGCAGCTTGTTTTACCACATTTAATCAACAGTGTAGATTAGATAAAAAAGAACCACACAGCGTTTATAAAAATAGGTCTATTTATTATGCAACACAATCACTAACACATTGGCATATCTCCTACCCAGTGATATCAACAATACACACAAGAATATTTCAAAATAATCAGGTAAGTAGCACAAATATACACTGGTCTAAAGGGGGAGACCAACCCATATACTAAGAAAGTGGAATGTAAACTGCAAAGGAGAACGGGACTTGGACCAGAAGACTCAGAGGAGCTGGGGACACAAGGAACCACCCAAGGGGGCTGTGTGCAGAGTGGAAACAGAGCCACGTCCCCAATGGAAGTCTATGGAGAAGTCACGGTTGCAGTTTTAAAGAAGAAGGACCCTTCCCAGAGGACTCCGAAGAAACCCTTTGGGAGGTTGGAGAACCACCCCACCTGTGGATGTCCCAGGAATCAGGTTACTAGCACTAGGAAAGCCAGGTACATAGGGTGAAGTGACGTCGGAACCTGCCGTAGACGACAATAGAAGGCTTTGAAAAAGATGCCTCTGGAGAAGCCTGTAACGGAGTCCGGTGGAATCCAAGAGTAGACTCTTCAAGAGGAGAACCTGCAAGCAGAGGGGACAGAGTCTATACCCTCGGAAGTGACCAGGAGGCACAGAAGCACAATGCCCACCTATGTCTGGAGGTTCAGGAGTGAAGACAGTGACCTTGTCCTTGCAGCTGTGAGGACCAGGCAATGCTGAGGAAGACCAAGAGCCGTGCATGAGCTGGCCCACATCAGGTGTCAGTGTCCAGGTGTCTGGCGGGAGCAGTAACAAGCCTTGGTAGCCGCAACTGGCGTAGAAAGCGTAAAGATGCAAACGTTGGGACCAGCAAGGTCCAAGGGACTCACCAACAGCAGGAGAATCAGAGCAGGTCCTGAGCAAGCAGGGGAGCCCACTGCAGCAAAGGAAGACCCTTGAGCGGACCCACAGGCCGAAGGCACAGGAGTCGTAAGAGGACCTCAGGCAGCTCACCAAAGATGGAGGCCCACGGTGCAGAGGATGCAATGAGGATGCTGATCTTCCACGGATGAGGTACTGGGGCTTGAGCTTCTTGTAGCCTGAAGATCTCTGGAATGCAGAGCCAACAAGCATTGGCAATAGCAAGCAGACGCGGTGCACAGGGGTTCAGTCCCAGCAGCTCCGACGAGGGATATTGTCCTCAAAATTGCAGAAAAGACAGGTCAGCCCTCTAGGGAGCTGCAGAACCACCACCTGTGTTGCTGGGCCTCAGGAAGCCCGTAGGACGACAGGAGCATCAGACCAGTGAGCTTCGTTGCGGTGCCTGCAGATGCAAGGGAGTGACTCCTTCACACCAAGGGAGAATTCTTCAGATGTCCTTGATGCCCACAGGCCTTCTGGAGAACCTGGATGAGGCACAGACATAGACGACTCAGAAGACTTGAAGAACAGCAAGACCAGGAGCAGCAGGACTCTTCCTTGATGCAGTCTCGGTTCCAGTCGAAGCCCAACGAAGTTCAAGTGTCCAGACAGTCGAAGAGTGCCGTCTTGGTTTCAGAGGCGAGTCTTGTTCCACGATGAATCTGAGGACCCACCCACAGGGGAGCCCTTAAGTACCCTATGGAAAGGGCTGGAACGACACCAGGGTCCCTACCAGAGGAGGGGCTGGACAGAGGGGAGGATACTCCCCTGTCCTTTGTCCAGTTTCTCACCAGAGCAGGAACCAAGGGTTCCTGAACTGGCTCAAACTAGAGTATGCAAAGAGGGCATCAAGTGTGCCCTTCATAACAGTCTCTTGGCCTGGAAGGCGACCCCACCCCAGCCCAATACACTAAATCCTGTCTGGGAGGGGGTCACAACTCCTGTGACAGGAAACCTATTGTTCTACCTTCCCCTGCTTGAGCTCAGCTCAGCAGCAGGAGGGCAGAATCGGGTCTGTGGTTGGCAGCAGCACTAGCTTGCTGGCAGACCCTAAAAGGCTGTTACCGGGAGTACATGGGGGGTCCCCTAAGGAGCCCCCCAGTACATGGGATCATACTTCTAGCACCGGAATCAGGACATTGCAGATTTGGAGCAGAGCACATGGCTTGCTTCAGGTCATCAAATGCCTTCTGACAGCTAACTGTCCACTGAACTTTCTTAGGCATTCTTTTGGAGGTGAGATCATTAAGGGGTGTTGTTATGGATTCATAGCCCTTAACAAACCTCCTGTCGTACTCACTCAGGCCCAAGAAAGCTCTGACCTGAGTCTGAGTAGTGGGAGCAACCCAGTCCATGATGGTCTGAATTTTGCTCTTCAAAGTTTGAAGTTGGCCTCCAACTACAAGGTGGCCTGAGTACACAACTTTACTCTGCCCTATCCGGCACTTTGTGATCTTGATAGTGAGCCCTGCCTTCTGCAGGGCCTCAAGTACATTTCTGAGGTGGACCAGGTGATCCTCCCAGGTGGAGCTAAAGACAGCTATATCATCTAGATATGCTGCACTATAGATTTCCAGACCTGTTAAGACTTTATTCACCAGCCTCTGAAATGTGGCAGGCGCATTTTTCAAACCAAAAGGCATCACAATAAATTGATAATGCCCACTGGGGTTTGAAAATGCTGTTTTTGATTTGGCATCCTCATAGAGTCTAATTTGCCAATAACCAGCAGTGAGGTCAAATGTACTGACATATTTGGCAGAGGCCAAAGTATCAATCAGTTCATCTGCCCTGGGAATTGGATGGGCATCAGTCCTGGTGACTGCATTGAGGCCTCTATAGTCAACCCAAAACCTAATCTCTCTTACCATCCTGGGTATGAGGTTTTGGTACAAGGGCTACAGGGCTAGCCTAAGGGCTGTATGAAGGCTCAATGACCCCTCCAACTCCAGAATCTTTTGGGCCTCTTTTCTGATGTGATCTCTGACATGGTCAGGCTGTCTGTAAATGTTGCTCTTCAGAGGCAGACTGTCACCTGTGTCCACTTCATGGGTACACCAGGTGGTTTGACTGGATGTCAGAGAAAGAGACCAGGAAACTGATTGAAAACATGCCTGCAATCAGCTTGCTGTTGATCAGTGAGTCTGTCTGCCAAGACTACTTCTTCAACCGATCCATCAATAGGGTCCTGAGAGAGGAGATCGGGGGGAGGGGGTCCCTCTCTTCTTCCTGTCCCTCATCAGAGGCCATGAGCAACCTCATGTCAGCCCTGTCAATAAAAGGTTTCAGGCGATTCACATGAAGTACCCTGTGGGGACTTCGTGGAGTACCTAGGTCAACTAAGTCGGTAACCTCACCTTTCTTTTCCAGTATAGTGTGGGGGCCACTCCACTTGTCTTGAAAAGCTACTGGGACCACAGGCTCCAACACCTGCACTTTCTGTCCTGGCTGGTAAAATCAGTACAGCCTTTTGGTCATGCCAAGCTTTCTGAAGCTCTTGGCTGGCCTAAAGGTTTTTGCTGGCCTTCTCATGCACTCAGCCATGCGAGAACGCAGGCCCAGTGCATAATCTACTATGTCCTGTTTAGGAGGTTGCTCCCATCCTTCTTTGACTAGACATAATGGACCCCTAAGTGGATGTCCAAACAGAAGTCCAAATGGGCTGTAGCCCACCCCCTTCTGAGGAACCTCTCTGTGGGCAAAGAGAAGGCAAGTTAGTAAGACATCCCATTTTCGTGTCAGCTTTTCTGGGAGTGCCACGATTATACCTTTGAGGATCTTGTTGAACCTTTCAACCACCCCATTGTTCTGTAGATGGTAGAGTGTGGTAAACCTATAGTTAATATCACACTCTTTCCACATAGTAGTGATGTAGCTAGGCATGACATTTGTACCTCTGTCTGACAAGACCTTCTTAGGGAACCCAACTCTGGAAAAGATTCCAAAGTGGGCCCTGGCCACTACAGGAGCTGTAGTGGGCCTAAGGAAAATATCCTCTGGATACCTAGTGGCATGGTCCACCACCACTAAGATAAAACTATGTCCAGATGCTGTTGGAGGGTTTGAGGGACATACAATGTGTATCCCTACCCTCTCCAAGGGAACCCCAACCACTGGTAGTGGGATTAAGGGGGCAGGTGACACAGGAGCAAAAAAAATCCTTGGTCTCTTCATACATGTGGGGCTAGTGAAAGTGAGGGACAAGCCTGTCCCAAGTCTTGCTTTGCCTAAGATGTCCTGCCAGGGTCAATAGGAAACCCCTAAACGTCTGAGATATGACCAACCTCCTGGTGAAGAACCGGGCCTTTGGGCCTGGCGGCGCAGGGCACGCCTGAAATCTTCGGGTTCACCTGCCTTGTTGCACAGAGACACGGAATACTCTGTTGGCGTAGAAAACCAAGTTTATTAGCTGCAGCTAAGCACAGTTGTCCAAGAAGTACATCAAGTAGGTTCTCAGGAGACTGCCACTTGACTCCGTGGCTCACAAGCTTTTATCGTTGAAATACATCTGTCCAAACATACACCCATCGCACAACTTTTTAGCCAATCAGGAGAGTTTGAAAACAAGATATTGTGTGACCAAAATGCTCTCTGCTTACATGTTGTGTGTTATCCAGCCCCCACAGTTAATCAATACTGGTACCCATAGTTCGGTGTTTGCAATGGCAGGACATATCTGTATGCTTCAAGAGGAAGGTTACAAAGTAGGAAAACACAGGGAGAGAATAGCGAAGGCCAGAAGATAAGATATGGCGAGAGGAGAATACTAAAGGCTAACAGATAGTTGATACGGGGATTAGGTAGTCCAGACAAGGATTAGTTAGGCCGGCTGGTGTTTGAGATTGCTTTAAGGACAAGGACGGAGGGGGTTTTTGACACGTTGCAGTCCAAAAGGGCAGAGACACTTCGCTCATCGAGCAGCCTGTGTAAAGGCAACACAAAAATGGCGGTGACTGTAAGATGGGGTCAAAATTAAAGAACCTCAGACCCTCCTTTTGCCATTACGCAGGCAATACACAAAGACTCACGCTAATCTGAATCAATGTCGATGGTCATAAAGTCGTCAAGTTGTTGCTGCAACATCATCTTCATCTTCTCCGTTTTCTGTGGCATGGGTCTTGGGACACACATAATAGCACAAAGACCACATATTGCGGGGCCACATTGTAAACAAAGGCAACACGAGAAGATGATGGCCAAAACTACTCCAACAAAGGTCAATACCTTCCATCCCCATGTGGACAGTAGTTCCCAAAACCATCCCATCAGAGACCAATTTCCTTCGTCCTGGTGGATGGACTCAGCAATGTGGTGCAATTTAGAGATGGCCTGGTATACTGTAGGGGCGTTATCAGGTATATAAATGCAACAACTCGATCCAATCAATGTACAGACTCCACCACGATCTGCGAGAATGATGTCTAACACCATTCTGTTCTGTAATGTCATAAGGCGATCCGCCTGAAGCTCAGCAGTGACATTACTCAGTGCTCCGACAGTTTCATTTATTGTTGCCTCAACTACTCGAATGAGATGTCTGATATTTCTACTATTGGCCATAGGGCCCCAAAATGGGAGGAATCCTTTAAGGAAGTCACCTCCTTCCTGTCCTGCTGTGTCCTCCAAAGCAATAACCCCTCTGCCGTACCTTGTCTTGTGATGTCCCGAAGGAGCTGTATATGTTGGAGGGAGGAGAAAAGCCATATAACAAGTCCCTGAGAAATCGGCTGGTAACCATGTATAGGCTCTGTCATGGCAGACGAAATATGTTCCTTGAGATGCTACCAATGGTGGAGACGTTCGGGATGTATAGATATATGTAATATTACAAGTGCTCTTTCCCAATTGAGCCTTAGGATTTTGACCATTGGCTTGGAGACATAGGTGACCTTGGTGGGGTACAGTATATATAGGTGGGGATCCTTTCCTTTTGGCTCTGTCTGTAAGGCTAGTGACATAATGTGTCACATTCCAGTCAATGTATGCTTGTCGCTCGTCGGTGGGGAATTCACTAAATGTTTTATAATGTTTTGACATAGCCACTATTCCCTTTATTAGTGAATTATGACTAACGTCAATTCCATCCCTATACGGACCAACAGGATGTAGATGTTGGTTCTCATAGGCATTGGCAAACATAGAGGTGTAAGCCCAAGCAGATCCTTTTAGGGAGAAGGGTAGAACTAAATATGGCATTCCTTTATCTGTATTATGGGGTAAAAGTCCACAAACCCAACAATCGGTGGTATTGATTACTAATTGATGCTGGTGTAATAGCTGGATGAATGAATTGTTGAGATATTCCATTCTCCTAATTTGTTCATGCCCTGGTAGCGTATAGAATTGGTGTGGGGAAATAGTAGTGCGAAAAGGTATGGGCTGAGAGGTAGATATAGGTACAGATGCTGGCTGCAAAGTGTGAATAACCCAACCCACACAAGCTAATAAAACACATAACATAGTTAAAACACATAATACTACGCCACATCTATTAAATAGTAATTTACAATATTTTTCCTTCATTTTGTTTTTTTATCAATTTCTGATTCACCGGAAGTCATCCCCTAAAGTGTTGCTCGTGGCAATCTTCCTATCTCACTCAGTTGTGGTTATTGGCCGTCCTATGACACTGCAAGTCCTGCAGACCTAGTGCCACTACACAGGTCACAAACCAAGTCTCCTACCACGACCCTGCAAAAATGGGATGAGTCCAGTATCACATAAGGAAGAAAATATATACAATTAAAAATTCAAAAATGCAATCTAAGAAATAAAAAAAATGCAGTTTAGGAACGAAGGGGAGAAAAAAATAAAAATAAATTTCAAATGTCTTTGGCCACTCTAGGCCTCAGATTGTATCTATCCTTGTTTGGCACAGTCTGGTCTTGAAAAAGTGTCTCTGGATCAGTTGTATCTATTCTGAGATGCGATGGTACAGCTTCTTGCAAAACATCATCGTCCTCTTTCTCAGTCCGAGTCCATTCTAGGTGTGCATCGCCAAAAGGTACAAACCGGGGAACTCTCTCTCCTTCACAATCACCTATACCTTCGTGGACCCACTGATCAAAAGGCAAAGGCAAGGGTACCCTTTTGCAGTGCACACCATGGATCCAGTTCTTTTTCCCAACGACTTTTACGGCTGTACGTGTTGTCAGCAGGACCTGTCTTGGCTCCCGCCAGCGAGGCTCCAAATTCCTTTTCCTCTGAAAATTCTTAAGGCACACCCAGTCGCCAGGTTGGAGGGTGTGCCCAGGATCCGAGGAAGCCTGTGGCAAGGTGTCTTGTACCTGCTGATGGAGAACACGCAATTTAGTGGTGAGGTCATGCAAATAGTCAATTAACATTGGGTATTCTATGTCAGAGTACTTCTTGGGTCTAGGGACACCCCAGACATTAGCCGGGCGTCCGAACACAATCTCATATGGGCTAAGTCCCACACGAGAATGAACAGTTGTTCGAGTTGACAAGAGGGCTAAAGGTAAAGCGTCGGGCCAGGCAAGACCTGTGCTGGCTTGTATCTTTGCAAGTTTAAGCTTGAGAGTGCCATTATAGCACTCTACCAAACCCGCTGACTGAGGGTGGTTTGCCGCGTGGAATTTTTGCTTAATCCCAAGACCTGCACATACTTTCTGCATGATTTGACCCACGAATTCACTTCCATTGTCACTCCAGACAATTCGAGGTAAACCAAACCTCGGGAAGTATTCTTTCAGAAGGACCTTAGCTGTAGACAAGGCAGTATTATCCTTTAGGGGTAGGCCTCTATCCATCTGGAAAAGGCACATACCACCACAAGGACAAACTTTAGGTTTCTGCATCTCTCCATATGAATGTAGTCTATCTGCACTACCTCAAAAGGATATGTTGGGGGAGCAAAATGGCCTGCTGGGGTTGGTGTTCCTCTTCCTGGGTTGTGCATCAAACAAACAATGCAATGCTTAACAAGATTGTCTGCACATTTAGGAATCCCTGTATTCTGCCATACCGGAGCCAAAAGCTTGCATATTCCTTTCGCACTGATGTGGGCTGGACCATGCGCCATAGTCACTACTGGAAGTACATAGGCGTCTGGTAACAGCCAACGTTGGTGTTCTGACAATTCTATCCAACATCCTGTCGCATTCAACATTCCCGTACTATCTCTCCACTTACTCAATTCTTTCTCTGTAGCCTCTTCCTGAATCATTTTCACACTTTCTATTGTGTCCTCACACATTCCTCCTTGACTGACCCATCTAGCAGGTCCAGCAACATACATATGACTCATCACATCTCTCGCTGTCTCTTTCGCTATCTGATCCGCAAAAGCGTTTCCTTCACCCACATCATCAGTGATTCTTTTATGCGCACTACACTTCACAATTGCTATCTGAGTGGGTAAAGCAAGTGATTCCAAAAGGTCGTTCACTAACTGACCATGCTGTATTTTAGTACCATGTGAGGTAAAGAATCCTCTTTCCCTCCAAAGGCGGCCAAAACTGTGGGCCACCCCAAATGCATATTGGCTGTCGGTGAACACATTCACTCTCTTCCCTTCGGCCAATACACAAGCTCTAGTCAGAGCTATCAATTCAGCTGCTTGGGCTGAATTCTGCCTAATGCGTGCTGTCTCCACAATCGTATGCAAAGTGGTAACAGCATAGGCTGCAGTCGTTTCACCATTGGGGAGCTTAAAACACGAACCATCCACCCATAGGATCCCATCCGGGTCCAGGAGCGGCGTATCTTTTAAATCAATCCTACCTTTGTCTCCTCCTCTGTACGGAGAAAACAATCATGTTGCTCTTGAATGTCTTTCTCTACTGGTATTGGTAACAATGTAGCTGGATTTAGGGTATTACATCGCTTGATGTGCACGTGACTGGCCAAGAGCGTCAGCTCATACCCCGATAAACGGGCGCTCGTAAGATGCTGGGTTTTTGTCCTGTTTAAAAGTGTATCCACTGCATGTGGCACCATGACAATAAGCGTATTGTCTAGCACCAATCCAGCAGATTGGCGAATAGAAACTGCTGCTGCTGCTGTAGCTTTCAGACAACTAGGTAATGCTTTAGCTACAGGGTCTAACGTAGCCGAAAAATAAGCACACGGGCGTTGTTTGTCACCAAATTGTTGTGTCAAAACTGACAACGCGCAACCTTCTCTCTCGTGCACATAAAGTGTGAAAGGTTTGCTGTAATCCGGAGTACCCAACACAGGAGCAGAACACAAGGAAGTACGCAAATCAGTAAAACTTTTCTGGCATTCCTCTGTCCAAGGAAGAGGTTGGGGGTATCTTTAAGGGTAAGTGCTAACAAAGGTTTTGCTAACAAAGAAAAATTCGAATCCATTGTCTGCAGTAAGAGGTAATACCTAAAAAGGCACGCACCTCTCTCTGTGTGCATGGTACAGACATTTGTGCAATTGCTTGGATTCTTTCTGGGGTCAACCGCCGTCCCTCCTTCGACAAGAGATGACCTAAGTAGGTAACCTCTTGGCGACAATATTGTAATTTAGAGGGTGAAACCTTATGATGAAGGTCAGACAAGTGATGCAACAGTGAAACAGTAACTCGTTTACAAATTTCCTCAGAATCAGCAGCAACTAGCAGATCATCTACGTACTGAATAAGGGTGGCACCTGGAGGCAAAGTGAAAGCATCGAGCTGAGTTTTCAAAGCCTGACTATAAATGGAGGGACTTTCACAATAGCCTTGAGGTGCGCGCTTGAACCGGAAGCTTCGGCCTCCCAAAGAGAAGCCAAAAATATCCCTACTTTCCTCAGCAATGGGAATGCTAAAGAAAGCATTCTTAAGGTCAATGACCGAAAACCAGGCAGCTGAGGCAGGTATCACTGTCAATAAAGCAGTGATATCTGGGACGACAGGAAACTGGGGTACAACGATCTTGTTGACCTCCCGGAGATCGATTACAAAACGATAAACCGGTGGCTGGGAAGAGTCAGTACGTTTAAGGACAGGCAGAACAGGACTATTGCACACATTTCCTCTAGTCTCTTCAACCACACCTTTCTCAACCAAATCATAAATGATAGCCATCAGCGCTCTCTCACCAGCACTCGAAATTCTATACTGAGGAATGCGAGGTAACCTAACATTGGACTTGAGGGTGACAACATAGGGTGGAATCTGCAAGAGACCAACATCATTGGGGCCTGTAGCCCAAAGAGTAGTAGGCAGGGAACGTAATTCAGAAGGGAGTTGGTCTCTAGACAAATATGTCGGGAAATTAATCTCTTGCCTAAAGTAAGATGTACACCAGAAGGAGAACAATGCAGTGTCGCATACAGTCTCTTTAACAAGTCCAACCCCAACAAATTCTCACCACAACCAGTTGTCAAAATAAGAGGAGCCTCCAAATCATAAGGGCCAATGGAGATAGGTAAAAGACAAGAAACTGGGTTACGAACTGGGGCGCCAGAAAATCCTACAGAAACATTTGTTAAGCCAGACAAAGGTGCCCCAGGGAGTTTAGAGTGGATGATAGAACTCTTCGTTGCACCAGTATCCAAGAGAAATGGTTCTGATACACCAAGCGCAACGACATCAACATAAGGCCCATTTTGGTCCACTGGAACTGAAATGACTCCCTCACTTTGTCCACGGCTGTCCTAGCTAGAGAAACCCTGATTCTCATCTTCCATATAATAATCGTCATTATAATAATGGGCAGACTGAGTATTTTGCTGATCAAAACAATTCATGGAATGTTGCGGCTGAAAGGAACGTTGATCCTGGGACATGGTACTTCGCCCCTCCCCCTAGGTGTTGACTGGAAGCCACCTCGGCCTCGCGGCCCAGGCGTACCACCAGCACGCTGCAATAATATCGGGCAATTATTCTTGAAGTGACCTTCTTCCTTACAATAGGCACATTGATTAGGACCCACTGGAGGCCGTGGAACAAAAGGCTCAGGTTTCTGAAACACCTTCTGAAACTGGGGAGTCGGCTGAAACTGGCGCTGAGCAGGACGAGGAGGATAAGCCTGTTGTAAAAGAGCCTTCGTCTTCAAATCTTTAGTCTTTTTATCCAATTTGTCCTTCTCCTCCTTATCCCTATTTTCGTAATATTGGGCAGTAGCCAATATCTGGGCTGAAGAAGAAACAGCCCATGAACTTTCGGAATCCTTTAATTTATTAGAGAGCTCGGGAAGCAAATTAAATACAAATTTATCTACGAACAATCGCTGTCCCCCTCTGTACTCATATCCTGACCACTGTGATCAAGAAACGTTTCTTCAAAACGAGTGAAGAAGTCAGAGACACTCTCATCCTTCTTCTGCTTACAGGCAGCTAACTTATCCCAATTAACTCGCAGAGCGGGCATCATAGTTTTCATTAAGGTAATTATTCTACCAGGAAGTTCTGCAATTAAATTATCGGGTTTAGCGCCACCCACTTGGAGCCCATCAGCAGCCAGTATAGCATTCCAATCACCTCCTAATTCTTGGGCGTGGTCCTCCTTCCGAATCCTAGCCCACAATGGTTGTGGGACAACATTTCCCATTAACATAACTATGTCAGCCAAATTCATAATACAAGCATCAACAGTCTGAGATAATTCCTTGTAGTAACCAGCAGGGTTTTTACGGGGGTCAGGTAAAGACTGTTTAAGGGCCAGCACCTCAGATCTCTTCCAAGGTACATGTACCCATATACGTTGGAAGTGAGCTGGTATAAGCGGATTATTACCCTGGGCTGCAACCTCTTCTCTCCATACTGGGGGAACCTCTCGCATAGGATAGTGTTTCAGTTTGCGCCTAACAGAAGGATCAGGTTCAGACAAAGACCGGGAAAAGAACATTGATCTAAAAGTAATAAGTGTCCGTATAGCATTCTCAACCTCAGGACCCACAATAATTCCTTTATCAAAATCAGTCCTAATATCCAGCAAACCCTTGGGAGCTAAACCCAATCCCGTGGCCTCCCATTCCTGACGTAGGATTTCACACATGGCATTGAAAACGAATCTTTGTACAGGGGCATCCCACTGTTCAAAAGTATCCATGATATCTTGAACAGTATATTCAAGATCACTCAGGATCCACCTGCGAGCAAGACCCATGAACGTATCTCGTTCTTGGGAGTCAAGAAGTAAACTACGGGTCTGCCTACGGGGAAGAACAGGAGTCAGACTTACTGACCCAAAGAGAGGAGAAAAGAGACCAGAAACAGTCTCAACCATCCGCTGACGGATAGAAGGGGACGTTGACAGAAAAACAGGAGATAATGTATGAGACGTAGCAGGAGAAGAGGCAACAGGTAGAGCGGAGGTCGAAGGCAAAGGAGACTGAGGCAAAGAAGTCGGAGGCAGAGGAGCTGGAAACAAGGGAGCTGAAGGCAAAGGAAATGGCGGGAGTGGCAGTGCCACAAAGGGCTGTGTTGGAGGTGCAGGAGCTGGAGCTGGTGGGAGAATAACAGGTTGTTGGATGGGTAACAAAAGCGGGGTGCATTAGCGCCTAGTGCATAGGGCGGGGCGATCGTAATAAGTGAGACATTAAAGGATCCTTCTCAGGATCAGCATCGCGATTTGGGGAAGAAGTTGGCAGCACTGGGTAACATTTGTCAATCGCCATGTGATGTTGCCTATCTAAGATCTCTATCGCATGATCTATTTCATTATTTTTAAACTGTTGGGCAGCTTGTATGACAGTGATATCTTTTTCTTTCCTATCTCTTTTTGCCTGTTTAATTTCTTTCTGTTTGGCTTCCTTGCGCCAAAGGCGAAAAGAGTCAAACATAGCCGGCCGGGCTTTTCTTTTAAACAAAGTAGCTTCTAAATTGTCTAAAATATCAGGCTCAAAACTACCATTATGTGGCCACTGTAAAACACCATCTTTCTTCGTATAGCGGACCCATATGTCATTAAAGGTGATGGGGCCCATACCATGTTTAGAGTAAAGCTCATAAGTAGGAGTTCCAGCCGGAGGAATTGGACAAGAGTCCTCCAGTCGGGAGTCCATATCGCAACAAAAACAACACCATTTTTAAACTTACTGAAACCAGGCATCGTTACTTTCACTGGCTTCCTACAAACAACAAGGGGCTAATCAAAACAGCACAAACGTACTCACCCCTTGGCTTCGACAATTGCAATTTTCGAATCTAAGAACCCAAAAACAAACAAAAAAAGGGGTGGGAGCTACCCACCAGTACTTAACAAATGTCTTCTTCACGCCAACAGAGGTCCGTCTAACGTCTCGCAATACCAGTCATCACCAAAAGAGGGACCAAGGCAGGGCAGCAGTCAGGGCAGCAGGCACCAGCAGCCGTGGGAAAGGAGAAGCCACACTTCAAAAGACCATCGGCCCACTCTTCGACATACAGGGGTCGCTGGTGTGGGGGCGCCTCCTCTGGAATTTTCCTGCGGGGCTCCTCACGATCCTTGGGCTCAACCGCTACCTCTGAAGCCGCCCCACGCTCGGGCGCCAATTGAAGAACCGGGCCTTTGGGCCTGGCGGCGCAGGGCACGCCTGAAATCTTCGGGTTCACCTGCCTTGTTGCACAGAGACACGGAATAAATACTCTGTTGGCGTAGAAAACCAAGTTTATTAGCTGCAGCTAAGCACAGTTGTCCAAGAAGTACATCAAGTAGGTTCTCAGGAGACTGCCACTTGACTCCGTGGCTCACAAGCTTTTATCGTTGAAATACATCTGTCCAAACATACACCCATCGCACAACTTTTAGCCAATCAGGAGAGTTTGAAAACAAGATATTGTGTCACCAAAATGCTCTCTGCTTACATGTTGTGTGTTATCCAGCCCCACAGTTAATCAATACTGGTACCCATAGTTCGGTGTTTGCAATGGCAGGACATATCTGTATGCTTCAAGAGGAAGGTTACAAAGTAGGAAAACACAGGGAGAGAATAGCGAAGGCCAGAAGATAAGATATGGCGAGAGGAGAATACTAAAGGCTAACAGATAGTTGATACGGGGATTAGGTAGTCCAGACAAGGATTAGTTAGGCCGGCTGGTGTTTGAGATTGCTTTAAGGACAAGGACGGAGGGGTTTTTGACACGTTGCAGTCCAAAAGGGCAGAGACACTTCGCTCATCGAGCAGCCTGTGTAAAGGCAACACAAAAATGGCGGTGACTGTAAGATGGGGTCAAAATTAAAGAACCTCACTGGTGGCACCAGGCTTGGGGTCTCTACTTAAGAAAACAGGAGCCCATCTTCCCAATAAGTCCTGTGGGGCCGACTGATATTCCCTGCTTCCTCAGCAGCAGCTTGCAGTCTGAGATGTTCAAGAGAGGGGCAGGCCTTCTGCTCCAGACTCAAGTCTTCCCTGGAAGGTCCCCCTGCCCCCAGGAACTCTGCCTTGTCAGGCCCAAGCTCCTCTGGGACAGTTCCTTCACGGGTACTGAGATCATCTCCATCAGGAGGCCGATTCTCACTGGGAGTCTGAGGGAAGGATAAATCTTTACCCTTCCTGTACCTTCTCTTGAGTACTGGCTGGTCCATTTTTTTCATGATCCAGGTCTCCTTCGGTTCCTAACTTCTTGGCAAATAGCACCAAGGTTTCTTGTTAGAGGAGGAAGAAGATCGGGACCCACCCCCAGAGGAAAATGTTTGGGGCCATTCAGAAGACTCTTTCTTTTCTTTAGATTTCTCCCTACCTTTCTCTTGGGCCTTAGAAGAATCTTGCTTCTTCTGGTCACCACCACCATGAGACTTTTGTTTCCCCCTGGTGTGGACCCGCTTGTCTGCCTTCATTCCTAATTCTTGGGGAGAGGTCAGACCCGAGCCCACCAGGTACTGGTGCAGTTGCTGATTTTAACAGTTAAGGATGTGCTCCCTCACAAGTAAATTGTGCAGTCCTTCATAATCATGCACATTACTTCCATAAAGTCAGCTTTCTAGAGCCTTAATAGCACTATCAATAGAATCTACCCAGTCTTGAGTGTGTGCCTTCTATATGTCCCTAAACTTAACCCTGTATTGCTCAGTGGTTAACCCAAACTCATCTATGAGGGCACTATTCAAGATTTTGTAATTGTCTGCATCTTCTTCCTCTACAGTCAAGAGTTTGTCTCTACCTTTGTTAGCAAAGTAGAGCCACAGGATAGCTGCCCACTGCCCCTGAGGAATCTTCTGAACTTTACAGGCCCTCTCTAAAGCAGTAATCCACTTAAGGATGTCATCACCCTCCTGGTAAGGAGGGACTATCCTGCTCCAGTTCCTAGTGTCAAAGGGATCTTCCCTAACTCTAGGTTCACTAGTCCTGCCACCACGGGATTATAATACCAAATTCTTCCTAGCCCTCTGGACTTCTAGGGTGTCCTTATCTAGGGTTAACTGTTCCTTCTTGATTCTGAGCTTGCCTCTCTCAAGTTTGAGCAGGTGGCATTCCCTTTCTAAAGAATTTTCCCCTTTCTGCTAGATATTGAGGTCCCTATTGAAGTGGCAGAGGAGGCTGAATTAACTGAGGAGGACCTGGACATCCCCTGAACCTTTTGAACCCTCCCAGGAGGAATAAAGGGGGTCATACCTCTAGGGCCTCCCTCTGTGTCACTGGAACTTTTCCCTGGGGGACTAGAGTTGTACAGTAAGGGGTCTTCAGACTCCTCCTGGATATGCTCAGAAGCAGAGTTTGGCTCATCTTCTGGAGCATCACCATCCATATCCAAGTTATCCTGCCCATCTGACCTTTTTTCTTGGTAGCAATAACTGTTCCCCAAAGATTACTTCACTGTTAATACGCAGCTCTCCAAATGTCACTTGTAAATAAATCATCATAGTCTTGAGCAAGGCCTCCACACTTTCAATCATTGTATCAATTAAATGCTCAATATTTTGGCTAGAAAAATCCTAGCACGAGGCATATTTGCTAGGTTGAGCATTTTTATTGTTTTTGTGAGCCTCTCATATAACAAAGTTTTTGTGCCTTAGTGCATCCCACTCACTACTTATTTGTTATGTTAAAATTAATTTGTAAAGCGCACGTACACCGGGGAGGTTTCATGGCGCTACTTTGATTGACACCCAAGTCCTAGAGAACATTCAAAAAGCCTGACGGAATATCCAAGTTTTAAGAAGGCTTCTGAAGCCGAGGAGGCTGGTACAGAAGCGGATTTCAGAGGGGAGGGAGTTCCAGAACATGAGGGCCAAAATGGCAAACCTGGCACCGCCAGTGCGCTTTAATTTAAAAGAGGGAGTGGACAGAAATAGCTTGTGCGCTGAGCGAAGATTGCGTGTGGGGGCGTACTTGTTAATCAAGTTGTTCACAAATTTAGGGCTTCTTCCATTAAGTGACTTAAAAATGAGGCACCCCACCTTGAAGGCACAGCGCTGGAACACCGGAAGCCAATGAAGTTTCTTTAGGAGAGGAGTGACATGATGGTGCCTAGGTTGATGAACAATCAGGCGACATGATGGTGCCTAGGTTGATGAACAATCAGGCGAGCGGCCTGATTTTGTACCATCTGCAGGCGTTTGGATAAGTAGAGGGGAATGCCAAAATAAAGCGAGTTAGCATAATCGACATGGGACATGACCATGGCAATGATCACCTGAATCCGGGCTTCATGGGTGAGAAATCTGCAGATCTTTTTTATTTTCCTGAGTTGGAAAAAACAGGTAGAGATTACCGACCCAATCTGGGGCTTCATAGTGAGGTCTTGGCTGATTATTACCCCCAGGCTCTTAGCCGAGATAGATGGAGAGGGGGGCTGGCCCAGCTCCCTGGGCCAGAAATGAGGATCCCAGGGATTTTTAGAAATACCACCTGTTAAAACCAGATCCGTCTTGTCCGGATTGAGCTTCAGATGGTTACTATTCATCCACTGACTAATGAACAGCATGGTAGACTGAAAGGCGTGGGCCGACTCCGAGGAGTTGCTGATGGAGAAAATAAGTTGGAAATCGTCAGCATAATTAAAGGTACAAACTTGATGCTCTTTCAGGGCTCGGACAAGAGGGAGAAGGTAAAGATTAAACAACAGGGGAGAAAGTGAGGAGCCCTGAGGGACTCCGCAGGAAATTCTACTTCTGGGGGCAGTAAACTGTGCAGTACAGACCGCCTGGGATCGATTTTCCAAAAAGGAGGTGATCCAGCCCAGAGCAAGTCCCGAGATTCCCGCGTCCTCACCCGGTCGACCAAAAGATTATGGTCGACCGTGTCAAAGGCAGCGGAGAGATCAAGCAGGACAAGAGCCTGCGAGGAGCCACCATCGACCTCGCTACGGAGAGTGTCCAACACTGTAAGGATCACCGCCTCGTCGAATGAGCCGGGCGGAACCCCGCTTGGTGGGAATCAAGAAATTCGGATTCCTCCAAGAAATCAGTGAGACATCTCGTAACATAGGTGTAGGAGAGTAGGATCTGCCTCTTATGTTGCCCCCACTTTTTTCTGATGTTAGCACTGGTTTCTGGCTATAGTCTGGCTGGGTCCCTGCCAATCAGGGCCCCAGCCTCTCTGTTCTCTCTAAACGACATGGAGTGCACTCTAGGTGCACTAGTGATTGGATACTGTGGTGCCTTATGAGTCCCTAGTATATGGTACCTTAGGTGCCAAGGGCATAGGTACTTCACAGGCCTACCAGGGGCTGCAGCATGTATTATGCCACCCCTGGGAAGCAGTCTAAATCTGACACCACAGGCCTGCTACTGCAGCCTGGGTGAGGTGGTGCTAGCACTCCTCACTGAGATATAGGTTTCCTATATCTCTCCTGCACACACATATAAACCTATCAGTCACCCCTAAGGCAGGCCCTATCAATCCTGAGGGCAGGGTGCTTGGCTTCTATGTGAGGGGGTGCCTCTGCCTGAGCAGGGCCCCTCTGCAGCTCTCAGAGTCTATTCTCTGGTGCTGTTTGTGGATGCGGTTAAACCATATACTGTTAAATGCATTATATCCTCGCGGTAAATGCTAACTTTGGAATGGCTGCATCAAAACATGTCGTGTTTGGTGTCAAACATCTTGGAATACTACCCCCCGCCAATCTTGGCGGCGGGGTAGCATTCCACCCTTCTAGAGGGATAAGACATGTACCTGCTGTGGAAACGCGGTAGAATCCTAGAGAGCCCTGGCATCTCAAAATGGATGCCACCAGTCACAGACACTGGGCTGCCCTCCTGCTGATGACCGAAACTCGCAGTGGAGGAAGCCCAACAATAGGCATCCTGTCACAGGGAGGTGTAACCACCTCCCAGACAGGGTTTAGTGTATTGGGGCTGGGTGGGTGCACTCTTAGAGTGCTTTGAAGTCCTGCACTGGGGGAGCAGAAGGCTCCTCTGTGCATATGCCAGTTCAAACCGGCTCAGGGGCTACCTGCCCCTGCTCTGGCGTGAAACTGGACAAAGGGAAGTGGGTGTAGCCACCCCTCCCTTGACCCTCCCATAGGTGGGGTCATAGAGCTAGTCCATCCCCTCTTTTCAGTATAAGAAGGGGAACCCTTGAACTTGCTAGTTAGATAACCCCTGGACGACGCTCTACAGAAGAATCCTGGCCCTTCGACGTTCCACTACCTTTGGAAGACAGAAGAATCTCCCTTGGAGTCAAGGAGTGACTCCCTGCTTGGCAGGCACCAAAACGACAACGACGGTCGCAAACTACGCCGCTCCCGCCGGAGTCCGAAGTCCCTGCAGCCCAAGAAGTGGATTTCCTGACTTCTCCAAGGCCATCGTGAGTCCCCAGCGAAGCTGAGGCAAGTGGACCCCACGAGTGACGAGGAACCGCGACCCCTGGGTACCGTGCACTATTGTCGAGTGCAACCCCTTCACAACGTTCCACGAACTTGTGCTTTGGACCACGTGTGGTCCCGACCTCTAGCAGGAATCCCTCCGAATATCAGAGGCCTACACTGTTCCGAGTGACCGTGGGCCCCTGTTGAGTGATTCCGCCCGAGGTGTCTTCGCGATCCCTTGCCAGCCGGCTCGTGGGTCCCCAGAAGACTTCTTAAAGAAACCAAAGGGCTCCCCTGGTTGCTCCAGGCCTGCCCTGACTTACCCTCGCTGGGTGAGTCCCTCAGACCTTGCTGGTCTGTGCCATCGACTTTTCTTCATCTCCCTGAGACTTGCTGTTGCCAAGGCTTGTTGGCTCCAATCGAGTTGCCGACACCGCAGTAAGCTGCAGACTTCGTGGGACACACAGAATCCAGCTCCTGGTCGTCGTCGACGCCTCCTGGACCTCGTGGCTGAAGAGTCAAGGCACCCGCAACCGACCTGAATCAACCGACGACGGTGGGCATCCATCTTCCTTGCCCCGAGTCACTGCCAAGTGACTTTGAACACTGTCCCCTCTGCTTTCAGGTCATCCTTCTTCAGAATCCAGGCTTGGATTCCACCGGACACTTCTTCAGCTCCCGCAAGCAGCAAGTCTTCTTTGTTCGCCATTGAAAACAACGCCGCGACCCGACACCAAAGGACACCTATGCACCCGGCTTCCCTGGGTGAGGTAACTCCAGCACTACGGTGCTCCTGTGGGTTTGGGCCCTAGAACTACTTACCCTGTAAGTGACTTGCTTGTAGGTTCTCCCGAAGTCTCCTAGAACTCTTAATTTCCAACCGCGACTTGCCCCATTGAAGTTAACGGCGATCCGCGCCTGTGTATCCACACTGCACGCGTCCCCCTTGGGTCCTTTACTTACCTGCCTTGGGTGGTTTCGTGAGGCCCCAGCACTTCTGAAGGCCCTAGGCCTTGTCTCCTGCAAGTCGTTGTTGCTAAGTCCCTTTTTAGTATATGCTCTGGTACGCCCCTAGGGCCCCAGCCATATTTTGTGCTTAACTTATTGTGAAACGTTGATTTGTACATATGTTTGTCTTCTAATCTCATAAAGAGATTAGTAGAGAGTTATTTAGAAATAAATACATATATATTTGATATATATACCTGTGTGGTGTCTTTTCATTTGGTGATTCAAGAGATTATATGGTAAAACAAGCTGCTTTACATTCCTTCAAGACTTAGCCTGAAGGCTGCTCTCCACAGCTACCACTAGGATAGCTTTCTTTAAAAGGTTGTCTTAAACCTATCTACCATAAGAGTCGATTTGCCCTGGTGCAAGGTGTCCACTTTAATTAGTGAACAGGATATACCAGGCCAACTTCTCACAATAGGCTTCCAAGACCTTGGCTAGGTAAGGAAGAAGAGAGATAGGTCGATAGTTCGTTAAAATTAGCGGATCCGCGCCCGCCTTCTTCAAAAGGGGAATGACAATTGCCTCCTTAAAGGTGGCGGGGACGATACCCTCGAACAGTGACTCATTTAAAAGATTAAGAGCAGGACTAGGGAGGGCAGTAAAAATTTCCTTCAAGATGCTAGGAGGGCAGCAGTCAGTGGGGGAGCCAGATTTAACTTTAGAAAGGAGATCCGCAAGGGTATGCTCATGGATTATAGGGAATTGCATAAAGGTGCTAGGATTTCGGGTGGTACGAGAGCTGGAGTCCAGATTTTGGCAGACCGGAATACTGGACTTTATTTTTTTAATTTTGTCAATGAAGAAAAGATTCAGTGAGTTACAGAAGGTTTGGGAAGGGGTAGGCTTGATTGTGATTCTGTCGGGATTAGACAACTCATTCACTATGGAGAAGATCTCCTTAGAGCGATTAGTTGCAGACAGGATTTTAGAAGAAAAGTATGCCGCTTTGGCAGTCAGGATAGATTTTTTTATATATTTTCAAGGTGTTTAGGTAAGGCCATTTATCTTCGGATAAATAGTTACGTCTCCACTTTCTCTCCAATTGCCGTAGGGCTAGTTTTTGATTTTTCAACTCAATGGAAAACCATTTCTGGGCGTCATGGCGACGAGTGGCATGAGTCTTCCTGGGGGGCGCAAACATGTCGCTAGCGGCCGATAGCCAGCTAGTTAACTGTGCATCAGACAAGTTAATGGAAGAATTGACGGGAGGAATAGAATTAGCAAGTGAATCAAGAAATGAAAGTTTCTCGATTTTATTCCAATTTCTACGTGTGCCACCTCCTAAGCAGGGTGTTTTGTTCGAAAAATTGTCATGGATAGTAAATTTAATTCCATGGTGATCTGACCATGTACACGGTGACACTGATACCGGGGACATAGTGATGTTAACTGTCCAAACCTGATCAAGAATATGCCCCTTAATATGAGTGGCCGTGGTCACCTGTTGTGTAAGGTTCAATCCTGTGAGTAGCTCGGCAAGTTCAGCCGATTGGGGACCACCAGATGTTTCATTGGCCCAGTAGTTGAAATCACCAATCAGCATGAGCTTCCCATAGTTAGTGACCATTTGTGACCTTCCACCCACTGTATTCATTTGTAAGCTTCCCACACAAACACTGTTTCTGGTGTTCATCACTAATACCTCATATCTGAGCTTTGCCACACAACTCATTCTGCATATCTAACAATATCTATCTTCTGTGAGCATCTCATATGTGTCTCTCACAGTAGGCTGTTTTACATTGGTAAGCATCTCTCTTCCACACAAACACTGTAAATCTCATTTTTGTGAGCATCCCATGCAAGGATAATTCTTTTGCAAATTTATCTCATAGGGCGTCTAATATTCTTGTGCAAGTTAATGTGGTTTGAGTGCACTCTACACTTATATCATCCATCTGCAATAGTGCTTCTCATAGATTAGACAACAAACGTTTTTGTATTGTGTTGTATACTTTGCGATGCATTGAGGGTTTCTCCACCCTCCAGCCTCAGGAATGCAGGCGATAAACTTAGTGTTTGAGAAACTATTCTCGCTCTCCTTCTTGTGCCCGGCTAAACCAGGGGCTTCCAAAAGGGATCCGACTGACTTCAATACTCAAACAAACACACAGAATCCTATACCATACTGTTAGAGCCGTCAGCCTTAGGTCTTCCCCCAAACTTTTTTGCCTGCTTACCTCCTCTTTTTGTGATTATTTTTGTTGGCCTTAGGACGCTGAGCACTTTACCACTGCTGACCAGTGCTAAAGTGCATGTGCTTCTCCCTTAAAAATGGTAACATTGGTGTATACAATATTGGCCTTTTTAATTTACTTCTAAATACCTCGTACAGTGGTACACCATATACCCAGGGCCTGTAAAGGAAATGCTACTAGTGGGTCTGCAGCACTGATTGCGCCACCCACTCAAGTAGCCCTTTAAACAGGTCTCAGGCCTGCCACTGCAGAGCCTGTGTGTGCAGTTTTACTGCCATGTTGACTTGGTATTAAAATCCCCTTACCAAGCCTTAAACTTCCTTTTATTACACATACGTCACCCCTAAGGTAGGCCCTAGGTAGCCCATGGAGCAGCGTGCTATGTTGCTAAAAGGTAGGACATGTACTTTTATGTTTTGCATGTCCTTGTAGTGAAAAACACCTACATTCGTGTTTTACTAATGTGAGGCATATTCTTCTCATAGATTGACATTGGGAATTCCTTAATACACTCTTTTAAGGTGTAATTTCTGGTTAGAAAGGAGTAGTTGTGGCATGTTTTATAACTTTGGAATGGCAATGATAAATCCTCTTTACTGGTAAGGTTGGATTGCACATTACTATTTAAATATTCCACTTTTAGAAAGTGGACATTTATCTGCTCTTACACCTCTGTGTGGATGCAGCCTGTCTCCAGTACACTCCAATATTAGTCCAATTGCATTTTGAGGTTTAGGAATGTCGCAAAGAGCATTGTTTATTCTTCCTTTTTTTTCGTCCCACCTTTGTTTGCTTGGTGCATGAAGGTGTAAGATTCAAAAACATGTTTTTTCACATTTGGTCTAATTATTTTGTAAATGTAAATAACAATTAAAGCATATTTGTAAACTGTGACTACATGCCTGCCTTTATCAATTTTACACCACAAAACTATGCGATTGTATTCGTTTAACAGAGCGTACGGCTCTCAAACAATGGGCGATTTGTATAGGGTCACTGGAAAGTCCAAAAGGTTGTCCCTGTCCCCCCCAGAATTTTAGTGTCTCCTACGCCCCTGTATGTGGTCCTGGAACTCCTCAGTGACTTGCAATGTCCTTATAACGCACCTGTGAGCAGTGGCATAGCTAGATTAGTTCCCACCCGTGGCAGTGCCTGCGGCGGGAGGAGGGTAGGGGGGCGCTGGCGACGCCATAGGTAAGAGTGGGGGGGGGGGAAGCCCACTGCCCTCAAAACTCACCTCCCTTGCTACACCACTGCCTGTGAGGGTACTATATCCTGCATGTAATAACAGCATAATTAAACTTGTTATAACTGACTCCAGTCGCGTGGTCAAGAGTCAGTATTCATTATTACACATCATTCTCATGCCACTTACCAACAAAAACAAAATCTAAATTAGACAAATTAGCATTCATGCACTTTCTTAAACAACTATTTTCCATGGTACACGAACTGTTTAAAAAATAAATCAAAATGCCTATAGCATTTCAGCCAATTTCCACCAGCGATGTTCACGATGAAAGATCAATACTTTGTATAAATTGGCATAAATACTTTTTCTACAAATATTAAAAAGGTTGAAGTCGACAAAAACAAACATTAAACATGAAAGTAATTGCTAAAAAAGTGTGCTTGAACATTTTGTTTTAGGTTTAACTTTTTAGTTAAAGTGCTTCGAGATCCTATTCCATGAGGAAATGAAATCTAAGGTCATCTGTGAAATATGTTAATTCAACCCTGGAAACAGCAGTCATAAAATACAGCGCCCTGCTATTGCAGTGAACCAATATTACCTGCAGCTCTGTAAACTTGAATCTATGGAGGTAAACAGAAGCGACTCCGCTTCCTCCCAATGCTTCGGTAGTTGTGAGCGAATTCCGGAGTTTGGGGTGAGCCCTACACACCTGGGGTTGTCAAACGTTTTAGAAAGGCGATGGGATACGGGAAAGGACCCGTTTGTGAGACCACAGTGTAGAGCGAGGGTTTCATAGGCACAAAGTTAGTGACCACGCAAAGTCAAGAAGACATTCCCTCATATACACGGGAGCGTGACTCCATGGGAAATATTTAAAATTAATTTAATTTGATAAACTTTATTCGGTTAATTAACCATAAAAGTGCACTCAACAGTTGATAAATTAGATAAAATAAGTATTTAAATATTGAAAACATTTGAAATTATACATCCAATACCATAAAGTTCATATCAAGACAATGTTGATCACAATGTACGTAGTTTGAATCGATGCTCGGTAGAAGGACAAAGTGCAAGCGTGAGAGAGTGAACGCACATGCGGAGACAATACTCATAGTGCCAATATCTGCAACACACTCCCCATCACACATCCAGCAATCTCCTGATGAAATAAACAGACAAGACACATTTTTTCGTGGAGAAAATTGCTGCAGGTTTATTTGCATACCAAAATATGCCAACATGGTGGGTTAGCTTACGGGCGATCCAAGGGCAGGCAGCCCCTCCGCCGCCTGCCCACCTGAGCCAAATTGCACCGTGGCCCTAGCCAATCGGTGCTTACCAATTTTGGAGGAGGGGTTACCCCCTCCCACCGGTGGACTGCCGGTCCACCCCTCTACTCACGCCGCCTGAGGGGGCGGAGCGTTCCAGGCAACCCCCGGTTGCTCAGGTTTGCAACCGCCCGTAGGACTAGCGGGGCGCCGTCGCGCCTCCAGGGTCCACCGCGAGGACTTCCTGGGGATATTTGGCATTTGCACCCTTGTGCTCCTGAAGAGGGTACCCCTGTGTAACTTTCAGCCTCTGGATCGCCCTGTAACACCGCCTGCAACACAAAATAACAAGTTAAACGCCTCTCTCCTCACCCCCTGAATGTACGCCGGGTAAGTGGTAGGGAGGGAAACGGCGAGAAGGGTAGCGGCCAAAAGAGGATGCCAGGTGGGCGGGAGAGGTACTTATACCTATTTCCCCGCCCACCCGTGCCCGGAAATGACGCGGGTCGCGCAGACCCAGAGGGGGTCCCTCAGCACTAGGCTGTATTGTGTGCCCTCATGTGGCACTAAGGCAGCCGCCCTCTTATGAGGGTCCCCTGCGTGGACCGCGGGCAGCCACATAGTGCCAATATCTGCAACACACTCCCCATCACACATCTAGCAATCTCCTGATGAAATAAACAGACAAGACACCTTTTTTCGTGGAGAAAATTGCTGCAGGTTTATTTGCATACCAAAATATGCCAACATGGTGGGTTAGCTTACGGGCGATCCAAGGGCAGGCAGCCCCTCCACCCACCTGATGAGCCAAATTGCACCGTGGCCCTAGCCAATCGGTGCTTACCAATTTTGGGGGAGGGGTTACTCCCTCCCACCAGTGCACCGCCAGTCCACCCCTCTACTCACACCCCCTGAGGGGGCGGAGCGTTCCAGGCAACCCCCGGTTGCTCAGTTTAATTTACAACCGCCCGTAGGACTTCCTGGGGATATTTGGCATTTGCACCCTTGTGCTCCTGAAGCGGGTACCCCTGTGTACCTTTCAGCCTCTGGATCGCCCTGTAACCGCCACAGCTCTGGGTGTGGCCACCGTCACAACCAGGGCCCCCCACCAAGGTAGGCATTCTTACCTACATCCTGCTGATTCCAGGGCCTCTCCCAGGTCCCGCCAAACAAGTCCAAGCCCACTCTAGACAGGTGAACCCCATCTTCTTCAAAACACCCTGTGGACTTGGCATGCAGCAAACCATGCCTGATAAAGCCAAACCCCCTCTGTTCAGTGAATTTACGCATGGCACTGTTAACTCTCCTGCGGGAGGTTTCCACGGCCTCCCCTGACCAGGCTCCTCGCCACACTAAACGAGGGGGTTATCTCTGACCACCATAACTCACATGCCCCCAATTGGTTGCTTAACTTACACATGGAGGACTTCAATTCTTGCAACAGATCCCTCCTACCCAAGAGAGTCAGATCATTGCCTCCCAGGTGTATGACCAGGATGTTGGGAGGGGAGACACCCCCCCCTAGTCTGTGCTGCAGCTTCTTCAGCAAGCTGATCCAGCGCATGCCTTGGTACCCCCACCCAATTATCTCGGTGGCAGAAAAGCCATGCCTCCATTTCCTGCTTTCCCCCCACCTTGCCACTCACAAGACGCCCGAATGGCCAATCACCCAGATCTTCGATCCTGGCAAAATAAAGAAATGTAAGGTTGCCAAACATTTATTGAATCATTGCAAACCAACCCATACACCAATAACTTACACATGGAGGAAATCATTCCTTACAGCAGTGCCCTCCTACCCAGGAATTTCAATTCATTGCCTCCCAGTTGTATGACCAAAATGTTGGGAGGGGAGACATCCCCCCCCCCCCAGCCTGTGCCGCAGCTTCCACAGCAAGCTGCTCCAGCGCATGCCTGGGACCCCCAACCAAATTAACTCAGTGGTGGAAATACCCATGCCTCCATTCCCGTGCCACTCTCAAGATGCACGAGAGGCCATTCACCCAGACCTTTGATCCTGGCAAAATAAGGAAAAGCTAGGTTGCCAGACACATTTATTGAAGCACTGCACACCATTCTATACCACTACTCAAGATTGCACATAATTTCACACAATAACACAGCACCCCACCAAACATCTGATGCATCACAGGGTTGCTTTCGGTATACTCAAAATTCACACTGTACATAATTCATTTAAACTGTCCTCCAGCCGCTCCCCTGGGTGGCTTACGGACGGAAGTACCGTTGCAACATTGGGATTCCCATCGTCCCGCCTGCATGAGGCGCTCCGCTTACATGCCCGCCCTGAAAGCTGCAGTCGCTGCCCCCATCCTGAAAAAGTGACTGCAAAGGCGCTAGCCAGGACCCGCATTGCCTGACATTGTAAAGCATACCTACAATACCGGCTCAACCTGAAATTTGGTAAGGGGCGAGCTGTCAGCATGAATCAGTAAATAACCCTCTCCTGAAGGGCGAAGGGCAAGGCCTCCTTGGAGCCGCAGCACACCCCATATGTAACGGCGAGAAGGGTAGCGGCCAAAAGAGGACGCCATGTGGGCGGGAGAGGTACTTATACCCATCTCCCCACCCACCCGTGCCCGGAAATGACGTGGGGCGCGCGGACCCAGAGGGGGTCCCTCAGCACTAGGCTGTATCATGTGCCCTCATGTGGCACTAAGGCGGACGCCCTCTTATGAGGGTCCCCTGCGTGGACCGCGGGCAGCCACACAGGAACGGTGCAAGGTGGTGTTACCAGGGGAAAAGCTGCATAATGACAGTGGCCATATTTAAGCCAGCAGTTCTAAAAGAAAAAACGTGCACAGGTACAACTTGGCAAGTCCCAGTAAGTTTAACTATCATCTGCTCAAGGTGTTGTATGGAATGTATGCATTATAGAACAAGTCATTGCCTGAGACAATACATCAATCAAGATGCAAATAAAAACAATCAATCTAAACAGTAAGTTAGTAAAAAAAAACAATGCTCGCAAATAGCAAGCAGAAATGACCCTGTTAGAGCTGCCCCACAGCATGATAGCAAGCCTGGGGAGCGACATAGCTCGAGCTATAAAGCAGATAAGTAAATTAATCAGGGAAGGTCGTGCAAGACTAGGTTTCATCTCCCCATGATGTCACGAAAACCCAAATATTTAAAATTGAAATGCATATTAAATTGTTCCATTGTAGGCGTTTTTCGTAGCAGTGATTTCATTGGTCTTCCAGCGGGACGCCATGTTTTTCCTGTTATTTTACAGCCGGACTTATTTGACAGACTGAATATTAAATGTCTCCCTGGCACTGTCTCGGGTAGGACAGCATAGAGCTCATGTGGGGCCTACATAGATTGGTAAGAGCCATTGATCGACGTGTTACTATATAAAGCCAACGCTTACACTGGAAGGATTGTCGATGCTAATTTGTCAATAGACAGGTGCAGTTGTCTATAAATAACTTCTTGGAAGACTTGTCTGCTACTGCAATTAATTCCATGGCCACTAATGTTATACTCCAATTGGCGTCAGAGTCGACGTCACGGTTCGATTCTCTCCCACGCGCCCCTCATTGGGTGCCCGATTGATCGCTCTGTCGATCCATCAGCCAAGGTTTTGTGCGCTCCTGTGTGCAGTCCTTTGAGCACGTGGAAGCGGCCGTCGCTGGAGGCTGCTCCTGTTTAACGACTGTGAAAGGAAGAAAAAAAAGACGCCCTTGTTCTTTGCTGCAGACTGGCCTTCTTGCTTCTTCTGCAACAAATTATTTTCTGGCAGGGAAAAAAAACACAAAATGCAAACTTTGACATACTGTGATTGCTTCTCTAGGCTTCCTGCATGTATATTAGGTCTGGGCGAAATTTTAATTAAGTCGGAATTATCGGTGTAATTTCGTGTTACTCTTCCGACACGAAATTACCAAAAATTACGCCCATTCGCATAATATGGGGCAAAAATGGGTATCCGAGAGGTGCAGGCCTCCGGTCATGGTAAAAATAGTAAAAAGACGGACACACTGGTGTGTTTCGCTCTGTTCCTTAGTCACTATTTACAGTCCACCTTAATATTCCCCAGTTGTTAGTCCTCTTTAAAAAAAAATCCAAAAATAAACCTTTTATATCCAGAACCAAGAGGCCTACTCCCAGAATGGCTTTCGTCAGGAATGGCTTTCATCATATTTTCACCAAATCCAGGGTCGGATTGGTAACGCAGGCACTCGGGCATTGCCCGAGGGGCCGGTCCCCGAATTCCAGCTGTGGGCTGCTTTTTTGAGCAGCCTGGGATGGCCGATTTGGGCCATTTCTGCGTTGTTCGGATGCCACCAGCGGCCCAGTGGGTGCCTGAATGGCCTTTCTGGAGGTAGATGGGCGTACGGGCGTATATCACCTCCCTTTTATCAACGGGCAGAGGTGCCACTCCCTTTCTCTCGCTGGGCCGGCCCATTAATAAATGCATATTGAGTGGGGGCAGGGGGCCTGAACAAAAGTGGCCTCACTTGTTTTCAGGTGTGTTTCACCAGTGTAAGCTAATCCATGCATTTTTATGTAAAAACATTTTATAAAACACTGCTTTGGCAAAATGTTATTTAAAAAGGGGGGGGGGCCCTTTTTAAATAACATTTTGCCAAAGCAGTGTTTTGAGGAAAGGCAATATGCAAATGTTGGCCACTTTTTTTGGCGTGCCTGGGCCGATTTTTAATCCCAATCCAACCCTGGTAATAACCAGTTCGGTTTCGGTACGAAAAGATAACAAAGTGGAAATGAGGAAAGGCAAAGTTAAAAGGGGCCAGGGAATGGGTGGCTTTGTGGTCCCAATTGCTGGAATATTCAATGTAACTGCGCTATTAGAACCTGTGGGTTCCCAGTATAGAAGAAGGTCCAAGGATCCTGTTCCCAGATGGTGTTGCCCAATTTGGTTTAATTAGATGGAGGAGACTGACTCGAGGCGCTGGACCTTACCAGTCTCGTAATGGAAGAGTGCAGAAAGAAATGAGCATGTACACCTCCTTAATTATTATGTAATTTCCTATGGTCAAGAAAGAGTCCCAGTTGGTTTGTGTTAATTTAGAAATCTTTATTCTTTTTTAGGACCACCTTTTAGGCTGCATCCTCGTATTCCAGGGTGTTCTAGAAATACATTGTTGGTGTTGCAGCAGCCGACACGTGTTTCGCCCTAAGTGGTCAATAGGACCAGGGCTTTCTCAAGGCTTTTGATGATTTAGCAAACAAAGATTGTTGCATTTAGCCATGATCCTGCATTAAATTATGCAGTTATTACATAACGCCGCAACCCGAATGGACACCGTACGTGGGTCCAACAAAATCGACACTGGCTTTACAATAGATGCATGAAATATATCGCAACCAGGAGGGGCGATTAATGCAGGATCATGGAAGCCCCCTTTGAGAATCAAGGAAAACGTCGACTTACACTCAGTGGGGAAAAGAAACTTATTGTGTAGTGCTTCCTGAACACAGCAGACCTAGTATCAAGCTGGTCATTGGACCGAGTTGGAAGAAGTTAGAAAGGTGTACAAAAAAAAAAACATAAGGACAATGCAGTTTATTTGATATATATTTTCCAAGAAGGCCAATATTCTTTAAGAGATTACAAGAGAAGTTACAGTGGGGCCGTGGTAGTATATGTAACGGTATCGATCACAGCGATGGTTGATTATCTTATCAGATTGAGAGGAATTATTTGTGTCTTGAAAAAGGTGGTCCATACTGGGCTGATACCACCGAAACGCGTCGACACTTGGAACAGACCAAATTGTGTGGACATATTGGCATGGTGAAAAGAAATTTATATATACATGCTAATGGTGATCTTGAAAACCAATTGGTAACGAACAAAAAATATCAAGTGATTGTCATAGCTGCCCTTTGTTTTCTTTTTTCTCTCTTCTGTTTTTCTTCTTTCTTATATTTCCCATTTTTTATTCAGTGTGGGTTTTTTAAAGTACTTTCATGAATTTTGAATGTCATTTTAATGTTACTGCATTGAATATTAGTGTTTTTATGTCATGATATAATGGAATATTGAATTTCCGATTTGCCGGTTGTTTTTAATGGATGGAATATTGTTTTAAAAAAACTTTTTATTGAATTTACGACTGCTTCTAAATAATAAATATATCTTTTCAAATATTGGTTTTCTATATGGTACTGTGAATATTATCAGGGTCGAGGTTTCTGAATAATTGGGTTTGAGATTGAGTGTGGAGGTAAGATGTGTGGTACATGCCCAAAGGGAATAGTTTTTTTACTTCATTAGCAACCCCCATCGTGTGCAGGATAAACTTAAAGCAAGTTTTGGAGATACTTGTGGTTTGGTTCTGCCTTCGATTAAGGGTATTGCACATCCAATGACTGTTGATGCCCATGGATTTGTGTCTGTGTGTCAAACGCATTAAATCTTGTTTGGGTCTGGTGCAGAGGGAACAAGACTAGAAGAGTGTGTGTCTTTTCTGCATGCCAGACGAGGGTGCAGCTTCTTCTGCATGTAGTACTGGTGTTGGGGACAGTTTTTGCTCCTTTGGACTTTGTGCACACTGCAGATATTCTCAAACTTGGTTTTGTGTCCATCCTCCAGCTGCCAATGGTGTCCTTCCAATCCTGGTTTTAAATGGTGAATAATCTGTAGGTCCAAGGGCATTCTGAATGGCGGTTTGCTTTTGACGAGCTGGTTTGCAAGCCCATTATACATAATGTTGCAAATAATTTAAGCGTGCCACCACCAGCACCCATCAGCCATACCCGATGTTCAGGGTAGAGAAGAAGTAGCATCTTCCAGAGTATGGAGAAGTAGCCCCATACACCTGGCCACTGCATTAACAGGGGGGGGGGGACGACGACAAATGTGTATTCAGATTCAAAAAGTATTTGAGCTCTTTAACTTTAAGGAAAGTAGGTGGAGGCATAGCTAGGTGGTGCTGCCTGATTAATAAAATTGAGGAAGGTGCTGCTGCTAACTGGACAGTCAGGAGCGTACTCAGTGAGTTGCTTTGCCTTCTGGAATAAGCCAAACGGTATACTTATTTTATTTGTCATTCATGGACATGCATTGGAAGTATGGTGTTTAGCTCACTTGTGGTTGCCCATCCGATACTCCTGCAGTGGGGTCTTGCTTCATCATGAGATTTCTGCCACTGTTGTTCCTTGTGAAAGATTTCCTCTTAATTCAGCAAGCTCCACTTTTTAGGCAATTTGTTTCCTGTCTTTGTGCTTTTTATTCTGTTAGGTGTTGGAGTGGAAAAATGTTTTCTAGAACACAGCCTGAAAAATAAGTTTTCTAGACCAACTGGCAGTAAAGACTTCATCAATGTGCCAACCGGAGACAGAAAGCCAGTTGGACTGCAAGCACCTGCAACCCACTGAGCAGCTCTTGACTGAGATGCATTTCAGGTAACAATCAATTCTGTGAAATATCACAAAGATGATCAATGGAATCCAAGTCCTCTTTCATGATAGCGAGGCACACTCAAGAGCACTCGGAAATAATGGACACATTTTAAAGATTTATTTTAAAATTAGCACCCTATTCTAGTGCACACTATACGAATTGGAAATATAATAAAAGACAAACAGAATAGTCAATCAATCAATCACAGAATTTGTAAAGCGCACTACTTACCCGCGAGGGTCTCAAGGCGCTAGGGAAAAAAAGGGGGGGGGTGCTGCTACTGGTCGAACAACCAGGTCTTGAGTAGCCTCCTGAAGGTCAGCAGGTCTTGGGTCTGTCGTAGGCTTAGTGGAAGGGTGTTCCAGGTCTTGGCGGCGAGGTGGGAGAAGGATCTGCCGCCGGTGGTCGTTCTTCGAATGCGAGGGAGAGGTCGGCGGAGCGGAGTTGGCGGTTGGGGACGTAGAAGAGGAGTCGTCTGTTGAGGTAGGCTGGGCCAGTCTTGTGGAGTGCCTTGTGTGCGTGGATGAGGAGTTTGAAGGAGATTCTCCTGTCGACGGGGAGCCAGTGCAGGTTCCTCAGGTGGGGGGTGATGTGGCTGTGGCGTGGTACAGGATAGTAGCTGCAACATCGAGTAATGGGACCAGTAGAAAATGTTCACACAAACGGGCTGTTTAGCTTTATATCAACCTCACCCTCATATCTGTGGGTTACTAAGCTAAACTCCGTTACAAAAGAAAAGCCTAATTTGAGTGTCAGAGATGGTCCAATCTCTCACACCTATTTTGAAAAATGAAGGTATTGTTCAATGTATTAGCTTAGCCTGCTAATCACTCTCCGCTGAATGCCCAGCAAGTGAAGGCTGATTGTGCCTCCTGTTGCCTCCAGCAAAACTAGGTGAAGCTATTCTGCACGCCCTGCCTTGTCTCAGTCTCGTGGTTTGAAGATCCCCTCTAGCACTTTCATACGGTGCTCCTAACTTGTATAACATTATCTGGCCACTGTTTAATCTTTTACAATACACAATGAGAGGAAAGTGCCCTGATACTCTTTCACTTATTTTCATTCTGCGAAGAGGTGCTCTTTGCACAGTAAAACACGAGAAATGAAATTATCAATTGTCATGAAACTTTGTTCACAATTCAGCAATAAATTATTTTGGAAAAGGGGAATGAAGTTCAGATTAAATACTTGGAATATATTCACACACACTTGATTATCACATTGATAGGAAAAGTAACATTAAACAAGCATGAATTCTATATTTGTCATTTACACATAAATGATTAACAATTGCAATTTTAAAAGGGGAGTACCTAGAAGCGAAAGAACATGATAAAAATAACAGTGGCAACATGTTTAGTGAGTTTGATATATTCTGAATTAAGTGTTTCAAGCAAGTCTTCTGCATTAGGGATGTCTGACTGGCTGCTTTATAGGTTTCTTTGAACATCAGCAAACTATTTCTTTTGAGTTGTCTGAGAGGAGAGGTTTGTGCATCTGTCCTGTTCTGCAGGAAATATCTTGTGTTTGAGAGGAGAAAGGAGATTAAAGAGCGTTATCAATGGTACAGGCAGCATATGTTCACCTTGGTTTGATTCAGGGTTAATGCAAAGCCTGTCTTCAAACAGGTTTAGGTCTGTTATTATCGGACTTTTGCTGTGTTATGAATTGCAGGTTTAGGGCCAGCTCCAGGACAACAACAGGGAGTTGCATTTTAGTGTATGGTGTTGCAGAAGAGTGACAACAGAACTGCAGTAAATGGACCAGGGAGCTGTCCAGGCTCAAAGAAAGAGTATAGTGCATCGGGTTCATCCGTTGAGGCTATCCACCCCCTCTCTTAGGTTTTTTCAACTGAGTGTATAATTGACGATATGTCCACTTGCCGAAGGCAGTGCTAGAGGTGTCCATCATGGTGATAAAGAGGTCTACAAATGAGCATTCACAGCTGTAATTTATTCTCATGATCTCAACATAATCCAGACTAATCCTCAAACAAGATAATACAGAAAAAATATTACAACAGTTAAGTGCATTTTAAAGTTCTTTTTAATTGCATTTCTAAATTAAAGAGACTGGTAATTGGAGGATACCAGATGGAGTTCTTCATTCTAGGCATATGAAATTAATAAAAATAAAGTTAACAGGGAGACTCGTTTGTCTTTCATTATATATTATATTTTTTCGATAAAACTATCTGAAGCAGTATCCATCGTTGTTTTCTAAATATTATTTTAAAAACACAATAGTGGCTTTTTCTTGTAAAGGGACAGCCTGAGCACTGTGTGACCTTGTAGAATATCCAGCACGCTCATACAGGCAGTCCCAATACGCAGTGCACAAGATTTGAACACGTAACAGGCGGGGTTCCTATTCTTCAAAAGGTCTCAATAGGTCCATGGTGGATATCGCAATGGACACTAGGATGCGTGCCCGGACTGAGAGAGATGGGCGAGGTAGGCTGTGTACTTGTCTTCACAAGTTCTCACACAGTCCAGGAAGTAGTTCTTGTCGGCGATGGCTCTGAGGAGGTCTGTCTGGACCAGACAGATGTCATACAGTTCAGAGGTGGGGGCAGAACGTGTGCGACTGCCATCCTTCCCCTGAAATACCTGCCGCAAACAGAAAAAAATAGACGTCAAACAAGGCACTACTTATTTTCTTTATTCAATGGCATAATTTTACCACTGCAACACAAGAATAAAATATAAAATTGTGTGTGGTCTTTCTAGTAGAATTACAAGTCGTCTTAAATTATTAATTTGCTAAAGTGTCATTGTATTTGTTGTACCATATAAGTGTGCACACAGCATCAATACTACATTTGCTCACTATCCAGTTAGATTGGATTTATACAGTTTCTGTTCCGAAATTGAAAGGAGATGCTTGCGCCGTTATTTAAAGTTGTATCAAGGTAAAATTCAGGTACATCACCATCCAACGGGGGCATTTAAAATTCTATATTTGCATGCAAAGTTGTAATAAGGTGCAACTTAACAAAGCGGAAAGATTGGTCACCACAGTCCAATTTTACCTGCAGATGAAAATTACAGCCACAAAAGTTTGGGCGGGACATTTGCCCTGCAGAAATATTTTTGTGAGAGACATTCTGTAAAGAATAAGGCCATCCAGGGTTCTATTTTACTACAAAACATGCTATTTTCATCTGCAATTTCATTTTTAACTTTACAAACCTCGCACTATGTAAATACTACTTCCCAAACTAATGCTAACTTCACAAATTTAGCACACACTGATTCACATGAGGTCTGCAAGATGGGTTCAGTTCTAGGGTTTCTGTAGGTGAACAGCTTTTTTATGAAGTAAGTTAGAGGACTGAAGCAACACACCCATGCACTCGGTTACTTGTACGCCTGGGGGTAATGGACCACCTTTGGAATCGTTGAAGGCCATGGAGCTCAAAGAGAAGCCTTAACACAGGAACTGAATGGCCTTGCCAGGTGCTGTATAAGGCCTTGGGGCCAGGTGCTCTGACTGAAACATGTTCTATGAGGCTAGAGATTAAATAAACTGCAGCCTGTGGACTAAGCTTCACTTCCATTACACAGGAACAAGGCAGCCTCTCGGGCATGCAAGATTAGAGATAAAGTAACCTGATGCACGTGGCAGTTCATGATATTTAACCCCTAGGTCTAGTCTTATAGGGGCCATCCTGTGTAGAGAAAAAAACAGGTCTTTTCCCCCAGTTCTGAATCTCAAACAATCGGCGTTCTAGAAAGTTCCTTTGACGTCAGCTGGGATTTTGAGATGTCTTGTGATGTTATTCACCAGATGCAAGCACAAAGTTTCTGGTGGTGATGTCAGTTGAGGCAAAGAAGCAAACACAAAGCATGAGGACGTAAGCCTAGCACACCTTACGGAATGCTTCGACCAAACCATCACTGAATGAGTTAACATTTTATGCATCTCAATGAGCATAAAACTGAGACCGGACTACTCGCGAAACAAAGATCAATTCCATCCCTTTCAGCAGGCCGCTAATCTTGGCTTCAATAGCAACCGGATTGCTTTTCCATTCAGACAGTTAAATTCAGACACACCCACTCACTCAATACAGCCACTCACTCACCCACACACCCACTTATACACCCATACAGTCACTCACATACCCATATAGCCACTCAGACACCCACTCACACATGGATGCCACAGCCACTCACATACTATATGTTAGAAGTAGTATCACTCATTAGTAGTACACCTAGTATACTAATTAAACTTTTGTAGTAGCTTGGTATATGTGTTTACCACTCAAACTCTTAAAAAACACTTACACTCACTGGATGATGTCATCAGTGATGGCATTAGTGATGTTACTGACCATGAGTGATGCAATATGTGAGGTCATAAGCAGTGCATTGTGGGGGCGTAAGTTATAGTAAGCTCAGGTAAAAATAACTGCTGAATTTCTATGGTTTTGTATGAGAAAAATCTGAGTCTAACTATAACGTCCCTGTAACCTTTGTTTTTTTTCAGTGAATTTCTAAGTTTTTTAAAATTCTATTTCTTAACTATTACGTCCCCATAGCGGTTGTTTTTTTAAGCGAATATATATATATATTTTCACTCACTGAAAAATCCATAGGTTACAAGGACGTTATAGTTAGGCTGACATTTCACTCGTACAAAACCAGAAAAATCTCAAATGGCATCACTGATTACATCATCTGCAGAACCACTCACACACCCACTTACATTCCAATACATCTCATACACCCACTCCCACACCACTGACATACCCATTCACAGACCGATACAAAGACTCACACACCTACTCACTTATCCATAGAGCCACTCACACATCAACTCACCCATACAGCCACTAACGTAACCACTAACTCGCATATACAGCCACTCATGCACCTACTCACTGACCAATACAGCCATTCACACATCCAGTCAGAGACATATAGAGACTTACACACCCACTCATACACCCATACAGCCACTCATGCTCTGAATTAGTCACCCATGCAGCTACTTGCACACCCATATAGTCACTCACAACCACATACAGTTACTAACACACCCACTCACTTACTCATACATATACAAACATGTACTCACTCACCTATACAGTCACTGACACAAGCACATACTCTCCCATACAACCTCTTTTATATTCACTTACTCACCCATACAGTCTTCACTCAACACATACACCCACTTACACACCCATTCATGCACCCACACAGCCATTTATGTACCCTCTCACTCACCCATACAAACACTTATGTACCTGCTCAGTAACTCATACAGCCACTCATGCACCCTCTCATTCACCATTTACAGTCACTGACACACACATACTCACCCATACAGGCACTCATTCACCCTTACACCCACTTACACAGCTACTCACTCACCCATACAGATACACAGTCACTGACTTACTCATACACGCACTGACGCACACACTCGCTCACCCATACAAAAACTCACACACCCACTCACTCACGTATAGTCTCTCACATACTCACTCTTCTATACACCACTTACACAGCCAATAGCCACTTACCTTAGTATATATGTTTAACACTCAGTAACTTTTAGAAAACAATCACTGGATGATGTCATCAGTGCTGTCATTTGAGATGCATTGTGGGGCGTAAGTTATAGTTAGCTCAGCTAACTATAACTGCTATATTTCTCTGGTGTTGTACGAGTAATATGTCAGCCTAACTAGAACGGCCCTGTAAACTTTGGTTTTTCCAGTGAATTTATAAGGTTTTTTAATTCAATTTCCTAACTATAATGTCCCTGTAACCTGCGCTTTTTCAGTGTATATATACATATATATAGATAGAGAGAGCGAGAGATATATACACATACATACACACTTTGTTTTATTTTTCCCTATACTTTAACATGTGAGATCTCCACCCTGACTGTGGAGTCTTCCTATGGTAAAGTACAGGGAAAAAATGTATTCAACTCAAAAATTATCAAATTTTTTTAGTTAAATGTTAATGCAAATCATTTTTATATATTTACTTTCAATTTAGAGAAATAAAATAATGATAAAGCCCTATTAAATAAAACTTAAATTTAATTAATGAAAATATTCATGGAAATATAATAAAATTCATTAAGAGTTTTTCTGACAGTTTAATCAAAAAATAAATTCCTACCCAAAGATTAAAATAATTAATGGAAAGTGTTGTATAGACTATCAGAAATAATGTAATGTATAATAAAATGTATTGTTGCTCTATTTTTTTTAAATTTGGAATAGGTTATTCAAATATGTTATAGTTAAATGATATATGTACTACTTTTGTATATATTTTTTACTTTAATTTACATTTATTAATATATTTATCTATTTTAAATAATTTAATTCAATGTAATTTATTATTTTCTAAGGGACTTTATTTTAAGTTCTTACTTCCGCTAATTTCTTTAAGAGAGTGTTGCAGGACCAGTGGTTGGCCATGGGTAATGCTGGGTTTACTCTTTTTTATTTTTGTATTAACTTACGCTCAGAGGGCCGTAGTCACAAACTGCACTTTGGTAGTAACCTATAGTTTTTTTTTTTTAGCAATTTACACTTTTGAAGTAAGCTCCTGCATCCATTATTTTTAAAGGGAGGATACCAGTCGTTGGCCATCAGCAAAAGTGTAAGTTCAATAAAAGTTCAGTTTGGGATTATCGAAAAGTAGTAAATTTACTAAAAAGTGCAGTATGCCAGGAGGTGACTAGGGTCAAAGGGCAGTATGCGGGGAGCCGGCTAGGGCCAAGGGGGCCACTATATGGTGGGTGCCCTGGGTGGGCACCAGAGCACCCACATTAAAGTGTTGAGGGCCCAGGGTGATGGGGTGCCTGGGGGCGATAACGGCTCGAGAAGGGAGGCCACACAGCCCCCCTCTTGAGTGGCACTGGGGGATCAGGGCCTAACTATTTTGTACTTACTTTCAGGCCTCCAATGCCATACTAGTTTATAGAGTAATGTGGAAGCTTGGATGATATCATCAGTGATGTCATTTGAGGTGTCATCAGTGAGGTCATAATTGATGTCATAGAAACATGCCATGAGTGATCTGATATGTGAGGTCATAAGCAGTGAATGGTGGGGGTGCAAGTTATAGTTAGCTCTGCGACTATAACTGCTGAATTTGTGTTTTTTTTTTTTTTAAATCAAATTGTTTATGTTGTCACTTACAAATACACCTAACTATAACATTGCTATATGTGTATATTTATCTATCAATATATATATATCTATATATCTATAAATATGTATATATTGACTGAAAAAAACAAAGGCTACAGGGGCATTATAGTTACTCAGATTTCACTCTTACAAGACTAGTGAAATTCAGCAGTTATAGTTACCTGAGCTAACTATAACTTACGCCCCCGCAATGCACTGCTTATGACCTCACATATTACATCACTTATGACATGGTCAGTGACATCACTGATGACATCATCCAGTGAGTGTGTTTTTAAAAGTTTATGATTGTTAAACATATACTTAGCTACTACAAAAGTAGTGTCTGAATCTCTGAATGGATCTGTGAGTGTGTGTGTCAGTGTCCGAGTGGGTCTGTGAGTGGGTGTCAAAGTCTTTGTGTGGGTCTCTGGCTGCATCAGTGTCTGAGTGGGTCTGTGAGAGAATGCATCCGTGTCTGAGTGGGTCTTTGAGTGGGTGCCTGAGTCTTTGAGCGAGCTTTTGACAGGGTGCATCAGTCTCCGAGTGGGTCTGTGAATGGCTGCGTCAGTGCCTGAGTGGGTGGATCAGTGGTGGCCAAGTCTATGTGTGGCTCTGTGAGTGGATGCACAAGTCTGAGTGGGTCTGTCAATGGATGCATCAGTGTCTGAATGGGTGTCTGAGTCTATCAATGCATCTGTGAGTGGGTGTTTGAGTCTTTGAATAGCTCTGAGTGGGTGTGTCAATGTTTGAGTGGGTCTGTGAGTGGGTGTCTGAGTCTCTCATTGGGTCTGTGAGTGGGTGCGTCAGTGTTTGAGTGGGTCTCGGAGTGGGTGCATGTGTTTCTGAGCGAATGCATTTGTGTGTGAGTAACTCACTAAAACATTTTTGTTTCACCGATATTGGCGAAGTCGTTGCGATGTTACACGGGAGGGGGCGCGCTAATGGTCGCAATAACTTTGCAGATATTGGGTATTGTTAAAACAAACAAAAAAAGATTTTCGATCCATAGCTTATCTAATTAACTCCTGTATATTTCTACCTCTTTCAGGTTTGAATTTCAGCCCCCGGGGAAAGTCTCCTGTTACATAAAATGGCAGCAGCAACTTTCTGTCCAGGTTGCGGCCAGGTAATTACAGCATTTCTCTTGGCATGCGCCTTTGAGATTAATCGCAAAGTTGTCTCAAAATAACCACAGCCAGAGATATCACTAAGTTTTACTCTTAGCCCCTTCGCTGCCAAGCCGCCCCCGTGCCACGGCATTTTTTTGGGCTATTTGAGGTAGTTCCCGCTTAGGCCCCCATAACTTATTGTCCACATAAGGTATCCACAACAAATTTCCGTCCTTTTTTTCCAACATCCTGAGGATTCTAATGGTACCCGGGGTTTGTGGACCCCCCTGGAGGTAACAGAGAAATTAGCCAAAATACCGATAAATGTGTTTTTTTTTGGGTAAAAATGGGAAATAAGTGATGCAGAAGAAAGCATCTGTTGTTTTCCCTGCAAATAGGACCAACAAAGGACTAGTGGTGCTAAAAATCACCATCTTCTCAGCTTTCAGGAACAGGCAGACTTTGTCAGAAAACCAACATTTTCTACACAGTTTTGGCATTTTATTGGGACATAGCCTATTTTTCCTATTTTTTGTGCTTTCAACCTTTTTCCAGTTAGTGATAGAAATGGATGTGAAACCAATAATGGATCACAGAAAGCTACACATTTTTAAAAAGTAGACGAAAATTCTGAATTCAGCAAGGGGTCATTTATGTAGATCCTTCAAGGTTTTCCTATAGAAAGTAAGTTGAAATAAACCAATATTGAAATTGGGTTTAAAGAAACAGCCATTTGTGCCTACGTTTTTACCTGTAACTTCTTCTAAGTATGGCAGAGTTTTGAAAGCAATATACCATTACGTTGGCTGGACTCTTCTGGTTGCGGGTATATATAGAGCTTGTAGGCTCACAAGAACCCGAGGTACCCAGAGCCAATAACTGAGCTGCAATTTGCAATCGTTTTTCATTGTGTACCAGGTATAGAGCAATTCATTTGGTAAAATATAAAGAATGAAAAATAGGTATCAAGGAAAGCTATGCATTTCTGAAATGGGAACAAGATATGGAGTTTAGAAGCAGTGGTTATTTGCACATCTCTGAATTTATGGGTACCCGTACTAGCATGTGAATTAGAAGGCATTTTTCAAAATGACTTCTATTTTACACACTGTCTTACATTTGGAAGGCAGCGATGCATAGAAAGACAATTGGTAATAACCCTTGTTCTACTTTTCTGTGTTCCTCCAAATCTCCTTATAAAAATGATCTCACTTGTGTGGGTGGGCATACTGCCCGCGACAGGAAACGGATCAAAACGCAACGAGGACACATCAGATTTTTCCACTGAAAACGAACCCTTTTTTTTTTTTGCAATGTGCCTAGCTGTGGATTTTGGGCTTTAGCTCAGCCTGCACCTAGGGAAACCTAGCAAACCTATACATTTTTTAAAACTAGACACCCAGGGGAATCTAGGATGGAGTGACTTGTGTGGCTCTCACCAGGTTCTGTTACACAGAATTCCTTGCAAACCTCAAAATTTGTATTAAAAAAAAGCATTTTCCCTCACATTTCTGTGATGGAAAGCTCTAGAACCTGAGGAAAGCCACAAACTTCCTTCCACACAGCATTCCCCCAAAGTCTCGCAATAAAAATGGTACCTCAATTGTGTGCGTAGGACTAGTGTCTGTGACAGGAAATGGCCCAAAACGTACTGTGGAGATCTCAAGATTATCGATCACAAAACAACCTGGCTTTGCAAGGAAGTCACCTGCATTTTTGGTCCCGGGCTCGGGGCTATCTAGGGAAACCTACAAAACCCAGACATTTCTGAAACCTAGACACCCGGGGTAGTCCACGGAGGTGTGGCTTGCGTGGATTCCCCAACGTTTTCCTGCCCACAATCCCCTGCACACCTCAAGGTTAGCTAAAAAAATATATCAAATTTTCCTCACATTTCGGTGTGGGAAAGTTGTGGGATCACTGGGCAGACAAAAATTTCCAACCACCTACCATTCCCACAGGTCTCCCAATAAAAATGGTACCTCACTTGTGTGGGTAGGCTTAGTGCCCGTGACAAGAAAAGGCCCAAAATGTATTGTGGAGACATCAAAATTATCGATCACAAAACTACCTGGTTTTGCAAGTGGGGCACGTGCGTTTTTGGACCCGGCTCTGCGGCCATCTATGGAAACCCACCAAACCCAGACATTTCTGAAAACTAGACACCCAGGGATGTGAGTCTTGTGTGGATCCCTCAATGTTTTCTTACCCAGAATCCCCTGCAAACCTCAAATCTAGCTAAAAAAAGAAAGACTGTGCCCACTTGTTTTTGTGAGTGGGGTGAGGGTATTGGCATGCGCATCCTGGGCAGCCTCTAACCCTACTCTAGCTAAAGAAAAATATATATTCCCTGGTGCTTAGTGGGCTTTCTGCCACCTGGGGGGGGTCGGGGGAGAGGGGTAGATCAAGGGCTATTGACCCATCAACCCCCGGAGGAACCGTTACGTCCTCGGCATAGAAGGGCTTAAATTTCTCAACAACTGCTGAACGGATTTGCACCAAATAACAAAAACCACAATCTGTGTAACCAAATCTACGTTTCTGCCAAATTTTGTATAGTTCCGTCCAGCAGTTCGGGCTGCATTCGTGTCTAAAGGTGCTATGGGAATTAACATGGGAAACTTTTTTGACCCCCCCCTTTTTTTCTCAGCCCCCACTTTATGGATCGCCTTGAAATTCTCTATGCACAACAAGAATTACCAGTACACTTTTTCTTTAAAATGCCACCAAAGATATAGGCAAGTCAAAAAAGTATTGAAACATGGTCCTAACTAATTACCCACTGGCGACCGCCGGAAAAAAGGAAGAAAAATATAAAACGTGTGAAAATAACACATTCTTTACATTATTGCCAGACCGCATCATGGCAATAATGTATAGAATGTGATATTTTCACATTTTATATTTTTATACTTTATGCAATTTTATTTTTGTGCTACTGTCTAAATATACATTGAGTGGGTAACACACATTATGTAGAACTCGAGCAATTACATCCATTTACACTGTATTGCATTAGGGAGACATAGCCCACTTGGGCTCAATTGATGCAGCACGCTGAGACAATAACGTACTAATTCTGCTGCTTACACACATTTCTATATTTATACTCATTGCAAATATAATGTTTGTGCTATTTTCCCAACATACATTGAGTGGGAATATATATGATGTATCGTTTGTACAATTACGCCCACGTATAATGCTCTGGATCGTGTTATACGATGGCCGCCTTGATTCTCATTATGTCGAAAGAGTATGCAGTCCTTTATTTATTTTGAAACACTTGTCGTGTATAAATGATTAAGGCAAAATATCGCCCGATATCGTGACCAAGATCTAGCAGGGACCAGAACCCATTGATGCGTTATCGAAAAAAATTTAACTTTTCAAATCCAGTGCTGGGGGTGTTGTTTCGTCCTCACCAGAGAAGACGTTTCCTCATTTAAAACGTGCGGGCTGTCACACTGTAAACGAGCACCAGCACACCAACATGTGCCGTGTTCATGTTTGATAAAGATAGACAGAAAGACCGACAGAGGTGGGGGGGGGCAACAGGGATGCAATGGAAATTGAGTGGAGGAGACGAGGGAGAGAGCAACACAAGTGCGTGGGAGAAGCTTACGAGAGAAACAGTAACGAGGATGTATGCGGCAGAAGTACACGGGACCGAGAGCCAGCAGCTACAAGAGAGAGCGAACCTAGCATGGGTGAGGAGGGGAGAGAAACACAAGAGGAAGAGAGCTGGAAAACACATGCATTATGATGGAGTTTTTAATTAAAAAGAAAACTCACTTTGCGCACAAAAAGTGCGCAATGGAAGGACACAAGACAGCCAGTTAAGGTGAAGGTAAAGAGGTTATATGCCAGGGGAGGAACAAACACAAGATGGACAAGAAAAGGCATTAAATATGAAGCAAGAATTGAGACTGACAAAGAAAACCAATGATAAGCAATGGGTGGGATGTAAGCCACTAAGTTTTTTGCAAGTCACAATAGGTCTTTTGCTTGCATGGTCTGGTAGTCTCCACCTAAAAGAGGGAGCGCATAAAGTTATACATGTGCTAAAAATCTGACTGATAGTGATGACTTCTAACCAGTAGGGAGCCTTGTACTTAAGTGATGGGCGGTGATGCTGAAAACACCGAAATCAATAAACAGACACAGTGTTATAGACTAAGTTTTCCTCAAAGTGCTTGCGATAAAGAAAAGCTTATATCGGAGTATGTAGGATTTACACAACATATGGACACTAAAGCAGGGCTTTCCAAAGTGGGCCGGATCCATACCAGATTTTCATAATCACCACCTATTATGTAAATCATTTCTATTGAAGTTTATATTTAATGGAGATATCTCAAAGGTCTGACATGGAACCTGACGTATACTGGAAATACATGCACTAAAGGCTTATACTGCAAAGTAGAGCATGGGCAAAGAAGGAGTACAGTTATACCCAGCTGGTCTTGACAGGTGCATTGCTATACATGTAGCGATAGTGGACATATGAATACACTGGCAACAGCACTGTCCAAATACAATGGTGGATAGGATGCTAAACATCCAATCTGTTGAGCTTACCATGGTTTGAACAATGCTATCGTCTTCACTGAGGCGAATGTTGTCATCGAAGAAAATATGGTGAATGCTGGTGTCTTGCGGATCAATCCAAAATGGCTTCCCACCCGTGCTCCTAAAGTTATGCCTTGCCCACCTGAAGCAGGAGAACAGACTTTTTTTAGTTGCTTTAACAAGACATCATAGTTTGACATGCAGCAGAACATTTCATAAACTTCATGTGCAACATAACAATCACTAATTGTGCATTCCTGGCACTCTAAAGCGTTCACTAGCTGGTCTGTGCTTCACCTCAGGAGAAAAGAGCATCTGTACTGTGTCCCTTCAGCCTTCTCCTTTGGTAGCTAACAGAACAAAGAGCAACTGCACAGCAGTAATGCACAGGCTGTTGATAGTCGTGCAGAAAACAAACAGTGTGTGAAGACCACACACATTAACCATGCTGGCAACGAGGAGGTAGGAGCAGTACAAACCTTACAACTCCCCCGAGGTAACAGTACCACAGATGGCTGCTCAAGTGACACAACTTCCTCCGATTCACTCCATCTGACCTACAAATAGTGCAGCTTTGAGCAGGTATTTGTGGTCTATGAGTGAAGGGGTCAAGGCTGCCTCTTTGCCACCAAAAGAAGGGGGCAAGAAGTCAAACTTGCTAAACTCAGGGTCTTCCTTGCGTAAGGCTCTGTGGACGCAGCCCCAAATAAACACACAGGAGTATAAAACTGTTAAAACGAAGTATGCCACGTAGACAGGTCATGTAGGAAAAGGTTATTGATTTATTTTCCATGTTACAGCTTCAGTTACAAGTTACAGGAAGATGGTAAGTTTCATGTAATGCCCCACCATGAGCAGCCTCCTTGCTGCTCAGCCCATACATTCCAACTGACTCACCTTCTTCAAGCACAAACACTCCAGCATTCTAATGACCTCACCACTGGCTGAGCAGCAAGGCAGAGAACAACAATGGGGGGAATGCATTATCCTGGCAAGTAGATTATGGCAAATCTCCCCCCTTATAAAGATTATAGAAAATCATGTGAACGTAAGAAGACAAAATGCACACATAACGCGTCCAACATAATTAATCAAAACTACATGCCCTTCCAATCTAAAAAAACACAAAATAAAAGTTCCAACCCTTAAACAGTGAGTGCTCACCCACTTCACCTCACACTCCAAGCACAACACCACACAGGGTATCTCCCACCCCTCAAACAGTGGGTATATCACACCACCTCGCCTCACACTCAAGGCACAACTACACACAGGGCATCTTCACAACCCCTAAACAGTGGGTAATAACCCCACCTCGCCTCACACCAAAGGCACAACAACACACACAGGGTGTCTATCACCCCTCAACCAGTGGGTATATCACACCACCTCGCCTCCACTCAAGGCAGCTACACACACACACAGGGCGTCTTCACACCCTCAAACAGTGGGTAATACATAACCTAACCCGCCTCGCCTAATTCAGGGCACAACACACAGGGTATCCACTAACTCCTAAACAGTGGATAATACATAACCTAACCCACATCGCTTCATTAAGGGCACAACACACAGGGTATTCTCTAACCCCTAAACAGTGGGTATGACATAACCTACCTTGCATTCTAAACATCTTACTGCGTTCAAATAAAACCTAAACCAGGGTTTCACAATCAATAGTATAAGACTATATTAAAACACAAATGTCTACCCTCCGGTGAGCGATCTCTCACCCTACATCTGATCTCTCCACGCACCAGTTCATGCACTACAATGCACAACGGTTTGCTGTTAATCACGCTTGCAAGTATCACTACCAGTGACCGCTGTGCTTGTTCTAGTCTTCCTCCTGCTCACCGGTAACCACAATGTTTATCCTTATCTTCCTCCTCTTGCGCATATTCAAGTAGCAGCACCCGTCGTACTCAGAGGTAGCAATGTCCATTCTAGCATATCCAGCAGTGTGTTTCAGCGCGAGCAACTAAGTCAATCAGACGTTTGCCTTATACTTGCATACACGTAGAAGTCAGTTTCAGCTGTGCCATGTACGTTCTAGTTTTTTTCCTATTCTTCCACCATCACACGCTCATATCGTCATCATTTGCGCATGCCCCTGCATGCGCACAAGAAACGCCGCACAACTCCTGCCGCTTGCCATTCCCTTGCGGCTCATAAGCAACCGGAAGAACAAAGGAGGCATCTTCAAGTGCCGACTACCCCAGCTCCAGACCACACCAGCTTTGCCACACAGCGTGTGCTGCCTACCCCAGCTCCAGACCACACCAGCTCTGCCACACAGCGTGTGCTGCCTACCCCAGCTCCAGACCACACCAGCTCTGCCACACAGCGTGTGCTGCCTACCCCAGCTCCAGACCACACCAGCTCTGCCACACAGTGTGTGCTGCCTACCCCAGCTCCAGACCACACCAGCTCTGCCACACAGTGTGTGCTGCCTACCCCAGCTCCAGACCACACCAGCTCTGCCACACAGTGTGTGCTGCCTACCCCAGCTCCAGACCACACCAGCTCTGCCACACAGTGTGTGCTGCCTACCCCAGCTCCAGACCACACCAGCTCTGCCACACAGTGTGTGCTGCCTACCCCAGCTTGAGACCACACCAGCTCTGCCACACAGTGTGTGCTGCCTACCCCAGCTTGAGACCACACCAGCTCTGCCACGCGGTGTGTCTAATAACAGTTGCACTACCAGGCGCGGGAGTAGAAGCGCGTCCATGTGGCCCCTTTTTCCTTTACTTCTTTTTTTTAATGTGGCTTTAAGCAGTAGTGCCAAAAACAGCATGCATTCAGGGGTAAGCTCTCACTTACAGAACTTGTGACCCCTCACCAGTCCATGAATACTTGCCAAATATCCTTATGCAGTTTACATGAACTCGCTCAGCTGCCACCGTTAATCATGCTCCATGACCCAGCGGACCAAAGTTGAATAGCTGCTAGGGCTACACGTAGTCGGTTCTCTGCGCACTTCACAATCCACAAAGAGATCTTAGAACATCCATTGAGGCACTCTTTCATTCAGCACAAAAGTTTCACATATACATAAAATAGACAGTTTTCTACTTCTGTTCCAGCCTGTGAAGATGCCCTGGACCGTAGGCTGTCTGCTGAAATGGACACTGGTGGGGCTACCAGGCGCCAATCCTCTTCACAGGCTTCAACATCCTTTCCTCTGTAATCTCCATTGTTTCTTTGTGTGATACTTCAAATCTTTGCTGGTCCTGCATTGAATTTCCCTTCATGCTTGGGTCTTCTCTGCTCGTCGCCAGTGTTAAAACGAAGTAAGCCATGTAGACAGGTCATGTAGGAAAAGATTATTAATTTATTCTTGGTGTTACTGCTTCAGAGAACAACAATGGGGAGAATGGATTATCCTAGCAAGTAGATTACAGCAAAACCCCTGACGAGATTACTACAACAACTCGTCGTTCCAGCATCAGACCGATCACAGCAGAGTTTAAACCTTGAGGGGAATATAATCACTCAAACCTTCGAATATTTGGGACACTGGCCTCCTGAATAATCAGTGTCAGGCCACCCTAGAAGCATGTTTGCCCGCTAACACAGAGCTAATGCAACGATTACAAGGGCAATAAAGGTTTTTAATGCAACCAATAACCCTTAATGGGATGGACAGTGGGTTCAGTGAGTGAGTTCGTGAAATGAATGAAGTATGCAAGTCTGCATTAGATCACCTGCTCTTGTGCCTGCCAAGACTGCTGACACCTGGTTCGTCACACTAAGCGTGAAGAGTCTAGAGCAGGAGAGAGCACAAGCAACTGAAGAGAGACCCCGCATGGGAGCAAGTGCAGAGAGCCGGGGCAACTCTTACACCAGGGTGAACTGATGGAAGCCTCTGAGCGGTGCACTATCACCTGGTTGCATTTTACATCTTTCGCCTGCATAAACAATGTGCAAGTGTTGAGCTCCCGGGCAGGCGTTTCTGGGTGCAGCTTTAGGAATACAGATGGAAGGAGTTTAGGACGGATGCCCCTGGAGAAGTGACTTCATGGCAATTCCATCAGTGTGCGTCGTGAACGAGAACTTGGAACCAAAACAGAGCCACGCGCAGTCAAGGCTGCCATTCCTGGGGCTGTCCCAGATGAATGCCCATGGGAATTCCTGCTCGACTAAAAATATTTCGGAATAATTATCACTGAAGTAAAGCAGTAGCCTCAAGGAAGCATGGAATATCATTCTTCTTTATTGGAACTGTGACTTGCCGTGTCTTTGGCTTGCTCTAACAAATGGCTAAACTCCCGCGCGCACACCGACAACACTGGCCTCAGCCAACCCCCTCACCTCCCCCTTCTCTCCTTGTTTCTTCTTCTTGGTTTCCTTCGATTGTATGCCCACCCAGGTGTGGTTCGCGCTATAAAAAACAATAAATAAAAAGAATGAACCTCTCCTTCAGATCTTGGGCCCAACATACTAAGAGACAGGTCTCAGAAAGTGACCGGAAATTGAGCACCAACTTTCTGTCAACCCTCTGATTTTGCGATGTGACTTGTGCCCCAACAGGTCGCATAGCAAAATCTCTACACAGGGGGTCCCAGACGAATTGCAAACGGAATACAGGCAGCTGGCAATGTGCAACCCCCGGTGACTGGTTACACACACACAACGATGGTTTTCTACAAGAAAGAAAAACTTCATCCCTGCATTTGCATCCCAAACCAGGAGACTTTTGTTCTTTTTTTTTAGCAATACATGTTCCTTACAGGAACCTGTACTTCTATTAAATGGGAAAGTACTGGGGGCCGCAGGCAGGGACCCCCTTCATCGCGGCCTACTCCCACCGAGGCGGAGGGCAACATTCAAGGGGGCAGGTGTCCAAAAGGGACACCTTCCTCTTGCCGAATATGTTACTACCTCCTTTAAGGTCTTGGTAACTGATCAATGGTTTGCGAACTATTGACACATATCAATGCAACTCACAATTTGGAAAGGATGTTCCGTTCACGCCCCCACCAAATTCGGGATGGAACTCGTTTTGCAAGTAGGAAAGGCTTTCCAGACTCATTAAACTTCTTTAGTACATAGAATAAAGCCATTTTGTTATTGCAAACACTGTGAACTGCATGGTTAGAGCACCTTGGACATTGGGCGCCTTGACTCGCCGACATGAGAAAGTGTTTGTTAGCTTAGAGAGCCAAAATCGAAATGGTTACATACCTGTAGCAGTACTTTGGCAACTTGAAGGCTTCTGCGTTCATATGCTGTGCATTATTCTGCCATCTAGTGGCTGAGGTCAGGAATACTCTTAGATTCACGTTTTTTTTTTTTTTGAACAGGTGTCATTGTATTGTATTGTAATTGCATTTATATAGCGCTTACTACCCCTGACGAGGTGTGGAAGCGCTTTTTCGGCGAGTAGCGTGCTACTCCGGAATCCATTAAGGATTAGTATAGTGAAATATTAAATTCATTTGAGTGGTGGACATGTTAGTCTGTTATTTGGATTGAAAAGGATAGCTCATAGCAGTAGGAGGAGGAGGCTTGGGATGAGTAAAAGGGAGGTGGAGGGGGAAGAGTCAGAGGGAAGGGTTTAGAAAGGCTTGTTTTGGGGGATCGGAAGAGTAAAAGAGGTACGAGATTGATGCAAGGAGGGGTAGAGTAGGGAAGAGTCTAGTATTTTGGGGATCATAGTAGTGTGGTATGGGGTTTGGGATGAATGAGAGAGTGGAGGTAGAGGATATATTGATAGAGGTATAGGGTGAGAAATAGGGCAGTGCATTGGAAATAGTAGAAAGAGGTTTGAGATGAGTCAGAGTTGAAGTATATGATATATTGAGAGTAGTATTGGGTGAGAAATAGGATAGTGCCTTGGATATGCTGAATTAGAAGAAAAGTAATAAATATATAGATCCATAAGTACATGGAAGGTATATAGATGCATAAAGGAAGGGAGTATATGTAGATTAAAGATGCATTAAATAAACTCCGGCTTTCAAATGTTGTTTTACTTTTTAAAAAAATTTTTTTTTTTGTAATTCAACAGTGAAGCAATTGTAGATAAATAGTTATGATAAAAGAGTTACTTATTTATGCAGTCACTTACATACATGTTAAAAACACAGAATAATGTAACTATTAGTATTGTCGACCATTTGGTGGTCTGTCCCTTCTCTTATGACGTCAGACGTATGCCCCGGAAGCTCCATCACATGTTTGCCATCTTTGGATTTTTTTCTCCATCGTCCTCGCCTGAATAGCTTCCGTTGTGTTCATAAATTGTCCTCCCAACTGCAAATATTCAAATGTTTTCTGGCGGAGGTGGGAGGGTCGCGTGTGAACATAGAAAGACTTCAAGCTGCAAATGTACTCCTAAAGCCAAGTAAACGTCCATCGATGCTGGCGAGTTGACTCACTAGCGACCTGTGGCGACGATAATGGAGTCCGCGGTCACTGACCCCTCTGACTGGGACCATTGTGAAGTGCCTGTATTTTTTCTCCACGCATGTAGTAACTGCCCTTTGCAGATGCTGGCTCTTTGAAGGCCTCCCTTCATCGGTCCTGAACAATAGGCAGCATCTGAAGGGACTGGTTCTTTCATTGAGAAGGTAGCAGGATTTCCAATAGAACACGTTTTCTCTTGTTGCTCTTCCAGCTCAACGCCATAGGTGTTCGCTGCACGATTTACCACTGTGTTTTACTCTGAGATATCATCCGGCGGCGTGGGCCTTGAGAATTAGGAGTCGACATCCTCTTCCAGTGATTCCGCATGGATGTCCTGCCAGTTGTCTGAGAGTTTGGCCTCGAAGACTACCTCTTGGTACGGTTCATCGTCAGCTTTATCATAGAAACGGAGGACCTCTTCTGCCGGTTTGGGTGTTGCTGGTGGTTGGAACTCCGGTTCCTCTGCTTCGAGGTAAATCGCTGTTTCCTTCAAGGGTTTAAAAGAATTTTGCATTCTTTCATGGAGTCGTCAAACTCTTTCGTCTTTTTGATGAGGGCTACCATTTCGGATTTGAGTCGTAGTTTTTTTCTTCTCGAGTTTGAGATTGCTTTTTGGTGTCGGAGTCAAGCGCCAAAGACCTCTTCCTCTGAGCTAATGCAGCCCCCTCTGGGGATGGCTTCTCCCTCCTGAACTCTTGATTGCCTTTCGAAATCGAGACCGGTTCAGAGGGCTTACCCTCCAGCGGTTTCCTTTTACTTTGATCTGTGTGGCTTTTTGGGCCATTGCTATGGTTCTGGGACCTTCAAAGCAGAGGTAGACTTCTTTATTTTGGAGCCCGATCTCTTCGGCTCCATCCCACATCTCACAGGTACCATATGTTTTCGGTGTCCTTCGATGACTGTTTCTTCAACACTTTCCCTCTCTCACCATTGATGATTTTGGCATCAGAGTCCTGTCGCTGCGCAATCTCCGCATCACCGTCACTATGAGTGTCCTCCGACCTAGGAGGGTGTTTCTATGCCTGTCATGGTGTAGTGTGCCCACCTCTGCTTTTGCCTTACTTTAAAGGTCTTCAGTTGTAAGTCCACGCAGCAAACGATGTGTGGTCCTTGGGTAGGCACAAAGTGCAGACTTGGGGTCTATTCTCCTGCACTAGTTTTTGGTGGCATTTAGGTCATTACCTCAAAGATGTATGCTCAATACCCCGTAGCATTCTCTGCACCACGCGGTCGAATGCCTTATGGTCCTGTGGTGTTAGCCAGACCAAGGCTTTCACTTCAACCCCTGTCGTTCTCTTTTGGTGTTCATCAGTGTTCTTCGTCACATGAAGTATTTTGCTTGTGTTTTTCTCTTTCCGACAAAAAAGGGCTTTTTTACCTTAAATCCTCCCGAAACTAATTCTTCTGCACCCAAACTCAGCGGTGCTAATAGGAATCTAAAGATGGCGCAAATGCAAGGCAGCTTCAGGGGCGCATGTATGACATCATAAGAGGAGGAACAGACCACCAAATGGTCGACGATGCCCATTGAGAGAATAGAAACAAATCCAGCCCCAACCACTAGACGGCAGAATAATGCACAGCATGTGAATCCAGAAGGATTCATGCTGTAAAAAGTTTTTTTGTAGGTCATCTCTTCCTTTCTTCTGATCTCAGTTGTTGGACACCTACAGGACTCATTTATATAAATCTGCCACATGTTACCCTTTGCAAACCTGTGTCCACGTCCATATATTTGTGCTTTGTCTTTGTTTGTCAAGAACAGTTTGTGGGGGACCCTCTGGCCAGCTGCATCTGTGATTCATAGACTATTCGCTGTTCTTTTGTTAAAAAACTCTTTCAGACTTTGACTGGTGTTTGAAGAGATTTTCTTTGACAGACTGTAGGCTCTCTTAGAAGATGCCACATGCGGTAGGAAGTCTCCTCTGCTCTCATAATGCTGTTTTTTTAGGCCTTGGATGGAAAATCTAAGCCAGATTCAGCATTACCCCCAACATCCGTTTATTGGACCATGACAGGAGTTACAACTCGAGCATTCATCTCTACCAGGTGGTTATCAATGCACAGGGATACATCTTGAGGTACACCTTTCCATAACAGCAGTTCGTTAATCACCTCTGTCCTACCTGCTTGGACCCAAAGCGTTGGTAAACTTAGGAAATCCTTGTGGGCCTGCAGCATTTACCAGTAGAAAGGCCCTATTCACTGATAAAATGTCAAGTGTGTCCCCTCTCCTCACAAGTCTCCTGGGAATGCTACTTTACACTGGCGAAAGAGCCACACATGTTCTTTCGATGGCATGGTGAGCTACAGAACAAGATTGGTTCTCTACAAACTAACCCTACACATATCTGGACAGCACGCTGAAGCTTTTCAAGAAAAACGTAATACTTTTAATTAGAGAGTACCGGCACTTCTCAGAAACAAGCAGGCACTTCTATTTTTTCTTTTCAAGCACTGTCTAGAACTGTTTCCCTCGTCGAAGCAGATGGCAAAGCAGCATAAACTAGAACAAGCATTAGCAAAGTAAAATACATCCAGCATTAGCCGGCTGGTGCAATGGTTGATTGTTTTTTTTTATTGAAAGAATGTGCACAAAACAAAAAGAAAACCATGGCTACCTAAACATGGTTGTCATATGCTTGCATTAAAACATTTCACTGTAATGAAGCATTCACTGACGTGGCAGTTTTACGAAAGCTTGTTTTTAGGTCTCGCCTGGCGTTAGCGCGCATGCGCTGCTCTCGCCATGCGAGGGCCTTTTGGAATCAATACAGTTTCGGAAGGGACTTTAAGCCCCGCCCTTGTTTTCAATTGGCACGCGTCATCGTTTATGTTAAACGCTGGCGCATGATTGAAAATCGGGCTTTTGGGTCACCGCCTTGTCCACTTTTAGGACGGCCCATCTGGACAGGCCGACGCCATCTTTGTTCCCATGACGTAGGAGGGTCGCGCGCGCGCTTGTTTTTCTTTCTCACATTCCCCTGCGAGCTCGGGTCGTTGTCCTAGATTTGGCTTTCCGTAGACACTGTTTATATTTAAGTAAACATTACCAACCCAGCACCAAACCGATGGCTCGCTCTGTGTGGCATTTACTCTGGACAAAACACGGTTATGGATATGAAAGCGCTCTTACCAGGCTCACGCGTGCTGAATATAATGCGGAATGATAGCTGGCAGCAGACGTTCTCATCCCCACCACACGTCAAAGTGTTCAGTGAAACAAGGAGATTTACACCGCTCCCATGGTCGTAACGCTTAGAGCCCCTCGCTGCTTGTGTTTTTTTCCCCTTCGTGTGCAAATTTGCTTCACAGAGAAGGTTCTTCTTGCTGTGACCTCGCCCACTTTATTCTGCCTTCGTTTCCTCCACGCAACCTTTCAACTTCCGCCCGTAGTGCCCAAACAAAGCGTTGCGCCGCCCACCCTCCTCTGGCTCTGTGCCCCTCCTCACCCTCCCGCTGCCCTCATTCTCTGACCTCCACGTTCGCACTGTTCTCTCGCTCTCTCAAATCCAGGCTAAAGCGGAGTTGCCTGGCCCAGATCCCCAGCCTTCTTGCTCTCCGGGTGTTTGTTTTCCAGTGTGGAATGAAATAGAGCATTGTCTGTAATGTCTGAAGGTCTGAGAGGGAAAAGAAAGACACTGACCATCCCGACTGAACTGTAGTGTGCGTTCTTAAATCGGAAACTATTTGACGTGTTCCAGATTCTCTCTCCCAGCGACCGGAATTTCCTTCTTCATTTTTATTAATTTAGTTTAAGAACTGTACACCTAATATCGGAAGGGTTAGTCTCTTTTTCCCTCTTAAATCCTTCAGATATTCCCTTCATTGTGTAAAATGTTTTGGCTTCTAGCCATTATTTATTTTTTCAGATTGAGAGCCCCCCAGCTTCACCAACAATGTTTTGTAAAAAACACAAAACCAACATTGACAAAGGCAAAAGGCTGATCGCCAACGCCAGACTTACTGGCTTTGTCAGTTGCCCTTTTGCTTTGCCAGTGTTTTCGTTTATTTCTGCCTGCTTCCTCTCACCTTGCTGCCTTACCCCCATCTCCCAGCCCCTTCCACCCTGTTCCCAGTTGTTCGCCCCCAGGCTCCTTCCTCAGCTCCCTGCTCCACCTCATGTTTCCAAACTAGGTGCCTTGCTTTCCTCCCTGGTGCGGATCATTCTGCTGTTCCCAAACGCAGAGCCTTTTACTCTCCCTATACCATGCACTGCCCCCCCATATCTTTTTTTTTTCCTCGCACCTTTAGTCTCCACTTAGACTATGAACTACCCCTCCTAAATTGTATTCTCCTCCAAAATACATGCCTTGTGCTTTCTTCCCCTAATATGTTTGGGCCTCACCCACCCCTTGCCTCTTGTTCTTCTTTACCTCACTGACCCTAATGGCCCATGTGCTTAGTCCGTTATGCTATACAGACCAAGCCTTCAACTGCCCCGTTGCCTACCTTGCTTAGGCCACTACCCACTCCTTTGCCTCATGTGCTTAGGCCCCTAAGCCAAGTATTTGCGTGGCCTGCTTATGTACCCTCATCACCAATCACTTCCATTGCATGTCACAAACAAACACTAATTAATACAAAGCAAAACAATACCATTAGCAAAAAAGATTGCTTAAACTTCAACAAGGGCGAGACCTATTGCATTTCCAATGCTTGTTATATATGTCAGAAACTTTCAGATGTGCTAGGCGATTTGTTGTCATTTGTGAGGGAGGCAAGAATAACTCACCAAGTAACAAAGCACTTAAATCACAGGCAGAACCAATGTGTCAATGCCAGCACTTTATAACAGTAAACACGTCAGAAAACAAATCACCATCTAACTGGGCACCCAAAGTGCAGGCCCAATACAATCACTCAAAGTGAAGGGAGCCAATGGGGGAAGTGGACTGGCCCAGGGTTCCATGTTGTAGTGGGCGGGCCCAAATGTGAATGACAACTTAACAGACCTAGCACGAAACCTGCTGACCAAAAGCTCCTCTACGTATGACTATTATGCATGATTATTTTAAAATATAATAGTCTGGCGAGACTCAAAGGCCAGATCTAAAGCAAAGTCTAAGCTATTCACAAAATGTGTATGAAATGTAAACTCTAAATTATAAGAAAGCCCAGCACAAACTGACACTTCCGTCTCAGACGCTTAATAAATATTTGCCACAAACCAAGCTGCTGTAGTCCGTGTAGCCTTTTCTTATTCAAGCACCATCATTTTCTTTCTTGGGGTCTTTGAACCGATCTTTCTGTGCATCTGAATATTACAGTTAATTTTTATTTTTTTTAGTGTTTTATAGAGCGCGAACTTGACCCGTGAGGGTATCAGAGCGCTTTACACGGTATACAGAGGTGAACAAACAAAAAGTCTAAAGTGCAGAGATATACAAAAATATACAAAAACGGTTGGCGAGGGGCAGGGGTGCTGGGAACATGGGGGAAAAAGGGGATACAAGTTTATGGTTACAGTTATAGTTAGAGTCAGTAAAAACAGAAGGTATGGTGCACAGAGATACATGATGGCTGGCTGGGATCCCAGAATGATGTAGGATTTGGAATGTAATTCAGTCATAGCCTGAAAAGGTTGACGGATAATCCGGAGCATTATTAAACCTCTCTGATGCAATATCTTCCAAGGAAGCTAAAACCAGTGATCACACTGATGGGAGATGTCAGTGCCCCTCAGGGAGGAGAGGATGCCTCTGCCATGAAAGACTCTCGCTGGGTTCACTATGGAGTCTCCTGTAGCAAGAAAAGAGACAACAAGACGCCTGTGTAGGGACCCGGCGCTGGTGCTTCACTGCAGAGGCGCTAAGGGGAGATACGCCTGGAAAGGCCACTTTTAAAAATGTGTCAAAAGAGGCAGGGTCGGATTGGGATCACAATTCGGCCCGGGCACCTGCAAAGAAGTGGCCCACATTCCGGGTTAAGCCCATTCACGAAACAGCATTCGGCTAGTCTCATAGGGCTCATTTTTAGAGAAATGTTTGATTAATTGTGTATTTTAAAGCTCATTGAGCCAGAAACATTGGTGAAAACTAGAAGCACTACATTTTGGCGGGGCGGGCGAAGTGAAATAAAGTGGCCCAAATGCCACAACTCGTGATATGGCTATATTATGGCTATGTTTGCCACCTGGCCGTTTTTTTAACCAGCATTACCAGTATTTTAATGCCCTTGCCAGTACGAAAATGAAGGAAAACACCTAAAGCTGGTATTTTCTCCCTTGATCGATATGTACTTTAAAGTTTAAACAGTAAACGTAATTAGAAAGCAGTTTAAAATGTGGTCTAAAGCTTCTTTAATGATAGTTAAAACTAAGCAAAGGAAGAAAAACCATGCTAATAAGGAATACAGACTTTTTTTATTATTGAATAAAGAATCCTCTCTCATTAAGTTCCAGCCTTTGCAGATTCTTAAATCATGAGCAAACAGAAGGTTATGTTTTTTTATTGTAGTTTTACATGGCGTAAACTCGGCCAAAGGGCAGCAATTATATGCGCACCAGTTACATTACAGAAGATCAAATTCATTTTTATTTTAGGCCTTGGGGAATTAAGTCATTTGCCCAGAATCACAGGATGCGGAGGTGAGGCTGGGACTCGAACCTATTTCCATAGTTCCACATTCGGCAGCTCTGACCCTAACATTACATTATCTCAATTTACGTCTCTGGGAAAGGTGCTTCACAGCGAGGTTTATGCAAACATACACCCCCACCCCCCTCCCACCCACCAAGGCCTGAAAGACACTGGGGCCGAGGTGCCAATAAGAGGCCCTCAGCAGGGCCATTCACTTACTCTCCCCAGCCCAGCCAACTGTAGCCTCAGGGTGATGGCCTGGCAGGGGAGGGGTGAAGAAAAGCACAGAGCTGCTGCTGCTCCAGGGGAGCCGAGGTGATAATGGCCCACAGCAGGGGGGTGGGACATTGCTTCTGGCCGTCTGCGCCGGCCCCACGGGAGGCCAAGATGGAGTCTGCAGCGGACAGAACAATATTGGCCTAGCGACGCTGCTGAAAGCAACCCCCTCAGAGACTCCCTGCCCATGATGCTGCCCCCCCTCCCCCTTACAGTGGCCTGGTGGGGAAGACAATAAGGCTCTGTGGGCCGGTTAACAAAAACAGGCCCACTGGTGACCCTTAGGCACCGGCCCATTGGCCAAAGCCCGACTGCCCGCCTTCCCAATCCGATGCTGCACACAAGCACACTGCTCACCATGCACTCAGACTTGCACACTGCTCATCCTGAACTCACACAGGAACACTGCTCACCATGCACTCACACGGGCACACTGGTGACCCTTAGGCACCGGCCCATTGGCCAAAGCCCGACTGCCCGCCTTCCCAATCCGATGCTGCACACAAGCACACTGCTCACCATGCACTCAGACTTGCACACTGCTCATCCTGAACTCACACAGGAACACTGCTCACCATGCACTCACACGGGCACACTGGTGACCCTTAGGCACCGGCCCATTGGCCAAAGCCCGACTGCCCGCCTTCCCAATCCGATGCTGCACACAAGCACACTGCTCACCATGCACTCAGACTTGCACACTGCTCATCCTGAACTCACACAGGAACACTGCTCACCATGCACTCACACGGGCACACTGGTGACCCTTAGGCACCGGCCCATTGGCCAAAGCCCGACTGCCCGCCTTCCCAATCCGATGCTGCACACAAGCACACTGCTCACCATGCACTCAGACTTGCACACTGCTCATCCTGAACTCACACAGGAACACTGCTCACCATGCACTCACACGGGCACACTGGTGACCCTTAGGCACCGGCCCATTGGCCAAAGCCCGACTGCCCGCCTTCCCAATCCGATGCTGCACACAAGCACACTGCTCACCATGCACTCAGACTTGCACACTGCTCATCCTGAACTCACACAGGAACACTGCTCACCATGCACTCACACGGGCACACTGGTGACCCTTAGGCACCGGCCCATTGGCCAAAGCCCGACTGCCCGCCTTCCCAATCCGATGCTGCACACAAGCACACTGCTCACCATGCACTCACACGGGCACACTGGTGACCCTTAGGCACCGGCCCATTGGCCAAAGCCCGACTGCCCGCCTTCCCAATCCGATGCTCAAAAGAGGTCTCAGGAGCGCCAAAAGAGCAATGTCGAGCACCAGGGGGTCAGTCCATGGAGTCAATGTGGGTCCTGGCACAGTGAGAGCGACTATTGTCCTACTGCACTTCAGTACAACCCACACCATGGGGAATAATAAATAAAAGAGTAATCGGTGACGTACACTACCAATAAGTAATGAAGGAATTTAATGAAAAGAAAAAGGCTGTGTAACTGAAGTGCCAATTGAAAGTTGGATTGAACTACATTTTCTTTTAACATTTTGCAAACATTTTCATTTAAAGATGCTGCGTAGATTTGCTTTTGCTGCCACGGTCTTGTGCATTTAAAGTGTGAGCAGAAGAGGCCTTGCTATCACCAACATCAAATGAACATACTTTACCGACGTCGTAAGGATGAAAGGCTGATGGGATTTTAAGCAGTGACCTCAAGACTGCACACAGATCTGAGCATATTAACTCCCCCACGGGCTGTACTCCATCTAACACGAGCTACTCCATGTTGAGTACCAGGGGAATCTCTACTACGTCAGCAGTAGAGATGGGCCAGGCATGCCCGTGCTCTCCAAGGAGGGAAAGACAACGCCTCAGCACATGCTAACCTGTCACCAGGCCCGGTCACATGGTGAGGTAAGGCACCCAGTGTGCTTGCCCTCGGTTTAGAGTGACCAGATCTTGAGAACCAAAAAGCGAGACATTTTGCAAAAATAGGACTACAATTTTACATCAACGATGCTGCGCATAATGATAACTCTTATCAACATAGGAACCCAGAAGAAGCACTAAGAAAATAAATAAAATGTAATTTCTAAAACCAGCAGCATACCGGTTAATTAAATTGCTTCCTTTTAACAGCTGCTAACGAGCACAACTTTAGAACACCCAATAAGTGCTTCTCACTTATTTCAGTGGACCCCCTCTAAAAACCGGGACATGGGCCAAAATTGCTGAAATCTGCCGGGACAGCTGTAAAAACCCGGGGACTGTCCGGGCAAATCCGGGACACCTGGTCACCAGGCCCGGCTCCAGGAATTTTTATTTGGGTGGGCCAAGGGTGCATTCGGGTGGGCCACTTCGGGCCCGATTTGTCACTTATATGTCTAGCCAGGCCTGCTTCAGGGCCCTCCTTTATCTCTCCTTAGTCTTACAAGGGCCAAGTAAAATGCATTCTTTTCTTTCCAAATCTCTTTCTAAATGTTATCACTCTCAAAAAGTGTTTTTTTCCATGTAATGTCCCTTGGGAACAGGAGGTTTCTGAAGTGGGAGTATCAGGCAAGTGTCACTTTTCAGGCTCTCCCTCATGACCTCCTCCTTGGATTCCCTCACTACCACCCTCAACCAGTGCCCCTCATCTCTCCGTAGGCCCTCCCCCAATGACCTCCTTTTTGGATTCCCTCACTGTTACCCTCCACCAGTGCCCCTCATCTCTCTGCAGCCCCTCCCCCTCATGACCTCCTCCTCGGACCCTCACTGCCACCCTCCACCAGTGCCCCTCATCTCTCCTTAGCCCCTCCTCATGACGACCTCCTCCTCGGATTCCCTCACTGCCACCCTCCGCCAGTGCCCATTTCTCCGTAGCCCCTCCCCCAATGACCTTCTTCTCGGATTCCCTCATTGCCACCCTCCACCAGTGCCCCTCATCTCTCCGCAGCCCCTCATGACCTCCTCCTCGGACCCTCACTGCCACCCTCCACCAGTGCCCCCTCATCTATCCTTAGCCCCTCCTCCATATGACCTCCTTCTCGGATTCCCTCACTGCCACCCTCCACCAGTGCCCCTCATCTCTCCGCAGCCCCTCCCCCTCATGACCTCCTCCTCGGACCCTCACTGCCACCCTCCACCAGTGCCCCTCATCTCTCCTTAGCCCCTCCTCATGACCTCCTCCTCGTATTCCCTCACTGCCACCCTCCGCCAGTGCCCCTCATCTCTTCATAGCCCCTCCCCCAATGGCCTCCTTCTCGGATTCCCTCATGTTACCCTCTGCCAGTGCCCCTCATCTCTCCATAGCCCCTCCCCCTCATGACCTCCTCCACGGACTCCCTCACTGCCACCCTCCGCCAGTGCCCCTCATCTCTCCTTAGCCCCTCCTCATGACCTCCTCCTCAGATTCCCTCACTGCCACCCTCCTCAAGTGCCCCTCATCTCTCCGTAGCCCCTCCTCCTCATGACCTCCTCCTTGGATTCCCTCACTGCCACCCTCCGCCAGTGCTCATTTCTCCATAGCCCCTCCCCCAATGACCTTCTTCTCGGATTCCCTCACTGCTACCCTCCACCAGTGACCCTCATCGCTCCAAAGCCCCTTCCCGCATGACCTCCTCCTCGGATTCCCTCATTGCCACCCTCCAACAGTGCCCTTCATCTCTCTGTAGCCCCTCTCTCATATGCATTTCATTTGTTGTATAGCGCTACTCGTAGTGTAGGGTGTCACAGTACTTTACATCACGCACACATTATACAGAGACAATGAATCATACAAGTACGTAAATCAGTCTACAGGGAATGTCACATAAACCAATGAGGATTAAGAATCACATGTCATCCATACTGGTGGGCAGTATATTTTAAGAGGGTTTGGTCAGGAGAAACACAAACTCAGGATTTAAAGAGTACTCCAGAGCTTGGGGGTTGGCTTTACTAATAAAAATGTATATCTGGCCAAACGAACTCTTTTTAGCAACATTAGAATAATGAAAGACCTGGGAAGTTCTAACTATATCACAACACACACAAAAGACAAGCTAAGTTCTAACTATACCATTCAGGTTTGCATGCAGCTCTTTGATGACAGTTCATAGGTCACTGTCCCATGATAGGACTGTAACTTCTGATCTGCAAGTAACACAAGAATCTGTGACAAAGGCAGCAACCCACTGAGCTATGCACATAAAATGCAGTTTATCTGCATTTCAAAACTACCAACAGCAAAAGGATTGCTCGCCAGCAGGATCATTAATCACCAGAGTTATCTGGACATTTTTTATTGTAAATGAAGCATACATGAAGTATGTGTCTTGCGGGGCCTTTCCTGATTTTTAAAAGAAGAACAAATAGCCACACATTCTCTTACCTGCTGGTTCGTTGTCACAGCCCATCTGATAAGCAGCTGCGGGGCCAGGAAAGGCGAATCAGGATAAACAAACTTTTTTTCTCCAGTGTGGAATAGAAAAGGAAATATCCAGGCAGCAGAACGGTTAAGGTTGCAGTTAAGGTTGCCGGGCGCCAAAGAAAGGATTTGTCCCCTTCCCGTGGCACAAGTGGGCGAGGACACAGCCCACCTTTCTAAAAGGCGATGCGGGATTGGGGGGTGCCTGTGAGAGAGCCCAGGCCCAATCACGCAACTCCTAGGAAGAAAAGTAACTTTCGGAAGAACGTTTCAAATGAAAGTGGCCATTTACTACTGGCCTTCGAGAGATCACTGCCAGGGCCAGGCTCATGTTTGGGTGGGCCTGGCCCACCCGGCCCACCCGCTAGAACTGGGCCTGCTGGTCACCCTACCTCGGTTAGAAGCAGTGCTCTAAGTGGGCCGGGTCCTGCCGATGCTCAGCACTGGCAGTTCTTAAAAGCAGGTGCCGAGACGGGTCCCTATCGGGCTCTCCATTTTTACCTTCAGGGTGGAGGGGAAAAAAAGTTTAACTCTGCATTAGTACCATCCGCCACTGCTTTTGATGTAACTTCAAAGAGACTCATTTTTCAGTTTTATATAGCACACCAGCTACATTACACAAGGACATATTCATGTTTTGAAACACAGGATGTTGAGCCGACCTGAGGCTCGAACCTGCTCTCTCAGCTCCAAAGTCGGCAGCTCTGGCCTTAGCCACAACCTCCCCAAAAGAATGGAAGCATTTTCAATATTATATACAACGAAGTAATAGTTGTTGCTTATTTATCTTATGCAATTTACAACCATTGACAAAGCCAGTAGCCCTGGCTTGTTGTAGGTGTAATGTTACTTGTTGTATCATATATCTGGATGCAATGACAGAAGCAGCAAAATACCAGTCGGGGGCACACTATGCTAAGTACAGATTTTTAGCTTAAGTGTTTTAAGCCACGCCCTAATTACATCGGCCACGCCCCTATGAGACCCCCAGTTTTTTCATCCCACTTAAAGCCTTGGTTAGAAGTATTGCCACTGCTGCCCCCCTGTGGGGGCGTGAGGAGCAGGCCCCCAGGACATGCGCACGGGAGCAGCCCATGACACCGCAATGCAGCAAGCAGACAACACACGGGGTGACACCTGGGCTCACACAGGTGATTTACAGATCAACATTGAAAAACCTTCAATTAATCTGTTCCAAAGTGATGACGACAATATTTGAATATTGCACCATCTTAGTTGGGGCAACACCCCTAACGAGCCAATAGCCTCTCAAGAGCCAATCAGGCACAACAAGCACTCGCGGAAGCACAGAAATGCTGCCCAATCAAATGCTCCCCTCAGAGTCACAAGCATCATGAGCAGAACCCAAGACCCTCTCTTGGTAGCGCTTCTTGAAGCAGTTTTGAGGTTGATCAGATCACATAAGGTAACGCAGCCACAGCGCCATCAAGCCAGATCTAATGCCAATTCCATAAGCTTCTAATATAATATGTTCACAATTTTAAAGGTTTATCTTCTTAAACCGGCGAGCGATGCAAAAGGTGGATGGCCACACACCAAGGACAGTCTTTGCCAGCATGTTAGAAGAGGTACATTTCATTTCTAATTAGCATTACTACCCGCGCAGGAATGTACAATTTCCAGAATTCTCATGTGGCTCTGTGAAGGTGCAGTGGGATGTTTTAATGACACCATTTGTTCATTCCAAATGACAGGCAAAATAATGTGATTATGCGACTTGGTAGTTCTGGGCTTTTGAATAATACACCATTTACAGGAAATGATGAAATAACTGTCGCAACATCTCAAGGTATTATGGTTATTTACTTCGAGTTTTAATGCATCCCACACATTTAAAATTGTGAAAAATGGGCTGGCAAACTAGATACGGCTCCAGTAAAAAATATGCTGCAATATTAATGTTCCTTTCTGCGAATTTCCTGGTCGCCTCTGCTAACGAGTCATTTAAAGGCAGCTTGTCTACATTTGCTTCCAAATTAAAGCCCAGCGGCGATGACCTTTCTGGTCACCGGTCCCAATTAAAAAGGAATAAATGAAATATAGACTCCACTTCTTTCTGTGATATTTAAAGGGTGGTTTCTCCCGATTACTTCTTTATTAAAGTTCTTGACAATTTATTTTCTGAAGCACACTGCCTAGGAAGGAAAAGTTACTTTCCCAAGACAGATTTTCTTCTGTGTGCGGGATCATGGGACACGTTTTGAGCATATGGCTGTTTCATTTTCTAAAATGATGCTGGAAAGAAAGCATGCCTGTCGGAGCAGCATTTTCGGTTTTATATAGAACAAAGTCAGAGATAATGGCTCTGTAGCTAAGGCTAAGTTGCGCTTTCGTTTAAAAACTCATCTTTTGGTTTCTTAACGTTGGCACGGGTTGGCGTAAAATATAAACATTAGCAAGTGCAGCTTAATTTCACTATGTAAAGTTTGGTGTAAATCCGGTAGTGTAGGGGTATGGGGAAAATTTAAAGTCTGGGTTCAAAAATAGAGAAAAACTTTCAATTTGAAACCCAATAGGAGTTTGTGTTCTCCGGTACAGCAATAGGAAGAGACTTACACAAAAGTTGGCATGAACTTTACTTAATCCGCAACAGACCTTTCTGGTGGTTTTGTTCAAATCTGTTCGGGTGTTTTTTGGGGATATTTGCGTTACAGAAGGTGCTGAGTGGACTTTGAAGGTTAATAAAAATACCTTCAAAGTCAGGTTTAAGAACGGCTGAGGATGGCAGTTTGAAAACAGGTTTTCAGTTCACAACACACACCTGAATGGTTGAAAGAACCCTTTCCACATCATGCTGGTGGTTCTCGGACTCCCAAGAGCAGTTCCAGAGCCGCAGGATCTGTAGTGGCGGTCACGGATTGGCTACAACCTGCCAGGGCCTCCTTTGAAGGGCTTCTGTGGCTAAGGAGAGTGGGTGCAGAGCATGGCCAGTGACCAGGTTCTGTGGCCACAGCGTGCATGGCCAAAGGCTGTGTAGCAGGCCGGGGGGTGGGGGGTGGGGGGGTTGAAGGGGGTCATTGAGGGCTGTGGTGTACTAGAACGCCTCGGCCTGATGTCAAGGTTGGTGCACATGCCCAAATGTCGTCTGATGCAGTGGAGTGGATACAGTCAGTGACGGCTTACCATGATGCAAGATCAAAGCCCTGCGCAGTTAGAATACTGAACATAAAACAGAGAAAATGCACTTCTTACTGTTAGCAACGCAGCCATAACCCCTCCCCAACGCAGCCATAACCCCTCCCCAACGCAGCCATGACCCCCCCCCAACGCAGCCATAACTCCTCCCCAACACCGCCATAACCCCTCCCCAACACCGCCATAACCCCTCCCCCATATGCAGCCATAACCCCTCCCCAACGTAGCCATAAACCCTCCCCAACGCAGTCATAACCCCTCCCGAACGCAGCCATAACCCCTCCCCAACGCAGCCATAACCCCTCCCCAACGCAGCCATAACCCCTCCCCAACGCAGCCATAACCCGTCCCCAACGCAGCCATAGCCCTTCCCCAACGCAGCCATAGCTCTTCCCCAATGCAGCCATAACCCCTCCCCAGCGCAGCCATAACCCCTCCCCAACACAGCCATAACTCCTCCCCAACGCAGCCATAACCCCTCCCCAACGCAGCCATAAACCCTCCCCAACGCAGCCATAAACCCTCCCCAACGCAGCCATAAACCCTCCCCAACGCAGCCATAACTCTTCCCCAACGCAGCCATAGCTCGTCCCCAATGCAGCCAAAACTCTTCCCCAATGCAGCCATAACCCCTCCCCAACACAGCCATAACTCCTCCCCACCGCAGCCATAACTCTTCCCCAATGCAGTACTCGTGACCTTGCAGATATCACAGATAATACCAAAAGGTATGTCAATGAATCTGGGGTCTCATGATTTAAGTGCAGGACTGGAGTGAAGGCCAGATGACACACCGCAGCACTGATCCTGGTGAAACCCATCCTTGTTCACTTCTAGGACCGGAGGGACTGAACATGGGGCATTCACCCCTGCATCCAAACCTGACAAGGGTTCTTGAGACCGAAGTACAGGCCGTGACCACAGGCCTTAAACCCACAGTGCACTGGGCTTGAGCACTCACCACTTGGAGGAAGTGTGTTCAACGCAGGGCTGATCGAGCAAAGCAGGTGCCCACTCTGCCATGCCAAAAGAAGACTCCGCTTAGCAACCATCTGCAATCAGTCTGGCCCTGTGGCAGGGCACCGGGGTGGACCGCTGCTGAGTTATGATTAAACTGCTCAACGAAACTGGTGAATTTCAGTGCTCCAATGAGTTGATACGGTTGAGATGCTTCCTCCATAAGAAATGCATTTATTGATTTTCTGATAACTTGGACATATATTATAATAAATCTACCTTGCATATGGTAGTGACTTAAATCCATTCCGAGGTTCATCCAGTAAACTTTTATGCATGATCAAAGGAGATCAAAGTTGTTGAGGCCGGATAGAAAAGATACATTCTAGTTTAAACTACCATACCATTTGTGTTCTGCGCTGTTCAAAATAAGTTTTAAAAGATTTACAGCAACTTGGCTTGAAGCTACATATTGACACAGAATGCATTCTTCTGATGTTGCTGTAAATCGGTGAAGTTAAAAAAAAAAAAAAAGTCATCGAAAGGTGTTAAGCTTGCTTTGAAGGGTTAACTACGGAAAACTTTATATCTACCTGGCCAGAGCCTTGGTTCACAAAACAAATTCTGGTGTGCTAGTACAACCTGGAATTATCAACACTATCATCGTTACACAGGTTTGCACATCTGTGTTGAAGAAAGAAATTGTGATAAGCCAGGTGATGTCATAAGGAACATATGCCAACCCAGAGGAAAAGAGACGAGGGCACAATACGGAGGGGTTAACAATACCTTATGCCCAAGAAATCGGATTTAGCCACAGAAATGTAGAGGCAAATGCTTACTCCTCCCCCTTTTCCCCCCCCAATACTTCACTGAAAAAGTTGTTAAAGTAAGTTGTGGATATTTTCCTAGAAGACAGAACAATGAGTATAATAAAAGAAAACAATACAGAAGTTTCTCCAAATTTTAAAATAATTCACAAGCCGGGGTACAATGTTTAGGGTCGAAAACCTAAGCACCACTGAAATTCACAAGTTATGGTGAGATATCCAACTATTATCCTCTCCAAATGCACTGCTTGTGATCTCACAGTAGAGAACATCACAAGAGAAAGCACCTCACAATTACACCATGAATGACATCTATTTGGGGTGAGTGACTGCCCACCACAAGTAATAATCTCAACTCTTGTCAGGGCAAAGCTTTAAAGTCACTTAATTAACCTCAACTCAACCTCTTGGAAGTTATGGCACAGAGCAAACAGGCTTTACTTAGGTCAAGGGATAAAGGATTTATACAGTTCCGAAACAGCAATAAAGTCAAATTAAAAGAGAAAAAAAAATCACAAACCACATTAGAAAAATATTGTAACATTTAATTAGCAAAACAACACCAAAATGAAAAAAATCCAATAAGGGGAACTGGAGATATGGATTTGTAAATGTTTAAGTAAGAATAGTGCCAAGAAGCATGAAGTCCCAATGATCGTCAATGGTCACAGTAGATCTAGGCGCAATTGGACGCTGACCGCAATGGAGTGCGCCTGGATCTACCAACCAGGTTCGTCTTGGTCAAAGATTTTACCTTCTTACATTAGTCCTTTAAGTTCTAATCCACCACGGAGAGAACTTCTAAAGCCCCCGGGACTGAACAAGAGGCACGTCGAGACTCAAAGGGTGTCAGCAGAGCCCTGTCCACCGGTCAGCTAGATAAGGAAGCTTGTAGCTAGTTGTGCTCCTGGACTTTAATAGAAGGTGAGCGTTATGATCCTTGGAGAGCACTTCTTTGTGCTGGGTACCAGAGAGGGCAGTTCCAGCCCTCCAAGTCACAGTTAGCAGGTTCAGTCCTCTTCTGATCTTTCTCTCAAGTATGAGGTGGGTGCCTGGAGAGATGTCACATTTATTGTCAGCATGAGCTAGTGGATGGGAACAACTCCTGGGCACACCATAACTAATGGGGTAAAATTTCATGTGGCCAATCCTACCCAATTTGGGCATTTTCAAAGTCACAAAAGTGTTTGGCCACACTAAACTTAGGCTTTGAGGATTGAGAGTGTGTGTGGGGAGTGTACCATGATAATCCTAGTGTCCTCCCCATCTAACACTACATTTCAGTACGGGCAGTCACTGTACCCATATTGAACCCACAGACAGCAGAAGTGTTTTTGGCATCCTGTTTTCCTTCCTTGCAAATGTGTCCTAAAGTGTTATATATAAACACAGCGCACTTATCAAGCAGGATTTGATATTCAAGCAGGATCTGGCACTGCAGTGCCAAAAAGGATGCTCACAGCCCCCACCTGGTATAGAACGAGTGTTCTCAATGCCCATGTTGAATCAAAACCTAAAAAGTCCAATCTGTAGCAATTCTGTATACTAGCCAACACCCATGAGTCTGATATTCTCTACCATGCTGTAAGATGGATGGCAATGCTTCCTCCTAAGGGGGTGTTGGATGGGCTATGAGAGTCATTGTATTGAGGAAGATTAAACTTCTTGGCTGAAGGTGGCTGCTTTTTCCTTAGCTTTGTTGGAAGACTTCAGACACTGGCACAAGGGTTTCTTTTATTGTTGCTGTTGGGATGGTGATTTTGCTGCTGTTTGTCAGTGAGAGGCAGGTATCTCCTACGCGATACATCTTTAGAAATTTCTATTGAAGAGCAAATTAATTAGGGTTTTGGCCTCCGTTTTTTATTTCCCTCATCCGAGGGTCAGATAAACAGTGGTAATCCCATGAACGGTAGATCTTGATTTATTTTGCTGCTCTTGGGGCAGAGAGGTCAGATATAGCCAGGATGAGCATCTTAAGAATAAAGTTCCTAAGGGGGAGGAGGAGGTAAAAAGGTAAATATGGCGGGATCCTAAGCAGGAAGAGAACAGGTATCTAACGAAAGGAGGGACGGGGAATCCTTCCTTTCGGAATGAGGGCCCTCGCACACCCAGCCCGTTGGAATTGTAGCTCAATTGAAGATTACAAATCAGAAGCTAATAATCTAGCAGCCAACCTGCAAAAACGAGAGTACCCACGGCAGACAATAACTCAGGCCATGAAGAGAGCAAGGAATAATAACAGAGAGGCCTTGTTGGAAAACAATCGCAAAGAACCCACGGAGGCAATAACATGTGTTACCTCCTCTACACCTGACTAACAGAATCAGAAACATCATACGCAAACAGTGGGATATCCTTAACACAGGTGATCTACAACTCCCCATACCCAGATTTGCGTTCAAACGTACTAACAACCTTAAGGACCTACTTATACATACTAGACCTAAAACTAAAACTTCACCCACACAGAGACGTCTATGGGACCTTCCACCGGTCACTGGTCATTATCCCTGTGGCTCTTGTACTGTCTGTCCACTGACCAGACAAACCAAAGAGGTGACCTTTGCCAATAATTTCACCTGGAAACTAACCAAACACACTAATTGTAATACCGCTAACTGCATTTACTTGATTTCCTGTCCCTGCAACCTCTACTACGTGGGCATGACCACCAGAACAGTCAAGACACGCATCACCGAACACAAAAGTAACATTAGATGCCACAGGACAACCACTAGACTGTACACACACTTTGAGACATGTAAACACGCCTGCGACACCCTGAGATGGGTGATATTGGAAGCACATACATCAATCACCCCAGGGGCACTGTTCAGGATTGAACAGAGATGGGTCCATCGTCTGGCCACTGACAAACATGGCCTTAACGAAGACATTCCCTGGAGAACCCTGAACAGATCCTAACTGTAGAACTAACACTACTTTGTTCAGGTTACTTCATCACACAGGGTCTGTTTTGGTTTGGCTTAACCCTTTAGACCACATTCGAAATGGCTACCTGGGGTTGGCTAGTATTGACACATTACCTTGGGATTTGAACCCCCACCCTGTCCCCTTATATTCATTTACTGGGCAGAATACCGAGTATTTGGTTTGGTTGCGCCCATCCGCACATGTGTCCCTCCGTGCGCTAACCTGCCTTTTAATTATACCTCTTTCGAGACCTGATCTGCTTCTCGCCTTTTACTTGGGTTCGCTGGCGGTTTTTAACGATAAATATATGAACCGCCGACGCCTCCTTGCACACTACAAAATGGCGCCCATATCGGTTCTCATCTCATTTGTACTTCCAAGATGGCCGCCGCTACACTTCCTCTCGTTGCTGGGCGGGTTACTTTCTAGTTTTGGGCCGCCTACGGAGACGCACCACAATGCGCGCCATTTCCGCGAGTATTTCTGCTGCCAGAACCGGGTGTGCATTTACCTCCCGGATCCGGCATTGTGGGGTAGGTCTTCCGCCAAATGGGCGCGACACTAACGTGAGTACTTTGCCCTCTCTACCCTTAGGAGGTCTCACAGTGCTTTGTTTGTTCAAGGTGAGCTTTTGAGGTCCCAGGCTTTGATATCACTTTCCGGTATCAGCAGTACACCATCCAGGGGCACGATCACCACGAGTCCTTGCCAGTGATGGCGCTTCGCAGGCATGTTACCTGGCGGTCCGGACTGGGTGCCTGGCCTCTCGGGGCCACCACGCGTTCGGTCCATGGGTGCATGTGGGTTTGATGCCACCCAGACCGTGTTTGACAGACCTCGAGGTGGGGCCCTGACAACAAGCCACCTCGGTCACCCTTGCCACATCAGACGCTGGAACTTCCAATCTATACTCCTAGTGAGGACCCCGGCCTTTACCTTCATTTTTAACTGTCCACAACTTTTGGCCCCCTCCCTAGGACACTCGTTACCTTAATGTGTCCATCTCATGCCGTGAATTGATGGGGCCAGTCATGATTATTTTATAGGCGAGTTGTTCGATCTCACCACTCTGCTACTATATTTTAAATGCATATTACCTACTGCACTAGACACTATAGCTGCACAGATTGTGTTTCACCAATGTGTTGTGAGCAATTGCTACGTGTGTACGCACAGTGGTGTGTCATAGGGGAGTATGATGGCCTGATCCTCTAAGCAATCATGAATGAAATGATTCTCTCATTTGTCTTTATAGATTGGCCGCTGCATCAACAGGTACTACACCTTTCTGGTGCAACTGATGGTAAAATTAGGTTAACACACCACATTACCATCGTTTTTAGTGTAGACATCACTTTTTCACTAGGTCCTGAGGAATTGCCGCCAGATCCACCAGACTAATAGGCAAGAAACATGTCGACTGTATAAGATTGAGCGCAACAATCTGCAACATCATTGCAGAGAGTCGCCACTCTAGTTTTTAACCAGGGTGGGAGGCAGGATCATTAAAATTATTTTTCCTGACTCTTCCAATTCCCTGTTTTAACTCACAAGGTCTACTTGACTTACACTTTTGCACTTCTACACTCCCAAGGCCCCTTACACCCACTGCACCAAACGGCAAGGAATAAAAGATCTCCGCCAAAGAGCCCCTGCATAGGGTGCCCGTCGGGTGTTGCAGCGCCGACCCGACGAGGAGCATGCCCGATGATGAAGCATGACACCCAGCGGGCTGGGTGTGTGAGGGCCCTCATTCCGAAAGGAAGGATTCCCCATCCCTCCTTTCGTTAGGTACCTGTTTCTCTTCCTGCTTAGGATCCCGCCATCTTTACCTCCTCCTCCCCCTTAGGAACTGCATACCTATTTGTTTTGTACTTTGACTAGGGCTCGTATGCTGGACCTTTAAAAGCCCTTAGTCCCTCTTTCTTGATTGCATCTTAAGAATAACCAGCAATTGCAGCGTTTATCAGATAGTTTTACAGCACCGTTACTGTACTGATTACGTGGGATTATGTCCTTCTTTAGTACTTTTAAATAAAATTTAAAAAAAATCCTCTTTGCGGTTTGCGGCAGTAACTCTTGAGCAGTCTGGGGTGTCCAAGAGTGCATGGACACAGCGCCTGTGAGATCTGTGGAGTTGGCTACTCACAAGGGGGCAGTTGATGTTTAATAAATCCTTGCATGTATTCACTTTTTCTAAGGATGAGGAAGCACACAACAGACTTTCCCTCTTGACTGCTGTCACAGAACCAGGAAGTGGATTATCTCTCAGAAAAATAAGGACTGAATCAGGGATATTTCTTTTTTATTCCTGCCCCCTCTTCATAGCCTCTATGGTTCAATATACTCTCATAGCCCATCCACCACCACCATCCAACACCACATTAGGAGGAAGCATTGCCACCCATCTTGGGTCATATAGAAGGAAAGTTTAGAAAGGTGTTTGTTTATTACAAGAGACATTGGGCGAGCTGAACTAAAGGTTTGAAGTATCATAACATCTGAAGTGGCGGACTTGCACCAGTGATGTTTAATTTTCTTAATGCATTGTTTGTGCCCGCTAGAACTAGACTATGTGTAATGAGATCAACTGATGGGACTGAGGGAGCTGTACCTCAAGCCGAGCAAAAGTGAAGGAATTCATAGTTCAGTCTCTGCATCTGTACTGCAATCAAGAACATGGTCTGTCAAACTGGTGCAGTTTGCACTGGGAATTAGATCTTTAGGTAGATTCTCTCTAGTTCCCTTTGTCCTTGGATTCTCCCGAGGAGGAGGTATCAGTGGGTCACTGGTTTAGGAGCTGTACGTCTTGTAACATCATGGTAGCCGGGGAGCTAGCAAGCCTCTTCTGTGGAAGGATAAGCAGAAGCTCCTCTTTAGAGGGGTCTGCATGCCCAAAAAGGTGGAGAGGCTGGCCTCCTTTTCTCTTTCCTGCTCTCTGTCAATAGACTTCATGTTGCGGCGATCCTCAATATTAAATAAAGTCTCACATTCAGTCAAATCGCACTCAAAGAAAGATCCCGATAGCAGCTTGCATATTGACATCACAAAGGTGGGCGTTGGCGTTCTCAAGTTAGTCAGTTGTTACAGGGAAGTATCCTATGTGGGTACTGGTGGTTATCACTAGTATCCCAGGGCCATCAAACCATTGAAACTACAACTCACATCCGATACTTTCCAGTGGGCCCCAAGATTCTGCACAGGTATACTGGGAGCTGGACTTTAGCGGTAGAGACCAATCATCGATTGAAATTATGTCTCTGGAACCAAAAGTACAAGAGAGATGGTCAAACAGTTATGCGTTCTGAACAGTAATTCGAGCTAATGGACTTGACACCAAGTCAGGACTGGAAAAGCACAGAGTACTGAGGGATTGTAATAGCATGATAAAGATACAGGAAGAGGCAGTTTCAGGGAACTGTGACAACAGGGTAGCATTGATTTAAAAAAAGTTTGCAGTGAAAGTTTTGGGAGGTGTACAAACACAGCAGGGATATTGGTACACCATACAGGATCGTTGCTATGGTTACATATCTGCCGAGGCTGCATGCCACACCTGCTTAAACGTGAGGGGGAAGTTTTTCCAGCTCAGGATGGACAACCCCTTGACCCTTTTGAAAGCCCAGCATAGTACACACACGAGAAGCCCATGTGTGCCAGGAAAAGGCATCTATCACCCATGAAAAAAATTTGGGATGGAGGCGTTTGGTAGGTCAGAGGGCTGCGCCTTTCTGAATACGATCCAGGAGCCCACTGACATTGCAAGAGAGAACCTCACTAAGCCTATATCAGTGGTTGTACCTTTCACATTGGAGCAAAGCAAGAAGCCTGTGAGGCGAAGGAACAGACCTGTTATGAGCCTCCATTAAACAAAGCCCATGAACACTAAATTAGACATTACCAGTCAGCCTCACTCTAGCCACCCTACACTTCTGGAATATGAAGCATCTATCATGGGACAGCCATGAGACCAATAAGAACTATGTAAAAAAAAGCAACAATCTGTTCCCGTCATACCCAAAGCCTCACAACCCCCTGACATGTCTAAAGAAAATAAAGTTAACCAAGGACGTCAGTTTGACACAATTAATGTGGTGAATCTCCCCTCCATTGGAGGAATTAGGGGTAGGGGGGAGGAAGGGGGGGGGGGGGAGGACCCCACGACCCCCAGGGCTACCAATCCCACCTGTCCCCAGCGATGCCCACAAACCAGTTGCCACGTCCTTCCCCTGGCGCAGGCGAAGAAGTATATGAGAACCAAGCCGTATCTCTACTATCTAAATGAAAGCGGTCATCATGATGCCTCTTAATATCGGAGTGTTGGAGGTGGAGTCAGTCAGAGTGAGGGACAGCCTTCTCCACACACAAACCCCCACACTCCCTATGTCTGTATCTGGTTCTCGCCACACCTTATGAGATTTGTTCTGAGTGTTTTTAAATGGTGAGTCTCTAATTGGAGTCCCTGACGTCCTCCCTCCAGGAAGGGCTGTGGATGTGGTCTCAGATGGTGCCACTCCCTCCCCCCCACTCCCTCACACTTTCAGACCTCCTCCCAGGCTTCAAAAATAATTTGAGATGGAAACATGATTTTCAGTTTAGCTGGCATCAGGAGCATGTAATGGCTATTTAATGCCTTCATCTTCCTCTTGGCCTCCTCAAATGATTTTCGTTGTCTCTGCACAAGGCGGGTATAGTCTGCCACGACTCTCATACAGTATTTGATCTTCCCAGAGTGGAGAGGTCTCCAGCATGAATCGAAGGATCTCACACCCCTACCTTGATAGTTCAGGATTTGTGCAATTATTGCAATTGCGGGATTCCTGAGGTGACTTCCACAGCAGAGCCCGATGAGCACGTTCAATCTCGAAAAACGTGGACAACCTATTACAGGGGAGCAACAACCAAAGCCATTCTTCCAGGAACTAAATCTACAATGCAGCCCCACAATCCTCCGGGAACTCCACAAATCGCAGATTGTTACGTTGGGTGCAACTGTCTACATCTTCAGCTCTGGCTTCAAATGTCTCTTTGGATGCTGTGAGTTTCTTAATCATCTGTTGCATGGTCTTGACAGTGTTCTCAACCACTGATTGTCTCTCTTCAGCTACTGCGAATGTGTCAGCAGCTTGGCAAAGGGCCTAGTGTAATAAAGACACCTGAAGCGGACCGCTCCTATCTTGGCTTCCAGGGCATCCTTAGATGTGTTAATAACTTGAAGTATAGCTAATGCCTCAGAAGACAGAGAGGACACTGACTAGTCAAAGACAGAGGTCCCTTGGGTGTCGCTACCACCTGCGACTGACCACTCGCCCCGGTTTGGGCAAATTTATCCAGCAACCCCTGCTTTCCGGATGGAGAAGGTTTATCTCTAGCCATTCTGCAGGCAGATCTCAAAGGCCAGGGTTCTCTCTGAAGTGGTCTAACATGTCTCCTGACCCACCAACCCTCAGATCAACGAATAGTCCCTGAGGCGGCACGGTGGTCGAAGTGCGGGTCAGGACCTCAAATCACAGGTTCCAACTCTAAACTGGGAGCCCTCCTACAAGCACAGGATGAGAAAGACACAGCTAAGGCAAGTTACAGAGACGTACTTTGTCTGTGGCTCCAGCTTAGGGGAAAAATTTGAAACTGGCGGGCGTTCCTCAAACCACCCCTGTGTCGACATCTCAGCTCCCCAGGATCACTTACATTCCCCTCCGGGTAATGCATACAATGCAGTCGGGCCCAATCTAGACCCTTATGATCCAGGCGCTCACTACACATCTAGAAAATATCCCCAGTACAAAACCCACAGTCCAACAACGCTGCTGTCGTGTTGGCAAATTTGCTACCAATAGAGTGAGGGAATCAGCTGCATACGATTCCGGTAATTCCAACACTCCAGCGGGAGGGTGGGAAATCTGCCTCTGCTCAATCGCGACCATCCAAAGCCACCACAGTCCAGTCTAGGCCCTGTGGGACCCACAAGCCTCCATCAAAGTCTCAGTTGTGTCCCCTCCAGTTTCACCAGCATGGACCCAGCTTATCAAATGGGATGAGCCCAGGTACTAGTTTACACACGAGCGCTTCACCCGTGCCCAGGAGGGAAGCTGGCAAGTGCCACCCTGACCCTGGTGTATCCACACTGCGGAGTTCAATGCTCACTTCTCGCTCCTCAGTTGCACCCCGGATTGTCTGCAGGATCACGAGTTCCGTCTCAGCAGGGCTGCCGCAGGCAGGTCACACTGCAGCAGTTCCGCTCTGTCAGCATCTGGAGGGGGATCTGCAAAATCTACACCCAGAAGGGGAGAGCAATTCGGGGAGATGCCAATGTTGCTCGGGAAAGATCTTCTCCAGCCCGAGCCAGTGCCAACACCTCACACCCCGTTACCGCCCTCGACAGTTGGCCGAGAACGCAATCTCTACCAGATACCCACTCTTAGATAGGCCACCCCCCCCAGCACGTCATCGCGTGGAAGTCAAGAGAGAGCCGGAGTTCACCACAGGACCCAACACGCTTTGCTTGTCACCAGGACACAGAGGCAGGATTCACTGAGGATACCGCAGGTCGCCCTGTGGAGCTCTTTTCTGCACGTCTACTTTCTTATGCCATTGGCCACACCCACACACCACAGACATTTCCCACACACAAGGATAGGCAAAGGACCCCATTTACAGGGACTAATGGACCTTTACAGGAGAGAGCCCCTGGAGTTGCCTTTTGCAGTTACGGCAACCAGTCAGCTCACGGCATGGGAGGATGCAGCTGCCAACGTCACTCAATATACAATTAAATTAAAAGGTGTCTTCCAGGATTTCAGAGCCTAATACTGATGAGGGGCAGCAAAAAGAAATGATATGGACTGTCAAGTACACTAAAAATAACATATAGGATAAGCCAGAAAAACTAATAAGGCAGGACAATGCATCACTTCTAAGTCATAGAGAACGCTTTCATTCAAATAGTCCTACATACTGCAGAGGCGTGGTAATCCTCCCCGCTCACCCCTATCCTTTGTTTGGCTAGGACCAGGTCTTTCCCTAAAAGGAACAGCCTTTAGGCCAGTAACTCACCTGTTCTTCAGGTACCAGTATGACATCTCTTGAGAAAAAAAATGCCAGACTGTTCCATGGTGTGACATTCTAGGTGAAAAGCCCACACAAATAACTTGTTCAATACTGCAAAACTTCATCACAATACAAGAAAGTCATTTATAAAAAAAAAGCCCTGGCATAGTGAATGAATAAATGTAGCAAGACGCTAACTTTGAAGAAAACAGAAAAACATACTTCCTGGAAAAAATGGGTTTCTTGTCCTTACGTGTTGAGTAGAACTTTAATAAATGCTCAGGGAACATTTTTTCCAGAATAAAAAGAGACTTAGAAAGTCAAACTATTTTAGGTATGCTGGTGCATTGAGCAAAAACGACTTCTTTAAATGACCCTTGCTGCTCCTTCAGGAACAAATCAGGTTCTGGTATCCCTAAAACAGCAGCGTCAGAATTCAGACGTCTGGAGGCTTATTTGTAGTAACACCATTCCCTGCTTTGTCTTCTTTCTTTTCAGTGATTTTGTAAAGGTCTCTTCCTTTCAGTCAACTGTATGCTAGGATTGTAAGTACAATAAATGGACAGCATACAAACGAAAATCAATATTTTCCAATATAAAAAAGCCAATACTCAAAATGTGGTCTGCCACCCTAAACAGCAAGTGAGATAATCTACTTTTTAAGAATATATAAAAAAAGGTGAGAGAACTTAGAAACTGAAAAAGAACTCAAAGTGCATTACTGAAGAGCAAGTTTAATCTTCAGTTTGCTTCTCACCAATCAAAGTGGTCTTGGAAGCCCACGATGCCCTTCACGTTGCTGAAGTAGCGGTAAATGTTCTTTGTATCAAGCTTTGTAGACACATGTTCTGCACCTCGGCTCAGCACCACCTCCTTCTTGCTACAGCGGATTTGCCCGGGGATTTGATCAACATGAAGCTGCAAATCACAGAAAACAGAGCACAAGAAGATTTAAAGTTACTGTGTACTAGTTCATAAAAAAATAACAAAAAAACGCCAACCCAAGGTTCCTGATAATGAACAAGCACTGTTTTGAATTTAGGGCCTCATTACGATGTCAGTCGGAAAGCATTACGACTGACTCCTTGTAGGAATCAGTTCCGACCGACTCGGGTTCGGCGAGTCCGACCGACCGATTACGATGTTTCCAAACACCGTTTGGTCGGACTTCCATTGACTTCAATGGGAGCCTGTGTTCCAACCGACGACAACAGGCTCTCATTGAAAAAAGAGGTGGTTGCGGAAAACCTTGCACCCTGTCGCAGGCACCCCATGGTGCCTGCCACGCTGTGCATGGTTGTAAAGAGGGGCCCATGGGTAGCCCCATGGGCCCCAACCGGAGGCCTTCGGGTGAAGGGGGGCCTGCTACGGGCCCCCAAAGTCAGTTTCCGACAGCAGTTCCGTGTCGGACAGACCGATTTGGAAAGGCTGTCCGAATTCAACATCATAATACATCGGTCGGAAACGCGGTCCGTAGAGCTGTAGGATTCGGCTCTGACCGACTCGGAGTCTCCAAATGCCGGTCGGAACAGCGTCGGAAAGACCAAACGGTTACCTTCAATTGTAATCGGGTGGTTGGAAATGTTTCCGAGTTGGTCGGAAACATGGGTTCCGACACAGGTTAGGAAAATTCGAATGCCGTTCGGAGCCTTTCCGACCTACATCATAATGAGGCCCTTAGTGTATTATCTCAGACTAGATTTCAGAACTTTTTCTTCTTTTTTAAATTTATTTCCAAAGGCAACGTTGTGGATTAACCAGAACACGTATGACTGATAGACTGAAAATAGAATGCAGTGTGTAGTCATTGTCACATATTTACTATGACTTTGGTTGCAGGTATATGCTGAATGCACTAGATGCTTCCCAGATTTATTTTAGCTATTCCTTTGCTCACATGCAAATAATTTTTCAATTAAAAAATAAAACGCCTAAAGAGGGCTTGATAAATTTGGGGTGGTAGCTGTTGACTATTTTCTACTGTTCATTACATCTCCCAATTGTTTATTTTGCATCTAGGGTCATTGAAGAAACATAAATATGAGTGATCATAACAATGGCCAGCTCTGTTTTTTCTTATAAAGCTTTTGCTGCTCGCTATTTTATCAGTGATCAGCCATCTTAAAATATTTTTTGACCATTCCAAGATGGATGCCTGTGTGTGCAAATCCAAAAGCATGCATAGTGGGCACCTTTGAAAGGTTTATTTTAACAAATGCCATTCGAAGATAGCCTCTTCAGATGGGCATACATCCAAGGGGGCCATTGTTGTATGGGATTTATTTAAATAAGCAAAAATGCATTCAAAATGGCACTCATGCACATCCAATGTGGCCATCTTTGAACACCCTTTATTAGAGCATTACAAATGCATTCACAGATGACGACCATGGATGCAGAGGCCTCCTTGGCAGCCATCTTTGAGTGCATTTAGCAATCATATGTGAAGGTCGTTAAGAGAGCACTCGAGTCAGAGCGGAGTCAGGGTTTTGGATTACCTATATGAGCTAAACCACAAGTTGAGTCAGCTGGTGCAGGTGGTCTATAGGTGGATATGGACATGATATGATAGGCCTGTTCCCTTCACAGGCTGGTAGTACAGTCAGTCATAATCAGTGGCTTGTCACACTATTATGTCCCAGCTCCACATGTCTTTAACACCAGCCTGCCACAGTCTTCAGGTTTCAGACGAGTTTTCCCTGTTGCATTATAAATAAATTGGAGTTCATACTGGAGAAATAGCCTTGGAGGCCTCACCACTGGGCAGCCGAGAGATCCAAACAGTAATCCTCTGAACAAAGGGGTTAAGATGCACTCTAAATCCGAACATGCTGACAAGTGAATCAAACAGCGGGAAAACAGATGATCTCAAAATACGGTTTCCACAAAGTCTAAATACAGCAACTATGCATACGTCTTTGGCTCAGACCCGTATTCCCACCGTTTCTTTCTCAACTCTGTTTAGGTCTCGACTACAAATAGATTCAGCTGTCTGTTAGCCAGACCTATTGCTTCCTATATATATCATGTACTTCGAGTGGGCTTTTGCTGATAGTTGGATGGCTTTGTTGTCTATCTCCTTTCCCTGCTCCAGAATCGATGGTTACTTCACAGTTCTTGAGTTTGTACTGACCAGGTGCACTGAAGTCTCACAATGTTCTAACTGGATAAGATATCCTTACACTGCTGGCAGACCCTGATTAAACACTGCAGAGGCAAAGGGCACAGAACTATCATGGATGTCTAGCACGTATATGGCACTTCTTGTTTCATGCATCATATGAAGATCTTGCACCTCATATAGCATACAGAGGCACCAGAGGACACCACTGGCCTACAAACACTGGAAAAATAAGCCATACTTATGAAGAGACTCATGATACTAACAATTAAAATAGACCAAGAGGAACTGTGTGGCTGTTTCGGGCAGGCGGCAGGTGAGCCCGATGTCCTGCTGCTGAGGCACGCCACTCCTTCCCCTTCCTCTCTTCCGGCTGCTTCCAGGTCATGATTCGTTCTGAGTCTGAACGAGTCTGAAAGTGGCGAGACGCGAGCCGCGGTGCTGAGCACAGCGGCAGAGCAGAGCAACAATAAGCCGAGCCCAAAGTTAATATTGGGAACTTTGAAAATGATTTTTGGACCCCCCCGCGAGGAGATGGAAGGACCCCCCTGCGAGGAGATGAAAGAAGCAACGAGAGGTTGAACTGGCAGTTCATCAAAGCCAAGAGGTAACTAGGTGCTGTGCGGACACTCCTTTGGGCCACCACGGTCGTCATTAAAGTTTGAGAAGGCTCTGGGGGAAAAAGGGCATAAAAACTCTGCCTGGGATATTTGCGAACTATTAATTGACTGCTGCTTTTTGTCTGACCAGATGCCCCCACGTGCTTTGGTTGAGGTGACTCTGTGGTTCGAGGGCTTTATGGCTGCAGCTGGAAACTTGTTGAACTTGTTGAAAATAATCCCAGCTGCCCTTAGTTCAGATCTGCGGTGTGGTGCCTTACAAGGTATAGGGTCCTATAGCTCAGGAGAGAGCTACATATTTTGAAGGTCAGGATTGGGAATTATGCGGCAGATGGTCCTGAGCGGATCAGTAACACGAGTAAGAGCTTCAGCTGAGGTCCCCACTCCTCCACCGCTGATTCAGAAGGCAAGGAGAAAAGCAGCGCAATCTCGAATTTTGGCAGCCAGGAGAGGAAGAACTACTCCGAAAAAGAGTGGGGCGATGAGCACTGTGGGCACTGTGAGCACTGTGATGGATCTTGCACTCCTAGGTTCTTCTCCCCCGTCAACTACCTCCCAAGGGTCTTCCTCAGGGTCCTCACCAGAAATAGATATCAGTAGTAATGGCCCTGGTGGAGAGGACGCAGCGGTTACTGGTAGGACCCAGAAGGTGGCGGGTGTGGCGCTGGGCGAGGCTGCTCCATGGCACTCCAGCATTCAGCAAATAGACAATGAAGGCATTAGCGAGGTTGGAGCTTCACAAATGGCTATAAGAAAAATCACTGAGGCCAATAATAGGACCCTAGAGGTAGCTAGTCCTCTCAAAGACTACCCTGTATTCTCGAAGAATCGTAAGATAAATCAAATGGTCACCAAGGCGCCCCTCGCTGATCAGGCACCACTTGGAGAGGCTGCTCAAGTTAACCAGGAAATAATATCTGGCACGATTCCGGGACTTAGAGGTCAGCCCGCCCAAGAAAGAGGTCCAGATGTGCCTATACAGCCTATACAGTCTGCGCAGTCTATTCAAGGGGTAGGTCTGGACGCACCTATACATGAGTCCATGAGATCAGGTGGCAAGGTCTCCCTTTTCCCTCAGTACAGCACAGTCTCTTCATGAAATTTAGGGCCGAAGAGCTGGATTCATCTAATCAGCATGGGGCTGGAAGCAGTAATGTCTGCGCTGGGGGGAGCACCACTATGGCCCAGTCTCCACTGGTCTCAATACACCAAATGCAACAGCTCTTCGAGACGATCTTGGGAGAAATACGGGTCTGTAAAACCTCGCAAGCCCAGGAGCTCTCTCTATTACATCAAAGATTAGACAAAATTGAGACTATGGTCCAGCAAATACCAGAGCAATTCAAGGAATTGGAGCAACGTGTATCTGACATTGAGGACCACTCTGTCATGTGACTCTGATATTGCCTACCTCCAGAAAAAGCTTCAGGCCTTGCAATTAAATATGGATGAGATGGAGAATTATGCTAGACGTTCAAATTAGCGTTTTACAGGGATTACGGAGGATAGTGAACGCCTTAATGGTCAGCCTAACCCGGTGGCTTATATAGAGTCGATGATCAGAGATCACATACTTGAGAAAGCATCAGAGGACCTTACAGTAATGCGGGCCCACAGAGTCCCCTCCCAGAAACTTCCGGGGGCTAAGTATCCCAGGACGATGATTGTGAACTTCTCCGATTATCGCATTAGGGAGGCTATTTTAACTAAGGCGATCCAAAAGAGGGACATTGTTCTACTCAACGGAGCCAAAGTAAGAGTGTTCTCCGATATGTCAGCATCAGCAGCACATAGACGGAGGGACTTTGTGGGTATGATGAGTCAATTCAAGAGTGCGGGAGCACAGGTTTCTATTGCCCAGCAGTCTAAACTGAAAGTTTTATGGAAAGGAAGGTTCCATCTCTGCTCCATTCTTGAGGAAGCTCAAGAACTGTTAGAAAAGATTGTCCAAGCAAATGGAAAATAATGAAAGGAGGGGTATTTGAGCAGAGGCCGTTGCTCAAATCACTGGGTCTACACACAGTAATGGAAATCTAAGCTTGATCTCTTTGCACCTTAGGCACTTTAGACACTAAGTTCACTTTAACTGTGTGTATTTCTGCCATTTGACCTTTGTTCTCCTCCAGGGGGACGATGTATTGGATACAGCTGCTATTACGGTTTCTCGCTATATGTATTATTCTCTCTTGTTATAATTATCCAGTATTTAGGTACTAGAATGCACTTTGCACTTTATGCATTGTGCTTACTGTCAATATTGCACTATTGCACTTTAGTTTTCTTCCCCTTATGAGGGAGGAATGATACTATATCTGCTGGATTGAGAAAAGCTTGCAGTAATCTTTTTTTGGGAAAAAAGTATTGGATATTGAAATATGATTTGTACTTTACCGCTTTCCCTCCTGAAGCAAGAAATGAGCTGCGTTCTCTTTTGTTCTGTATCTTCATCATTGCAGGGTTCCATCTCTGCTCCAGTCTTGAGAAAGCTCAAGAACTGCTACAAAAGATTGTCCAAGCAAATGGATACAGCTGCTATTACTGTTTCTCGCTATATGTATTATTATGTAAGAACTGCTACAAAAGATTGCCCAAGCAAATGGATACAGCTGCTATTACTGTTTCTCGCTATATGTATTATTATGTAAGAACTGCTACAAAAGATTGTCCAAGTAAATGGAAAATAATGGAAGGAGGGGTATTTGAGCAGAGACCGTTGCTCAAATCACTTTGGTTTACATACAGTAATGGAAATCTAAGCTTGATCTTTTTGCACTTTAGGCATTTTAGACACTCAGGCACTAAGTCCACTTTAATTGTGTGCATTTTTGCCATTTGCACTTTGTTCTCCTCCAGAGGGATGATGCATTGGATACAGCTGCTATTACCGTTTCCTGCTAGATATATTATTCTCTCTGTTACAAGTATCCAGCATTTGAGTACTAGATTGCACCTGGCACTTTATGCACTGTGCTTACTTTCAATATTGCACTATTTAAAGCACAAGCACTTTTTGATAATGAAAGCACTTTATGTCGGAGATACCTCGGGGCTTAATTAATTATATGGTATTCTGCACGGAGGGGGTTGGACGTGCAACCAGGTGCCAAGTCAAGGCGCATTTGTTTGTTGGGGGGGCTGGGGAGGCGAGGTAAGGGCTACCTCCCAACGCAGATAGCCTGGGGAGGGACGGGGGTGGTGGGGATGGGGGGTGAAGCATCGTAAAAAAAATGGGCGGATGAATAGCGGGCAAGCATGGGATAATACGCAAGATGGTAACATAATCAAGTCCAGGGGTCAAGGGATATACAGCAGTCTTTATGTCACTAAGGGGTTATATGTAACCTTAATACCAGAGACGATACATTTTGAAGTATGGCGTAGAAGAGAGTATATCATGTATTTGTTAAGGTGGCATGGTTTATTTTGAAGAATGACACAACCACTGAAGGTAATTTCATGTAATGTGAATGGATTTTTTAATGTACAGAAAAGAGGAGCAATGTTAAAATGGCTAGGATCCTTTTCCCCACAGGTGATTTTTTAACAAGAGACACATTTTAAGTCCAATTCCCCTAACCTTGCACTCCCCAAGAAGTATGCTCATGCGTACTTTGCTTCGGCACATACTGTGGTACGTGGGGTGGGTATCCTACTTTCTTCAGCGCTAGACTGGGAGCTGGGAAAGGTGATTCGGGATGAGGGAGCAAGATGGATCTGGATCGAAGTCTCAGTTAATGGGGCCGCCTTTGTGTTGCTTAATTACTACGGGCCAATTTTTGATGACACTAGGGCCCTGAAACAGATCTATGATTTGTTGACGAACGCTCATGGTTTTATAGCTATGGGTGGAGACTTCAATCTTATTCAAGATCTAGGCCTGGATACATCCAATAAGGGTAAACAGCAGTTAAAACCAAAGACAGCTAGATTATTAAAAATTATGAAAGAAGATTTCGCCTATTAGATCCATGACGGATCGACCACCCAGGCCTTACTGAGTTCCCATGCTACTGAGCTAGATATAAAACAGCATCCCTATTGGATTTTGTTTTGAGAAGTAATCATAATGCAAGAGGGGAATCTGCTATCTTTCCCAATTCATTTTCAGATCACTCTTTAGTCTCCTTTGTAGTATATTTACTCGCCCCTAAAGACAAAAATAATAGCATGTGGTATTTTGACAAAGCATTACCCTCGGACCCACTATGGATTGCTGAAACTCGTGAATTTATACAATAGTTTGTTAAGGAAAATATGAACACAGCATCAGGTTTTATGGTCTGGGAGGCTTTTAAGGCTACTTTTAGGGGACGGGTGATTGCATATAGGGCGAATCTCTACAAACTAAGGCAACATAAGATTGTAGGATTTCAGAATGCTGTGGATCGGGCTAGGGGAGATCTTATGTCTAGGCCCCCAGGAGATTTTGAGGAAGAGGTTCTCCAGCAGGAATTACTAAAGGCGAAAGAGCAATTAAAAAACCTTTTTATTCTCGAGGAGATTTCTGGGAGCAAAGCATCTCAACAAAAAGTTTACGAAGAGAGCCAGTATATAGGTACATTTTTAGCCTGGTCAACAATAACGCATCAGAGTAGGCAATTAATCCCACAAATAAGAGATCTCAGCACTGCGAGTCTGGTTAATGATAAAGATAGAATTGCCAAAATCTTTGTGTCTCATTTTAAGAAGATCTATGCAGAAGCCAAGCTAGTCAGCCCCCAGGCTCTTGTTGATTATTTTATGACAGTCCAGTTACCCACGATCTCCGAAGAGAACTGTAATGCGCTGAATGAACAGATTACATCTGCAGAACTAAAGGAAATTGTAAAAGAAATGGCTAGTGCCAAGGCAAGTGGTAACAATGGGATTCCGATTGAAGTCTAAAAATTGTTTTTAGATGAACTTTCTCCCTTTTTGGTATCCCTGTATAATCAGATTATGGATGGACTGCCGATCTCTGACAGATTTAAGGAATCAGTCGTGATCTCTATTCTGAAGAAGGGTAAGGACCCTAAAGACCCGAGCTCCTACCGCCCAATAAGTCTATTAAATGTAGATTACAAGCTTTTCATGAAAATTTGGGCGAATAGGATCTCAGGCTGTGCGCAATAGGTGATACATGCGGACCAAACAGGGTTCCTGCCTGGTAGATCGAAAATACCTTTTTTCTGATTCAAGCTATCGACTATTTTTCAGCTAGGAAGGATAGTGCAGCCATTTTAATGATGGACGCAGAAAAGGCATTCGATCTGGTGGATTGGCAGGCCCTTTTTTTAATCTTAGGGAAGTTTGGCTTTCCACTCCGCCTGATTGAGATGTTAGAAGGAATCTATAAGGGGGCAATCGCAAAAATAATCATAAACTCAGATCAATTAGGAGAAGTGGTGATAAGGCGGGGTACTAGGCAGGGTTGTCCCCTTTCCCCCCCTTCTATTTTCTCTTTTTATTGAGCCACTGGCGATAAAAATTCGCTCCAATATATCAATTCGGTCTCCCTTAATAGGAATGGCAAAAATTAAGTTGTTTGCTGATGATTTGATCTTATACTTGAACCCAGACCAGGCGAATATTCAGTTGGCCCTTGGAGAAATCCAGGCGTTTACAGAGCTGGGGGGCTACAAGGTCAATCAGTCTAAAACGGAGCTTCTCTTATTCAATTCATTGGGAGTCGATCTTCCTGAAGGGATAACATTTCTGCCTTTAAGACCTATTAGATATTTGGGCCTATACGTTCCAGCCGACCTCTCTCAACTATTTCATTTAAACTATGTAAAAACACTTAATAAAATAAAAAAAACCTTTTAGAAAGATGGTCGCTTCTACCATTGACTATAATAGGCCGAGTCTCCCTAGTAAAGATGTTGATACTTCCCTTGCTGATATTTCGGTTTTAAATCTGCCTCTAAAACTACCAATCTCATATTTTAATGAAGTAGATAAAGTGATTCATGAGTTTGTATGGGCAAAAAAAAAAACCTCGGATTAAGATATCCATTTTACAATTGGACGTAGAGCAGGGGAGGACTTGCACTACCTCATTTATCTACTTATTATCAAGCTGCGCTACTTAGTTTAATAACTCAGCTAGCGGCCCCTTCCTCGAATTTCGATAATTTCTTATTTAGTCTCATGTTAACAGAAAATGCAATTAAGCTACCAGCATTCCTGCGCACTTCAAAACTACCAAAAAAGACAAGATACAAGGTAGTGAATATATTTCTAAATCGCATGCAGCAGCTCGATAAAATTTACAATGTTCCAACATGCCATGCATATACCTTTCTCCAAGACTGTGAGCTCTGGGGTCTTCAGCTCTCGCAAAAGGGGATGCAGTCATTTAATATACTAGGCTTTCGCATGCTAGGTGACTTTTACAATGGCACTAATTTGATAATGTGGGAAGCTTTTGTAGCGCAATTCAAACCCCAGAGCTGTGATCTCTGGTTAAGCTTCAGGCAGATTACATGCTTTCTCTCGAATAATTATAAAATAATCAACGAGAGGGCAAGAACAATCTTAAAAGCAGCCTTCGAGTTGAATCTAACTGGTATTGGCAATTGGTATCGGTTACTGTGACAGGATATGAATAAGAGTCTCGTCGAAACAATGCTCCCTAAAATTGCTCAGGAAGCTAATTGTTGGTTTAATATCCAGGAATGGCAATGAGTGTGTGAGCTCGGGCATAGGGCTCTGAGGGCGGCCAACTTTAAAAGGATCTCCTTTCTTTCAAGGTGGATGGTGTACTACACTTCCCTCAGACTACATAAATGGTTTCCTTCAATCCCAAATGAATGTTTTAGATGTAATCTGGTGGAGGCAGGCGACTGGACACATATTTTTCACATGTCCTAGACTACAACACTTCTGGGAGGAGGTGTTTAGGTTTATCAGTGACTGTATGTCAATGGTAATCCTATCATCAACATCGTTGGCCTTATTTGGCTTTTCTTATGCAGTCAGTCAGCTACCAAAACATAGGCAATATTTGTTTTCACGGCCATAGGGGTAGCCAGATCATTAGTGTTGCGAAATTGGAGATCCCAGAAGGTGCCTACAATGGGACAGTGGCTTCTTAAGTTGGACCGGGCCTACCAATTTGAAGAGGCCTACGCAAAAAGGGTAGAGGCGCTTTGTAGATTTAGGCTGACTTGGGAGGGCCATGCTTTGACCACACATGCAAACGATAACATGTAAATCAGGCTATTTCTTGCATAATGTAAAGTGAGGGGTTTTAATTCATAATCTGCATATTTCTTAACTGTTAAGATGAGGCCAGTCTGCAGTAATATTTCTTGTACCTTTTCTCATTATTTGTACTTTTGGGTGATAGTCGGATGTGCTATACAGAATGCTGGTTTCATATCATGTAAAATAGAATATGAATTTGTGCTATTTATTGTTTATTTAAATATGAGATTGGATATTATATAAGTTTGTCTTTTTTATGCACCTTGATCATCATGTCTGCTATTCACACTGAATAAAAAAAATAAAAACAAGAGGAACTGTGTGAAGTGGTCTTGTGAGAAATGGGTTCTTCTGTGGATGTCTTATTATTTGCGATCTATTCATTACACAAGTTTGAAAGCTTACAGTTTGACAAGGGCAGATGTCAAAGCAGAGAGTTTTCACCATCATCAAAGCTGAATATTCAGATCAATGATTTTGAACAGGATTGGCTAATGACAAAGCAACACTACTGGTCAAGCCATGGCCCCAGGCTCCCTGTGGTCACTGTTTAGGGAAGCAAAGCTTCACCTTGAAGTTCTGCTGGGATCAAAGAACTACTTTCTTACTTTGCGCAACCTGCACATGCGCTGAACAAGCTTAAACTCTAGACAGGACTCTTGGATGGTTCAAACCATGAAAGGTTGAAACTAAGATTTCAGCCTTCAGTGAAGTCTGTCCTCCTGAACCCAATTCATTTTTCAAGCATTAGGGACTTGCTTACAGATCAGAAGCGATAACTAAAGGCATTTGCATCCCAGATGCTCTCACAGCTATGCCTTCCTGGTGATAAAGAAACAAAAAGGAGGATGGCCTGTTACAATATTGTACTAGATTGAATTGTGTGTTTAAACAAGACCTTTTAAGAGGTCAGCTCCTCCTCTAGGGCTGTCTAGTGAGACTAAGCGTTAAGTACACACAAAAAGGAGAGCACATTTTTACCATTAAATAATGTATTACCGCAGTAGAACTTGACAACGCGGACTCGACACCATCTTGTGGCCCTTACCAACTTTCTGAATGAAGAGCCCAATATCCTTACTTCAAGAGTAGTGACAGGATTATGGCTCAGGTTAGGACAGATTGCCAAAACATATCATGGTGGCAATTTCTTTCTCCAGGCCTGAAGTTTCTTGATCAAATGAGAGAAGAACAGCAGAACCGAATACTTTGCTGGATTGCACTACTTACGGGGATTTCCAAATCTTTGAGGGGCCACTCTCGGAAGCAAATCCTCATAAGTACGAAAACCTGCCCAATCTTGTGGACACAAATGGTTTCAGTAAGGAAGGAAGTGGGAATAGTAAGTCTGTTGCGGTCTTTGATCCAGGTCTTATTTGCACAGCTGCTCCACTAGAAGGTCCTGTACTATTTGGTGGCTAGGTATTTGAAGAAAGTTTTAGCATATTTCGAAAGTGTCATTCTTTCCTCCAAAATGCAGATTTAGCTTTAAAAGTGTCTAGGAAAAAAAAATGTAGAAGAATGAAATGGCCAGGTTATCCTCAAGAGAACAGCACACCAGCCAGTAATAGATCAGCCTCATGGGTTGAGGCACAAGATGCAAGGATGATTCTACAAGAGGAACATGGTTGTAGTTGAAAGACTACCATCAAATAAACTGCTGTAAACCGCACAATCATAGACATCAACAAATGCTGTATTCTCTTGAATATAGACAACAGATCTAGATCCAGACACTTCAAAATACCTCACAGGTATTTTGGAGGAGACAGTCATGGATTTCTAACTTTACTGCCTGAATCACAAGGTTTTGATTAAGGTTAAAACAGGGTTCAAGGAATGAGACTAGATCAGGATCCACCTGAATGGATACAATGACAGCAAACAAAGCCATTATACTTTTCAGAACATAATGTGGACTTAAGGAGCGAAAACAGTACGTTTTTCACCAACCAGAGTACGTACATCCAACTTTAAATCTCAGTAGAAAGTGCCACGCTAGTAAACAAGCGTTTTGTAACAAGTTTAACTGGGAGAACTTGCAAGAAGTAGATTAACTGAGTGATTTGGTGGTAAAAATATTTTAATTTCAAATCCATTGAATACACCGTGAGTATAGGTGTGAATATAACTTTGATGGCCATAGGAGGAAGCCATACATCGTTCCAGAAAATAGAGGGTTTTTTTTTCTAACTAATGTTAAGGGAAGTACTGAGTTTATTAGAGACACAGAGGAAAAAGTCTGTCTCTGTTACATGATGCAACTTTGAAATTATTCCTTTCACTGAAATGGCACTATGGTGTTCTGATAATGCCAGAAAACAAAACCATCACTTGTGGTCGGGGGAAAAGAACACCGGAATGGAGGAGGCAGTGAGAGGTTAACACTAAATTTGTAAATTCCTTTGTTTTTAGTGTTCAAATATAGAGGCGGAGTCTAGGCAGAAAAGGGATGGAGTGACCATCTGATGAGTCGATTAGTGGACTGGCATTTTTACTTCACACCGTGTTTATGGGACTAGTACTTTGTAACTGTAGTTGGAAATATCTTAAAAGAAAGAAGCATTAGTCTTTCACCTCTGTTGCACTGGGAAAAGGACCTAGTAGCAAGAAAGTGTGTCTGCCTGATCTGGTGTAGAACATAAGCAAAGCGAAGAGAGCACAAGAACAAAGAGTGGATGAGAAAGGACGAGGCATGAGAGAGGATGTGTAGGACTGAAGCAGAGAGACGAGCTAGTCGGGTCAATTGTCAGCAAGTGCCTTGTGCATCATGAAAAGGGACCTTAACAAGATCGGTTTATTCACCGTTAGCCTGTAGAGGAAGTCCAACTGGGATTCAATGGAAGTACTATGAGATAAATTAAGTAACATATGTGGCACCTGTATTTTTCACAGTCTGAAGGCGTCAGACAAGATGCTTAGGTAAGCCAATCAAGCCTGCTTTTGTGTAATCCAAATGGGATGAAATAGCTACCTTGATCATGAACCTTCTCCCTTCAACTCAGAGGCAATGAAGAATGTTCCTCTAAGCTCTTCAGGAGTTACGTACCGGAAATCTTGTTGAGATGTGGGCAGAAGGTAAAGCTATCAGTGTTGACAGTGACACCAACATCTTTGGTCACAGTAGCAGCGGCAGCCCTTTCAAACAATTGCACTATTCAAGCCTGGCCTAAAAAGCAATGACATTCCAAACAAATAGGGTTTGTCAGAGGGGGGAACCAAAACCCTTGCCTACTACAGTAATCTATGGAAGTCCACGTTAGAAGATACTTGTCTACAGGCTTTAACACAGTGTAATCACAACCCCCATAATGGCCTATTGGCTCTAACATATAATTTAAACAATAAAAATGCAGTCCTTCTGTCTCGGTCATAACGTTTCATAATAAACAAATCGGGCCTATAGCATGGGACATAATGAACCAATAGGGTGTACGTTTTTTTTGGGGGGGATTGTATTTATTGCCATTTTCAACAAAAGAGAGAACATACAACAAGGAAGCACAACCACAGTTGTCCAAGTAATAGATGGTCAACATAGTTTCATTATGCACAGTGCGCATAACAAATATTATAAAAAGATGCAATTTGCATATGCTACAAATGTGTACATTTCCAACTAGAGACTGAAACAGGACGGTTGAGATAGACATTGGCATGCCAGCATTTTAGCAGGATGGCAGGGGGATACAACCATATCTCTGTTCCCGGGGGAGTCACGTGATGTGGTTTGGGGTTGACCTGTGAGTTAGAGGGTTCTGGCTCCGTCGTGCCACTTAATGGTACCAAGGAGTCTTGTTAATAAAGGAAGGAGGAAGGGCTCCCAGATATCTTTGGGGCATGAGCATATGGGCATTAGCTCCCAGTAGTTGGTTAATTGTTCCTGGCAGTATGTGACATCCTGCAGCCATATCTTATGAGTAGGACCAGGCTTACGCTCCCAGTGTGCTGCAACTGTACGCTTACCTAATAGTAACAGCATGGAAGTTAGGCGACGCAGGAAGCAGGCACATCAGACACATAGCCGAGGAGCCCAATCAAGGGGGAGTAGAGTGACTGATGTCCTGTGATGTCATGTATAGTCTTTTAGACTTCCCTCCAGAAATGCGCTACCTTCATTCAAAGCCCCTTCAAATGTATATAGTGTGCTTGGGGGAATCTACAGCGCCAACAGCATGAAACAGGCACCAATCCAATCTTAAATAGTTAAAGCGGTGTGCGATATAATCGATGTAAAAATTTGAAATGTATGGGCCTAAGTTTGTAGTTGTGCAAAAGATGATGTAACTTACAGCAGCAGAATTCCCATTACTTATATGTCAGGGACGGGGGGTTAGCATCCGCATCCCAAGCAGCCCTCGCCATTGGAGTGGTAATCGGCGAGGTGTTTTTCATGCTGTTGTATAAGCGACAAATAAGCTTAAGCGGAGAAGGGGAGGTGTGTATTAGTTCCAGCACTGGGAGGGTAGGTGGTGGAGCAGAAAAGGTGGCCTAGATAGCACAACAAGCAGTCCTGAGTTGGTAGTAGAGGAGAGTATCCAGGGGGCCCGGTCTGGGTTTGGCCTCAAATGGAGTGATGAAGCAATCGTTGGGATAAAAGGTCTGAGAAGTTTCTAAGTTGGCGCCTATGCGCACACAACACAGCATCCCTGTCCTGGAGTGGCAGCATCTGAGGATTATGAGCGATTGAGGTGGGAGGGGGGGAGTATAAACACTCCAACTCCTCACGTCTGCACAATCCACCCCAAACCCAACAGACGCATTCCACTGTGTCTATTTCAGCTCTTAGTGCTCTATATGGAGCAAACACTGCTGTTGTCAATGGCCAGGGGGAAGCATGGTCCAGTTCTATGGCCGTGTGGGGTTGAAAAGGAGTCGAGTGCAGCCAGTAGTGTAGATATAGTGCCTGAGCATACAAGGTGTACAGCTTCATATCCGGCGCCCCAGCCCTCCCTGGGCGAGTGGTAAGGTAAGGAGATCCCAAGATACTTGGGGTTGTTTGTGTGCCCAAATGAGTGCAATTAAGATGGATTTAATATGTTGAAAAAAGTGTGCGGTTAGCGGTAGGGGGATGTTAGAAATTTGCACCTCTGTCCAAGTAGGGGCCCTTCTTCCTAGTCAGGGTAAGGGAGTTACACTACTAAATAACCCCTGCTCACCCCCTTGGTAGCTTGGCACGAGCAGTCAGGCTTATCTTAGAGGCAGTGTGTAAAGCATTTGCACATAACCAACAGTAATGCAGTGAAAACACTACACACCAGGTTTAGAAAAATATCCAATATTTTATATACTTAAAACAAGACCAAAACAATAATAATCCACACTACAGTACTTAAAAAGGTATACTTTGCAAGACTCCTTGAAGAACACAGTTCGTACGAGTCGGTAGCTCTATCCGGGGGCTACGGCGATGCTGAAAACAGTTCCAGCCGACCGCGTCAGTACGGGCCAGCGAAAGCGTGGACAGACTCGGTAACAGTACCTTTCTCGTTGCGGCTGACACGGTGGTGCGAGCCGGTCGTGGCAACCGTCGCGGTTGCGTTGCAAAATGGAAGTGGTGCAGGGTGCAGTGTCCTCTCGATGCGGTGCAGGCAGTGGCTCGGTGACGATCGTCCAGACGGCGTCGGTGAGACTAAGGCTTACGGTGCAGGGCGAGACGGTGCTCAATGCGGTGCTGGCAGGTTGCGGTGCTGGCGTCAGTCGGCCCAGACGAGGCGGTGCGTTGTGAAACTTACGAGCAGTGCCCCCGGTCACGGGTGTTGAAGTCAGCAGCAGCGACGGCGTCGGTGAGACCAGGATGGCGAAGTGAAGTGAGGTGGTGCGGAGTGCGGTGGGCACTAGTCACGGTGCAAGCAGCGGCTCGGCGGCAGCTGTCGTCGGTGAGACCAGGGTTGCGGTGCGAGATGCGGACGGTGCGGTCTGCGGTGCCATCAGGACACAGAGCCAGCGACGGAGTCGGCTGCGTTTCCCTTCTCTGTGGCAGCTGAAACAGCAATTCCAGAAGCGGTACCCAGAGGTTGATGAAGTCTTTGCAGTCCCTGAGACTTCAGAACAGGAGGCAAGCTCTATTTTAGACCCTTGGAGATACTCAATAAAGAAGTTTCAGAAAGTTCAGTCCAGTCCTTTCACTGCCCAAGACAGAGACAGCCACTGCAGGCCAACAAAGCAAAGCACTCAGCAAAGTGGTAGTTCCTCCTTACAGCTTCTCCAGCTCTTCTTCTTGGCAGTCTTCTTGGTTCAAAAGAGTTCTAAAGTTCTGGGGCCTGGGTCCCAATATTTATACCACAAAATCCTTTGTTCTCTGGAGGCAGAGAGTCTCTTTGCCCAGCCAGAACAAGTTCTGTCCTCTCTGCTGCAGCTTTCTGGCAGGAGGTGGAGACAGCATTGTCAGAGGCAGACCAGGCCCATTCAGGTGAAAGGAAATCTCCTCCCCCTACTCTAAATGCAGACCAGGTCTATTCAGCACAGCCCTGACCCATCCAGACACTCTGGAGCCATTGCTCCTCCCCAGCCCCTGTCACCCTAAAGCCAGACAGTCAATACACATCCCAGCAGAGGCACACTGGATGGCTAAGCAAGAAAATACCTACTTTCTAAAAGCGGTATTTTCAAACACAGAATGTAAAAATCACCCTCACTAAAAGGCATATTAAACTTTATTTTCCTACCTTGTTCCCAGGGGTAGTCATGTTTATAAGATGTTATAAGCAAACTCCCCATTCTATCCCATGGCAACAGGCAGCCTTGCAATAGTGAAAAACAAAATTGGCAGAATTTCACTATCAGGACAAGCCACACACACCAGGGCATGTCCAACCTTTCACATACACTGCACCCTGCCCACAGGGGGACCTTGGGCCTACCTTAGGGATGACTAATATGTAAGAAAAGGGAAGGGTAGGACCTGGCAAGTGGGTGTACTAAACTGCACACAGATACTGCAGAGGCAGATCTGAGTTACCTTTTCATGGCTACTCATGTGGGTGGCACAATCAGTGCTGCAGGCCCACTAGTAGCATTTGATTTACAGGCCCTGGCACACTCAGTGCACTTTACTAGGGACTGACTAGTAAATCAAATATGCCAATCATGTAAACACCAATCCATAATAACAATTTACAACAGGAGCACTTGCACTTTAACACTGAACCGCAGTGAGAAAGTGCGCAGAGACACTAAACCAGCAAAAACAGAGTCAAAACCAGGACAGAAAGCAAAAAGACAGGGGAAACATGCCAAAAGTTGCCAAGTCTAACAGGGGAACATTAAAGAATAGATATAAAAATGTAGGGAGTATTATCTTCTTGGCTATGGCAATACGGCCTGATAGAGACAACAGCAATTTGGACCAGGTAGAGACTGTCTTGCAACCAGTCCATCGCTTGACCGTAATTAGCTCGCCATAGCCATACGGGGTCACGGCTGAACCATATGCTAAGGTATCGGACCGGTTCAGAGGCCCACATAAAGGGATATTCCGTGGGAAAGGGCAGTGTTCCATTTGTAAGGGGGAACAAAACAGATTTGGCCAGTTTACTTGTATACCCGAGTAGCCACCAAAGTGCACCAACTCGCGAGTGAGGGGCGGGTGGAGGTTCTCATGTGGGTTGTGCACAGAGAGCAAGATCGTCTGCATACATGGAGACAATTAGACCACTGGTGGAAAAACTGATACCTCTATCTGTATGGCATTGTCGAAGTCGCACCGCCAAAGGCTCCATTGCTATCGCAAATAGGAGAGGCGATAGTGGGCAGCCCTGTCTCATGCCACGACTAATATTGAAGGGTTGCGAAAGTAGACCATTCAACCGGACCCTGGCCATTGGTAGAGCATAGAGTAACTTTGTCTGCTTAATGAATAGAGGACTGAGGCCGAGGCGCGCCAACAAAGGGAACAAGTATGTCCATTCTAAAGAATCGAAGGCCTTGGTGGCATCTAAAAGAGCAGAATTGCAGAGACCTGGGGATCCAAGTGGTGCATCAGCGCAAATATTGTGTGTAAATTGTGCGTCGTGGATCGACCGGGTATAAAACATGATTGATCAGGCCGAACTATCAATGGTAGAAGTAGCTGCAAGCGGTTAGCCAGTATCTTGGCATACATTATCAACATTGATTAAGGATAGGGGTCTGTAGGAATCACACAGGTTACCCTGTTTTTCAGGTTTTAATAACGTGATTACCACAGCTTTCCGTAGCAAAGCTGGCAGATATCTGGTCTCGAGCGAGTCTTGGAAAATGGCAAGTAGATGTGGAGGCCAGTAAAGGAGCAAATTCCTTATAAAAGGCCCTGGTCAAGCCATCAAGGCCGGGCGCTTTGTAGCCAGGGAGAGAGTCATTAATCTGCACTATTGCATCGGTAGTGATGGGCGAGTCTAAGTATTCACGGTGCGCATGGTCATGCCAAAGTAGCTGTATAGAATTAAAATAGGCCATACGCTAGTCTGTGCCAAGCACCGACGTGGCCCCAGACAAGAAAGACTAGAAAGAAGTCATCGTTTGGAGTAGATCTGATGGGGAGGAAGTCGGGTTAGATTCCTCATCCAGCAACTCCACAATGTAAGTGCGCCGTCTGTAGAGTAGACTCGCATGGGTCTTGCCCGGGCGATCACCCTTGCCTCATCTCCAAGCCTGGGCGCCCCAGTGGACGTAGCGGGTCTCCCTTTCCGCTACTTACGCAAACTCAGACAGCGCTTCCCAGATGTGAGCAAGCGCAGTAGTCTCAGAACTACGGAAATATTCTCCCACTTATGAATGTCTTTTTCAATACGGGACAGACAATCACTTATAGCCCTCAGCACCCCCAATTGCTTAGATATGCAGGTTCCACGAATGAACACCTTGAAGGCCTCCCAAAGGGTGGAAGGTGATTCTACAGAACCCATATTGGTGGCAAAGCAGTCCACATGGCACCTCGAATCTCCTCTCAAAACACTGCATCTCGAAGTGCAACTGGAGGTAACCGCTAGATGAACACACGAGGCACTGCCTGAGGAAGCCACAGCTCCAGCAGGACAGGGGCATGGTCTGACTAAGTACGCCGAAGGTGTCTCACTTCCGCGGTCCATGTCTGAACCCCTCTAGAGGTTAGCCAATAGTCTATTCTGGACCGGGCATTAAAGTCAGTAGTAACACACGTGCCTTCCAAGGTGTTGCCGTGTGCTCGTCTCCAATCGTCACGCAGGCCATTATCTAGGATTATCGTATTTAGTGTATGCGCAGCCTTAGGGTGAGGTTGCCTGGAGGTCCCGAAACAACCCAATTGGACGTCGAGAGCTACAATGAAATCCCTGTCCCAGATTAGCGCATGAGGGTCCAGATTGGAGATCAGTCTCCAGACCTCAGCGAAGAACTCAGGCTTATCAGTATTTGGGCTGTATATGGTTGTTAAAATCACAGGGTGTTTGCATAGCAGACCAGCCCAAATAACATATTTCCCCTCACTTTCAATGAAGGATTTCGACAGTTGCCAGGGAAGCCCCCTGCGAAGTAAGACAGCAACACCTTTGGCGTAGTTGGAGTATGTGGCGGCGTATATGTCCCACACCATCTCGAGCACAGCGCCGATGGGTTCACCAGGTGTGTCTCCTGTAGGAAAAAAAATATCTACTTTGTGCCTAGTGAGGTAGGCATGGACTAATCGCGTCATCCTATAGGCGTAAAGACTGCGTATGTTCCATGTGAGACAAGTGGTAAAAGTCATGGTATTATTGGGAGGTGAGCGGTTTGGACGTATTAGCAGGACATTATCAATGTGTGCAATTGGAACATGAATTATGTGTGGAAGCTGAATTCCTAAAACAGAAATATTATACACTAAAATCAAACATGTAAAACAAACAGTCCCAAACCACCCCCGCCCAGTCCAACCCATACCCCAGGTTGAGAGGAACCATCTAATTTCCCACCCAACAAACATCCCCACAATTCAGAGACATATGTAGGAATCATCTCTGAGGGCAGAGAGAGGCCAGGCGATCAAACCCTACCAGTTGCAGCAGGGCAGTCGAGCCAAACATATCAAAGAGCAACATATTGTAAATAAACATGGTATGGGTCTCCCAGGTGCAACTTAATGGAGAGCAAATAGGGCGCCCGAACATGGCCATCTAATGGGAATGCACATGAGTAGAGATCTGTAGAATGGGTACCTTTGACTATGAGCATTTCCTGCCAATATGCCATGAGAGGGGGCAGCATCAGTCATTGTTGCTCAGTGAGTTCTTATTGCCTGCATGTGGTGAAGCCCAGGGGGGGGCGTTTAACCTTGGCTAATTTTAGGGCAGAGTCGGCATCCGGGAAGAAGTTCTGTTTGCCCTCCCTGTAGCTTAGCAGGGTAGCTCAGAGCATAGGGAATTTCTGCTTTCTGCAGGACCCGTTTAGCTGTCAGAAACTCTCAACGGGCAGCCTCCACCGACAACGTGAAGTCAGGCTAAAAGGACAAGTTATTCCCTTGATATTCGATGGACTCACATTACCGTGCAAGTCGCAAGACAGTACGTCTCAGAAGTTGAGGAGGTGCACAACTATGGTGCGAGCTGGCGCACCCGGAGGCGGACTGGGGCCCAGCGAGTGATGCTCACATTCCACAATAAATACCAGAGATAGACCATCCACAAATAGTTCCCAGAGCATAGTCTCGACGTAGTCTTCCATTTTTGTAATGTTGGTGGATTCTGGAACACCTGTAATCCGGAGAATATTGCGCCGGGAGCGCGCATCAAGATATTCATTTTTGGCCTTTATAATATTGAGCACTCTGTCCATCTTCAGTAGTTGCTCCCTGGATTCGCATCGTTCATCTGGAGACACGCGGGTCTCCAGATGAACGATGCGATGTTTGTCGACTCGCTGTTTAACTTGATCTAGGCGGGTGGTGAGGATGTTGAGTTTTGTGTTTATTGACTTAAGGCTTAATCGCACTTCTACTAGAAGGTCCTTCACATCAATGTCCTGTTGTGAATCTGATTCAGAGCGTTCTGGAGATGCCTCGGACGGCGGCGTCTGATCCCCTTGCCTGGTTAGGAGTCTGCTCTCAAAAGGGATCTTTGATTGTTTAGTATCGTGTTTCCCCATGATGTGAATTGGCGCCAGTGTTAGTCGAGAGATAATGCAGAGGGCAGGCGTGCGAGAAGTTGCTGCTCTGGTGCCCAACAGTGACGAACAGGACAGGATGTGTATTTGCAGCTTGTGCCTCTCAGTAGCGCTTTAGGGGCCCACCACGCCCTGGGCCACATGCATAGCCAGGAGGCACAAGCAGGCCCTAGTCTAGATTCGCACGCGGTGGAGTCGTGTTCCCTCTAGTATATACCAGCAACAGCCTGAGGTTGTTGAGGTTTGAGGTTGTTGAGGTTGTTGGTTTGAGAAAAAAGGGGGGCCTCGCATTCCCGGTGTAGCACTGTTCTACAATGTGACCATTGATATCATATGCGCAGGCCCCAATTAGAGATCACGTTCACATAAGTGAGCAAGAACAGGAGTGTATCCCAAAGCACGAGGTGCCCCAGGCTGACCTCGCATTCACACGGACCAGTCGAGGCACAAGCACCGGTTACGCACAAGTTCGAAATGTGGCTTATGAACAGGTGGCCAAGCTGCGGCACAATTGCTAGTATCACAGTTCTTTAAGTGTCCATTGCACTGCCCCCCAAGTGGTCAGCGATCTGCTCCCTCCCCCTGCATATGTCTGCAATGGCCTAGCAGTGTCAATTCTTCGGTCTCTTCGGTCCTCCAGCCGCGGAGGCTCCAATCACTGTCCCGGGTCTCCTCTCACTTTATTTTGTCAGACGGGGAGGGGGAATACTGCCACATGCCGCCCGTCACATTCGCACACCGTGATGGCAGCACCGGGGCGGGGGCCCCAGGCGACAAGGATCTGGCCTCTACCCCCAGTGGCACAGCATCACAGCGCGGTTCCATAGCACCGGCCTCAGGTGCGACGCAACGCCGTGGCTCGGTGCAGCAGTCTAGGCCCAGTCACCATATCCGCGGGTCCCAGCATGTCTCCGTGCAGTCCGGTCGCACACCTGGGCACAGCGGCAGCAAAGAACGCCCTCTTAGCAGGTGCGATGGTTAGCGATCACCATTTAAGCCAGCAGGTGGGTAATTCAGCCGGTTATTGCAGGATTGTGGTCAGATTACGGGCTTGGCCGGCGGAGCATCTCTAGAGAGCGGCCATTTTGCAGATCCAAAGCCCCTTGCTCAAGAGTGCTTCTTGAAGCTCTTTTTCTGTTGATCAAATTAGGTAATGTGGGCAACTGTTGCGCTGGCAAGCCAGACCTGTTATAATTGTTATAATATATGGGCCTACAGTGATAAAATAGAACGCTGCATTGAATTTTCTTAATGGGAGGCATTGAAGACAACATGGTATTAAGAGGAAACCCCCCTGCTTTAAACCAAATTCCTTGTACTCCTTACATAATACGAACACACTCACTTATAAATAACACAATGGCCTCCTCCTCCTAAAATGCCCTAACGCTCCAAAGGCCCATCTGAATCTACTCACCGACACCTTCTGGAAATCAGGGAACTGAGCGTGTCGACCTTCCATGGTGTAAAGCACAGCATGAAGAGCACGGGGCAGGTCTGAGCCAAAAGTCCTTAGAATCACAGAAAAGTCCCTGCCTTCTTGCCGAAGACTTTCCAGGAGATGAAAGAAGGAAGGCAGAATGCTGTGATAAGCTTTCCCATCCTCTCCAGTCACTGTAAGCACCTTGTCTGGTGGACCCGGCCACTCGAGATGATGCATATGATCCAAGTGAATCCTCTTGAATTTTTGCCCTAGGTTTGTGTTGGTGAAATCTCCAGCACGGCCAAACTGACCGTGAAAAGTGATGGCGTTTTGGTAAGGTGGCTGGATAGACGGCACATCACTTAACCATTCCCATTCACCTGAAAAAACACAATAGAAAATTCAATTAATCCGTTCTTTTGAGACCTCTTCTCAACATGGCTGCAAGATCACTTTTGAAAAGTTATTTAAAATAACAGTAATTTACACACTTTTTAAAACATTCAAGAAAACAAGTTTAAGGATCTTTTTAAGGAGCTCCACCACAACTTGTGAGCAAAGTTGTCTTGCCATAAATATATTTAGATTTTGCGTTATGGTTCAGAGCATTACGCAGTAGACTAAGATTAATTCCAGGACCTGATATTTCAAAATATCAGGTCCTTGATTAAGGACAGAATGGCCCCTCCCCTTTTCAGTGAGTAAATAGTTAGCTTCCACCTCCCATCCACACACATCTGCTATCCACTCTAGAAGGCTTTCAGGTAGAGCTCTATAGGCACACAAATGGAGCATAATCCTTCATAGCTGAATCACAAAGGTTGCATCAGCTCACAGGCCACCCCAGAGTCAACAATGAACTGCTGAACTCTCGCAGTTTGCCAGCTATCAGGCTTCTGGGTTTCTCATAGCCTGACAAGATGATCTATTCCAGATGCTGCAGCAGTAGTGAGCAATGTGTCATTCCTAGAAATAGATTTATATTTTGTGTCACTGTCCAGAGCATTGACCAGTACTGTGCACTGCAGAGGCCTAATCAAGGCAACAACAGCAAGCAGCCTCAGCAGAGCTGACCAAAGAGGTCCCATGCTTCTGAGAACTTCCTACTCTTTCATGGTTCCTAAACGCATAGAACCAAATTCACAAATTCCATTTTGTAGTACGTATATTACTACATTAGTACTACTCAAGTACTACAAAATGCAATCCACAAACCCACAACCGAAGACCTCTGCCTCAGTCTTTCCTGTCTGTTCTGTGTGTAGACCTCTGCCAAAGTGACGGAGATCTCTGCACATGTAGGTTTACGAATTAGCAGTAAATATGGAAGGGATTAGTGCAGGAGTGGGTAAATGGGAAGAGTTTAAGGCCATATAAGGAAGGTTTTTGGGGGAGAACTGCTGTTAAACACACATAAAATAGTAAGACAGCTGCAATTCACAAATACGCATCTAAAGTTAAGACCGCCCAAAATGGGTCAAAACAGGCTCAAATGTACTGCAGTCCATCTTTTGAATACCGTGAGCACCACACATACCCAGCCACTGGCTGACACCTGGTTACACCCCATAGGGACTAATGTGAAATAAATGAAATTAGTTCAACAGTTAAAATTATATATATTTATTTTTTCCCGGAAGTCACCGCCGCCGCTCCGTTTCTCCTGGGTGCTCACTCCCACGATGGTGAATCGTTATAGGTGCTGCAACAAGGTACGTTTCATCTTCGTACCAACGGAAAGCACTCACAGGAACAATTTCAGGTAAAAAAATTACTTTATTGGTGCAGACCCCCCCGCTTCCCTGACAGATGCGTTTCGCCTTGCGGCTTTGTCAATGTCAGTTACCCTGTGCAAACCAACAGCATTTCAACTTTCAAGATGTCACATGATCCGCATTCAACATAGACGATGGACTTGCATTATAGCATTATACCTTACAATGGTGGCCATCTTGTAATGTTAAATTATGAGTTTGTTTTGCTGTCGGATTTATTATATATATGTATATATATACGTGCAAAAAGAGAAAAGATTAAAAACAGCAACATACAAATGGGATGAGTTTTAACAAACCCTATATTAACAATTCATAAATTGAATTTACATTTATATCAATTTTATATCTAGATCTAAAATTTAAAAAGTTAAGTAAAAGGTGTCTCAATTCATAAAATTCATATTATATAAAATTATTATTTTTGAGAAAAATTTATCATACCCATTTGTTACAAAATTACGCCCTGAATGGGCCTGGCGGCGGTGTAAGTATTTCTTTTAGATATTATACATTTTACATCATACCAGCTGTGTACTTATTCGGCCCCCAATGGGCGTTCATTGTTTTCAATTTTAGTTGGAAATCTTAAGAACAAATATTTTGAATCTCTGTGCTTATTTTGTGGCTAGATATCTCATAAAAAAGGATTCCACTTAGCATTAATCAACTTCTAAGAATATCCTTAGTTCTCCTACTGGCCCAGGTGTACCCACAATTCCTCGTCATTATTTAACCCAATAGGGGTCTTTGTCTGTAAGTCAATTATATATTTGGATTCTAACACCCGCAATTTCTTAGTCCTGTCACCTCCTCTTTCTCCTCTTTTGATTTGATCAATACAATAACACGAGAGGAGATCACGATTACTTTGATGATGTTGTTCAAAGTGGCGTGCAACTGCATAAGTGATATCTTTATTTGTTATAGCACGCATATGCTCAAGGACACGTTTTTTGACTGGGTGTATAGTACTTCCTATATAACGCTTAAAACAAGGGCACTCTAAACAATATACTGCAAAATCTGAGTTGCAGTTCAAAAGTTTTTAATCGTTCTAATAGGCCTAGGATCCCCTGGTCTTCCTCTATAAGTGGTGGTTTTCTTACTGTGTTTGCAGGCTTTACAACGTAAACATGGAAAGAATCCCATGATGTTGACCTTATTTCTTGGTTTCATCATGGGATCAAAGTGGCTATGTATCAAATGGTCACTTATAGATTGACATCTTTTATAAGTAATCAAAGGGCGAGACGGAAGATGATTTTTTAAAACATTGTCCGTCTGTAAAATGTGCCAGTTTTTTTAAAAAATATGTACTATGGCACTTGACTTTTTGTTGTACGTTGTTATCATCCTTACAATATTTAATTGTGTATGGGTTGTTTTTGGTTTTGCTACTAACAGCTTTTTACGATCTATATCCCCCCACTTTCCTTTCGGCTTGTTTTAAGGTGGAATGGCTATATCCTCTCTTTTTAAATCTCTGTATAGCTTCATTCTTAGCTGTTTCAAAGTCTCTTTGGTTGGAGCAATTGCGTTTAATACGCAATAATTCTCCAAACGGTATGTTTCTTATGAGACTTTTGGGGTGATAACTTGCTGCATGTAGCACAGCATTCCCCGCTGTTGGCTTTCTGTAAAGATGAGAATGTAACGTATTATTTTCAACAAAAACCTCCAGATCAAGGTAATTTACTTTGCTAGTGCTAATCTGACCTGTGAATTCTAGATTCAATTCGTTATTGTTTAGAGAGGCTATGTACTCCTCAGCCGAGGAGCGGCTACCTCTCCAAACAAAGAGATCATCTATATATCTTGCCCATAAGATAATGTTATCTAACCACTGTTCATTTGTTTCCCCCCAGGCCACGTGCTTCTCCCACCAGCCTACGAAAAGATTCGCATAGCTGGGGGCGAAGCACGTGCCCATGGCGGTACCGCGTTTTTGATGATACAATTTTCCTGCAAATAAAAATATGTTGTTATTTAAACAAAAATTAATCATTTCAATAAGCATTATGCTATGCATAAAGTAATTCGATGGTCTCTTATCTAAAAACCACTTGACAGCTGCTATCCCGTCTTGATGTCTAATACAAGTATAAAGACTGGTGATATCCAGTGTTATCAGAAGCATATCAGATTCCCACATTATACCCTCCATTACACGTAAAAAAATCTTGTGTATCCCTGATATAAGAGGCTAGATCTTTCACCAAGGGATTAAGGAAAGAATCAATATAAAGTGATGTGTTCTCCAGGAGACTGTTAATTGAAGCCACAATGGGCCTACCAGGAGGGTTAACAGGGTCCTTATGAATCTTAGGTAGATGGTAAAACGTTGGGAGAACTGGTGACTCACAGTATAAGAATAAAAATTCATCTTGGTTCAGCATTCCTTCATTCCTCCACCCTCTCAGGAACGTGTGGTATCTCTGTATGCAATCTGAATAGTCTGTCCTATTTATAGGTACATAACATTCAATATCTTGAAGCTGTCTTAATGCCTCTTTTATGTAATGCTCTTTATTGAAAACAACAATATTGTCTCCTTTATCGGAGGGTTTAATCTCCACAGTTAAGTCCTTTTTCAATGCCTGGATTGCTTCCCATTGTTTTCTAGGGATATTGTAGTCACACTTGGTGTCTCTTTTGATTTTGGATAGTTCTTTAAGATCTTTTAGAACCGCTTCGTTAAAGACGTCGATTGTGTCAAAGGGTGTCTGTGGCATCACTTTTGATTTTGGTTTAAAGTTGCTAAGACCCCTTGATTGTTCTATAATATTCACACATGGATATAATTAATAAATCCGACAGCAAAACAAACTCATAATTTAACATTACAAGATGGCCACCATTGTAAGGTATAATGCTATAATGCAAGTCCATCGTCTATGTTGAATGCGGATCATGTGACATCTTGAAAGTTGAAATGCTGTTGGTTTGCACAGGGTAACTGACATTGACAAAGCCGCAAGGCGAAACGCGTCTGTCAGGGAAGCGGGGGGGGGTCTGCACCAATAAAGTAATTTTTTACCTGAAATTGTTCCTGTGAGTGCTTTCCGTTGGTACGAAGATGAAAAGTACCTTGTTGCAGCATATATATATATATATATATATATATATATATAGTTTGGGTAACAAAAAACTAAAAGGTTTTTAAATTAATGACTTGTAACCAAGATTCATAAAGATTAAATAAAAACGCGAGGTAATTTTTTACATTGTTGAAAAATTAATGTTTATAAATTGAATTATTTAATACACATTGAATTGTATGAGTGTGCTGCAAAATTATACGTTATTTCCAGATTAATAATAAATATATTAAATAATTTTACATTTACATCACACACTTAAAAAACTGTATTCTATAAAGAGTGCAGGCGTGCTGAATGCCAACTGTTCTCTCCTGCGACAATAGTTTGTTTCAGTCACCACTGCACGGAGACAATTTGCTCCATGAGAGGAGAGCAATAATTGGTTTGTGAGGTTTCTTAACAATAAATGTTGTGTACTCCTGCCTGATGCAAATAAGTGTACATTTGACTGAATGGAGTCGAGGCACCGTTTATGGCGATGAAAGGAGAGGCCAGCAGTATACCAGTCCTGGGTGAGATCTGCCTGGGAAGCACACTGCTGTGACAGCAGGCAGAGCTGGGGAGCCAGGCTTGATAGGATCAAAGATGGGGCACTTGGGGAAGTAAAACGTCATCATGTCCCATTGTTTGACTCTGGCCAACTGAGTGACTGTTACTGTGGGCCACCTGCAGTCTGCCACCCTTCTTGGATTACCATACATATATACTATACCAACCAATTGATCTGGTGGCATTATTGTAACAGAAAGTGAAGATTGCAAGAATTTGGGGAATTAGTTGAGGGAGTAAGATCCCACCTAAAATAATCAGAATCATCGTAAGGGTGAATCATAAAAGTCACTAAATAAACCAGTGCTTAACCCTCTGGTAGCATGGCAATAAGCAGTCAGGCTTAACTTAGAGGCAACATGTAAAGTATTTATGCAGTATTAAAACAAAAATAAAGCTGAAATGCAAAACAGTACAAATCCAAAACAAATCAGAAAAATAGAGTATAATTCAATAAACAAAATGACACCAAAATAACAAAATCCAATAAAAGGAACAAGAGTTATGAATTAATACAGGTTTAAGTACAAAAAATAGCACCAGGAGGCACAAGTGTCAATAATGGTTACGGTAATTTGACGCTGACTGCGAGAGAGTACAGGTCAATTACTCTGTACTAATCATCTGGGAAGCTATAAGAAAAGGCCCCTAAGAGCATGTTATGTCCCTGTAAGTTTAACAAGTGGTTGGACAACTGATCCTTGAAGGTCCTGGTTTCAACATAAGCAGGTCAAGTCTTGATTCTGCAGACAGCAGGGCAGTCCTTCTGAACCTTCTCAGGTCCCAGGGTGTTGAGAGTTCAGGTTTTGAGGATGTTACTTTTATCCCCAGTGCCAGCCTGTGGTTGCGAAGGCAAACCCCTTTGTCTAGGCCCTAACCAGATTCTAGTCAGTACTCCACGCTTGCCTGGGTTTGTTGCACCCTGACTAATGAAACAAAATACCTTATGTCAGGTTCCTTTAAGTGTGTTAGGGAAAGCCCCTTTGAAGTGTAATTGGGGCCGGGCACAGTTTCCTCCACAACATTCCTGTAAGGAAGACTACCCCCCCCCACCTACACAGAGCCCTTTGTCCACTGTCTGGCTCCAATACACATTTCCCAGTGCTGGAGCCATCAACAGCCCAGGAACAGCTGCCATTCACAGAAAACCCCAGAAACTTTAGGTATGGAAATGCCAACTTTCTAAAAGTGCCATTTCCAAAATAGTAAATTGAAAAACAGACACGCTCATTAAAGGGAATTTTAAAATGAGTGGAAGAAGTATTTCTCTAGATGCTCCAAAACTGAATTTATCACTTATTAAATGTAATAAGATAGAACAGTGTTTGTCAATTAGAGGCTGGCCTTGCCACAGTAAAAAACAACTTTGGAGGTTTTTCACTGCCAGGACACTGTTTAAACACCACTATCCTATGAGCACTTCGAGCTTACCCTAGGGGTGACATAAATATTTAAAAGGAAGATTTAGGCCTGCACAAGGTTTCGTTTGCCAGATCAAAATGGGTGTTAAAACCTGCAATGCAGGCTGCAATGTCAGGTCCGAGACATGTTTTAGGGAGCTATTTTTAGTGGGTGGCACAATGAGTGCTGCAGCCCACCAGCAGCATTTAATGTACAGGCCCTTGTTACAGTTAATATAATATACTAGGGACTTCTAAGTAACTTAAATGTGCCAATGTGTATATGTCAAATTTACCAAGTTTAAAGGGAACACACATTTTGTGCACTTTACCCTTGCTAAACAGTTCTACAGTCATGACCAACAAAAAATGGGTTCAGCAACTAAAGGCAAAATATGGGGAAACCTGCAAAAAGGACACATTTCCAAAAAAGGAGATTGGACAATATGGCAGGACTGCACAGATCAGGATTCTAGAAGAGTCATCACTGTCAGTGGATTAAGATTCGCAGTCCCTATTGCTTCATTTCCTGAGGGAATATGTCCTACCTGGTGACCCAAGTGCATGCCTGGCCCATCACTGAGTAGCGTAACGTCCTAAAAAGGGCCCTGAAAACAAGACCAGATGCAGGGATTACCTTTGTGGATCATGGAAATCCTTTGCAAAGTTAAACTTGTAGCCCTCAGAGGCAAATCCCAGAATTATGGTGCTCACCCTGGTCAAGTGTACCTCCAGGTCATCATCCGTCAGATAAATATCATCTACATAGGACAATGGCTCCTCATCCAGATTCTGAAGTAACTCCGTTACCCTGGCGGAAAACAACCCCGGGCTGTTTTTATACCCTGGGGGAGTCAACAAAATTGACGCTGGGACCCCAGCGCTGAGAATGCTGTCAAATATCTCCTCTCAGGCGCTATATTTTGGCAGAAAAATCCATTTGAGATATCTAGTGTTTTGTATTTTTTCCACACAATGTTATTCATCAATGCAGCACTGTGAGTGTTCTGTACTGCAAATGTTTTTGTGCACGAGTTCAGATGTCTGTAGTCTAAAACTAGACGGTATGAATTATCGGGTTTCATTACGGGAAACAAAGGATTATTCATTGACGAGGTGCAAGTTTCAATCACACCCTGGTATTCAAGTTGATCTAAGATCTCCCTGACCTGTTTTTTCGCTTCCTGTTTTATTGGATACTGTCTCGGTGGAGTTGATGTAGATTTTAGTGGGATCACGTGGTGAGCGGACTCTTCATCCCACCCAACATGGTTGCGATATAGTGCAGGGGCAAGGGCTACTGCCCACTCCTGCGCGTATGTGTGTTTTAAGTGAGTGGGAACGAGGTCGGAAAAGGCTGGAAAAATTACTGTTTCTCCCTTTGGGCAATTCATAACAATAGCAGGCGGCCAATCTCTTTCAGCTAAAAGAATGTCATAGCCAAAAGTCGGGTTCTACCAAAAGAGACCATTATTTTTTCTGGGCTTGTCCCCTTCCATTTGGAGTGTTATTTCATGTAACCTATGTGGGACGCTTACCCTAGTATCCGGTGTTTCCACCGTGATATGTTCACTCAGCTCCGCTGTCACCAGAAAATACATCAGGTTCTGGCGAGCTATTGTTACCTCTGCTGCACTGTCTAGCATCGTCAGAGCCCATTCCCCGTTCAGTAGTTGAGTCCTCAGAATTCTGGGCAGGTCTAATCTTAAGACCTGCTACTTTCTTCTTTTTGAATTGAGGTTTTGATTTAGGTTTTTCTTCTTTTTTGGATGCGTAGTCTGAAGTGCGTTGCGTCTCTCTGGACTTTGTACGCTCTTCTTGTCTGTGTTCTGAACGTCCTTCCCTCTCTGAGTTTTTTGATGAACCCTGAAAGGAACGAGAGGTACGTGCATCAGTGTCCTGATACCTGTCAGGTATTTTAATGTCATCTCTATTCCTAAGGTTATACCTCCTTTCGGAGGGCTCCTGTTGAGGAGACCTACCTCTGGATTGAGATCTATTCTTTTGTTGTTTGTTATTGTCCCATTTCTTCTTTGAAGAAACACGTGTTTGCTTCGTGTGTTCTTTTTCTGGCCCTCCCATTAGTTGAGGTTTTACTGGTCTAGCTCCCAAACTATCTCTACCTAATTCTGCATAAGCAGTTTCAATAATTTTAGGTAATTCTGTCTCCTGTTGTAAAGGAGAGAAATCCCTCAGGCGTTGGCGTATTGCCACCGCTGCAGCCTCCCCTTTAATGTTTGCTAATATTATAGCGGATACCTGGGCAAAATTACCTAGTAATTTCATCCCTAAGTTCAGAGCAGGTTCTGCTCCATACTCGTTCTGTATTTGTCTCAATACATCTGGTATTACTGCTAATGACGGGATACCATGAGTCCTGGTATATATGGCAGCGAAAACTGTACCCCAAGTGGTACAATCCTCTAACTGGGGAGCTATTCTCATGGGCAAGCAAATTGTTAGCATTCTATGCTTTTCTTGTGGGCTGGTGTGTGGAAATACCGCCTCTAGCTGTGTTATATTTTGGGCTATGCAGAATGGCATTTGTTCACGTTTAGTGGGCATTTTACCCATCACTGTGTGTAACGTTTGTGGTGTAATTTGGTTGTCGATGTTTGAATTGGACCTGTTGGTATAGCCGTGGCTGGCTGGAGTGTGAGTGTTCTCATCACGAACTGTGTCATGTTTCTGTAAAATCGTATTAGTTCTTTGTGAAGTGTACGTAAATCTCCTACTGGCATTGTGTCAATGTCAGGATGTGGTGTATAGGCCACTAGTACTGGCCATGTTGCTCCGTCTCTCCCGAGCAGACCGAGTCTTACTTTATCTCTTGTATGGGGAAGGGCACCTTTAAACCAGTTTATATGCTCCTGGTAGGTGAGCGGAACTTCAATGTCCTCATACGGACAATATTCGTTCTGTGTGTCATCTTCTATGTAGTAATGAAATGTGTTTGTTTGTGCATCAGCCTGTGGGAATCTAACCCATGAATAGAATACCTCTGTTCTATATGATTCGTGTGCCTCAATCATGAAGGTTACTTGCCCACCCCTAGCGGATAATCCATATGCTGCTAGTTTTAGGGTGATGGCACTTCTAACATTCTCTGAAATTTGTATTGCGTCTCCATCTTCTTCATCTGTGACATTTAGAACATGCACAACTTCGTCTCGTTCAGTCACTGTTTTTAGTAAGAAGAGTTTTTCAAGGGAACTGAGATAAGGTTTTATGCACAATGGGAACTATTTGTCCTACAAGCTTGATTAACCAACAGCCAATACATAGGATTTCTGCCTACTCGGCTGCGGCGGATTTTTGTTCAATCCCACTCCAGACGTCTCTGGGGATATGTGAGTAGGGGTCTCTGAGAATAGCACGACTGAACTACTCAGATTTGACCGTTAATTAAGTACCCAATCAAGGTTGGCGGCGCCATGTCGTGTAGTTTCTATAAAACCTATATAGGATCTGCGCGTTTAGACAACATACAATGCGGGATTGGTGTTTGAACTGATTCCAGACACCCCCACGGGGTATGTTGGCCCATGTACCAGCTAGCTCACAGTGCCACAAGAAACTCCTCTTACCAAGGAGAGAATAGTTCTTGGCAACTATCGACCATGACAACCCTGATCCCTCAGGACCGTGGAAACAGTGTACTACTTTTCGCTCAGTCACTCGTGCTCACTTAGTCTCAGGGAGATACCCAAAATAAACGGTATGGACGTTTTTCAATAAGTATTTATTGAACAGTCGTTGTTCTAGTGTAAAATAGGTGTGCTGAAACAACCACTAGACAGAAACAGATATAAACGATTAGAAGCACTAAGAAAGTAAAAGGATGGTATCTACCATCTTGCTAAAACCATGAATACAGGCAAGTATATAAAATACATGACAATAAAAATGCGTACTCCTACGATGCAACCCTAACTAGGTGTACCTGAATGTACCTAGCATGTGTGTAGGTGTTAAGCTAAGAATCCCTCTAGGATAAAGTCAACCCCATTACCTGAAGTGAGAGATGGTGGGACCCCATCTTGGTCTCGAGCTGGACACGCCGCAAGGGATTTCAGACCACTGCGAGCTGGAGTATCTGAATGCAGGAACCTCAGCGTCTCGCGAAAGTGTGTCGGCATGGAAGTCCTGATCTCCTCGGACTATCTCAGCAAGATGTGATGTTTATATACCCAAAGGTGTCCCCAGGGGTTCTACCCTGCTGTGCCATTGTCGGACTTAGGATGACGTCGGGAATGAACCTTGTACATAGTTATTATGCAGGAGATGGTAGTCCTGCTGAGTTTCCAAGAATCCTCATGAATAATGTATGAGGCTATTGTTCAGGGAAAACCCCACGTTCTGTAAGCAGTACCATAACTAGGTGAAGGGTCAGTCCTAGCAGCCCATTATGTATGTAATGTAGGGACGAATATAGGTGAAAGGCCTATATTGGGGTACCTATATGGAATAGAACAGTGGCAGTGACCAGAGCAGCATCCTAGTGGCAGGACTTACTTTTTAGTGGACAGCAGAATCCACTCTTTCTGTAATTCAGAGAAGGAACAATAGATCATCCAAAAGGAAATATTGCCTGCAGGCATTACTTTGCTTCCCACCACACTCCGAGTGTTCATTTGAGGCAAGTCACGGGTGTTTTCCCAACCATGTTCTTAAACTATAGCAAATGGGGGTAGGGCAGAGGTTTGGAATCTCCTATCCAGAGAAGGCAATTTTTTATTTTGAACATGTGATTTTACTACCTCTAGGATTTAATGCATTGAAGGATTCAAGAATGCATGGATAACTTATCTCACAAAGGTGGAGTTTTGTCTGGGTATTATGTGGTGAAAAGCCATACAGTTCTGTCATTGCCATCCTGATGCTTGCCTGGGGATAGCACACAATGATGAGCCAGATAAAGAATATCAAAGTCAATCTATTTCATGACCAGGAAGTAATGAAGAGATCTATGAAAACTTAGTCACAAAATCAAAACTGTTGAACTTTGTTAGTGAAGCTGGAACGTGATGGTAAGTTTCAAGGGTTAATCCAGTTTGAAGTACTGAAATGAAATGAAAAGAGCATTTATATAGCGCAATAGCTACCCTGAGGCATCCCAGCGCTGCAAACGAAACGCGGACAGAGAAAGCACAGTAGGTAGATGCAGTTGTTTTTAGAAGTTTACGAAAGGGCAGCAGATTAGGTTCCGCCCGTATGCGTGGGGGAGAGCGTTCCATAGCTTGGCGGAATTATAGGAAAAGGAGCGCCCGCCACATCTTGCTTTCTTTATTCTTGGGGAAAGGGCGAGGAATGAGGACGACGAGGATCTAGGCACTAGCCAAGATCCTGTAATGGTCAGCAGAAGTAACAGTAAAGATCTTTTTCAAGAGTCGGAAACAGAAGTGACAAATTAAAAAAAAAAAGATGTTACTTGATGTGATAACATATGATTCTGCTTGAAGTTTACTCCTAGTTGTATACTAATTCAGCTATTGTTGATGGCTTGCCAAGATCCTGGAGGAGGGCAGAGGGAGTCGAAGCAGCCCGTCATACAGCTTAAGAAAAATGGCATGCATCCAATTATGTTCCACTAACATCCATTCTATGAAACGTGACATGGTTATGGTAGAGTTCTGGATGAGGTGGAGCAGGATTTGTGTATCATTCGCTTTCAATGAAAATTAAGCCAAAAGTGAGAAGAAAATAGAGCAAAAGGCTGAAAATAGATACATAACAGAGTAATTTAAAAAGCCTGAATCCTGAGTAACACCAAAGGTGAACAGACAAGACTAAGGGGGTCACTACGACGGCGGTCGCATTGTATCAGGATTGGGACTGCCCTACAAGTAGTCGGCGGTCCACACCCACCAGATTTTGATGGACCGTCATGTAGGCGGCTGGAAACATCCCTTTTTCAATTACTGCTTATGCTGCGGCCCAGAAAAGGGCCGCAGCACAAGCAGCAATTGAAAAAGCGATGTTTTTAAACATCCATGCACCGTGTGCCAGGCACGGTGCATGGATGTTCAGGGGGGCACCCCCCTGGTTCCATTGTGGAGGCCCACGGGGCCCCTAGACCCCCAACGTACCTTTCTATCTGCCTTTATGTGGCAGTGGGAATGCCATGCAAAGGCTGAGGGAAAGAGACATCCTAATGCCTATGGCGATGCCTCCACAGGCACCGCCTCCATTCTAGGGATTAGGCTATGACCGGCGCCCCGATGGGCTCCTTGAGCCGGTCGGAGGCGGCAGTCTTTCCCCCAGCCCCAATAGCTCCAACCGCCAGTAATGTAATCTGACAGTCGGACCGATACTCTCGTTGTTGGGCAGACTGCCCGCCCGACATCCTAATGAGGCCCTAAGTGTGGAAGAGGTGAAAGGAAGAGACAGAGAATGAGTGGAACGGAACTATCAAAAACCAGAGGAGAACTGTGCAATTAGTAGAGCTGGGGGTCAAAGGCTATATAATGGTCAAGAATATCAAAAGCTGCCACCGTGTCCAGAAGGACAATCCGAAAGCCTCTGGAGTCAAGTCATCGAGGCATCTCAGAGGAACCTCCTGGCTCTAAAGCAAGCTTACAGCAACTCTAAGGAAACTGTGGTCCCGCTGCCTCTAAATTGTTGAAACATGGTACCCAATGCAAGCTGTATGAAGTACCTCACTCCCTCTCCACATGTTCTACAGCACTTCATCAGTGGCAAGTTTAGGAGTGAATTTGTTGCTGGTGTGAGAGTGAAGGGCCTGAAACCATACAAGCGCTAACTCCTCACACTGCCTACCAGTGATTGGTTCTCACCCAGCTGGCTAATGTGAACTCCTCCCACGGAGAACTAAAACCCTCCCCTAAACAGCTAACCAGTAAGTTCCTCACACAATAAACCAAAGCCTACTCCTCATAATACAAACCGGTGTCAGCTCCTCAAACTGGCCGCCAGTGTTCGCTCCAGTGTGCATGACACCTGATCAGACTATGGGTTAGACTCTATGGCTAGTCAATCCACAGCCACTCTCCTAAGGCAGCATCTTCTGCATAGACTGTATTCTTGCTGCCTTTAGCTTCCTTATCGCCTCTAGTCATATTGTCCTCACTACCCTTCCCCTTGTGCTCACCCCTCTATTTCTATAACATTATATTCTTTGACTTCCTCATTTCCTTTTACTCTAGCATTACATTTCCTTTTCTCCCTCTCACTCCCAAAATCTCAGCCTGCTGTTTGGCATTCTTCAAATGCTGAGCAAAATCCTTCATCTGCTCCCCATGACATCCAGGAGACTAGTAGTCCAGGCACGGATCCTCTCTCGCATGGACTACGGCAACTCTCTCTACCTGGGACCGCCCAAAGCAGTCATTAGCAAACTACAAGTTGTGCAGAATGCAGCTGCACATACCTTGTTACAAATACTGAGATGTATCTCAGTGAGGAAAGGTCTCATGGACCTTCACTGATTACCTGTAGCCCAAAGAATCAAATTCAAGGTGCTGTGTATTGCTTACAGAGCACTTCGAGGACAGGGACCCCCAATCTCCTGTTATCTCATAGCCCGCTACACCCTGAAGAGGGCCATTCCGTCCTCTAATACTCACAGGGCCATTGTCCCTTTCATCCAAAGAACTAGAAGCAGAGGAAGGTCATTCAGTTACACTACCTCCACTTTATGAACACCCTGCCTCCGGTCTTGTGGTCCGCAGGCAATTAACTTGTATTCCGGAAACAACTCAAAATGTGGCTATTCGACAATTAGCCCCTACACAGTGGGCTCCTCATACAGTGTTGCCTCATCCAACGCTGGGATGCCTACGGGTCGCCATGTGCCTTATAAATCTATCTAGTAAAGTCTAGTACTTGCCCTCTGTCCTCTACCTCATCCTATCCTTTTCGCTTCTGCTCCATTTCCAACAATTGCTTTTCTCCTCTTTACTTTCCTGCATCTTTTTTTTCGGCCTGTCTGATAATCATTTCATGCACTCTTACTGCTCCCAATCCTGATCTCCTCTGTTTGGCTTCCATCAAAGAAGCAAGGCTACTTCTGAAGCCAGTTTTATGTTACAACAGCAACCAGGATAAGAGATAAGGTATGTGGGCATCACAGGGCTCTGGCTCATCTATTTGCTCCTTTAGTTCATGAGTCTGTTTAGGTGAGACTCACTTGAGAGAGGCTACACATTACTGGCACATTCTTTGTAAGGACTAAAGTTCTTACTTGGCAAGACCCAGATTACATTCTCCTGTATTGTTGAACTTCAATAGTGTAAATCCTAGCGACTACCTTAGGACTAGCTGGTTTTACTTTTTCTCTCAGCAGGGCAGTTGACTCATCGGGTGTGCACTCTAAATGTACCCTACCATTAGGGATGAGGGGGCCTCTTCTTCCCCAGACTATAAGAGACTTATGGCAGGAGATGAGGTAGGGGGTGCAGGCCCTTTTACCTACACCATAGCAGAGAGGGACAAAATAGCCCTTTCGGTAAAAGCCAGCCCAGACCTCCATAACTAGACCAACTCACTTGCCCATGAGCATGTGTTGTGTAATAAATGTGGATATGTCGAAGTATGCTAAGAACTGTGTCCTTAACAAATGGTGATCTCCAAAGGACGGCCAAACGCTGCAGGGCATCTTTGGGACAGGAGTTTTATTGTAAACTCAATCAATTTGAGTTGTATTCTACATCCAACCAACCCTCTGCCCAGCAATAACCGCTGAAGCTTCACATGAAAAACCTGCTAATCATATGGAAGGCAAGGCTGTCTGTTGGTCTCCCTACATTTCAGCCCATCTCCAGTGTAGAATGTACAGGGGTGGCCTACAAATATTTTACATAGCTGTTGGAAGTTTCAGTTTAAAGGTAGCTTGTGATTCGACTCCAGCTTCCCACCATGCAGTACTTCGTAGGGATCTCAAGGTCATAAGAACACTCTGCTTTGCCAGCTTAGAGAAGAGCTGCTAGTACAAGGACTCTTTCACAACTACCCCAAAACAAGAAGGGAGCTTGAAGGACCTCAAGAACTGCCTGGAGTGGCCGTGATTTCCAGGATGAAGAACTAGTCTGCAGGCACCACAGCTGCCCATCACCACAGGACAAGATCTAAGATCCAGATGGCACTGTAGATCACCAAGAGGTTGAAAATAGAAAATGAGCCAGGAAGACCAGCTGATCAGGACCAAAGACTGACAGGTGAACTTGAGCACTTATATACTGTTGTAAAGTCATCCTGTGCCCTGGGCGCCCCCCAACTTTTTGCTGACTGGAACTGGTGGTAACTGACTGACTGACCCTGGGCTCTGTTTAACCAGGCCCAGGGCCAGTGCCATGCTGAAACACTTAGATAACAGTAAAACACCTACATACACTAGGGTACACTTTGGGTTGGGGTACCCCTGTGATTGGCATGACCTACCCCTATAAGCCCCTAGTATATAATAGGGCAGGGGGAGTGAAACTATTTATAAGTCCCTTGTATGTGGAAGAGCATGCCAGTTTAGAGGCCAGCAAAACCAAAGGGGATGATGGACGGAGTGTTGAACATTGCAAGCACTCACCCCCAGTCAACTGATCTGGGTTTAATCCATCATCATTCTTTAGCTCACTCCGCCACCCCAGTTCAGACATGTCCATATGCAAATCAGTCTGACCCTGTGCCTCATGGGAACAGTCCAGCCCGAACTGCCAAGACATGTCTTCCCTGGACCGGAAACAAGCATCCTGGGACCGGTTTCTGGCTTACAGCCGTCATCAGCCAGGCTATCTTGAGTCCAGTGGCAAAGTGAGCAAGGGACCCACGTCTGGGCATACCCTGCCAATTTAGGGCGAACATAGCAAAACCAAAGGGGATGATGGATGGATGGAGTGTTGAACATTGCAAGCACTCACCCCCAGTCAACTGATCTGGGTTTAATCCATCATCATTCTTTAGCTCACTCCGCCACCCCAGTTCAGACACGTCCATATGCAAATCAGTCTGACCCTGTGCCTCATGGGAACAGTCCAGCCCGAACTGCCAAGACATGTCTTCCCTGGACCGGAAACAAGCATCCTGGGACCGGTTTCTGGCTTACAGCCGTCATCAGCCAGGCTATCTTGAATCCAGTGGCAAAGTGAGCAAGGGACCCACGTCCCAGGATGCTTGTTTCCGGTCCAGGGAAGACATGGCTTGGCAGTTCGGGCTGGACTGTGCCCATGAGGCACAGGGTCAGACTGATTTGCATATGGCCATGTCTGAACTGGGGTGGTGGAGTGAGCTAAAGAATGATGGATTAAACCCAGATCAGTTCACTGGGGGCGAGTGTTTGATTTGCTCTGACGCTCCGTCCATCATCCCCTTTGGTATCGCTTTGTTCACCCTAAGTTGGCAGGGTATGCCCAGACGTCCCTTCCTCACTTTGCCACTGGATTCAAGATAGCCTGGCTGATGAGGGTTTTGAACCCGAAACCGGTCCCAGGATGCTTGTTTCCGGTCCAGGGAAGACATGGCTTGGCAGTTCGAGCTGGACTGTTCCCATGAGGCACAGGGTCAGACTGATTTGCATATGGCCATGTCTGAACTGGGGTGGTGGAGTGAGCTAAAGAATGATGATGGATTAAAACCAGATCAGTTGACTGGGGGTGAGTGTTTGATTTGCTCTGACGCTCCGTCCATCATCCCCTTTGGTATCGCTTTGTTCACCCTAAGTTGGCAGGGTATGCCCAGACGTGGGTCCCTTGCTCACTTTGCCACTGGATTCAAGATAGCCTGGCTGATGAGGGTTTTGAACCCGAAACCGGTACCAGGATGCTTGTTTCCGGTCCAGGGAAGACATGGCTTGGCAGTTCGGGCTGGACTGTTCCCATGAGGCACAGGGTCAGACTGATTTGCATATGGCCATGTCTGAACTGGGGTGGTGGAGTGAGCTAAAGAATGATGATGGATTAAACCCAGATCAGTTGACTGGGGGTGAGTGTTTGATTTGCTCTGACGTTCCGTCCATCATCCCCTTTGGTATCGCTTTGTTCACCCTAAGTTGGCAGGGTATGCCCAGACGTGGGTCCCTTGCTCACTTTGCCACTGGATTCAAGATAGCCTGGCTGATGAGGGTTTTGAACCCGAAACCGGTCCCAGGATGCTTGTTTCCGGTCCAGGGAAGACATGGCTTGGCAGTTCGGGCTGGACTGTTCCCATGAGGCACAGGGTCAGACTGATTTGCATATGGCCATGTCTGAACTGGGGTGGTGGAGTGAGCTAAAGAATGATGATGGATTAAACCCAGATCAGTTGAATGGGGGTGAGTGTTTGATTTGCTCTGACGCTCCGTCCATCATCCCCTTTGGTATCGCTTTGTTCACCCTAAGTTGGCAGGGTATGCCCAGACGTGGGTCCCTTGCTCACTTTGCCACTGGATTCAAGATAGCCTGGCTGATGAGGGTTTTGAACCCGAATCCGGTCCCAGGATGCTTGTTTCCGGTCCAGGGAAGACATGGCTTGGCAGTTCGGGCTGGACTGTTCCCATGAGGCACAGGGTCAGACTGATTTGCATATGGCCATGTCTGAACTAGGGGTGGTGGAGTGAGCTAAAGAATGATGATGGATTAAACCCAGATCAGTTGACTGGGGGTGAGTGTTTGATTTGCTCTGACGCTCCGTCCATCATCCCCTTTGGTATCGCTTTGTTCACCCTAAGTTGGCAGGGTATGCCCAGACGTGGGTCCCTTGCTCACTTTGCCACTGGATTCAAGATAGCCTGGCTGATGAGGGTTTTGAACCCGAATCCGGTCCCAGGATGCTTGTTTCCGGTCCAGGGAAGACATGGCTTGGCAGTTCGGGCTGGACTGTTCCCATGAGGCACAGGGTCAGACTGATTTGCATATGGCCATGTCTGAACTGGGGTGGTGGAGTGAGCTAAAGAATGATGCTGGATTAAACCCAGATCAGTTGACTGGGGGTGAGTGTTTGATTTGCTCTGACGCTCCGTCCATCATCCCCTTTGGTATCGCTTTGTTCACCCTAAGTTGGCAGGGTATGCCCAGACGTGGGTCCCTTGCTCACTTTGCCACCGGATTCAAGATAGCCTGGCTGATGAGGTTTTTGAACCCGAAACCGGTCCCAGGATGCTTGTTTCCGGTCCAGGGAAGACATGGCTTGGTAGTTCGGGCTGGACTGTTCCCATGAGGCACAGGGTCAGACTGATTTGCATATGGCCATGTCTGAACTGGGGTGGTGGAGTGAGCTAAAGAATGATGATGGATTAAACCCAGATCAGTTGACTGGGGGTGAGTGTTTGATTTGCTCTGACGCTCCGTCCATCATCCCCTTTGGTATCGCTTTGTTCACCCTAAGTTGGCAGGGTATGCCCAGACGTGGGTCCCTTGCTCACTTTGCCACTGGATTCAAGATAGCCTGGCTGATGAGGGTTTTGAACCCGAAACCGGTCCCAGGATGCTGGTTTCCGGTCCAGGGAAGACATGGCTTGGCAGTTCGGGCTGGACTGTTCCCATGAGGCACAGGGTCAGACTGATTTGCATATGGCCATGTCTGAACTGGGGTGGTGGAGTGAGCTAAAGAATGATGATGGATTAAACCCAGATCAGTTGACTGGGGGTGAGTGTTTGATTTGCTCTGACGCTCCGTCCATCATCCCCTTTGGTATAGTTTAGAGGCCAGCAGCCTTTTTGCACTTGCATGTGTGCACTGCTGAAGCCTGTGGTCAGTTTAATAGCAGCTCTGTGCGCCAGGATTGCTCTTAAACATGTAAATTGTGGCCAAACTCGACTTTGGGGTTTGGGGCAATTAAAACTGGTCAGCCTAAAATGTTTTGGCATATTAATGACCCCCAGGGTCTCCCCTAGGTATCCTAGGGGTGGGGGGTCAGGTATCTATAAGGTAGACCCTTATAAAATGAGTTTATATATGCCCTGGGTTAAGTGAAATTCACATTTCACTCTCCCCATTGTGTAAAGTGCTGCCCAAATTCGACTTTGATGCTGAGGGCCCTGGGCATGGAGGATCTGCAATATTTTTACAGATTCAGCACCCCTAGGGTCTCCCCTTGGTGACCTATGGGGTGGGGGTCCTGTGAAAATAAGCCAAGTTCTTATAAAATATGTGTTTGTAAGTCCTGGTGCTGGAAAAATGGCCCATGTCATTTTTCCCATTGCAAACCCCATAGGTTAACATGGGGGAAAGTTATTAAACAATAACTTCTGATAGGAGAGGGATAAAGATTCCATTCAAAGACTCACTAGAATGGTATTGATAAATCCTACAATATGATGTTATTGAATTTTTCCCAAAGTGAACAGACAAGAAGTTATAACACTTTCTTAGTTTTAGTTCCAAATCCAGCCTTCCAGTGCTCTGCCCTGATTGGTCAGAGTTAAGGGGATTAGCCAGCCTGCCTGAAGAGGTGATACAGATCCCTGGGGCCAGCCAGATGGACTGGGAGGGCAGTGAGCTGTTCTGCAAGAATGCCAGGCCAGGGGGAGGGGTTGTAAACAATGAGCTTCAAAGGGGCAGAGCCCAGAGCAGTGTCATTTACAACTTTGAACCCCCACCTCAGCCAGATGGCAGGATTAAGGAAGATATGTGCAGATGTAGGGAGGAGAGGCTAGGTTAATTAGCCAACTCAGTGGGAGTGTTTAGCCAGCTCTTACCTCCTTGCTGGAAAATCAGCCATTATGGATTTGGAAGCTTTGTTGCACTCTGGGATAGAATAATGCCACACTCTGCAGGAAGGAGTCACTCAAGTGGGAAGTTACCCTACTCCTATTGGTGAAGCTTGACCTCCTGGATGACCCAGAGACTGTGGAATAAGTATCCGAGAGAGGCCCAGCCCCTCAGATCTGCTGCTTGAAACTGAAGAAAGCAAGACTGGCCCTGCTGAAAAGTTCTGCTGTGCAAAGACTTCTAAGGCCTGACCTCTGGAGACTGCACCACCTGAAACTACAGCTTTGTGGACTAACTGTGCTGAGTAAAAGAAGTCAAGAGTGGACTCCCTGCAAGCTACAGGTTAACAGAGCTCATCTGGACCCTCACCACCAAGAATCATCAACCTGGGGAGCTACCAGTGGATTTGTAAGGGTGACGTCCAGTGCATTGTGGGAATTGAAGTCCTCAACTTTCAAGGACCATCTTGGAGCTTCCAGACCCTTGGAGTAAGTTTGAGACACTTTGGGACCCTTTGAGGAACTTCAGGAAGAAGTTCAAGAAGTTTGGGGAACTTTGGAGGAACTTTGAAAAAAAGCTCCATAGGGGGACCGACTCATCCTGGTCAGCCAAGCCGCCTGCCTTCAACCGCGAGCCGGCCAAGCCCACCAGGTTCGTCCCGCTAAAAGCTCCATCGCATCGACTTCCAGAGATTGACCGGGACTAGAGAAAATATGAAGCCGGCGAACCCTCACCAGATCCGGCTACATGAGGAGCATCTAGAGACCCCGCGAGAAAAAGCTCCAGAAAAGCTTCTAAGTCCGCTCGTAGAAAAGCCGACCGGGAGCAACCGCGAGAGCCAAGCCGCCTGTCTTCACTCGCGTGTCGGCCTGGATTTCTGGATTGCCCCGCTGAAGCGATCTTGAGAAATTTTCTAAGTCCGCTCCAGGGACGTTTACCGGGACCTCGTCACAAGTCAAGCCGGCGAACCCTCACCGGATCCGGACTGGCTGGGAGCTTCGAGGGGCCTCGCGAGAAAAAGCTCCAGAAAAGTTTCTAAGTGTGAAGGTAAAAACTTTAACCGGTACCTTCCGAGGGTGGTAGCCGCTCAGGGCTCCATCGCGGTCGGCCTGAAACTTTGACTTTGGCCCGGTCTATCGCGAGCCTATGTCCCAATATGGTGCTATATGCTTCTAAGTGCTATATTTTATTTAAACTTTGAAAATTCATATCTCCGGTTCCCTACATTGGATTTTTGTCGTTTTGGTGTCATTTAAAGATAAAAATATTTCCTATTTTTATAAATTGGTGTTGGATTTTTATTATGAGTTGTGTCTTAGTTATTTACTGAATTGGTGTTTTTAAATGCTTTACATACCTGTCTTTGAAGTTAAGCCTGCCTGCTCGCAGCCAAGCTACCAAGGGTTGAGCATAGGATTATATTTCTAAGACCTATGCTGGGTCCTATCAAGGGTTTGTGGTCTTATTACTAGTGGCAGACCTACATTTGCCCCTACCAATAACCCACTTTCCAACATTTGGTGCTCAGCGGTGTGGATGTGGACTTGTGTTTAAAAAGTACACCTTTCAGTGAATGAATTAAGATTATAAAAATCCTCTAAATTGCCTTGGAACAAAACTTTTGAGTTTGATTTTTGGAATTTGGACTAAACTGTTTTTAATCCATTGTTTTGATTTTTCCAAATTGTTCTAAGTCTATTGTGCCTAGTGTTGTGACCCAAAACTAGGGAACCATGGAGTTCGACCTGGCTAAACTGTCCCAGTTTAAGTTGGCCGAGCTTAGGGAACAGTGTAGGCTTAGGGGCTGCCTGCTTCCAAGAGGTATAGGAAGGCAGGGTTGTTTCAGTTTATACAAGCCCATGACCAGGCAGCTGAGGAGAGTCAAGGGGGGGTAGAGGGTGTCCCCCCCCAACATCATCCCAGGAGAGGAGGATGATGCCTCTTCCATTATAACTAGTGTAAGCCAACAGAATCCTGATGGTGGGAGTGGGGAAGGGTCCCTTACTCAGGTACCATCACTGTCCCTTGCAGAGAGACAGCTTAAGGCGCAATTAGAGTTGATTGCCCTAGAAAAGGAGAAATTGGAACTAGCTAAGAGAACATGGGAGAGGGAGGAGTTGAGAAGAAATGGTGGCAGAGACAACGATGAAGATTTTGAAATGTCCAGGGGTGGTCCTGATCACAAACTTCCCAAGGGTATTGTGCCCAAGTACACTGAGGGGGATGACATTGAGAAATGGCTTGCAGCTTTTGAGAGGGCCCTTAAGATGAGTAGGGTCCACTCTAGGTATTAGGGTGCACTCCTGTGGGAGTTGATTCCAGTAGCTGGGAGGGATAGGCTCCTGACCCTGAAGGGAGAGGATGCAGAATCATACCAGCAGATGAAAGCCTGCTTAGTCAAGAGGTTTGGTCTGACTCCAGAGCAGTACAGGGTGAAGTTTAGGAACACCCAGAAATTGAGTTCCAAGTCTTGGATAGACTTTGTGGATGTTTCAGTGAAGGCACTAGAAGGCTGGATTTGTGGTAACAAAGTGAGCACTTATGAGGGATTGTATAATTTGTTTTTGAAAGAACACATTTTGACTCATTGTGCAGAAGAGAAGTTACGCCAGTATCTAGTGGACTCTAAGCTGACAGACCCCAGAGAGCTGGGGGAAGCAGCTGATGAGTGGGTGAGAACCCGGGTTTCCATACAGCACCAGGGGGTGACCAGAAGAAAGGAGGACAGGTCCCTCCCCAGGGGAAAGCCCAAGGGAAAGAAGGTCAAAATCAGAAAGAGTCCTCTAAAGACCCACAAAAACCTGCACAAGGAGGGGGGGGGGCCCCGAGCAACCCAAATTCAAAGGGAGGGGGTATCAGGGAAAGCCTGGTAGGTTCTTTGATCCCTCAAAGGTGGGTAAGTGCTTTGACTGTAACCAGCCAGGGCACAAGCAGGGAGATGCTGTCTGCGCTAAGAAGCTCCCTCTAAGGGGCCATCCACAGGGATTGCCAGTGTGAGTGTAGGGGTGGAGAGTGGTACACCAGAAGGGGGTATTCCAGTAGTGGCAGCAACCTTAGTGTCCCTGGGTGGGGTGAATATTGCAACCCTTGATGCCTTACCTCCAAACATGGATAAGTACAGGCAGAGACCTAAAGTGAATGGGACTGAGGTTGAGGCTATCAGAGACACTGGTGCTAGTGTAACTATGGTCCTGGCTGAGCTGGTGCCTCCAGAGAGGGTGATACCTGGTGAATTTCACCAGGTGACTTCTGCAGACAGCACTACCAAAATCCATCCCATGGCTGTGGTGGATTTGGAATGGGGAGGTGTGACAGGCCCTATGAAGGTAGCTGTGTCAAAGGTGCTCCCAGTCCAGTGTTTACTGGGCAATGACCTTGAAGCCTCTGAGTGGTCAGAGGTGGAGAGAGGACTCCATATGAAAATATTGGAGCTCCCTGAGTGGGTATGTGCTGTGACTAGGTCACAGACTAGCCGTAAGGGAGGGGCTGGACACTTGGACCCTGGAACAAAGGGCCAAGCATCCATGGACAAGGGTACTGGGCCTGGTGAGCCAGCCCAGGGAACTCCAGAGGTGCAGGAGGAATCTAACCCTGATGGGGAGGATCCGGCCTCTGAGGGAGGGACTCCATCCCTGCCAGAGCTGTCAGATTTGGCAGAACTGACAGGAGCAGGTGGACCCTCCAGAGAGGAGTTCAGTCAGGGACAGAGAGACTGTCCCACCCTTGAAAGCTTGAGGCGGATTGCCTCTAAGCAAGAGGAAGGGAATCACAGTGGGTTTCACAGAATCTACTGGGAAGATGGACTGCTTTATACTGAGGCCAGAGACCTCAAGGAGGGGGCCACCAGGAGGTTGGTGGTGCCCCAGAAGTACAGAGAGTTCATCCTGACTTTGGGTCATGATATCCCCTTGGCAGGACATTTGGGACAGACTAAGACATGGAACCGGTTGGTGAACCATTTCTACTGGCCCTGTATGTCTGAGAAGGTAAAGGAGTTTTGTAGCTCCTGTGTCACCTGTCAGGCCAGTGGCAAGGCAGGGGGCAAGACAAAGGCTCCCCTTATACCATTGCCAGTGGTTGGGGTTCCTTTTGAGAGGGTGGGGATGGACATTGTTGGTCCCCTAGACCCACCTACTGCATCAGGGAATAGGTATATCTTAGTGGTAGTTGACCATGCCACTAGATCCCCTGAAGCAATCCCGCTGAGAACCATTGATGCTCCTGCAGTGGCTAGAGCACTACTTGGTGTGTTCACCAGAGTTGGTTTTCCGAAAGAGGTGTTGTCAGATAGGGGCACGAACTTCCTGTCCAGCTATCTGACTGCTATGTGGGATGAGTGTGGTGTCAACTACAAGTTCACCACCCCCTATCACCCACAAGCAAATGGTCTTGTTGAGAGATTCAACAAAACCCTGAAGGGCATGATAAATGGTTTGTCAGAGAAACTCAGGAGGAGATGGGATGTTCTCCTCCCATGCTTACTGTTTGCCTACAGGGAGGTGCCACAGAAAGGGGTTGGTTTCAGTCCCTTTGAGTTGGTGTTTGGACACCCTGTGAGGGGGCCATTGAGCCTGCTGAGAGAGTCTTTAGAGAAGCCTCTTAAAGAAGCAAAGGACAATGTGCTGGACTATGTGCTAGGCCTGAGATCTAGAATGGCAGAGTACATGTACAAGGCAAACAGGAAACTGGAGGCCAGCCAGGAGCTCATGAAGCACTGGTATGATCAGAAGGCTACTATGCCGGAGTATACTCCAGGCCAATTGGTGTGGGTGTTGGAGCCTGTGGCTCCCAGGGCCCTCCATGACAAGTGGAGTGGGCCCTATCCAATCTTAGAAAAGAAGGGGGAGGTTACCTATTTGGTTGACCTTGGCACCCCCAGGAACCCTCATAGGGTCCTGCATGTGAATAGATTGAAACCCCACCATGACAGGGCAGACATGACCATGTTACTGGTCACTGATGAGGGTGTGGAGGAGGAAACGGAGCCTGTGCCCGACCTCCTCTCCACCAATGTGCAAGATGGGTCAATGGAGGGGGTGATACTCTCTCCCAAGTTGACAGACCAGCAGCACAGAGACTGTAAGCAAGTGCTGGAGCAGTTTGCTGGCCTGTTCTCTTTAACCCCAGGCATCACGGAGTGGTGTGTGCACCACATTGACACTGGTGTCAGCCTACCTGTCAAAAATAAACTGTACAGGTTGTCTGACCATGTCAGAGCCAGCATTAAAGCTGAGGTAGCTAAGATGCTGGAATTGGGGGTAATTGAACCGTCTGAGAGTCCATGGGCCAGTCCAGTGGTGCTGGTACCCAAACCTAATCCTCAGGGGGGACCCAAGGAGTTAAGGTTCTGTGTGGACTACAGAGGATTGAATGCAGTCACAAAGACTGACGTTCAGCCTATACCTAGAGCCGATTAGCTCATTGATAGGTTAGGGGCTGCTAAGTACCCGAGTACTTTTGATTTGACTTCAGGTTACTGGCAGATTGCCCTCACTGCTGGAGCAAAGGAGAGGTCAGCATTCTCCACCCCAGAGGGACATTATCAGTTCAAGGTAATGCCCTTTGGTTTAAAGAATGCACCTGCCACCTTCCAAAGGTTGGTGAACAGGGTCTTGTCTGGGTTGGAACAGTTCAGTGCAGCTTACCTGGATGATATAGCTGTATACAGTTCTACCTGGGGAGATCACTTAAGCCACCTGAAGGAAGTGCTTCAGGCCATGCAGCAGGCAGGCCTGACTATTAAGGCAAGTAAGTGTCAAATAGGGCAGAGTTCGGTGGTGTACCTGGGCCACCTGGTAGGTGGGGGCCATGTACAGCCTCTCCAAGCTAAAATCCAAACTATTTTGTATTGGACAGCACCCGTTACCCAGACTCGGGTCAGGGCATTCCTTGGACTGACAGGGTACTATAGAAGGTTTGTTCAAAATTATGGGACCATTGTGGGGCCCCTAACAGAACTGACTTCTAAATAGAGGCCCAAGAAGGTGATTTGGACCCCAGAGTGTCAGAAGGCTTTTGAAACTCTGAAAGCTGCTATGTGTTCGGCACCAGTGTTACTGGCCCCGGACTACACAAAAGAATTTGTAGTTCAGACAGATGCTTCAGAGCAAGGGATTGGGGCAGTGTTGTCACAGCTAATTGAAAGGGGGCCTTGATCAGCCAGTTGCCTTTATTAGCAGGAGGCTTCTTCCCAGAGAGCAGAGATGGAGTGCCATTGAGAGAGAGGCTTTTGCTGTGGTGTGGTCACTGAAAAAGTTGAGACCATATTTGTTTGGGACTCACTTTCGTGTTCAAACTGACCACAGGCCTCTCAGATGGCTCATGCAGATGAGGGGGAGAATCCCAAGCTGTTAAGGTGGTCCATTTCCTACAGGGAATGGACTTTACAGTGGAACACAGACCTGGGGTTGCCCATGCAAATGCAGATGGACTTTCCAGGTTTTTCCACTTAGCTGAGGAGGACTACCAGGGTGTAGGTTAGTAACCCCTCACCTTTCGTTGGGGGGGGGGCTATGTTGTAAAGTTATCCTGTGCCCTGGGCGCCCCCCAACTTTTTGCAGACTGGAACTGGTGGTAACTGACTCTGACTGACCCTGGGCTCTCTTTAACCAGGCCCAGGGCCAGTGCCATGCTGAAACACTTAGATAACAGTAAAACACCTACATACACTAGGGTACACTTTGGGTTGGGGTACCCCTGTGATTGGCATGACCTACCCCTATAAGCCCCTAGTATATAATAGGGCAGGGGGAGTGAAACTACCTATAAGTCCCTTGTATGTGGAAGGGCATGCCAGTTTAGAGGCCAGCAGCCTTTTTGCACTTGCATGTGTGCACTGCTAAAGCCTGTGGTCAGTTTAAAAGCAGCTCTGTGCGCCAGGATTGCTCTTAAACATGTAAATTGTGGCCACTCTCGACTTTGGGGTTTGGGGCACTTAAAACTGGTCAACCTAAAATGTTTTGGCATATTAATGACCCCCAGGGTCTCCCCTAGGTATCCTAGGGGTGGGGGGTCAGGTATCTATAAGGTAGACCCTTATAAAATGAGTTTATATATGCCCTGGGTTAAGTGAAATTCACATTTCACTCTCCCCATTGTGTAAAGTGCTGCCCAAATTCGACTTTGATGCTGGGGGCCCTGGGCATGGAGGATCTACAATATTTTTACAGATTCAGCACCCCTAGGGTCTCCCCTAGGTGACCTATGGGGTGGAGGTCCTGTGAAAATAAGCCAAGTACTTATAAAATATGTTTTTGTAAGTCCTGGTGCTGGAAAAATGGCCCATGTCATTTTTCCCATTGCAAACCCCATGCCCCATAGGTTAACATGGGGGAAAGTTATTAAACAACAACTTCTGATAGGAGAGGGATAAAGATTACATTCAAAGACTCACTAGAATGGTATTGATAAATCCTACAATATGATGTTATTGAATTTTTCCCAAAGTGAACAGACAAGAAGTTATAACACTTTCTTAGTTTTAGTTCCAAATCCAGCCTTCCAGTGCTCTGCCCTGATTGGTCAGAGTTAAGGGGATTAGCCAGCCTGCCTGAAGAGGTGATAAAGATCCCCTGGGGCCAGCCAGATGGACTGGGAGGGCAGTGAGCTGTTCTGCAAGAATGCCAGGCCAGGGGGAGGGGTCGTAAACAATGAGCTTCAAATGGGCAGAGCCCAGAGCAGTGTCATTTACAACTTTGAACCCCCACCTCAGCCAGATGGCAGGATTAAGGAAGAAATGTGCAGATGTAGGGAGGAGAGGCTAGGTTAATTAGCCAACTCAGTGGGAGTGTTTAGCCAGCTCTTACCTCCTTGCTGGAAAATCAGCCATTATGGATTTGGAAGCTTTGTTGCACTCTGGGATAGAATAATGCCACACTCTGCAGGAAGGAGTCACTCAAGTGGGAAGTTACCCTACTCCTATTGGTGAAGCTTGACCTCCTGGATGACCCAGATACTGTGGAATAAGTATCCGAGAGAGGCCCAGCCCCTCAGATCTGCTGCTTGAAACTGAAGAAAGCAAGACTGGCCCTGCTGAAAAGTTCTGCTGTGCAAAGACTTCTAAGGCCTGACCTCTGGAGACTGCACCACCTGAAACTACAGCTTTGTGGACTAACTGTGCTGAGTAAAAGAAGTCAAGAGTGGACTCCTGCAAGCTACAGGTTAACAGAGCTCATCTGGACCCTCACCACCAAGAATCATCAACCTGGGGAGCTACCAGTGGATTTGTAAGGGTGACGTCCAGTGCATTGTGGGAATTGAAGTCCTCAACTTTCAAGGACCATCTTGGAGCTTCCAGACCCTTGGAGTAAGTTTGAGACACTTTGGGACCCTTTGAGGAACTTCAGGAAGAAGTTCAAGAAGTTTGGGGAACTTTGGAGGAACTTTGAAAAAAGCTCCATAGGGGGACCGACTCAACCTGGTCAGCCAAGCCGCCTGCCTTCAACCGCGAGCCGGCCAAGCCCACCAGGTTCGTCCCGCTAAAAGCTCCATCGCATCGACTTCCAGAGATTGACCGGGACTAGAGAAAATATGAAGCCGGCGAACCCTCACCAGATCCGGCTACATGAGGAGCATCTAGAGACCCCGCGAGAAAAAGCTCCAGAAAAGCTTCTAAGTCCGCTCGTAGAAAAAGCCGACCGGGAGCAACCGCGAGAGCCAAGCCGCCTGTCTTCACTCGCGTGTCGGCCTGGATTTCTGGATTGCCCCGCTGAAGCGATCTTGAGAAATTTTCTAAGTCCGCTCCAGGGACGTTTACCGGGACCTCGTCACAAGTCAAGCCCGCGAACCCTCACCGGATCCGGACTGGCTGGGAGCTTCGAGGGGCCTCGCGAGAAAAAGCTCCAGAAAAGTTTCTAAGTGTGAAGGTAAAAACTTTAACCGGTACCTTCCGAGGGTGGTAGCCGCTCAGGGCTCCATCGCGGTCGGCCTGAAACTTTGACTTTGGCCCGGTCTATCGCGAGCCTATGTCCCAATATGGTGCTATATGCTTCTAAGTGCTATATTTTATTTAAATTTTGAAAATTCATATCTCCGGTTCCCTACATTGGATTTTTGTCGTTTTGGTGTCATTTTAAAGATAAAAATATTTCCTATTTTTATAAATTGGTGTTGGATTTTTATTATGAGTTGTGTCTTAGTTATTTACTGAATTGGTGTTTTTAAATGCTTTACATACCTGTCTTTGAAGTTAAGCCTGCCTGCTCGCAGCCAAGCTACCAAGGGTTGAGCATAGGATTATATTTCTAAGACCTATGCTGGGTCCTATCAAGGGTTTGTGGTCTTATTACTAGTGGCAGACCTACATTTGCCCCTACCAATAACCCACTTTCCAACATATACATATTGACTTTATTTGGTTATTACAACCATAAAAGCGTACATCCAGAAACACTAAAAACTGCATCAGTTTTAAAATGATAAAACACAAAGCATACATCAGAATACTTATGTAGAAAACATTTCATAGCCCCAGGCGGATGGGTGACTGCAAAACGGGTGGTACAATACAATACAAATCGTGACTATAGAAACCTATTTGAAGCACTGCAGTTGGATATTAGAATCATATCCCAAATCGATTATCTAGAGGAGTATAGGTTACATAATAAGCATAATAATACAATCATATAATTAAAAAGATAAAAAGTTAAAAGTTAAAAAGGAGCATGTAACATACATTTAATTGCTTAGGGTAATACTTGTTTACAACCCTCATTAATAGGGTCATACCGAGGGTTAAAGTGACCAGTGCTTCAATATCAGTGCAAAATACGAACAATAGACACCCACTATACTGCAAAACAGTAATACAGTACAAAAGCTAACTATGGGTATGTCAGAAGCACCAAAATTAGGTGATTGAGTCGTATCCCTGACAAGTTATCTAAGAGAGTGTAAGTTAATAATGAGCATGGGGACAAAAACATGTTACATACATTTGATCACGTAAAATAATACTCGATTGTAACCTCCATAGATAAAGTCATATCAAGAAATAGTGACCTGTGCTTCAATATCAGTACAAGATTAGAGCAGCATTAGAAACCCACAAAGAATACACAACAAGAACAAAATGAAAGTCCTAACACTAGGGCCAAATTCCAGAGGAAAAGAAAAAATACTTGTTTACAATTGGTGAGTGTAAAGTAAGGGAGAAAATCCATAACTCATTACACATCACTTTTTAAAGTTATTCTTCGTTTATACTAAGCTGCCTCCAAGAATTTATTAACAGGTAAAACTATTTTAAAAGATGTATCAGTTTTTGAAATTCTAAGTGCTGCCTGGTATCGAGAGACTCCCAGTTCACGACATATGGGAATAAACGACTTACGACGAGAAATTGAATATCCTGAACAAAAAAAAAGTAGGTGTGATTCATTTTCATCGCCCTGGTTGCACACAGGGCAAACCATGGATATCTGTTCTTTACTCCATTTATGGGTGAACGATCTTAGGGGGAAGTGTCCCAAAACAAAATCGTAACAAAAGGCTCTTGGGTAAGGAAGAGGGTATAAAATCTAGATATTGCTCAAAGAATGGTAAAAATGTAAGATCAAGAAACACATTAGTTAGGGATCCCACAGGGCTTCTTTTTACAAGTTCTTTGTTAATATATGCCCAATAAGTAGCTTTCAGTACGTTTTTACTGCTTTGTTTAGTCTATTGGGATCAGTCCAAAAACGATGTAGGCCTAGCTTCTCCATCCAAGTGCGCACAAGTTTGACCCAGGGAAGAGACCTGGCAACTTTAATACTTCATCAAGTGAATCCCTATAACGGCTAGCTTGGGTGTACTCCAGAGGCGAACCCAATAGACTAGTATTTTTAATACAGCCACATCTGTTACTCTTTTTCAATTCACGGCACAACGGGATAAGGGGTGAACTGGATGGAAGACAGACTAGTTTCCTAGCAAAATTATTTTCCGCAGTTGCCAGGGGCTGAACATTCACATAGCCCCATATTTTGGCCCCATAGAGCGCAGGCCCTTGTGCCTTAGCACGATAGATTTCCAAGACTGGCGATACTACGGAGACACTGTTCCCTTTTGTGTCCTAATGATGGCATTAAACCTATGCTCGATTAAAAGTCTGCTCTTGGTAATCAGACCCAGCCACTTGAAGTTCTCCATAAGTCGCACCCCTAAAAAGTCAAAGTTGTCTACCCTTTCAAGTACCTCATTATCTACCCTGATGACTGTTTTTTCCTTCCTCACCCCCTTACACAGCACCATAAATTTGGTCTTGTTGACATTTAACTCAAGATCCCAAGACTTGCAGAAGTCTAAGAATCTATTAACCAAAGTCTGCAGGCCCATGGGTGTCTTCGAGATAAGGAGGGAGTCATCAGCGAATAGTAAAATCTGTACCTTCCTATTGTTCAGGGTTGGAGAGTCGTTTACACAGTTTTCTAAGACTTCAACGACATCGTTTATGTACATGGAGAACAGCGTGGGTGCAAGAACGCAGCCTTGGCGAATCCCACGTTCAATCAGGATACGTTCTGTTAGTTCGCCATTGGGACCCCAGTGAACCTCTGCAAAGTTATTTGCATGCAGTTTACTTAGGAGTTGTACAAGGTTAAGAGGAACTCCTAGGTTCAAAAGGATGTACCATAGCTTTGCACGTGGGATAAGGTCAAATGCAGCTCTAAGATTTATAAAAGCCACATAGAGCTTTTGTTGCTATAAACGAACTATTTTCCAATATAAAATCAAGAATCTAAAGATCTGATCAATAGTACTGACCTTTGGCCTAAAGCCAGCTTGGAAGGGTGACATTATTTTATAAGCCTCCACCCAGTCAATCCATTTGTTCAGAATTTGCCTGGTAAAAAATGTCTGTGCATTATCTATCAAGCTTATAGGCCGGTAGTTGGCAGGGTTACTTGCATCTCCCTTTTTAAATATGGTTATAATCTCAGACCCCCTCCAGGATTCTGGTACTTCTCCCCCTGCCGAGATGGTATTTGCTAGCATATTAAAATAGACTATCTAGATTTGAGGCTCTTTCTTGAGCACTTACTCTCCCTTGCGAGTCTGTTCACCTGATTTTCATTGGACAAATCCTCAGCTCACCATTCGACTTGCAAGTAACAGAACATGCTGGGCCCATAGCGCACATTGTGTGGTTTGAGAGACCCTCAATACTGCACGAAGTATCCTCAAATGTGAACTGGGCCTGTATATGAATTCCCCTGCAAGGTATTGACTGAACTTAAGTCCAGCAATGTCAACCATCTTTAAGTGGCACAAAGATTTCTAGGTGATCGATGAACAAAGATTTGGTGTCATGCTGACCATAAGTGAGGGTTTCTTCTATCCTAAGCGAGTGCCACTGACGCAGGTAAATTTTGACAGTAAATGGTAAATTCAAGATACGGGTCTCTGATGATTCTAACACCCTTTGGTACATTCCACAGTATGGTACTCTATCTCCCAGTATCCCTCAGCACCCCTAACTCGAACAAACTAGAGAGAGAAAAGATGCAACTTGTGAACTGTATTGACTGCCCAAACATCTGGTGCATTCCCAAACCCGAAATGACACGTGTCTGGAAGTCAGGGTCACCCTTTCTTTATTGTTTCCAACAGCCCCTGTTGGCAACCACAAGTACCGACACTGCCGCTTCATTAAATAGTACACATTTGGATTTATAACTAGGGAAAGCCCATCAGTTTTGATTAAATCTACTGACCCCTCTTACACTGGGCTGCTATTCATGGGAACTAGAGGAAAGGTCAGACGTGCTCAGTTTCATTAGTTCCTTTTCTGTCTCTTGAACTACACGCTCACCCTACACTCAGAAGTGTAGTCAGCTCCCCGATTGAGAGTCTTTGTGATTCCTGCCTTAGTGATTTTCAATGATCCCAACACAAGAACAGCTAAATTAACATTTACTTCATTTTCGGTGCTTAATCACGACTGGGCGGATATCTTGACTTCTATTCTAAAATTATTACGATAATTGTTTTTACTAGTGCTTAATACCACAGATTCTGCCATTGTCAAAGATATCAGTGACAAGTATTACCATTACCATTTAATGGTTCAAGTACACCATTAGGAATAAGGACAATTTTTTTTTTAAAGAAACAAATTAGGGAAAAGACCTCCCCAAATAAGAGAAGAAAGAAAGTGCTCCCTGACTATTAAAACAACCATACCCATGTACAAATCATTTTTCTTAATTTTCAAAAAAAGAATTCTTTTAATATTATCAAAAAAAGCATATCAAAGACATATAAAATAACAATGGCGCTCATACAGTTACACAAACAGTGTTACAAATGTAAACAATGACCGGTGTAAACAGACAAGTTGTGGCTGAGGAAGAAATATGTTATGTTATAGGAACTTGTAAAGCGCAACGGTTACCCGAAGGTGTCCTGGCGCCAGCTACTATCCCCTGGGTAAATAAGTGGTAGACAGCAATTACAGGTTAAAAAGCCAGGTCTTTAAACCCTTCCTAAATACAAAAGCAGGTATCAAAACAAAGATACACAACAAAACAATTTGCGTCCTCGTTAATTAGAGCCACACTTTTGGCGTCGACGGCGTTTCAACCCATAGATAAATGGAGGGTCATCATCAGGACAAAACGTCAAGTTTAGGAGCGTCCACTGTATTTCAATAAAAACGTCTAAAATAGAATATATGTACATGGGTATCAGACAACAATTAACTTAAATTTGACGCAGCCAATCAGAATTGTGATCTAGATCAAAAAGAACCTGCTCATGAAACCCAAAGAAGAATATGGAAAAGTGTAAAAGACACCCGAAAAAAGTGTGATGCTTAATAGCAGAAAGAAAAGAGTCATTTGATAAAAGATGGAAAAAAAAGAGAAAGCGAAACTGAAATTATCGAAGAGAATCAAAAATGAAAAATGATAATCACCTCAGTCGTCATGAAGAACATATCAACATGAGATGTGCATCAAGCATGGGTACATTCATAAACTCAATGCAAAAGGAATAATCTGTCAAGATGTCAAATAAAAAGAAGAATTATCAAAGGCAATCATTTAATCGCCCATATTAATTATACTATATGTAAGAAATCATACTACAGAACCACATACCTGCTGGTATGTCAGAGAATTTCTCAAGTGAATTAATCGAAATCTATAATTGTGGAGGGTAAAGCCAAAATTGGCTGAAAAAACCCGCAATCATCTAATAAAAAAAGAATAAGAATAGAAAAGTGTGTTTTAGGTCAACAGATAATCAATGTATCATGCCTGAATTAATCAGTTTAAATACTATACCTAGTATCCATTCATAGATAATCCAGCGGTCATGCTGGTTCAGGGGATCCCGGTCGGTGCGCTCAATTATGCTGCAAACACATAGAGCATCCCATTAGAGTGAAGTAGTGTAATATATCACTCTCAGACTACAAAAATAGTTCTACAAGGAACTAAGATGAGGGTAGGAGCAACTAGTTAAAATTAGTAAAGTCGTTTCTTCAAAGATTCCCTCAGATGTTATGTGGAAATAGATGGAAACTACGGGCACCTGTCAAGTATACCCTGCTTAAACAATTATGTCTCTAAGAAATGTTTTATTTAGAAGGGCATAAGTATATGAAAAAATCAAATTACCCCCATGCTGTAAAGATATGGGCTATCCGTTTGGTGGACAAACCGCTGAAGAGAAGGGCCGCTGCCTAATAATTACCACACACTTGCCACCTCCAACCTTAAGGAGTATGCCATGCCCGAATTAATTCCTAACAAATAATACAGACAAGTCTCACAAAGAGAGACTCATCGTTGTTACTTGCAATCACAAGTATGTATAGTTTTTTTGAAAAACACTTAGAAAAAACTATTGATGGCAATATGAAACATGTTGTTCTTTACAATCACATAGTAATTCAACCTATTGAGACATAAATCTGAAATCCATCGACAGCTCTCCAATGCAAATCATTACACCATTTTGCGAAGTAACCCTCTTTGTGACATCCAGAAGCTTATTTTAGCAGTGACATCAGAAGCCAAGTCATCTGGCTTTCTTAGCCACAAGGAATTTGATTTTTTAAACACTAAGGCACCTCGGACCCCTGTCTTGTACACCCTCCCAAAGGTGCATAAAAATCTTACCAATCCTCCAGGCCGACCCATAGTCTCTGGCTCGGTCCTGGAACCATTATGCAAATATATTGATGTATTCATCAAGGATTTGGCTTTCCAGACTAGGAGCTATGTACAAGACAGTGGCGACATGATCTCCCAGCTAGAACAGATGCAATTTGATCCATTGAATGAACTATTGGTGTGTTTGGACACTGAGTCCCCATACACCAATATACCTCAATTGGAAGGTATAGAGGTGATCAGAGGTGCATTGGCGACTCGATCAGGTCCGGTAACAGTACCTACCGATTTCATTATCGAGTTATTGACAATTTCCCTCACTCGAAACTATTTCGAGTTTAATGGGGTTTTCTATTGCAAATAAAGGGGACATCAATGGGGGCTTCTTACGCCCAAATTTTGCGATTTTGTAAGTAGATAATTTTGAGCAGACCTACATTTACAATCAGGCCAGCAATCCCTATTTCGAGAATGTTCACCACTGGCGCCGGTACATCGATGATGTTTTCTTTATTTGGACCTGAGATACTGCTACTTTGAATAACTTTTTAAAGTGGTTGAATACATGTATGTTCCCAGGATCTTAATTTCACCTCGCACGCCAGCAGTGAGAGTGCTGACTTTCTAGATTTGACAATCGTTCCCTATGATGGGAAGCTGGCATCCAAACTTTTCACTAAACCAACAGCACGTAATACTCTTTTGGAGTATACCAGCCACCACCCAAAGGGTCTAAAAGATGGCCTCCCCTTTGGTCAGTTTCTGCATATACGCAGAAACTGCCAATTTCGGGAGGACTATTTCCGGGAGGCGGATGTTTTCGCCAAATAACTAGAACACCGTGGTTATCCAAAGAAACGAATCAAATGCTCAATAAAGAGGGCCTGGTATAACCATCGGGAGTTCTTACTCACACCCCGGGTTCCTAAAACATCTGAACGTGTACCGTGTGTCACCACCTTTGGCACACAAACTAATCAAATTGTTAAGATCATTAAAAGCCATTGGCCATTGATTCAGGCAACTGGCATCACAAAGCAATTGCCCCTCTTCTCCTTCAAACGAGGAAAAAATATTGGCGACCACTTGGTCCGTGCAGCTTTACCTGCCATAAATTCACCTGATTTGACCACCTTGTGGGGCCTCAATAAGATTGTGGGCCACTATCGGTGTGGGAATTGTCTCATGTGCGACTCCACTGTCAATACGAAACAGTTTGTACATGGCAATATAAAACATGATTTACGTGACCACACCAATTGTAATTCTCAGAATGTGGTATACGCCATTTGGTGTCCCTGCAACCTTATTTATGTGGGTCAGACGACAACGCATAAAAAAAAAAATTTTTTAAAAAAAAACGCCTTTCTCAACATAAAAGTCGGATTAGGTGTAAAAACGAACATGCACCTTTGGTATCCCACTTTATGGAACACCATCATACACCCTCTGATCTACGATGGCAAGTGATCGAAATGATTAAAAAGCCTTTGAGGGGCAAGGACATAGTAAACCTGTTAAATCGGACTGAATGCCATTGGATATTTTGATGTGACAGCATTAATAATGGGTTGAACAGCTTGGAGGAATGTACCGCCTTAGTGTTCAGTTGAAAGGTTCTGTAGTAGCATGCCACAGTGTCAAGCATGACACAGTGCCCCAATGAAGGTTTCTTACATTATGTTAAGGCTTGTTATATTGTCTAATGCCTTTTGCCACCATGAGTGTTTCAAACTGTATGTATACCGTTATGTGCAAGTAATAACATGTTTTATATGGCCACCAAGAGTTTTCCTAAAAACTGTATACACACTTACGATTGTAAGGAACAACATGTTTCATATTGCCATCAATAGTTTTTTCCAAGTGTTTTTCAAAAAAACTGTATACATACTAGTGATTGTAAGTAACATGTTTTTGTGTTGTACTGTTGTGGGGTTACCACATTAATGGTTGACATGCACTGTTTGGCGGCTGGCAATTTTGCACGCTCTGCATTGCTTGCCAATCATTATTGAATCAACTGATGTTACATTATATTTATCATATGGATGATATGGAGTAATCGTCTAAGTCCTACAATTACTCTTATTCAAAATTAATGATAATGATTATGTCATTTTACGACTAGTAGGTGGATGCCTTCCACATATGTCCGAAATTAAATGGATTTGTGTTCGTGATCTGTAAATACGATATATTATGTTCATGATTTGTAAATATGATGTGGCATGTCTTTGTTTACATTAAGCTGATGGATGTTGTGAACCAGCTATACATTATGTATACTATCTCTTTTCTACCTAACTGATAATCCGGATACATTTGAATCGGGGATTAATGTTCTATGAATATAGACTTTTGGGTAGCCAAGACCACTGTGTGGCTTATAAATAATTTAATACATTTAAAAAAATGTCTTTTAATTTTGGTCTTGTGGTGATGGTTTTTATATCTTTTCTTTACATTTCATTCTGCATTACTACTTTAACCACTCTAAGATGGCCGCCGTAAGTGTGAACCGCCCTTTTATTGATTAAATTAAAGTTTCTTAGTTGCGTTTTATTTAATATTTTTAGTTTCAGTTGCGCTTCATTTATTTGTCTGATTGAGTGAGCAACTTAGGTTTGTATCACCATTAACATCGATTTAATACCAGACATCGATTTAACACCGGATTCGATGTCAATATCTGCCTGATAAGTCCTCCTTCTATTTCCTTGGACGGAACGCTATAAGTAAACTAAATCGGTCCGTTTTAAATTCTTGGAGCAGACGCCGAGGAGGTAACGTGAGTCGGCATACTGGTGGGACGAGGCGGCTTAAACTTGACAGTAAGTGGGCTCTTTGCACTGTCGACGAGTCTCTCTTTGTGATACTTGTCTGTATTATGTGTTAGGAATTAATTCGGGCATGGCATACTCCTTAAGGTTGGAGGTGGTAAGTGTGTGGTAATTATTAGGGAGGGGCCCTTCTCTTCAGCGGTTTGTCCACCAAACGGATAGCCCATACCTTTACAGCATGAGGGTAATTAGATTTTTTCATATACTTATGCCCTTCTAAATAAAAAATTTCTTAGAGGCATAATTGTTTAAGCAGGGTATACTTAACAGGTTCCTATAGTTTCCATCTATTTCCACATAACATCTGAGGGAATCTTTGAAGAAACGACTTTACTAATTTTATCTAGTTGCTCCTGCCCTCATCTTAGTTCCTTGTAGAACTAATTTTGTAGTCTGAGAGTGATATATTACACTACTTCACTCTAATGGGATGCTCTATGTGTTTGCAGCATAATTGAGCGCACCGACCGGGATCCCCTGAACCAGCATGACCGCTGGATTATCTATGAATGGATATTAGGTATAGTATTTAAACTGATCAATTCAGGCATGATACATTGATTATCTGTTGACCTAAAACACACTTTTCTATTCTTATTCTTTTTTTATTAGATGATTGCGGTTTTTCCAGCCAATTTTGGCTTTACCCTCCACAGTTATAGATTTCGATTAATTCACTTGAGAAATTCTATGACATACCGGCAGGTATGTGGTTCTGTAGTACGATTTCTTACATATAGTATAATTAATATGGGCGATTAAATGATTGCCTTTGATATTTCTTCTTTTTATTTGACATCTTGACAGATTATTCCTTTTGCATTGAGTTTATGAATGTACCCATGCTTGATGCACATCTCATGTTGATATGTTCTTCATGACAACTGAGGTGATTATCATTTATCATTTTTGATTCTCTTTGATAATTTCAGTTTTGCTTTCTCTTTTCTTTCCATTTTTTATCAAATAACTTTTCTTTCTGCTATTAAACATCACACTTTTTTCGGGAGTCTTTTACACTTTTCCATATTCTTCTTTGGGTTTCATGAGAAGGTTCTTTTTGATCTAGATCACAATTCTGATTGGCTGCGTCAAATTTATGTTAATTGTTGTCTGATATCCATGTACATATATTCTATTTTAAACGTTTTTATTGAAATACAGTGGACGCTCCTAAACTTGACGTTTTGTCCTGATGATGACCCTCCATTTATCTATGGGTTGAAACGCCGTCAACGCCAAAAGCGTGGCTCTAATTAATGAGGACACAAATTGTTTTGTTGTGTATCTTTGTTTTGATACCTGCTTTTGTATTTCTTCCTCAGCTACAACTTGTCTGTTTACACCTGTCATTGTTTACATTTGTAACACTGTTTGTGTAACTGTAGGAGCGCCATTGTTATTGTATACGTCTTTGATATGCTTTTTTTGATAATATTAATAAATTATTCTTTTTTTGAAAATTAAGAAAAATGATTTGTACATGGGTATGGTTGCTTTAATAGTCAGGGAGCACTTTCTTTCTTCTCTTATTTGGGGAGGTCTTTTCCCTAATTTGTTTCTTTAAAAAAAATTGTCCTTATTCCTAGTGGTGTACTTGAACCATTGTTTGGACTATAGTGTTAACTACCCCTGGTTCAGGTTCTAGGGTTGCCCCTGTTGTTTGTAACCATTACCATTTAATGGCACCCAATTTATCAACCCTAGAAGCATGGAAAGCTACACTTACTTTGTCACTCACAGCCGATCTTATTGGAAACATCGAGCGTGATTGACAAGGTAAGTGTAGCTTTCCATTCTTGCAGGGATGATAAATTGTGTGCCATTAAATGGCAATGGTCACCCCGTAAGTCGCTGACCCATCTTACTAAATTAGGTTTGAGGACCTACTAGCATACAGTCCTTTATTTAACAGGCCTATTTTACGGATTACAGATAACGTCTACTTGTGGCTCAAAATAAATACCCATGAGGCCTTCATGCAGAAGCCTGGTCTCTCCAGTGGTAGCCTGGTCAAGCAGTCAAGTATACAAAGTGTTGGTAAACCATTCCTTAATAAATATTAATACAGCCAGTCAAAAGTATTTTAAATCAGGCTAGCATGTAACTATGAGGAAACCTTCAACTCTTGAAACGGTTGAAAGCCAATGGCCTAAACCACACTTTAGCTGGAGGTACAGCGTCCAGGGTCCCAAATAGAGGCAAAAGTGTTTAACTAAACAACTATAAAAAGGAAAAACTACTGACTTTACCAAGGCCAGTTTAATTATCCGATAACCTACTGCTAGTAGTCATTACACAGATTCCTACACTTCCTCGACACACACTATATATATAATTGCAAAGGTGAATCCAACTTTGCTGACATTTTAGAACTTTTATTTTTTTTAACTGAATCCCTCTACTCTCTCAAGGGAAAGTTGTAGTGAAACACTACAAATACACTTTGATAAATTAATATGTTTATTGTAACAAGAACAGGTACTGCGCAGCAGTGTTGATCTGTCCAAGGTTCTGCAGCAACTGACCAACGGTACACTTAAAATGGTCTAACAAAGAATAAGGAATGCAATGACATGTAAAGGTTCCACAAGTATTACTGGGTGACGGAAACATCAGCCCAGTACGCACCACTACAAAAGTATATCTCAATCCAGTCTACACAGATTCATCTCTAAAATTCAACAACAGTGCCACTTGGTCAAGCTTGTAGGAACCACCAGTGAACGGAATTTGATGAGTAATAGTATGAGTCAAGTGCTTAATTTGTAAAATAATAAGTACCAGGCGCTGAAAACCATGGACATCTAGTCTTGATTCCACCTCATGCATCACCCTACTCCCAGTGCCACTTATCCGACTCTTGCAGGTTCTTTTTCATCCGCTTTCTGCCTTTGTCACTATTTTCCCCATTGTTATCTCCCCTCCTCTTTCCACCTAAACCTTTCTCTCTCTTGCTCTGAGTCAAAGTATGATGATGAAAAATAAGTCCTGGTCCAGAAGAATTAGTACTGATGGACACCACCTGCAACTACTGCCTCAAATTAAGTACTGTATGAGTCTGTGTAATAAATATCACTTGTATACAGTCAGGGCAATCAATCAATCAATCACAGAATTTGTAGAGCGCACTACTTACCCGCGAGGGTCTCAAGGCGCTGGGGAGAGGGAAGGGGGGGATGCTGCTACTGGTCGAACAGCCAGGTCTTGAGTAGCCTCCTGAAGGTCAGCAGGTCTTGGGTCTTTCGTAGGCTTAGTGGAAGGGTGTTCCAGGTCTTGGCGGCGAGGTGTGAGAAGGATCTGCCGCCGGTGGTTGTTCTTCGAATGCGGGGACGGTGGCGAGGGAGAGGTCGGCGGAGCGGAGCTGGCGGTTGGGGACGTAGAAGAAGAGCCGTCTGTTGAGGTAGGCTGGGCCAGTTTTGTGGAGTGCCTTGTGTGCGTGGGTGAGGAGTTTGAAGGTGATCCTCCTGTCGACGGGGAGCCAGTGCAGGTTCCTCAAGTGGGGGTGATGTGGCTGTGGGAGTGGTACGTCGAGGATCGGTCGTGCAGAGGCGTTTTGTATGCGTTGCAGTCGCTTGATGAGCTTGGCCGGGGCTCCCGCGTAGAGGGCGTTCCCATAGTCCAGTCTGCTACTGACGAGGGCCTGGGTGACTGTTCTTCTTGTGTCTGTCGGGATCCACCTGTAGATCTTGCGAAGCATGCGGAGGGTGTTGAAGCAGGAGGAGGAGACTGCGTTGACTTGCTTGGTCATGGAGAGCGTTGAGTCGAGGATGACTCCCAGGTTGCGTGCGTGGTCGGTGGGTGTCGGGGCTGCTCCCAGCGTCGTTGGCCACCAGGAGTCGTCCCAGGCTGAGGTGTTGGAGCCGAGGATGAGGACCTCCGTTTTGTCCGTGTTCAGCTTTAGTCGGCTGATCTTCATCCAATCGGCGACGGCCTTCATTCCTTCATGGAGTTTGGCTTTGGCGGCGAGGGGGTCCTTGGTAGGGAGAGGATCAGTTGAGTGTCGTCGGCGTAGGAGATAATGTTGAGGTCGTGTTGTCTGGCGATGCGTGCGAGCGGGCCATGTAGATGTTGAACAGTGTTGGGCTGAGGGACGATCCCTGGGGTACGCCGCAGATGATCTCGGAGGCTTCGGATCGGAAGGGTGGGAGGCGGACTCTCTGGGTTCTGCCGTCGAGGAAGGAGATGGTCCATTCCAGGGCCTTGTTTCGGATCCCTGCGTCGTGGAGGCGTGCGCGTAGAGTGCGATGGCAGACAGTGTCGAAGGCGGCGGAGAGGTCCAGCAGGATGAGGGCTGCGGTCTCACCATTGTCCAGCAGGATCCTGATGTCGTCGGTGGCGGCGATGAGGGCAGTCTCAGTGCTGTGGTTGCTGCGGAACCCTGATTGGGATGGGTCCAGGATGCTGTTTTCTTCGAGGTATCGGGTTAGCTGTTTGTTGACGATCTTCTCGATGACCTTGGCTGGGAACGGAAGCAGAGAGATGGGCCGGAAGTTCTTGAGGTCTCTCGGGTCCGCCTTGGGTTTTTTGAGTAGGGCGTTGATCTCTGCGTGTTTCCAGCTCTCTGGGAAGGTCGCGGTCTCGAAGGAGAGGTTGATGATGTTGCACAGGTGGGGTGCGATGGAGCTGCTGGCTTTGTTGAAGATGTGGTGCGGGAAAGGGTCTGACGGGGAGCCGGAGTGTATTGTGCTCATGGTCTTGATGGTGTCCTCGATGTTCACGCTGGCCCAGGCTGGCAGGGGGTCGTGGTCGATGGTGTGTGGCGGGTCGATCTTAGTTGGGGTTGTCTGGGTGTCGAAGCTGTCGTGGATGTCGGCGATCTTGCGGTGAAAGAAGGTGGCGAGGGAATCGCACAGGGGTTGCGACGGCGGGATGTCGTTGGTGTTGGAGCTGGGGTTGGAGAGTTCCTTCACGATGTTGAAAAGCTCCTTGCTGTTGTGTGCGTTGTTGTCGAGGCGGTCTTTGAAGGAGATTCTCTTGGCGGACCTGATGAGGTGGTGGTGGTTACGGATGGCGTCTTTGTGGGCTGTGTGGCTGTCCGGTGTCTTATCGCTGTGCCATTTCTTCTCTAGTTTCCGGCAGGTGCGCTTGGAAGCTAGGAGTTCCGAGGTGAACCAGCTGGCTCTTTTGGTGGTGTCGCTGTAGGTGAGCTTTTTCAGCGGGGCGAGGGTGTTGGCACAGTCGTCCATCCATCGTCTGAGGTTGCAGGCAGCGTCGTCGGTGTTGGATGGGTCGGAGGGAGGGCTGAGAGCGAGGGTTGCCTGGAGTTGGTCTTCGGTGACTTTGCTCCAGCAGCGGCGTGGGATCTGTTGGGTGCGGTGGTGTGTGGTGGGTTTCTGGAAGGTGAAATGGATGCAGCGGTGGTCGGTCCAGAGGAGTTCCGTGGTGTGGCTGAAGGAGACGTGGGAGCTTGAGGAGAAGATGGGGTCAAGCGTGTGGCCGGCGCGGTGGGTCGGTGTTGTGACGAGCTGGCTCAGGCCGAGGTTGGCGAGGCGGTCGATCAGGGTGGTGGAGTTGCTGTCGTTGTTGTTCTCCAGGTGAAAGTTCAGGTCTCCGAGGAGGATGTAGTCGGTAGAGGTCAGGGCGTGCGTGCTGATGAAGTCGGCGATGGAGTCGCTGAACTGGGGTCGGGGCCCAGGGGTCTGTAGACAAGGGGCCTCTAAGGGTGGTGTTGGGGTCCGTGTGGATCTGGAAGTGCATGTGTTCGGCGGTGCTGAGAGTGTCGTCGGTGCTGGTCGAGACCCTGATGGTGTTCTTGTGGACGATGGCGATTCCTCCTCCTACTGCGTTGACGCGGTCTCTGCGGGTGATCTTATAGCCGTCTGGGATGGCTATGGCGATGTCGGGTGCGGAGGAGTCGCTCATCCAGGTCTCTGTCAGGAAGGCGACGTCTGGTGATGATGTGTCGAGCAGGTCCCAGAGCTCGACGGCGTGTTTGCGGGCGGAGCGGGTGTTCAGCAGGATGCACCGGAGGTGGTTGAGGTCCTTCTTGGCGGGCGCCTCGGTGGCTCTGAGGCTGGTGTAGCTGCACTCCGGCAGGTGAAGGGACCATGGGTGCGTCTCGGGCGGCCTTGAAGCAGTTGTGCGTCCGTCCGGGGTTGAGAGCGTGGAGTGTGGTGGCATCGTATCGGGCGCCGGTCCTCGAGGCTGGAGCGGGGGGCGCGCGGTCCAGGGGTTCTGGCGCTGGGCGCGGTCGCGGACGGGCGCAGACGGGCTTGCCTTAGGCGCGCCAGCGGCCGCCATTTATGGGGAGGTGGGAGGGAGGAGCAGCTGGGAGGCAGGGGCAGCGAATGGGCAGTCAGGGGTGCGGGGCCGCAGGGGACGCAGCGGCGGGAATGGCGAGAGGCAGCGGGGGCACAGAAGGGAAAAAGGGGAGAAAAAACAGACAGAAATACGGGCACAGTACAAATGGGGCAGCGAGGGGCACAGAAGGGAAAAAGGTTAGAGAAAACAGACACAAATACGGGCACAGTACAAATGGGGCAGCGAGGGGCACAGAAGGGAAAATGGGGAGAGAAAACAGACACAAATACGGGCACAGTACAAATGGGGCAGCGAGGGGCACAGAAGGGAAAAAGGGAGAGAAAACAGACACAAATACGGGCACAGTACAAATGGGGCAGTGAGGGGCACAGAAGGGAAAAAGGGGAGACAAGCAAGGAAATACGGGCACCGAGGCCACAAGCGGAAGGGCGATCTTACCAGCAGCAGCAGCGGGCGGACAACACAGGCGGAGCTGTGTGGTGGGGAGCGACCTACCTGGCAAGGTCAAGGGTCGCCTCTCCCGCGCAGCGGCCGCCATTTATGGGGAGGTGGGAGGGAGGAGCAGCTGGGAGGCGGGAGGCAGGGGCAGCGAATGGGCAGTCAGGGGGCGGGCAGCAGGGACGCAGCGGCGGGAATGGCGAGAGGCAGCGGGGGCACAGAAGGAAAAAGGGGAGAAAAACAGACAAATACGGGCACAGTACAAATGGGGCAGCGAGGGGCACAGAAGGGAAAAAGGGAGAGAAAACAGACACAAATACGGGCACAGTACAAATGGGGCAGCGAGGGGCACAGAAGGGAAAAAGGGGAGAGAAAACAGACACAAATACGGGCACAGTACAAATGGGGCAGCGAGGGGCACAGAAGGGAAAATGGGGAGAGAAAACAGACACAAATACGGGCACAGTACAAATGGGGCAGCGAGGGGCACAGAAGGGAAAAAGGGAGAAAAACAGACAGAAATACGGGCACAGTACAAATGGGGCAGCGAGGGGCACAGAAGGGAAAATGGGGAGAGAAAACAGACACAAATACGGGCACAGTACAAATGGGGCAGCGAGGGGCACAGAAGGGAAAATGGGGAGAGAAAACAGACAAAAATACGGGCACAGTACAAATGGGGCAGCGAGGGGCACAGAAGGGAAAAAGGGGAGACAAGCAAAGAAATACGGGCACCGAGGCCACAAGCGGAAGGGCGATCTTACCAGCAGCAGCAGCGGGCGGACAACACAGGCGGAGCTGTGTGGTGGGGGAGCGACCTACCTGGCAAGGTCAAGGGTCGCTCTCCTCACCGCGCAGCGGCCGCCATTTATGGGGAGGTGGGAGGGAGGAGCAGCTGGGAGGCGGGAGGCAGGGGCAGCGAATGGGCAGTCAGGGGGCGGGACGCAGCGGCGGGAATGGCGAGAGGCAGCGGGGGCACAGAAGGGAAAAAGGGGAGAAAAACAGACAGAAATACGGGCACAGTACAAATGGGGCAGCGAGGGGCACAGAAGGGAAAAAGGGGAGAAAAACAGACAGAAATACGGGCACAGTACAAATGGGGCAGCGAGGGCACAGAAGGGAAAAAGGGAGAGAAAACAGACAATACGGGCACAGTACAAATGGGGCAGCGAGGGGCACAGAAGGGAAAATGGGGCACTGTCATTTTGTCCCATATCATCGTGCAGTCCTTTCTGAAGATATAGCAAATACTGTGATCAAGCATGTACAATTATAAGCTTCATATACAATGCAACAAATTACTCTTAGAACACTTGGCCCTGCCAAAACAAAACAAATAAACCCAGAGGATAAGTCCACAAGGAATATGTGAAATTAATATGTTAGTGGAATCCCTGCTAGCTACCAAAGACAGTCCTCAATGCCCCAAAACTATTAGAACAGCATCCTAAACCTGCCGTTCGAACCAAAGATACAGCCACCATTTTTTGGGCAACAGAGCTGCGTTTCCTGTCCATTCCTACATCATCAGTGTCATGAGAGGAGGATGTAAAGCCCACAAAGGATGTCTGTGAGATGTACATCTTGACCTATCCTCATCCCCTCACCAACATGCAGGGAATGGAGAGGCTCAGATTGGTCAGGAGCAGTAGAAAGGTAGGGCCACATTCTTAAGTAAAGAGATTCCAGAAAGAACCTTCAGGACAAAGGCTTGGGAGGGACAAAGTACCAACTCATACGGGAGAATCTGAAGCTATGGCTTCCTGAATAACAGGGCCCAGTAGAGCCGACATCTAGAAAAATAAACGTAGCTATTAACATTCCAATGCGATCAATGTGCAGTGGCTCAATGGTAGGGGTCTATGAAGCTCAAAGAACAAGAAAGATGTCTCAGGATGTAAAAAACCGAGACCCTAGACCTAGCTAGACCAAAGTTCTGCAACAGGCAACATTGTGCTCAGCAAAAACACTAAAGGAAGTGAACTGATACCTGAAGAAAGCCAAGAAGAAGCCTTAAGCAAACCCAGCCCACAAGAAATTAACTCCTCTGTCATTTGAAAGTATGGTCAGATCCTGACCATCGCACCAAGTGCGAACACCTCTTGTCTTACATAGAAATTCAGGGGGGAGGGTCAGTTCGCTGGATTATTGGGACGGATAAAGCTACTTTTTCCATTGACAGACTTTTCAACTGTAAGCCCCCTCTTTCAGAAAGGACACCATCAGGATTCTCTTCTTCCAAAAGAGTCAGACAAGCTGAAGTACAAGTTCATCATAAGCCAGAAACCTCCTGTCATCCTTATTCTTCTTTACGTGTTATGTTTGTACAACAGACAGCAAAATATTAAGCATTAAATAACTTGCATTCTTACCTGCCTGATTCACCTTTCCCCATGTAACCGTGCTCAGATAAGTATTCAGCGAGGCACTGGGACCTTCCCGGGTGACTGCATCCGATACCAAGATGGTGTTATTTAAATCAATATGTAAAACAAGTTTCCTTTGTCTCTGGGATGCTTCAGACGCGCACTGGCTGACACAACTTCCAGGATCAGAAACTCCATCATCTTTTTTCACATCCACACTATTCGATTTTCTTCTCTTTGGTGACTGGCTGTTAGAACTGCCCTGGTTATTAGAACTGCCCTGGTCATTTGGAATTTCCTGGTTAGTTGAATTTTCCATACTCTATTTTCCTTACGTTTTAATTATGAGAAGCTGCTTCCTTTACAGGGAGTGATACTCTACCAAATCTTTTTCAGTAATTCCCGATATGTCTAAGCTTTCTCAGATAATTCTCCGGAATATCATTTGCTTTACTTTAGCATGTTGTAGTAAATATGGCTCTTTAAAGGCTCTATTAATGTATAGGAGATCTTTTAAGGCGGATGTGCAACAAAGTTTATAACTGATGCGGGCACAGCACTGACTTTAGCGGTTAGGTCCAGGACTTCGATTTGGGAATATTATTTAATCTATAAAGCAAACAAATATGCTCACAAATGAAATTCCATCATTCTAGAATATTCTGGAAACAAATATTGCCCAAAAAGAGTGGCACCTTTGATTATTACCTTATGAATTAGAAACAAAGAAAAGTGACACTTTACCCCACAGGCGAGTGAACATTTTGCCTGCCAATCATTGCATACTTTTACTGATAAAGAAATAGAGGTAGGTCATCAAATAATTATGTTTAGAGATCTGCGGTGGCCCTCGTACATTTTGGTCTAAAGGTCAATTGGAAACTAGGTAAGCCTCGGTAGTTTCTATAATTTGCTCCCCAAGCTGCAGAGCTTCGATGAATGTAAATAAAACTATTAACAGGATGATGCTGCAATATTTTATACCTTCAATTTTAGCACCATGCGCCTCGACTAGCAGTGCCTTTAAAGCGCCACCCTCATTATGTACATTGAAGTTGTAATGCATCAACTTTTGTACAGCACAAACCCAACTACTGATAGAGTGCTGTGGAAGGGACTGGTTCAATATTGAAGTATATGATGAAGATTGGTAAGTTCGGGGAACGTCTCTACACCAGCGACCTCCAAACAAGGACTCTTAAATCTTTATAGAATTGCGATCTAGTGATTAATTTACAATGATCCTATTACAATTTCAAAAAAAACTACAAAATTAAATGTAGGCTACAAACTGGTCTTGTCACGTTGGCATATTTAAAATAAGGCAGCACACACAGATCAATGAACACAAGTAAAACCTTAATAAAACAAAGCATAAAATAACAAATGGATGGCTAAAGCGGCAGGCTTTTAAATAGTCAACAGCAACAGACCATGTGCATGTTAATAAGGGATTAAACCAATAAGTGCTTGGAATCAGAAAATTACTTAAATGCCTTTTAAAATCAATGAATTGCTCCAAAGCCTCTAAAAGTGAGACAAACGCAACAAACGGTCATGAAGTTGTTAAAAAGGACAGGAAAAGTCGTAAGTTATTTTAAAAATGACACAAAGGCTCCCTGCAGTCTCCGACTAAGATCCAAAATAAATAAATACAAAGCTAATGAGAGCTGCGACCCCCAGGCAGAGGCGAGCTGCAACAACCTCCCAAGAGAAGGAAAGAAGCCGGCCGGCAAAGACACCCGGAAGCAAAGACACCCGGAAGCAGCGACACTGAAGAGAGACTAGAGCAGCGGTACCCGGAAGTAGATGAGCAGTGACGTAAAGAAAATAATGCAGAAGCGCCTCGAGGATGAAAGCCGATTACAACAAACTGTCAGGAAGGGCAGGGTCGAAAGGAGTCTGTTAAAGCTGAAAACCCACCAAAATTGAAATCCGAGCAGCCTGTGACACAGGACCTCAGACAGAACAAGCATTGGCAAAGCCAATAGGTCTCTCCTCTAGGACGTATTGACGCTGCCAGTGGTTTTAGCAATAGATCACTATCGGAGGTCAAAGTAAGCTGATCTTTGGGGCAAAAAAATTGTTCCCCTACTATTTGTTTTGTTTTTGTTACAACTTCTGTCTCAAGGTTTGAGAGTTGAAATGCTTCAGCTGAAGTAAGGGAAAGAAAAATGTCCTAGCTCACGTAAAGGAAAGGAGGCGAGGATCATGCATTTCTTTCTTCACTTTTTATTATACAGCAGGTTCAAAGATTAAACAAAAACTGCAAACACTACATATTCCACGAACCAAAGGGAGAATGTTTCCATGACAACCAGTAACCAATCCCATCACAGCCCACATGTCCTTATAAATCCATGCCTCATGAAGTCCTTCCTCTTCTTCACTGTAGGAAGTTAGGGGCACATGCATCAAGCTAGGCAATTGCGATTCCTTAATAGCTATTATTAAGGAATTGCTATTAAGGAATCGCAATTGCCTATGCATGTAGAAATCGCTTAATGAATAGCGATTCCTAATCATTCCTTAATTGCTACTCGCAAATTGCGAGTCGCAATTAAGGAATACCTACCCATTCATTCCTATGGGCCAGGAGGCCCAAAGGAATGAATGGGAAGATATTCACTATTAGCGATTTGCTATTAAAGAATGGCTAATAGCGGAGCTATTTCAAGGGCGCCAGGGTGTCAAAAGGACACCCTGTTGCACCCCTGAAATCTGCATATGAGTACATCTAGACACACACATGCCCCAAGGGCATGTGTGTGTATAAATGGAAGTTTGAAAATGAACTTTAGTGCATTTTTCAAAGCTTTTGCAAATTACCATGCAGTTTAACTTCATGGTAATTTGCTCCCCTATTAGCGAAATCGCGAATTTTTTAACTTTGATGCATTACATTTAAGGAATCTCAATTTGTGATTCCTTAAATGCAATTGCAATTTAAGGAATAGCAATTTTGCGATTCCTTAAATTGCGATTTCTGCATTTGGGATGATGCATCCCAAATGCAGAAATACTGGTCGCAAACGGGCAGATTCTCAGAATCTGCCCGTTTGCAACCAGTATTTCGGTTGATGCATGTGCCAGCCTATGTTTAAGCAGCCTCAATCAGCCGTGGAATCAGAGCTTACAAATAAACATACTCCATTAAATATATAGTCAGAAACCAGACTAGAAAATGACCCATTAACATGAATAATTCATAAACTGATCACATTTGTAAATCTTGTAATCATTTTACAATTCTCATTCCATGACCTAGGAAAAAACAGCTAATTCCTTAATTAAGGGACTAATCTCTTGTAAAACAAGTGAAAGGCACATCATGAAAAAAATTCACAGTTAAAATACTACAATAAAACATAGCTATCAACCCATGGTACATGAAATCGGCACAACAATAATCATAATACAAAATATACAATACTTCCTGTTATAGACAGAAACCATGTTGCTTGGAATCATAAACAAGATATGATATACTTCCTGTAACCCAGATAGATGGGAGTAAAGTCATATTCTAAATATGCCAAGGGTAAGATAATCCTTGCCTCCGCGTCCTTAATTGAATTGTAACTTTCCTTCACGTGAGCTAGGAAATTTTTCATTCTGTGTCAGGACCGGAGGCCAGGATTATGCATGTTTAAAGCTTATTTACTACCAGAGATGCGGCATCATGCATTGGTTTGAAATAAAACCTTTTGAAGGTGGAGTCCGAGGACCAATCTGCTGCATTCATAATGTCCTCTAGTCTGCCGCCTACCTGAACGGCCTTGGATGCCATTGCCCCCCTGGCCAAGTGGGCCCCAAAAAAGGTGAGTGTCAATCCCGGCCTCCGCTATAATCCATTTTACCCACCTGACAATGGAACGAGATGAACCCACCTTGAACGGTTTCTTGATGGCAATTAACAGATGTCTCTCACCTGACAGCCTTACTTCTTCCTTCATCTGCTCGATGGCCTTTAGGCATCACACTACACAAAGTTTTGGAGATCCCTCAAAAGCTAGATAAGTTACTGACCTGGTTTTAGTTTTGGTCCTTTGAGATATAGTGAAGGTAACCCCTTCCAGAGTAAAAACTCTCGCTGTGATGTCTAATGCTCCGACATCAAACTCTTTTACAAGAGATAAGACATAACAACATGGCCAATTTCCCTGAAATCTCCTCCCTAGAAAGGTTATGATTATCCTGCCAGCCCAAAAGAAGACGTAGCACCAGATTGGCGTCCCATAGTCCAGGGTGTCTGGGTTTCGGGGCCGTGACATTTTGATGCCACTTACACACCCACTGGTTTCCCTCACCAGGATTTTGTTAATGGGATGATGTCCAGTTGAAATTGCCGATCTGAACAAATTCACAGAACAATAAGAAAGCCCTGAGCTAGATAGTTCTGCAAGAAAATTAAAGATGTCAGTAATCTGCGTCCCCACAGAATCCAGGTGTGTCTCCACACACCAACGAGCCCATCTTCTCCAGGCCGATCTGTACCATTTGACTTGCCCTGGGACCCATGCCTCCAGGATGAGTCTCTCAGCCTCATCCGAAAGTCTGCCATCTTCCTAGTGTCACCTGAAATCCTCCAAGCCATGAGATTGAGGTGACCCTGTAAGACCAGTGGATGTGAACAGCTGCTGGGATCCTGAAGGATCCCGGGGAATAATGGAAGTTGCACTGGCACCACCCACGACAGCTCCAACATGGTGGAGAGTTATAAAGACCAAAGAAGCTCTCTGAGTTGCTACTGTGGGAATCATAAGCAATGGTGGGAACGCGTAGGCTTGACCTCTCGTCCAATCCTGCAGGAAGGCATTCACCGCCGAGGCTCCCGGGTCCAGTCTCCATCTAACATACTGTGGCAGTTGGGCATTCAATCTGGAGGCAAACAGGTCCATGTTGAATGGATCCTACTGGTCCATCAGTGCCAAGAAGGTCACTGGGTCTAGTTGCCAGTCACAGTAATCCTTGAAATGTTTTGTGTTCCAGTCCGTCACTGTATTCTGAGACCAAGGAAGGTACTCCGCCATCAGTGAAATCTGGCAAAGGAGGCAAAAGTCCATGGCCAACTCGTCTAATGCTCTTGAGCGGGTACCCTCAACCGATTGACATATTGGACTGCTGTCATATTGTCCATCCTCAGGAGGACACAGCAGGAGACCTTGTCCCACGTCAGAGATCGGATCTCAAATGACGCCGCAAGAAGTTCCAGGCAGTTGATGTGTAAACTCAATTCCTCTTCCATCCATCTGCCTCCTATGGCGATCGTACTAGAGCTGGCGCCCCAGCCCTGCCGGCTGGCATCCGATTCTATTATCATGTCCGGTAGAAATCCGGTGTGGGCACCACCTTACCCCCTAAGGCTGGCCTAGGGCACTCCGTCGCAAGCCGGCACACACTTTATTATCCAGAGGCTGGCAAATTTTTCTAGCCACATAATTGCCACTTTCTGGTCAGGGAGCCATTCCGAGGATCTCAAGTGGTAAATACTATCAGTCTTGAACATATCAGTTTAGGAGGAATCCCCTTACGAGGATCCGGAGATGGCCAAACCAGGGTCTACCAGAATCCTTCTTCTCATCAGAGGATTCCTCCTCATCTGTGTCACCCTCCCTATGTTAGGGGGACCCCCTCCTCAGGGTCAAAGTCCAGTGCGACAGCGTTGCTTATTTCCCTGGGGAAAACTTCTTCCCGGTACATGCGTTCTTCAACGTGCGTGCACTCTAATGGAAGGCTTCTCTCAGTCGATCAAAGCCTTCCAGGTGCCTCGCGTCAAGTTTCTGGGCCTTATGGGAAGTAGTCACAGATAGGCCGATAGGCCCTGCCCCCGTGTCCCCAAGAATCCCGGAGACACCAAAGACCTGGGATGTCAACTTGTCAACGCTTTCCTGCATGGGTGGAAGCGCTCTAGCGATAGCCTGGGAGAGAAGCTTGTCAATCTCTGCAAGAAAGCGATGTTGAGGGGGCCATTCCTCTGCAGAGGCTAGGTTAGGGAATATTCATGTTTCCGATATGACTCCATCCGAAGTAAGGGTGTGAGCACCGAATATCATCAATTTCACCCTACATGTGGGCGGAGCCAAAGCCCCTCTAGTGATGCTCACATATTTGTCTGGCGACAGCTGCGCTGTCTATCCAGACGTCATAATGACTATTAATATTGCTGTTACGTAGCAAATGTGAGTAGTCCCAAAGTAAAACAAGCATTGGCATAGCCAATAGGTCTCGCCTTTGGGACCTTATAAGTATTTAGCCAGAGCTATTGGCTTTCACAATGTTTTTAAGGTATGTTGTAGAGCAGTGTGGCTACTGTGCTCCGTTCTGCAAACTTGGAGTCTGAGTTCTGCTTCGTGCAGTGACGTGGGGGCAGTGGCATGGTGTGGAATGTATTGGTGCGTTGTTATATGGTGTGTGTTGGAGGGATGCATGTGGGTAGTGTGTGTTGCAGGGGTGCATGTGAGTTGTATATGCATCTTTAAAAAAAAAATCACCAATTGTAATTAGATTAATTATGCTTGTTTGCAAACTATTAAAAGGCAACAAGAGCAAATGTAATATACATCTCCCCATGGACCAATCTAACATGTTTATAATAGTAAACTTTCAATTGAAAACAACAAAACTACCGGCCTGTTGGTAACTCTTACGTTTAAGGTTTCGGATTGCTTATGTGTGACATTTTCATAATTTCAGTGCAATTATGAGTGACATTTCACCAGCAATGAGTGACACTTTCTCGCGAGTAAAATCCAGCCATGAAGAAGAGGGAAAACCTTGGATTATCAGAAGTTACAGCCATCTGAGAAACCAGAAACTCTAGGAACATTCTAAAACCGCTGCAAGCACCAGAAATGAAAGGGCACGAACTTCACAGGAGGGCCTGGTAGTGATAAACTAATGCCAAATTGACGGTTTATTAAAGTAAAGGAGCTGGTGAAGAAGTGCGCTACAGACCCTGGGCCCCACCTAATGACCAGCCAAAGTTCTAGACTACTGAGCACAGTTAGTACAGAACTGTGAGCAGAAGTGTAACTTAACTAAAATAAGATTAGGATATAAGTACTTTGGTACTGGTGTGAGTGACAGAGCGAGTATCACCACAGTACAGGCCAGCTCAGTCACGACAACTCCGGTCATACTATGCCTTTTACATGCAGCTGATGTCTTAGATAATAGTTTGTAGGCCAGTGTGTAGATTTGGATTGAAATTTATGATTGCAAGTAAGAAAAGCATCTCTGTGACAAAAGCAGTAACCTCCTGAGCTAGCCATATGAAATACTGTTCTTTGATATCTATAAATCACATTCGTTGTAGCAGGCTTGTTAACCCTCTGTGCTACTGGTAAGTCAAAAGTTGCACGAGACAACTCTGATCTCTCTGTAGTGTTGTATTCCTCTTAGGGTGTCCATAAACGGGCTTTCCAGTATCATGTCCTTATATAGGCACAATTCGCCCTGCCCTTATATAGGCATAAAATCCCAGCCCTTATTTAGGCATTAAACCGTGCGCTCCAAATACAGGCATGGTCTCTGACATCCATCCACCCTAACGTCACAACGAGTTCTTGAAGAACAGACCCTTAGGCTGCAAGAGTTTCCCTAGTCCAGGACTATTGATTTCTTCAAAGACTCATATATTATGCATGAACCATTATTCCTTAGGGGTTCATTCATGACGTCTTCCGCTGTCCGACTCACGTCAATACTAACATTCTTAGGTGCTTCTCAGGTATAAATATACCTTCCTAGCCCCTGTAAATCAGAGGAGACCTCGACTTCAGAGGAGCCCGTATCCCGGCCTGACGCACAGAGAAGACGCTGTCATCCCTGCACGCAGAGAGTCCAGCTTCCAGTGATCTAACTTCCCTTGCGGGGTGTTGGAGTTCGAGTCTGGCAAAGAGATTCCAACCTCTCTCATTCTTCAGGTATGGAGCAGACTAGAACCTAGAGGGACTCTTGGCATACTAGGCATACTGGGGTTAGCGTACTCTTAGTATACCATAGTAAGGAATACTTCACCTACTTCATACCTCGTCCTATACCTAGGTTAGGTTAGGTACATTGGGGTAGAACTAGATTAGAAACGCATCGTTTGAGTACTCGCATTTTTAGTCTGTGTTATTTATGTAACAGCATATGTACTAAAAGATAATGCTATCGCAGTATTATTTATTTCTACTGCTCACACTGTACATTATTTATCTCGCATACTGTCTTGTGATCGTAACAGCACATTTTACTTACACCAGAAACAAGACTGTTTAATAAATCTTTTATTGAAACGCCCGTCTATTTCTTTCTGTGTAACTTGGAGAAAACTAAGCATGCACGACTGAGCTGAGTGAAATAGTTATCTATTGTTTCCACGACTCTGGGACACGTTCTGATTCTAAAGGGAAACACAGTGGTCATGTTTTGCGGCTGCCAGAAACTACTCCCTTCTTGTTGTCAAGGAGTTTCTAGTGGCCTCTGAGCTAGCTGGCACAAGTAATTAAGTTTAATATACTCGATAGGGACATACTGACCTTAGTCCTATGTCAAACCTATAGGATATATTATTCCAATGCGCAGAGCCTATTAGGGAAATAGGAGCTACACTACAGTAGCAGGAACATTATTAATCACCACTTTATCTTTCACTTACCCACGGATTCACTGAGTGCTGGGTAAATCATTCCTGCTGCTCAGCCTGGTCGCTGTAGCTGGAGACTGTGGGGTTACTCGCTGCAGACAGGTGATCTGACAGTGTTGTGATGTGCTGGGGTCAAGACTGGCCCATCTGCAGCTGTACATTTTAGTAAGGATGAGAGGTCATGGCATGACACGCTTTTAGAGCTGTGCCCTATGCCTTTAGACACACAGCACCTGCTCTCAGTCTCACCATGACTTGTACAGTCACCAGGGAACTCCCACGACAAGGGGAGGGGAGCTGTGTGGAGGAGGTCATGGAGTTCGTTTAATTTATTAGTCCTGGTGGTGGCAGAAGCAATTCTTGGTCGTGACAGGAATTTGAAATCAAAACATTGTGCTGCCGCTCAGCCTGCACTGACCAGAAGTCTCTTAGTGACAGTGCCTACACTGTAGGGCTGGAGGACAAGAGTGCCATCCTGTAGGGTGCAGTTCTGTCTCACGCGAGCTGTCAGCTGAGAAGAGCGCACATGCATCAGCCCACGGCAGCCACAACAGAGACCTGGACCTCTGGTGCCATGATTAAGGTGGCAGCAAAACTCTGCTAAGCACGCACTGTGCCCAGCAGACAACTAATTAGAGGCACTAGTGTTAGCGATCTCCAGCTGACGGAACACCGGCACTGAGACGACAGAGGTGAAAGTCCGTGTTTATTCCTTACAGTTTTTTGCTGCATCACTTTGCATTAATCAGACTGCGCTAAGAATGTCTTTTCATGTAACACGATGTGGCACAACATGCCCCGGTGCAGTACAAGGTACAGCCATACTTCACACAGTCACACTTGGTCACTGCCCGTAGCTGGTAGCCTCTCCTGCAGCCTTGCCACGGCTTCTAGCTACAGTTCTCTAACTCACGGCCTGGCGCCCACTGACTGCAGGCAGCTGCTGATCGCGGGCCGTCTCTAAAAAGCAATTATGTAACTCAAACACTCGGGTGCACTGCAGCGGCGCAAGCACTAGTGACTCATAGCTGCCTCGGTTTCCGATTACCATGTGTCACATTTTCTTAATTTCAGTGTAATTATGTGTGATATTCCAATGACTATGTGTAAAACTTTTTGTGTGAGCAAAATCAAGCAATGAAGACGAGAGAAACATCAAAAATATTAGCAATGACACCCATGCGAGGAACGAGTAGTTGTTTTCAAGCAGGGCCGACCAGCACCGTAGTGGCTCACCACAGGACATAACAAGCATTGGCATAGCCAATAGGTCTCGCCTTTGGGACCTTATAAGTGTTTAGCCATGCAACAGTTGATGCTGTTGCACCAAGGATATTGTGCTGGATAACTAAACACTTATAAGGTCCCAAAGGCGAGACCTATTGGCTAGGCCAATGCTTGTCTGAGATGTCCTTGCTGTGGATCTGGTTTACGGACAGCATTTTCAGTGGTCATTTACTCCCATTCTGTTTAAAAGCTATCCAGCCAGCCGCCCCAGTCACTCAAAATAAATTATATGAAAAGTGAATTATTGCTAGAGTACAAAAATAAATGGCACATGCCTCAGCGATCATCTGATGAACACACTGCCCGCGTGTCAGCCGACTACAGGAAACCTCCAGAATAATGACTGTAAGTTATCAATTAGTAAGACCCCTTGTGTAGCCTGAACACTGTAACTTCATTTTATGGCATGCAGAAAAGCGTCCTCACTACGATCTGCAAATAACATCTGTAAAGCTCTTGATCCTCTTACAGAACCTTAATCTGCGCCCATAAAGTTCGATACCTTCTGCTGTCCCTTTTGCCATTATAAATCCTCCAGAGCTGCCTGTCGTTTTATAGACCTGATGGCCCCATCTTCCCACAGACTGCAATTGAAGAGATCTGGTGTTATCTCCTCTCGTTGCTCTTGTTGGTTGGCTCATTATCACATGGATTAGTTGTTTCCCTTTAAAGAGCTGCTGAGTGTTCCTGTCCTTGTTGCTTTTAAAAGACTGTTCTTCAAATACAAGCGCTGCCCATTCAGATTTCCTGTTCACACTGTTGCGTCGGTGGCACGCATTTAGAAAATTACCAAACTGCACCTCGTAATCCTGCAGCTTTCCTAACACCATTCTTATTCATAGAGGTTAAACTGCGCAAGTTCATGGTCCGGTCCGGTCCTGTCCTCTCTTCTTTCATCCCTTAAAACGGCAGGCATTTTACACATACATCTCTTGAGTGGTGTATCTGAGTAAACGGTAGACAAAATGCTCTCACCTGCTTTGGCCCCTCTGCATAGACCAGACAGGAACCTCAGCCCACTCATGTGGCTGGCCGCTGCAGCTGCGGCCGCGGAGCGGCATGCAGTAACTCTGCACATGCGCCATCCCCACCTCCCAACTCACCAAGACAACGAACTGCCTGTCCAGCGCCACAGACTTTAAGGTTTTAACATGACATTGGACAATGAAACGAAACGACTATGCTCGTGGCGGCCATGTTTGAAAGGTTGAAGTCTGCAACTTTCCTATAGAGGGACACACAAAAAAATTTGAAAGATCATAAAAACATACTGAGGATACTTAAAATGGTAGTCCTATGTATTATTGTACCGTTCTCACTTACAAATGCTTACTTTAGTATGTTCGTAACATTCGAGAGGTCGAAATACGTGTAGCTTCTCCATCCTCTGTTTCTATTCGACATAGCTCTTAGCGAGAGGAAGCTATGCATGACTGCTACGGTTAAACATTCTTTTGAATCTGTCCACAGGCGCAATGACACATAATACACGTTCTGCACACGAGACAAGTTGTGCTCAATACTTCGAGAGTGTTTTTTCTTAGTAAGTACGATAGAGAAGAACTATTCAATATGTCAAAAAGACAATACAAAGCCATGCTGTTGTTTACAGTATTTATCAACTCTTAACAAAATATCTACAATCATGTGAATCTTATTACAAAACTCTGGGGATTTGGTTTGTCTCTTTTCTACTTAAGGTAAAAGACCGCCCCTAAAAATTTCAAACATGGCCACATGGGGAAGCACAAGCAAGCGTCTTCTTAACTTTGTCATGCTTTCAAAAGCCGGTGGTGCATGCTGCTGCCCCTTCACACCATCCATCCAGGGATTCTAGGGGTGTACGCGCGTGAAAGGCATTTTCTGATATTGTCGCCCTCTAGCTACTCCAAGGGAAGGTCGGATAACGGGCAGGAAGGCGGAACACTTCGATGACGTCATAGTGCACCAGCATGGCTCTTCCAGGAAAGAAAGCGTTGTAAGGTAAGAAACGCCTAGATCGACATCTGCACGAGACTGGCTGTGAACAGAATTATTTTTGTCGCTCCGAGGAAATCGCCGACTCTCCTTATTTCAGTCAGTGACGGGGAAGAGGGGGCTTGAGATTCTCCAATAATCACCATGGGGTGCCAATGTAAAAATACATTTTGTGTTTACGTTGGGAAGGTTTATTTAATGCAGTTTGACAATAGAACCAAGTGAGTTGCACAAGGAGAATTACACATTAACAAGGTTAGGGAGTGTTAAAGTGGCCAGTGAGAAGCAAACTACTATTCTGTAAGTAAGTTTCATTCTTGTTAGAGATTTCCCTAAATCTACCACTCCCAGACGTCTCTCTTTTGACCAGAACTTGGAATAAAACCAGGGCTTTATGTGAGGTGGATCCCAGACCCGACTGTAATGGAAAATAAGCATTGGCCGCGCGGCCGTGAAACTGACACGGCCGTGAAAGTGAAAGTAATCGCGAGCGTCCAGATGGCGAGGGAAGCCATATGGCGCCTGATCGCGCGTGCACGCTCGCGTGAACGCAAGCTGGTCGCCAGCAAAAGCCACTGCTGTTTGCACTTCCAAAACCCGCTTACTAAAACTCTCGCCGAGAGCAGCGCTAAGCGCTGGCTCAGGCGAGACCTAAAAAGGGGTTAGTGCGTCTGAACAATGTTGAAAACAAAGTAGTACAGTGAGCAGACACTGCAGTGTTCACCATGAACGTGCGGCACGCCAAGTAGTGTAAAAGTATATTTTTATTAGGCAGCATTATCAACTTCCAGATTATACCCCACTCCAGGATAGGCAGCGAGAGCAGCAATTCCGTGGCCCTCCTCCGCTTACGGTCGACTTGTACTTCCGGCCCGACTTTGTAACTGGTGTAGTTTCAGGTGCGAGTCGTGGCGCGAGTTAAAAAAAAGCCCACATGATTACTCACTCACCCATGGGGGCGAAGGGGGCATCATCATTACTATGGTGCAAGAAGCAGCGAGCTGCACAAGATTGCACCTCTCAATGAGCAGACGTAGTTAGTAAATGCGTACAAGGAAACTGACTTGTAACTCTAAATTTAGCCGAGCTGTGCTCCAAAACATGCAGGAATGGACAAAAGACAAAAGAAATGTTTGTAACCACAATACTTAAATGAGGCTGGGGCGGCCGCCACACTGATTATAATTAAAATGTTACCTGCAGGCACGGAGCCTTCTAAAGCAGCCTGGCGGCCACCATGGTTTAAGTTAAAATAAGGTGCCAGCTGATAAAGGGAATCACACGAACGTGCGTGAACAGCTGTTCACAGCAAGGAAACAGAAAAAGAAGTGCAACGACGTGATCAAAGAAAACAGAAGGGCAATCCTACACATAGCAGGCCCAGTCGCCACAGGCGAGAACCACCCAGTGAAAGGCAGGAAAAACATGAGAATTAGCCAATAAAAGCAAGGAAATGTCTAAAAGCACACAAAGGAGCCAACAGAAACCTGGGGCTTTCTCAAACCCCCTAGAGGAGATACTCCATGTCTCGCAGAGCAGCGCATGCACGCTGACTCTAGGCTCGACCTAAAAAGGACAAGTTTAGCGGTGGCGGCACGTGGGGCAACCATGGAGGAGTGGAGAACAAACTACTCTGATGGTTACTAAAGAAAGCTAAGCGTAAGGAGAATAAAGTAAAAGAAAGATCAGCATATTCCTTGCATACGGTCCTGTAAAATTGAAAACAGTACTGAGAGAGGACAGCCTCCCGAGGCCAGTCCTGCCAACGTAGGAAAAATGTTCATTGTGTGATGAGGGGGCAGCGCCCTGGTAGGTGTGGGCTCTGTGCCAAGCACATCCTGAGGCACTTTAGCTCACCACCTCCACAGTCCCACAAATAAAAGAAAGCTTTTGAAGCTGCCGCTGAAGTCTTGGGAGGAGGGTACACAGCCTATAATGGACATCAGATGCGAAGAGCCTCCAAACAGCTGAAAATCTGCTCTCTGTGAGGGTTTCCAGTTAATTCTGTACACACTGCGTGACATCAGATCCAGAGCAGGTGACCGTGTGAAGGGAGACGATATTATGTGGCACACGATTGCACCATGTGTGTTGAAAAGTCTGGTATATAGCCTACAATGAGAGAACACAACATAGCTAAGGTTGTGTTTGTTTTACTATTCGTTATGGGGTGCATTCTGGTCTCAGGTTCCCTACTTCAACGTTGGAACAGCTCATCAAGCTCAGTTTTTAGGTTGAGCCTGGGCAGCGCATGCGCTGCTCTGCGAGGCATGCTGTATTCAGGTATGAGCTTGAAGCTCTGCCCATTTTCTGCCCATCATTTCAATTGGCTCCTGTTACTGTCTTTTCTAAATCTTGATTTGTGCCCCTCTTATCTTGTATATATTCTTTCTAAATCGTTGCTTTTCATTCGTGAATAGGCTTAGTAGTCCCTCCTTTGTACCGCCTTGTCTACATTTGTAACCTCCCATGAGGACTGGAATTTTTACTTGTGTTGTTACACCATCTTTGTTATCTACAGTCTGTGAGCACTATTTTCTTTAATGTCTTTAATCTAGCTGCCGTTGGAGGCACAACAGGCTCTCCCTAACCCACCCTGTTTTCATGACAGTGTTGCGCCTGATCATGGACTCTGCGCTTTATCTTTGAAAATGCTCCCTGCCGATCCCAGCACTTCTGCATGCGCTATGCCGCTTAACAAATGTTTTTTTTTGTAAAAACGCCCCATGCCACGCTTTTACTTTAATGGCGGCCGCACCTTTCTTCAGACAAGCCGTGTCTTAAAGAAAGGGGCGTGGCCAACATTAAAGTGAAAGCACAGCATGGGGCGCTTTTACAATAAAAAACCATTTGTTTGTCAATTTAAACAAATGCTTTTTTTTTTAAAGCACCCCATACCGCACTTTCACTTTAATGGCGGCCGCGTCTAAAGAAAGGGGCATGGCCGCCATCAAAGTGAAAGCGCGGCATGGGGCGCTTTTACAAACAAGCATTTATAATGCAATAGGTCTCGCATTTGTGAGAGTTAAAGCTATTGGCATTATAAATGACAATGCCTTTTATATATGTTTTAAAAACCAAAACATAAATAAAAGGCATTGGACCTGATGTATCAAAGGGGTTTACCCAATCTGTGTCTATGGGAAAATGTGTTCATACATATGGCCTGTTGTCATTTACAATGCCAATAGCTCAAACTCCCGTAAATGCAAGACCTATTGCATTGCAAATGTTTGTTTCTTTACTTTTTGGGCCCAAACTAGATCTGCTACTCGAGCATGGACGTAGCAAACTTCAGAGCTGTGGTTATCATACCTGTCAACTCACCCGCATTTAGTGGGTGTGACTCGCTTTTATTCATGTTCATTCCCTATTTACCGGAATAGGATTACCCTATTAAACTCCTGACTTCACCTGAATATTTCAGTCAAGAGGTAACAGCTTTGGCTATGTTTAAAAATTATTTTCATCCAGAGAAAATGAGGTATGTTGCTGTCCTGTCTGGACAGCACTGACACTTGGACACTGAGAGCTATTACGTTTTGCCAGACCATGAGTGAGCAACACAGCCAGTCCAGTTTTTTGCTCTGTATTCTGGGATTTCTGGTCCTGTTTTATTCCATTATAAAATCAAAACTAAAGGTGCCAGAATACTAACTAAAATCTGGACTGGATGAACCAGTCATACACAGAGGAATATCCAGAGCTTTAAACTCTGGGGTGCAGAACGTGAACTTAATGAAACTCTGTGCAGGTATTCAGCTGAGGCTGTGAGACTGGGGAACTCATGATGTTAGTTTGACACCTTTCTCTGAAAAAAATACCAACCATTTGTATGTTTTGTGGGGTTCTCAAAGGGCCAAAAGATGATACTTAAAAACGTGTTTGTACAGTATTATCTGTCAATTCTGTATGTACCTGAAACATCAAGTTTAAATAGCTGTAAAATACTTTTGATGTGTTTTCATCTTGCTATTTGTTGCTTTCACTTTTTATCTCAAAGGTGAAAATACTGCTGATTTTGATGATTATCCATATTTATTTACCTGCCTTGTGATGAAAATACCAGTCAGGCCAGTAAAATACTTGTCAAGTGGCAACCCTGTTACTAGTGCAACAGGGGAGTAGCCACAGCCATGGATCAGCCCTGCAAGTCAGCTCTACCCAATCTGCTGTTCCCCGCACACATACCTTTGTCCTGCGCTCTGGCAGAGCAAGTGGAGGACTCTTTAAACTAGAAAACACTGCCAATACTGCAGTAGCAACACTTAAAGCTTAAAAATGTCTTCAGGTCAAATCCTCTACTTCATATCTGCATACATGCCAACCCTCCCGATTCAGGCAGGAGACTACAATTTTCAAGGCTAGTTTCCCGCCTCCCGATTCCTGCCTGCAAAAACCCATTTCTTCCGCAGGCTTCATCAGACAGGGACTGGTCTTGTGTGACTCTGAGTATGCACTGCCATTGCACGCATTGCAGGCCAGTGTACAACATATTTGTCACACTCACTCTGCCTGCAATAGCTTTCTCAATACTCCTGACAGGTAAGGAAAAAATGTATATTTGCATTTCTCATTTCCAAATACGCAGCAGCACACTAGCAAGTCCCATACATGCCAATAGACCCGATTCACACCTCAATAGAAGTCAATGGGAAAAATACATTCTCCCGATTCTTTTTTTTAAATCTCCCACTTTCCTCTTCTAAAATGTTGGCATGTATGTATCTGTTTTCATGTGGTGATCCTGTTTTACTATCTCTTTCTCTTATTGGAAGGTATGGCAGGATTGTTCTGAGTGTTGTAGGCGCGTTATTTTCCCCCAAACAAACATTCATCATTAGGCTTTTCTGTGGTGCCATGCAGAGTATGCCAATAGCCACTCAGAGTGTGACTCAGAACTTTTGAAATTGGGATTTCATCAACTTGGCAACTTACATGGCCTTTTTCTGTGGCCACAAGTCAAACTTCCCTGCCATCGTAAACATATTAAAGATGACTGAATGAAGAGATAGCCCCTAAGTGAACTTCTCCCACCAAGGGAGCACAACGACAATGATGAAAATCCTCGGAGGATAAGCTTCCTGCCCGTCTTCTTCCCTTTTTCACTGGTTCTCTACCGTTCTACTGACCACTCACCCGGGACCTATGTGCACGGGTAGGGAGCTCGACACTTGCCATGAGCGGCTACTCCTGCACCCAGCAATGGAATGTGGAGGAGCCACCGCGCTAAGAAAGAAGGCACTGTTGGCCACTGCGGGAATCGCAACAGCGATGTGAAGGAGCAGATTCACAGTGAGGTGGACAACGGATAAGCTTGCAAGAGAGGAGCCATCTCTGTGGAAGGCTGTGTGGCCTCTTGCTGATGTGGCCAAATTGTCATTGGAGCATGCATATTCATTCTTCCACACCTCCGAAACACCTGAGCCAGTGCCAGCATGTGTTAAGCAGGTGTTGAACTGTCCCTGCTGATCCATAGTGAAGTCTGCTCGGGTTGCCTGCATCACCCTCTGCCTTTGGGCTTCTATCCTGCACCAGTGATGTTATGTGGGTGCTGTAGTGTCCTCCCCAGCGTGGGTACTCGCAATGAATATGCCACACACGGACCTTGGTATTACACATCTTTACTCTGCTGTGTGTAACTGCGAACTCAACTCACAAGACACTACATCTCCCCTTTGTTAAATAAAGAATTAATGTTTTTTACAGAGATATATATTTATATTTATATATGTATAAAATAAGTCATTGCGGAGCTCAGACCAAATGCCCAGATCGTGTCCTCTGAGGCTGTGAAGAGAGAAGAGAAGCGTCCATGACTGGCACTGGTGATGTAGGGATAGATGCAGTCAAGAGGCTCTCTACAGTCTCAGTCGAACCAGTCTCATCTCTGACATCAAGAACTGGCGTATGATGAGGCAGGTGTCTGACGTGCAACGAATCTCAAGTAATAGACTTTCCAGGATGGTGAGCAGTCACCATACGATCTTTACTAGTCACAACTTTGAATGGTTGAGCATTAAAGGGAGCATCAGATTTGCGTTTGTTCTGTTGTCGCACCAATACTAGATCTCCTCATTGAAAGTAGTGTTCTTGGCACATCAATGCTTGTGGGCATATACTTTCATATTTTGTTTATGGCACAAGTCTGTTTGACAAAGTTCACTGTCTGTTATAGATCTTCTGTTGGTCCATTGTGGAAACTAAGTCGTCATGGTCTCCTGGACATGGTGGCAGGAATTTTACCTGTTGTTGAATGTGGAGTCGACCAGGAAGCTTGAAGAGCAGCATGGAGAGTGGACTTCAGATCTAGCTTCTCAAATGCAGCACGCTAGATGGTCTTTTTAAGTGTGCTCATAAAGCGTTCGACAACGCTATTTGCTTGTGGCCAAAGATGTGTGCTTTTCTGATGCCTCCCATTGAGATGATTAAGAAAGTATTTGAATTTTTTAATGTTAAACTCTGGACCATTGTCAGACTTTAGAACTGAAGGAACACCCCATTTTGCAAAAATGCCATGTAACCTCTCGATGACTCTGTCTTGAGTGGTTGATGAGAGATCTTCTACCAATAGAAAACAGGAGTATTCATCAACAACCACCATCAGGTGATGTTCATTGTCAAGAAGACCAAAGAAATCAACTGTGATTCTCTCCCCTACATGTTTTGGTAAATCTGACATGTTCAAGGTGTGTTGAGGGACTTTGGGAGATAAACAATTTCACAAATAACAGGCCTTCAACTTTCTTTTAACTCTCTCATCACGATGAGAAAGCCAAACTCAGTCTTGGAGCGCTCGTTGAGTGTCAACAATTTCATGATGCCCTTCATGGGCCACTACAATAACTTATTGTCGCACACTCTCCTGTATGACAATTCTCAAACCTCGTAAGACAATACCTTCTTGAGCAACAGACAGTTCATCTTTCACATTTTTAAACTTCTGACATTCACTGTCACGTGTGAGAGGTCGAGTGTGCTGTTTCCAGGATTCATGTATAATAATGTCTATTATTATCAACATGTCACTATCTTTGCTCGTTGCAGTAATTATTTGTTCCAATGAAATAGCGGCAGGTGTACTGGACTTTACAATGAAGTTAATGTAGGATTCAGCTGCTTTGGAAGGGATGCCTTGACACTGTACTGGCACTCGTCAAAAGTAGTCAGCAGGGTTTTGATCTTTCCCTGGTCGGTGCACGATAGTGTAGTCATATTCCTGTAGTCGCAAATGCCAATGTTCAATTTGAGGAGGCATCTTGTCTTTTGGGTTGCCACAGGTGGTAAGCATGGCTTGATGATCTCTTACAACAGTGAAAGGTTTTCGGTAAGACCTCCGACCCTCGGTCTAGGTCCACTCTCTCCCCACTGCTCCGCTGTGCCGTCTCTTGCCTCCAGACCCCGACCTCCTCCTTGGGAGGTTCGAGGCTGCTGCCCGCTCCTGTGCCTGCTGCCCGCTCCAACTGGGACCAGACTGCCTCCAAGCACCGTAACCTTTCTCAGCCGTTTTTTTTCTTAATTGTTTTCCCTGTTGTGCCACTGTTATTGTGCCCATCTGTGTCTTGCTCTGATTCCACCACTGTTTTTATTTTCTCGTGCCTGCCTGTTCCTTTTGCCTTTCGCCGCTGCTGCCCCTGCGGCCACTCCCCCCCGGAATTTCCCCCCGGAATTCCCCCCGGAATTCCCCTACTCCCGCCTCCCAGCCTCTCCTCCCTCCCACCTCCCCTACTTAATGGCGGCTGCTGCGCGGGCGTGCCAAAGTCGCGCCAAAGGCGTGCCAAAGGCAAGCCCATCTGCGCCGGTCCGCGACCCGGCCGTGGCCAGCGCCAGGAACCCTGGACCTCCCACTACCCATCGCTACGACACCACCACCCTCCTCGCACTCAACCCTGGAAGACTTAGAGAATGCCAACAGGCCTCGCCGAACACGACCCACGGCCAGTTCTCCTGCCTCCACTGCCGACAGACCCTCACCGCCACCCCGGCCTCCAACACCGCAGACGCCAGCACCGGCGACACCCTAAAATGCATCCTCCTCAATGTAAACTCCGTACAAAAACACGCCATGGAAATCTGGAACCTACTCGACTCTCTTTCGCCCGACATCGCCTTCTTCACAGAGACCTGGACCAACGCATCCTCCGCCCCCGACATCAGCACCGCCATCCCAGACGGATACAAGATCCAGTGGAAAGACCGCCCCAACCACCCAGGAGGGGGCCTCGCCATCGCCCACAAGATCACCCTCCGCCTCACCACCTCCAGCGAAACCTTCCCCTCCGCCGAACACCTGCACTTCAAGATCCAGACCACCCCCAAAGCCACACTCCGAGGAACCCTCATCTACAGAATCCCCGGCCCCCGAACACCCTTCGCCACCACCATCACCGACTTCATCGCACCCCACGCGATCGCCTCAACAAACTACATACTCATTGGAGACCTGAACTTCCACCTCGACAACCCCAGCGACCCCAACTCCACTATCCTTCGTGACAACCTCGCCAGCATCGGACTTAAACAACTCGTCAACACACCGACCCACAGAGCAGGACACACCATCGACCCCATCTTCGCGGCAGGAAACAGCGTCCATTTCAGCCACACAACGCAGCCGCCATGGACCGACCACCACTGCGTACACTTCGCCATCAACAAACCCAAGGCACCCAAACCAGCCCCACGCCCACCACGAAGGAACTGGAGCAAGGTTACCGACAAGCAACTTAACTCCACCCTCACCCGAGACAACCACACCTGGGCACCCGGCGCAAACGACGCAGCCAGAGAACTCCACACCTGGATCTCCAACTGCGCAGATGAGCTTGCCCCGCTAAGCAACCCCGACAGACAACGCCCCAGGAAAGCCGCCTGGTTCACAACCGCTCTCCAAGAAGCCAGACGTACCTGCAGACGCCTGGAGAAGAACTGGAGAAACACCAAGACAACCGAAAACCACACCACCTACAAGGACGCCATGACGGACTACCACAACCAGATCAGAGCCACCAAAAGGAACTTCATCCACAACAAAATCCTGGCCAACTCCACCAACTCCAAGGAACTTTTCAGTGTCATTTAAGAATTCACCAACCCACGCAGCGACGCCACAGACATCACCCCATCCCAAGACCTCTGCAACAAGCTTGGAACCTATTTCCACCTCAAGTTCAAAAACCTCTACGACAACTTCATCGACCATCCACCAGGCGCCACAGACAGCCCCCCGCCCCCCAGAAACACCAGCCAGCCCACCATCTCCAACTGGACACCAATCACGGCCGAAGACACCGCCCGACCATGAAAAGCATCCACTCGGGGGCCCCCACCGACCCCTGCCCCCCTCACATCTACCACAGAGCCGTGGCCGGCATCGCACCCAAACTACAACGCACCATCAACACCACCTTCAAAACAGGCACCTTCCCAAACGACTGGAAGCGCGCAGAAGTCAGACCCCTGCTCAAGAAGCCCACAGCTGACCCCACCGACCTCAAGAACTATCGGCCCATCTCGCTCCTCCCCTTCGCAGCCAAAGTTGCAGAGAAAACAGTCAACAGGAAACTGACACGATTCATTGAAGAGAACGCCGTCCTCGACCCATCCCAATCCGGATTTCGAAGCAACCACAGCACAGAGACCGCCCTACTTGCCACCACAGACGACATCCGCACCCTCCTGGACCAAGGCCACTCCGCAGCCCTCATCCTACTCGACCTATCAGCGGCCTTCGACACCGTCTCCCATCGCACACTAGTCGTCAGACTACACGACGCAGGCATACAAGGAACAGCCCTGGACTGGATCCGATCATTCCTCACCGGAAGAAGCCAAAGGATCAGACTCCCACCCTTCCTCTCCGACCCCACGAAAATCACCTGCGGAGTCCCACAGGGTTCATCACTGAGCCCCACCCTCTTCAACATTTACATGGCCCCCCTTGCAGCCATCGTCCGACAACACGGCCTCAACATTGTATCCTACGCCGACGGCACCCAGCTCATCCTCTCCCTCACCAAAGACCCCACCACTCCCAAACTCAACTTCCAGAAAGGAATGCAAGACGTCGCAGTCTGGATGACCAACAGCTGCCTGAAGCTCAACGCCGAGAAGACAGAAGTCCTCGTCCTCGGTACCACCCCTTCTGCATGGGACAGCACCTGGTGGCCGACCGCCCTCGGAAGCCCACCTACCCCCTCAGACCAAGCCAAGAACCTCGGCATCGTTCTCGACTCAACACTCTCCATGAACCGACAGGTCAACGCCGTCACCTCCAGCTGCTTCAACACCCTCCGCATCCTCCACAAGACCTTCAAGTGGCTCCCCCCTGAGTCAAGTAAGACAGTCACCCACGCACTCATCACCAGCAGACTGGACTATGGAAACGCACTCTACGCCGGCATCAACAAGTCCCTACTCCGCAAACACCAGACAGTACAAAACACCGCCGCCAGACTCGTCCTCGGCATCCCCCGACACGAACACATCAGCCAACACCTACGAAGTCTCCACTGGCTCCCCGTGGAGAAAAGAGTCACTTTCAAAATCCTCACTCATGCCTACAAATGCCTACACAACAACGGACCCAAATACCTCAACGACAGAATCAACTTCCACGTACCCAAAAGAAACCTCCAATCTTCCAACCTCGCACTGGCCGAAACCCCGCGCATCCACAGAGCCAGAGCAGGCGGAAGATCCTTCTCTCACATTGCAGCCAAGACCTGGAACGAGCTACCGGCAGACATCAGACGCGCCCCCTCCCTGAACACCTTCAGGAAGACCCTCAAGACCTGGCTCTTCGGCTAAACAGATCTGCGGACCCCCACTCTCAGCGCCTTGAGACCCTCACGGGTGAGTAGCGTGCTTACAATTCCCTGATTGATTGATTGATTGGTATAAGAATACGTGAAAATGTTCACAAGCCCACACCACTGCTAAACTTTCTTTCTCAGGTTGTGAATAGGTATGCTGCTTGTATATGCCACAATATGCCTTTCAGCATTTGGATGTCCACTGTGTTGGGCAAGGATCGCACCCAACACGACAGGGCTTGCGTCAACAACATCCTCTATATGAAGTTTCGGATCAAAGTGGGCCATTTCAGTGGGTTCTCAATGACATGCTTGATTTTCTTAAAAGTTTGCTCACATTTGTGTGACCAGTAAAATGAAGCATTTCTTTTTGTTAAGTCTCTTAAGGGAGCACTTACTGTGGCTAAGTCACGTATGTATCTGGAACAGTAGCTGGCCATGCCAAAGAATGAACGTAACATACTAGCATCTTGTGGGGGATTGGTGGCTGACAAAGCATGTACTTTAGCTGGATCCGGCGTCATACCCCCAAAACAAAAGATATGGCCAAAAAATGTAAGTTTTGTTTTGTGGAACTCAAATTTCTCAGCATTCAAAGTTAAACCTGCATCAACAAGTAAACAACACACTTGTGTAAGAGCTTTATCATGTTCCTTTTTGGTAGCTCCAAAAACCAATGTGTCATCACTGTAATTGAAAGCAATCATGACTGGTTATATGATACGTCGAATGACAGCTTGAAAAAGTTCTGCAGCTGATATCACACCAAAACATAATCATTTATATCTGAACAAACCAATATGGGTAGAAGAGGTGGCAATGTACCTGCAATTTTCTTCGAGTTCCAATTGATGAAATACTTTGTTCAGATCAAGGTGAGGGAAGACTTTGGCGCTGTTTAGCTGTGTGATCATGATGGCAATGTGCGGACCAGAATGTCATTCTCTTTCAATTGCCAGGTTAGCTTGATGCATATCAACACAGATGCGTACAGCTCCTTCACTGTCCTTTTTGGCAGTACCACTATGGGTGAAACCCAGCTGCGGCCCGTGCAGGTAAGAGCGGTGGGGCCGGGTGGGGGGGGGGATTGCGGCATACGACCACGAGGAAAAATTAATTATTTATTTCATTTTCCCTCGTGGTCATCTGTCAAATCCCCCCCAACCCAGCCCACCACTCTTACCTGCACGGGCCGCGGCTGGTGAAACCCACGGGTAGGACCAGTAGATCGTTCAATGATATTATGCTTTCGTAATGTCTCAAGCTCTTTCTAAACAACTTCTTGTAGATTAAATGCAATTCGTCTATGTCTTTGAGCAACAGGACGAACGTCCTCATTGATATCCAGTTGCACTTTCATGATCTTAAATTTTCCTAATCCATGTAACAACGATGGGAACTGACTTACTGTTTCGTGATGAGCATTCATGTTGTAATTCACAGATATCAGTCCCATATCAGCAGCAGCATTGAAACTGAGTAAACAGGCACTTGATGCAGTACTTTGAAGTACATGAATGGGTGCTTGTACTTTTGTCATTTTGTGTTTCATGGTTGTTACAAATGAACGTTGACTCTTCAATGGCGTCTATGTAGCCTATGTATACACTTCAATCATCAGCCTTGTGAGACAGGGCAAGGAAGACAGTTAATTGTATTTCTCCTCAGGCGTAAAGTTTATAGACGCACCACTGTCAATAATAAAAGGTATGAAGCAACAGTTTATTTTGAGTGTAATTTTCGGACAATGTTTTTGTGACTTTTGAGATTTTGGTCGTCTACTTTTCTTTGACTCTTATTCTTCTCTGCATGCAACCAGCCCAACATGCACCTTTTTTTCTGAGGTAAACATTATCTTTCCACAGCCGCCTTCTTCACTGTCACTTGACAAGGAAACGGAAGAACTCTTAGACGAAGATTTAGACGACGATCAACTTCATTTAGTGTTGATTTGTCTCAGCTGATGTTGCCCCTTGGCCTTGTGCCCGAGCGCAGGACCTCACTTCTGGAACGTTCAGTGTCCATTTTACTTTCTCGTTGTGATGCACTTAGCTTTTCCTTCGCCTTGCAAACCATCACAAAATGGTTCTCCTCCCCACAGCCTTTGCGTGCTTGTCCAATGGCGGGACATTTACTTTTGTGTGATTTTCTTTTTCTTTGAAGACGTCACTTTGCGCCCTTCAGCTTTGTATTTCGGCTTACTTTTCATATTCATGATTGGCTCACTCTGGGCACCTCCAGCCTCCATCATAGCAGCTTGTCAATCAGCACGTTCCTCAGCTCTGGCAGCCATGAGAACTAGCTCCAGACTAAGAGTTTCTCTCAGCATTCTTCAACTGTATGGTAACTCCGAGATGTATAGCTTCTTCAGCATTGGATTCATTGAACTTACAGTGTTTGAGGAGCGTATCAAGTCTCTCAACAAATTCATCAGTTGTTTCAACAGCTTTCTGGCATTCCTAACTGAAAATATATCTTATGTAATCGACATTCGGCATTGGATTGAACTGGAGATTTAATGCTTCTTTGATTTGACAATATGTGACTTTGTCAGTTTGCTGCAGTTTCTATAGTACCTCATTTACTCCTTCACCGTCAAGATTTCTGAGGTATTTGACAATCTTTTTGTTGTCTGTTTCTTCCAGTGCATCAATGAAATCATCAAACGTTTCTATCCAGGCAGTGCATCTGTCACCAGTATTTTGCTTTTTGGCACTATTGAAGGGAGGCGGTGGTTTTTGAAATGTGGCAGCATAATAACCTGTGGAACTTTCTGCTGTCGAAAGTAGAGCTCGATCCGGCAGCATCTGCTGCCCACTTGTACTGTCATCTTCATCAAGCACTAGCTGCATGCTACCACCCGGGTTGTTGCGTCCACTCTCTGACTGTGAGGTGCTCTCTTCTTCTTTAGCGGTGAGTAGCAGCCTTGTTTCTTGCACAGGTTCTTCACCCTTCTCACTGCTTTACATTGTATTTGTTTTATCCTGCCTTTAGCGTTTCTTTACTTTAGAAATCTTTTCTGCTTTCAGCAATCCTTTCCACCCGACTATCACTGTCTTTAGCGCTTCTATGTACCTGGTTGTCACTGCCTTTAGCATTGTTGTACTGTATGATTTATAGCTCAGTGTACCGTAGTGGCGCAGTACCTCTTTCATGGCCGTACTAGCATGTTTCTGATCAACAATGAATAAACTTCTCATTGAGGTTTCCGTTATCTTCAAATGCTTCAAATTGGCTGGAGTGGCTATTTGACTCCATGTAAGCCAAATGTTGCTCTTCACTTCGATTGAGTCACGTGTGGCATGCACAAGCAGTTTGCTGGAACACAGCAAACTCTCTGGGAGAGCACTGTCAATCTCCGGGGTAGTATCCTCTAATTTGTCGCCAGTTGCAGCATCCTCCCCAGCCTGGGTAAATGAATACCAGAGCTTGGTATTACACGTCATTATTCCGCTGCGTGTAACTGCGAACGTAACATTCTAAACATGAACTCTATTCACAACTCCCGAACACTTATGTCACAGTTCTACGGAGTTCATCAGAAACCAAAAGGGTCCCATCATTGCAAACTGTCAAAACACTACAGGCATCAATGTGTCTTTGTAGCTAATTCAGGGTAGGCAGAGATGTTCACTGTAGAAAGTAAGCTTAAATGCTAGTCTGCTCATCCACAGTCCCCTTCTCCCTAAAAGTCCCTTTGGCTGCCATATTGGGAGTATGAAATAATGCTTACCTTATTGAGGTGGAGATGACTTCTTGATATTTATGTTTTTTTTGTATTGTAAATTTATGAAAAAAGAAGAAAATAAATTTTTTAATTGTTACCTTTCCAGAAACACCACCAGCTCCCTTTAAAACAATGCTCCTCTCATTTAAAGTGCAATTATTTATTGATCTGGACTGGTTTTTAAAGGTGTGGGGTGTGGGAGGGAATTTAATTGTTGGTTTTCTTTCAGTGCTGCTAGATCAGCAGAGTTTCCTGCATGTGAGCACAACTTCACCATCCTTGGCTTTAAGTAACGAGAAGTCTATTACACAGACCATCCTGTTTTAAAGGGTGGATTGTGAAGTGTGACTTATTGGCATTATAGAAGGGATACTAGTCCGCTCCACAACAAAAAGTGAATCCACAAATGAACTCCACAGAGGGCATCAGTAACCACAATGGAGGGGAACATACTTGCCCGCCCAGGAGTGTGGAATTTTATAAAATATCAACTTGTCCACGGGTCTTATAACAAAAGCACTTGTCCCTTATGGTGCCATATAGAGAGGTTAGAAAAGATGGCAGTGTTCTCATTAGACCCAAGCTTTGATAATAGCCTCTCTTATTATACCAGGAATACTTATTCAGGGTTTGGATTCTAGAAGGACTTTGATTTTGCCAACGTTTTGCAAATCTACATACCGAGGCTGCAAGTAAGTGAAAAGTGTTAATTCTGGATCTGGACTGCTATGTGAGTTTGTGCACACCCACAAACTAAATTAAAGGGTATTCACACCTTTCTAGTTTCTTCCCACAATGGAAAAGTTTGAGATTTACTACTGTCAATGGCAGAGGTAAAACTTTGTCTAGGGTGGGGAAATGTGGGTGTATATGGAAAATATCTTCTCCATGGGGAAAATATTTTCTTCCAGGAGGAAAAAACTGAAACAAGAGAATTTACAATCACTCTGTACATTCTCACTTGTTTATTTGCTCATTTGAAAATAGAATTCACAAAAGTTTGCTAGGAGAACTGTTTCCAGGCCTGCTTTTGTAAACTCTTGTGAATTCCTGAAAGTGATAATTATGCACCAGTGCAAAATAACACACCAGTAGGTGCATGTATCTATCTTTTAAGAATGGGGCCCCATATTTTTTTCATGTTGGTTTTATGCTGATTCTTGACTACTAATCTTTTAAAAAATTAGAATTCTGACATGCATTAAACATGTTTTCTTAAAGGATGAGTAAGAGAACTATTTAAAGTTGTGTAATAGCTTAGCATAACTTTTTTTTCAAATTGTATATTTTTCTGTGTATACTTTGCAGCTAATTGACAAATGTAAATCTACACATGTGCATTTATTATTATCAAATTAGCTCTTACGCTTTTCAGTAACTTTACTACTTTGGGCCATTCACAATCCGATGTAGAGTTACTCAGAACCTGGAAGTGGAGTCAAAGTTGCTATTTCCAAAAAGGAGCAGTAGTAAGTCCAGCAAAGCTTATGGCCAGGCACTGACACTGTGCCCCTTTCCCATAGAACATTATGGCGTTAGAAACTTAAAATATTGCTAAATAAGCAAATGATAATAAATAAGCAAATAACGTTAAGTTAAATATATTATTTAAAATGATTAGAAATATAGACACATTCAATTAAAAATAAATTTAAAACTAAAATATTTTTATTTTGGTTTAACATTGTAATTACATTTTTAAAATTTAAAAATTAAGCAAACACGTTTTATTAAAATATAATTACAGTACTTTTAATTCTATACATCCATTTTAATACTTATTAATACATTATACAAATATACTATTTATGTTAGGTGGGCTTTTTTAATCTTTAAAAAGATAATGTTAATTTAATTTAATATAATTAAATTAAATAAATATTTAATCCACAATTAAGTTGATAGCACTATTGTATTGTATTGTATTGTATTGTATTGTAATTGCATTTGTATAGCGCTTACTACCCCTGACGAGGCGTCGAAGCGCTTTTTCGGCGAGTAGCACGCTACTCCGGGACCCATAGAGGATTAGTGTTGAATTAGTATAGTGAAACATGCAAGTAAATTTTAAGTGGTGGATATGTTAGTCAGTTATTTGGATTCAGAAGGATAGCGGAGGGATAGAAGAGGGAAAAAAGGTTTGCATATATATAGCGCTTCTAACCCCTGATGGGGTGTTGAATTGCTTTTTTTTTTGGGCGAGTAGCACGCTACTCCGGAAACCCATAAAGGATTAGTGGTGAATTAGTATGGTGAAATATGAAAGTAATTTGAGTGGTGGATATTAGTCAGTTATTTGGAGTGAGAAGGATAGTGGAGGGATAGAAGGGAAAGAAAGGTTTGCATTCATATAGCGCCTGTTACCCCTGGTGGGTGTTGAAGCGCTTTGTTGGCGAGTAGCACGCTACTCTGGAACCCATAAAGGATTAGTGGTGAATTAGTATAGTGGAATATGGAATTAGTGAAGTGAACATGCTAGTCTGTTATTTTGATTGAAAAGGATAGTTGTGGGATAGAAGAGTGAAGGATTTCTTTTTGTAGGTCATAGCAGTAGGAGGAGGCTTTTTGATGAGTAAAAGGGTTTTTGGAGGGGAAGAGTCAGAGGGAAGAGTTTAGAAAGGTTTGTCTTGGGCATTGGTACAGTAAAGGAGGTGTCAGAAGATACAAGGAGGGGTAGAGTAGGAGAGAGTCAAGAAAAGGGTTATTTTGGGGAACATAGTAGTGGTATGGCGTTTGCGATAAATGAGAGAGTGGGTGTAGAGGATATAGTGATAGATGTATAGGGTGAGATAGGGTAGTGAATTGGAAAAAGTAGTAGAAAGAAGTTTGAGATGAGTCAAAAAGTTGGGCTAGAAGATATATTGAGGGAAGTATAGGCTGAGAAATAGGGTAGTGCATTGGAAATGCTAAATTAGAAAGAAAGTGATAAATATATAGATCCATAAGTACATTGAGAGTATATAGATGCATAAAGGAGGTAAGTATATGCAGATTAAAAATATTGATAGAGGTAGCGGATGTGAAATAGGGTAGTGCATTAGATATGCTTTTTCAGGAGAAAAGTAATAGACACATTAATTAATGGGAAGATGGGCAGCATTCCTGGCCCTGGCCCGTCTCGAACAGGCTCAAACAGGCACTCACCCTTGTCCTCTCTGCCCTTAACAGGCTCAAACAGGCACTCACCCTTGTCCTCTCTGCCCTTAACAGGCTCAAACAGGCACTCACCCTTGTCCTCTCTGCCCTTAACAGGCTCAAACAGGCACTCACCCTTGTCCTCTCTGCCCTTAACAGGCTCAAACAGGCACTCACCCTTGTCCTCTCTGCCCTTAGCCTCGACGCCCGGGCTGAGACGCCCTAACCCTGGCCTTTGATACCCCTAGTAATCAGTTGACCCCGTCAGCCAATGGGAACCCTAGCCCTAATACTATCCAATCACAACACTAGCCCTAAAAGCTAGAACCAATAGGAGATCAGGACCTTACAGCCAATCTTAGCCCTACTCCAAGCATCCAATCAGTTCAAAAACCCTGATCTCTATGTCCAATAGAGGCCCTAGCCCTACCAGTAGTCCCAACCCTAGTCCAAGCAACCAATGGGACGGGAAGCCCTAGTCACTACTTCCAATAGAAAGCCTAACCCTACTCTTAGTCCCACACCTAGTCCAGCAACCAATAACACCAGAAGCCCTAATCGCTACTTCCAATTAAAGGCCTAACCCTAGTCCTAGTTCCACCTTAGTCCCAACAACCAATAAAACAGGAAGCCCTAGTCCCTGCTTCCAATAGAAATCATAACCCTAGCCCTAGTCCCAACCCTACATTGATTGAATCACAGATCCAGAAACCAATCAGAACCCTCAAATACCCAACCAATGAGGACACTAACTCAAACCAATAGAAACATCAGATACAACCACCAATCAGTGTATACATGTAGCAGCCACTAGCAGACTATATAAGGTCCCAGCAACCTCAGACAAGGTTTGCTGCCCAGGGAGTTGGAAGCTGCTTCTCCTGTCCAGAATCTCCTAGGAGACAGACAGGCTCAATCCACACTTTGGATTTCTGCAGGTAAAGGCCTCACAAACTTGAAATCTAACAATACTGTTTGAATACAACTTTACTCCCTCTCCTGGCCAAAAACGAAGTGCACAGTCCCTATTAAACACAGTTTAAACAGCTCACAGAAGCACCCTCTGATGTAGAAAATCCCTGTTGCTGGAGGGGGAGGCAGGGGGGCTGGTTTCACTGGCTTGATAACACAAAATGGTGGCTGGGGGTGCACTGTTTAACATACAGGTCTTAGCACAGAGCAAAGGAGAAATTTGGAGGGAAAACTGAATAGTCACCAGGAATGAGAGCGACAAACTACAGAGTTTGGACTGCAAATCCCACAATTCAACACGTTAAATGGAAGCAATCATGGGCAGGAAAACCACAAGTTTAACACACAAAACAGGTGATAAAATATACAATCACAGGCAGGTTAAAACTACATTTTTAAACTGTAACAACCACAGGCAAAGACAGTAATCACAGAAAGGGAAAATCGTTTTTTAAAAACTTTTGGAGGAGGGAAGAGACAGCACTAGTCTGCCTCCTTACCACTTGCTGGACTCTGCTCACTGCAATCTGGGGCACAGGTAGGCTGCAACTCACAAGATGGAGGAGAATGATTTGGGGTGCACCCAGCAAAGCCTTAAGGGACCTGGGCAGGTGTGAGGGGAGGGCTCAGAGTTGCCTGGGAGCTGAATAGCCAATCCCCAGTCCTAGGCCTGCTTGCCTGGGGGTGGGGGTGGGGGGCTGCTTCTCCTGTCCAGAATCTCCTAGGAGACACACAGGCTCAATCCACACTTTGGATTTCTGCAGGTAAAGGCCTCACAAACTTGAAATCTAACAATACTGTTTGAATACAACTTTACTCCCTCTCCTGGCCAAAAACGAAGTGCACAGTCCCTATTAAACACAGTTTAAACAGCTCACAGAAGCACCCTCTGATGTAGAAAATCCCTGTTGCTGGAGGGGGAGGCAGGGGGGGCTGGTTTCACTGGCTTGATAACACAAAATGGTGGCTGGGGGTGCACTGTTTAACATACAGGTCTTAGCACAGAGCAAAGGAGAAATTTGGAGGAAAACTGAATAGTCACCAGGAATGAGAGCGACAAACTACAGAGTTTGGACTGCAAATCCCACAATTCAACACGTTAAATGGAAGCAATCATGGGCAGGAAAACCACAAGTTTAACACACAAAACAGGTGATAAAATATACAATCACAGGCAGGTTAAAACTACATTTTTAAACTGTAACAACCACTATAGCATTTCTTGTCCTATATGTGCCTATAGAGAAAGCTCTGCCTTGTTGGCAATCTCCATATGGAAAATATAGGGAAAAGTAGAAAAGTTTATTAAACTGGAAAACATATTATAAATATTTTTATGTAAAATAATAATTAATTGTGCATATTTATTTTAAATGTAGAACAAAATTAAAAAGTTACATCATTAATAACTTAACTTAAATATAAAATGTAATTACTTTGAATATATTAAATTAAATTAAAATAATTTTTCAGAAGTTTGAATAACCAAGTAAACCCCATCTACAGTAAAAAAACTGATTAAAACTGATGTATAGAATTAATCAATACTATTTCAATTATATGTTGATAAAAATATATTTACAGTAAATGTGAAATTTACAAAAGGTTATTAAGATATGTTAAAATTAAAAATATTTTATTTTTATATTTGAACATTAAATTACATGTATTTATATTTTTCACTATTTTATAAAATGTAATTTAATTTAACATAATTTCTTGTGGGGTTTTATTTTAAGTCACTATCTCCACTATTTTATATTGAAGAATGTGGTTGTCCATGTGTCGTGCTGGACATTTACATCTGTTTTTAGCCCCTTTTGATTGTAGTAACTTTAGAAGTGCTGTTTGTATATAAGAATGGGCTTACTGTTTCGTGGTGGGTGCACGTCCTGCCCTAAAACCCCCACTAACCCTTTTTTAATACCTCCCTACTCCTCCCTTAACCTCTCCCTATTAGTAGTGAGAATTCCCCATTTTCAAGCCACTCCTGCCTGCCGTCACACATTTACTACTAAAATGTATACTTACATGTGAAGAGAGTCTGCAGAGGGGCGGATATCTCCGCACAGAAAAATATAGGAGATTTGGAGGCAGAACCTCAACATGTAGGTTGGTGAATAGCATTTTGTAGTACTTTTTGTAGTACTACTAAACATAACTTAAAAATACGGTATGTGAATAGGCCACATAAAACGCAATTCAGCCAAAATTAAATGATTGTCCATCCAGACCATCAGTAGCTCAGAAAACTCAAATTTTTGAAAATACGATGTGTTCATTACCTTGAAGTATTTGTGGGATACTCACTTATTTGGCTCAACCCAAATATAACTAGCAAGTCTAAGATGTTTTTAGTTTTGCTTGAGTCACCTAGATCAATTTGATATTAACATCACCAAAAACAAGACAGTTTGCAGCTGGTAACAGTAATGGGGCTCTAAGCTGACTAAGGGCCTAATTACGATGGTGGTCGGGCGAGCGTCCGACCGCCATCGCAGTGGGTTGGAAATCGCCGGACATGTAGTCGGCGGTTCCACCTGCCAAATTAAGATGCAACCACCGTGTAGGCGATCGGAAACATCACCTTTTCCATTGCGGCTTGTGCTGTGGTCCAGAAAAGGGCCACAGCACAAGCTGCAGTGGAAAAGGGGATGTTTTGAAACATCCATGCCCCGTGGGCCAGGCACCATGGGGTGCCTGGCACACGGTGCTTGGATATTTGGGGGGGCACCACAGGTGCACCCCGGGCCTCATAACGGAGGACCGCGGGGGCCCTGCTAGGGTCCCTCAATGTCCCTTTCTGACAGCCTTTCCATGGCGGTCGGACCATCATGGAAAGGCTGTCTGAAAAGGACATTGTAATCCCTATGGCGGTGCCAGAGCAGGTGTCTTGCTTTCTCTTCAGAACACCTGAGCAAGAATTCAAAACACCAGGATACAATGTGAACACTCTTCAAAATCGGACTCTACACCCCTTTAGAGTGCCAAAATACAACATAAACAAAGGCCCAACACTCATTTGCCAAGTAAAGAGGAATATTTATTACAGCAAGTTCCCATATATCAAATAGCAATAAAGCACATGTAAAATAAATGCATATTGTAAATGTAGATGCACCAGAATAAATGCATAGAAAGATAAGCATGTACACAAGAATAAGGTCATTAAAACATGTTATACATCTCCGGTTGCCTATCTTGCATCATCCTGCCAGCACGACTGGGGAACCCGTTGACAGTCTTGGCAGAAGCTCTACAACCGGGAAAGGTCTCTAGGCGAGGCGTCCACCCCTAAAGAGAGTTCCTGACAAAACGCCAAGAGGCCTCTGTTTTCATACTCTTACTAACACAAAGAGAGGCTTCTAGAAGCACCCCCTCTCTTCATCTGCACTGTAGGTGCTGGATGCACTCTCTGCATCGAGGTCACTCAACAGAGCTGGCCAGGCTCCGATGAGAGCTGAGGCATATTTCTTCAATATCTCATCCTTGGCCTACGCAGCCCTCACTGTCTGTTCTTGCAGCTTATCTCTCCCGCTCGGTGAAGTGAAAATCTGAAACATTTCTGTGTGTGCTCAAGTAACCTGGGGCCTGCCTGCGTTCACAGCTGAAAGGCAGGGTCACAGAAATACAACATAAAACTGTGCCAACAAAAATGCAATGAAAGCAACATGGAGTTAATGGTCAACACATGATCTCACAATATATAATTACCTATAGCAGTATACTCCATAACCCTGGGCAAAGCACTACGCTACGCTCGCGTAGTTTGCGAAGTTTGCGCTACTTCGCACAACGCGAATTGCACGTAGCACAGTGCAAACACGCGTAGCGTAGCGTAGTGCAGCGGTCATTTTTGCTTGCTCGCGGTCCTCAACGTCAAGTTGGCGACCGCGAGCAAGCAAATGACTATCCCGGCGAGACTTTTTCCTCGTTCGCGATCAGCAACATCAAGTTGCCGATCGCGAGCGTGGAAAATAAACCTCCCGGCGAGATTCTCAACGCGGGGAGGTCAGGTTTCTCATTGCGAGTGGTCGCTTATGCTTGCGACCGCTTACGATGAGAAACTACCAGTCCGCGTTGAGAAAGCTGCCGCTTGAGTAAAATTCTACTCGAGCGGCAGTAAAAGACAGCTCGCACTGTGCAAGATGCCGTTTTCAATGATTGCACAGTGCGGACAAGCATCCGGCACTGTGCAATCATTGCGAACAGCGCACTACGCAGTCCGCGTAGTGCTACTCGTAGCTCGCGTAGTGCGAACTGCACTTTGCGTAGCTTCGCGTAGCGCTACTTCGCGAACTACGCCCAGGCTTAATACTCCACCCCTTGACCAGTGACTAATAATTAGCATAACCCATAGGTGTAAAAGTCATAGTTCTAGGATGAAACAAAGATATAAGGTTAGGCACACATTGCATACAGCAACAAATAAATATCAAAATACAAATCATAATGAAAATGACACTCAAAATATAGCGAAGTTGTTCAAAATCAAGCAACTATCCAAATAACCAATTCCACCACCCCTTGACTAATTCATGCTATGCATTAAGATGCGAAAGGATGGACGTGGAATGGTCAGACAAATTGAAACAATGCAAACCTTCAAAATCTGCTCAGCCATGGTTATGTTTTGAAAGCAAATAATCAATAGCAGCTCTTTTTTGTAAAGTGGATTGTCTTGTTCCCTGAACATCTAAAAGCAATTCAGCTAAAGCAGTAAAGGTGAATTTGTATTCACCATTAAACATGCAAGCTTGTTTATTATCCTAGTATTGTAGAGTGAGCCCAGGAACACCTTTTATGGATGTAGCTAGACTAATATATTCAGTTTTGGATAACAAGATAATTTCAGAATCACAGTCTTTAGACAATTGAAATGCATCTCTAGTGTATCGAGAACGTGACGCTGAATGTAAATGAAACATCATAAGTCCTAATCATGTTAAGGCACATGGTCCACCAGTCAGGTTCGCTGGAATGTAGGTGTATGAGGTATTGCCACACGAAAAGAGCCATCCCTTGAGTAATTTACCATGCATTTGATACTGGCGGTTGAGTCCCTTGGCTGTGGGCATCTCTGGACCATCCGGTCCCCTCCGGACATGCCCAAACACAGTCCAAGTAGAGCAGACAGGACAGAAACATGCCATGCTATGATCTAGAAGAACAGAGAACAAACAAGTATTATTCATTCTCGCAAATAACATTTATCAGCAGGCACATTTTCCTATTTCTCCTCTCCAGGTCTCATTACAACTAGGATGTTGTCTTTTCCTGTGGCTATGATTTCAGCAGGCTCGGGGGGTTGGTGGGGAATTCAATCCATAATTTGGCTCCTGGGTTCCTATCAGTGGAGCCTAACCCTCCCTGTCCTCATACAGTAAGAGGTGCTGGGGCAGTCCCCTTCCTAACAATTCCTCCATAAACTGGCATGATGGCAATCTGAGCAAATCGATCTCCAGGTTGCACTACTAAATCAGTGTCTCCACTATTCAACAGTATCACTTTGATCTCTCCTTGGTAATCAGACTCTATTACACCTCTCAAAACTTTGATACCTTTCAAGGCAATGAGGGGCAATCAATCCAAAATGCTCCAGGGGAATCTGAATTCCAACCCCAGTTTCAATTAAAGCCATATCTCTGGGTTTTAGTCTGTGCATCTGTAAAGCATGTAAATCAAGACCTGCAGCCTCTGGGGTGGCTCGATATGGAGCCAAGGCTCTGGGAGTTGTCTCCCTGTACAGGATAGTGTTAGGGGCCACATGAGGCTGAATCTTCAAAGCTGGTGTCAACATTCGCATTAATGGAGTTTCTGCATTTGTCAGACCTCTCACCACCTGTGGGACTGGTCTGTGTGTATGCTGACAAATGGGACATTGCATAATTGCAGTTTTGATAAAATCTAGGGGAATATGCATCCCTCTTTTCTCTCCCACCTGTTAGTGGCTTTCTCTCCCAGGTGTCCACATTCTTGGTGTGCCCACTAAGCTATTCCCGCCAAATCAGTATCCTGTGTCACCACCTCAGCCTCCAAAATCTTGGCTTTTTCATCTGCAAAAACCACTGTTCTAATGAATCTGTTGGGCAGTGGGCATCTACGTGATAAACAGTAACTGTGCTTTGTGGTAACATTTCCCAGATCACTTGCCACAACTCCTTACCACACTTCACAGGGGACTCCTATATCTCGGGCACATCCTGTAACACTTCTATATCTTCCATTGGGGCCTGCGCCACCTGCTCATGCAACAATGCAGTACCTTTGGGACCTGTCTTGTATGTACCACTTCCACTTGATTATGCTGGCTTTCTGTGCATTGCGTATTCTATGAGTCTTGGGGGAACCTATCACCCATTGCATTATAGGAATCTCAGATCTCAAAATCACATTGTGCCTCAGGGTCAACTGCTCAGTGTCCACCAGGGCCCAATGACATGCAATCAACAGCCTTTCAATGGAGTATACCGCTCTCCAGCATCTGGTAATTTCTTTTCCCAAAATCCTAAAGCCACCCTCTTCTTTCCTTGCTTCTGCCACAAACTCCAATTAGCATACTGCCCTTGGACTGTGACATTTAGTTCAACATCCCCCTCTCGTACTGGGTACAAATCCAAGGCACGCTGTATAGCCTCTTTTGCTGATTCAAATGCATTCTATTGCTGCTCTCCCCACTCAAACTCATCATTCTTTCACGTAACCTTTTACAAAGGGGCCAAAATCTTTATCTTATTTTGCAATGATGTATTTAGCAATCCATTCATCAAATCATGAGGAACACCTATGAAAATTGCAATCTTCATTACATCCTCATTCATTCTGTGCATTGCATCCCTTATTGTAAACGAGGGCTTCTCAGTTGGCACCCTATCTGACTCAGTTGGGTATTTGTGTAAACATCCATATGCCGCTAACTTCAGTAAAGTGGTCTGCACATTTCCCTGAAAATCCCTAAACTCATCTTGCACAACAGGATCATTGCTTAGTATACTAATCTTTGCTGCATCTCCATGATCTAAATGCCCCCTTGTGACCCTACGTCAAACAAGCGCACCATCCATGCAATCAATGTTTCACTCGACCTCTGTCGGAATCTGTTTATAATATCACTAATCTCCTGCTGTGTGAAATCCTCCAAGGAGTTCAGCACATGCCCCTGTGGATTTTGTGGATGATGTAATTTTCGCCGGTGTATTGGATGTGCTCGGATAGTTTTCTGACCCAACACTCATTTGCCAAGTAAAGAGGAATATTTATTGCAGTAAGTTCCCATATATCAAACAGCAATAATGCACATGTAAAATAAATGCAAGTAGATACACAAAAATAAATGCATAGAAAGATAACTGCATGTACACAAGAATAAGGTAATTAAAACTTGCAATACATCACCAGTTGTCTGTCTTGCATCATCCTGCCAGCACGACTAGGGATACTCTGCCTAGACAATTGTAATCCCATTTATGCAGATCTATCTGGCAAATTGCTGAGTAAACTCTGAGTATTGGAACAGGGGAGTCTCCAAATACGACCAACAAAAGAGGATGGATATTGGAAGAAGTTTCAGAAGATCAATTCTGCTGCCAAAGATGATAAATTGTAGCAACACAAATGGGGAGAGGGGCAGAAGAAGTTTCAGAAGATCATTTCTGTGGCTAAAGATTATAGCGGTAGCAACACGGAAATGGGGAGGGGAATAACATGTCAAGAATTGAGGCAAGGATTATGCTTCTCTTTTTAAAAAACTTCAAATCCCATAAACCTATGGATCAAAACTCCAAAAGTCCACAAATCACAGTTCACCGCAGTGTTCCACTAGAGGCAACACCATCTTGACTGCCTCTCTCTTTGCAGCAATTCCCTTGCTGCTCGTTAAACTCCTGACATTTTTACACCATCTGATCACCCCACGCCACTCAAACTTCACTGCACTCAATCCTGCTTCTCGTTCATTCCTGAAACCAAATGCACGGGAGGTAATATCCATGTTATGACAATTAAAATATATCAAAATACCAGGTGGGCAAATATTATCACAAAACCATAACATAACATTGTGAAATCATCATGCATGCCTTTAACCCCTTCGATGCTTATGACGAGCTGGACTGGTCATGGCACACAGTGGTCGTGTGCTCATGACGAGTCCAGCTCGTCATAAGACCACCCACGGGGGTAGCGCTGGCGCTCCCTCCGTGGGAATCCGATCGTTGTTTTTTTGGGGGGGGAGGCAGGGGAAGGGCTTCCCCTGCCTCCCCCCGCCCCAATGACGTCAGCGTCAGAGCGCTTCACAATAGGAACAGTAACAAGGAAAGGGTTTTCCTTTCCCCCATGCCTCGTTTGTGCATTCCTGCTGCACGATCATGCGATCGTGCAGCAGGAGTGCCCACTAGACACCAGGGAATTTTTTTAATTTTTTTTTAAAGTGAAAATACTGTTTTGGGGAGCGGCCCCTTGGGCAAGGGTCGCTCCCCTTTTGGGGGCCATATGTTTTTAGTGGTCTGCCCCTGGGGGCGAGCAGTTTTTAATATAGCGCAGGCTTTACCCGAAGGTGTCAGAGCGCTTCACAATAGGAACAGTAACATTACATGAGGAGAAGGTTACAAGTGAGCATAATACAAAAGCAAGCGTTACATTACATGAGGAAAAAGTGACAATTGTGCAAATAAAACAAACAAGATACAAAAAGAGGTATGTGTTAGAAGATACATGAGATACAAAATACAAATAGAGGTATAATACTGCAATAAGTGGCAGTCACTCAGAACACACTGGGAAGGCACTTCTATAGGCATGGAGTACAGAGTTTCCTATAGTGGAAGAACTTCCTTGAGGGAGTAGAGAGGGCTTGAATTAAACAGGAGACTTAAAATGAAGGGTACACAAATGCAGCACAGCACGCAAGGGTGAGGAATGTACAGGAAAAAGTACAAATTTACAATGAAGAGCGAACTTCCTAGAGGGGGCTGAGAGTGAAAGTATTAGTTCTGAAAGTGTCTTTGGAAGAGAAGAGATTTGAGGTCAGCTTTGAAGATCCGGGTAGAGGAGGTGGCACGGAGCAATGGGGGAAGCGAGTTCCAGATTCTCACCGCATTGCCATTGCCTGAGAAGGATTGCGCCATCGATCTTTCCCTTTTGAAGACGGGGGGGGGGGGCTCAAGCAGAAGTTTTTCCGCATTGCGAGAAGGGCGAGAGCCACCGGACAATTTCAATTTATTCGCCAGGTAACGAGGGGAGGACATGTGTAAGGCTTTGTGTGTGATGCAGGCAGTTTTGTAAATAGATCTTGCCTCGATCGGAAGCCATCGAAGAGAGGACAGGATAGGAGTGACGTGTTCGCTTCGTTTAGACCCTGAAATGAAGCGAGCTGCTGAATGGAGGATGGATTTGAGAGGGGTGAGGTGGGATTTGGGTAGGCCCGTCAGAAGAGAATTGCAATAATCCAGTCTTGAGAGAACCAGAGATTGTACCAAGGTTTTTAAGTCTTTCTCCGGGAAGAACCGACGGATCCCCCATAGAAGGCGCAACTGGTAACGTGCGTTCTTAGCAATAGAGTTGATGGGGGAGATTAGGTTGAGTCTTTTGTCAAGAATGACACCTAGGGATTTAGCGCTGTCGACAATGATGGGTTTGTTGTTGAGTAGGTTCAGCTGATCCATCCAAGATTGAACAGGAGGAGGTGAGAGAGGTAGAGAGGAGGAGGAATTCAGTTTTGGCGGGATTCAGAATGAGTTGGTGAGCTAACATCCAGTTGTGAATAGAGTTGAGAGTAGAGTTGAGTAGGGAGAGATCGTGTGCGGAAGATAAAGGTATCTTCCCACTAGTCCACCAGGCATTTATTTGTGGAGAGTGACCCCTTGGGCAAGGGTCACTCTCCTTTGGGGGCAATATTTGTGGCTGTGTCTGCCCCCCAGGAGGGCAGATCGCCATGTTTTTTAAAAATTGGGCCCACTAGACCACCAGGGATTTGTTTGAGGAGTGGCCCCTTGGGCAGAGAGTCGCTCCCTATGGGGAGCATTAATTTGGCCATTTCTGCCCCCCTGGGTGGGCAGATCGGCTGATTTTTTTTGTATGGCCACTAGGCCACCAGGGATTTTTTTGTGGGGAGTGGCCCCTTGGGCAAGGGCTGCTCCCCCTTGGGGGCATTGTTTGTGGCTATCTGCCCCCATGGGGGGGCAGATGTCGCCATTTTTTTATATTTGGCCCACTAGACCACCAGGGATTTGTTTTGGGGAGTGGCCCCTTGGGCAAGGGTTGCTCCCCTTTGGGGAGCATTAATTTGGCCGTTTCTGACATCCTGTGGGGCAGATCGGCTGATTTGTTTTTTTGTAGGTCCACTAGGCCACCAGGTTTTTTTTTATGTTGGGGAGCGGCCCCTTGGGCAAGGGTCGCTCCCCTTTATGGGAGGATGATTGTGGCCATTTCTGCCCTCTTTGGGTGGCAGAATAGCAGTATGTTTTTAGGCCCATCTGCCCCCAAGGAGGGCAGAAGCCACTAGACACCAGGGTTTTTAAATTTTTGTGTTGGGGAGTGGCCAAAGGGCAAGGGTTTCTCCCCTTTTACGGGGGTGAATATTTTATTTATACTCTTTGGCCCACCTACCCCTTAGCTTGGCTGGTGGATTGTGTGTGGACTGGTGCATTATTTGCATATGTGATTGTAATGTTTTTTTCTCCTTTTTATTCTAGTGTAAAGCTTTTGATTCCTGTTTGCGGTTTCGGCAGTGGTTGTTCTGCAGTTTTGCGTAATTGCATTTATTTGGTAAGAAAAATATTTTTGTTGTGTGTACTCCAAATGAGTGTTATTGTCATGCATGAATGAATTTTTTTGTAAGTGGTGTCATAATGGCAGCATATTTGTTAGTGTTCAGAGCATGAAATTCTTTGCGATGTTTTGCATTGTCTTATGTGTAATTTTTTTTCTTCTTTTTTAGTGGGATATTGTTGATCCTTACTGTGTCTGTGCAGAGTAGGTGGTGGTGAGTCTAGCTGCTTCTGTCACGTGAGTGGTATAGTGTTGGAGTATATAGGTCTTTGTGATAAAGCTACATTTTGTTTATTTCTTTTTTTCTTACAAAGGGTTTGTTGTTGTTGACTTGTTTGACAAGTAACCTTTATTAGTAAGCATTATGGCTAGCCGTAGAATGACTGCTCAGGTGGTGGTTGGTTCTTGAATCTTCCTCTGAAGGGATTATGAGACTGACAGTGCGTCTGAGGGAGAGGAGGGAGGGGAAGATTCAGGCAGTGAGTTTTCTCTCCACATGGAATCATCGGATGATGAAGGTACTCTCAGTGCAGATGAAGTGCCTGTTTTAGAGGAGGATACTACTGTGCCGATGGTGCAAGAGGCATCTGGATTGCAGCCTGGGGCTGCTAGGCTTCCTACTGGAAGTGCTGGACTCTGGGTTGATCCAAACATGGTGCAGCCGGTGTTGCCTGCCTTTAGTGGTTATGCAGGGTGTAGAGTGGATTGTGAACATTATTTGCCTATACAGTATTTTCAGTTGTTTATGGATGATGTATTTTTGGGTGAGATTGTTGAGCAGACTAATTTGTATGCTGAACAGTTTTTGAGGGACAAAAGTGCCAGACTTAGGCCCCATTCTAGAGCTACCCGGTGGAGTCCCACAAATCTGGAAGAGATGAAGATGTTTTTGGGTTTGACTTTTTTGATGGGTTTGATAAGGAAGCCGTCCATGGGTTCATATTGGTCTACCAGTCCCTTGATGGCAACGGCCATATTTCCTGCAGTTATGACTCATGATCGGTATTTACTTTTGCTTCGGATGCTGCATTTTGTTGATAATGGTTTGGCGTTGCCACGAGATCACCCTGAATGTGACCGTCTTTTTAAGATTCGGCCTGTTCTTGATCACTTTGTAGATCGATTTTCAGAGATCTATACTCCAGGGAAAGAAATATCTATTGATGAGTCTTTGGTCCTGTTCAAGGGCCGTTTGGTTTTTAGGCAGTACATTCCTAGCAAGAGGGCACACTATGGAATTAAGCTGTATATGTTGTCTGAGAGTAGGACAGGATATGTTTTTAATTTGCGTGTGTACACTGGTAGGGATTCCACTATTGACCCCCCTGGTTGTCCGTCCACTTTTGGAGTTTCAGAGAAAATTGTGTGGGATCTTGCTAGAGGACTGTTTAACAGAGGCCACAATTTGTACCTTGATAACTTCTACACTGCTGTGCAATTGTTTAAGGAATTGTTCAAAGTGGACACTTTTTGCTAGTGGCACAATCCGCTCTAACCATAAAGGTTATCCAAAAGAGCTTGTTTGCAAAAAACTTCAGAGGGGACAGTGCAGTTCCTTGCGTAGTGATGAACTACTAGCTGTGAAATTGGTGGACAGGAGGGATGTGTACATGCTGACTACCATCCATGATGAGAGTACTTCACCTGTGGCTGTTTGGGGTCAGATTGCTGAAGTGCGCAAACCTGTGTGCATTTTAGACTACAATAAGCACATGGGTGGTGTTGATAGAGTAGATCAGAGGTTGGAACCTTACACTGCTATTCGTAAGGCTTACATTTGGTATAAGAAGTTGGCCATCCATCTCTTCAATTTAGCAACTTTCAATGCTTTTGTTGTGTTCAAGGAGTGTTCTCCTGCGTCAAAGTTGACTTTTGTTCAGTTTCAGCAGTCTGTCATAGGCAGCCTTGTTGTTGTGGAACAGGCAAGTGTTCCTAGAGTTGGAGTGGTGGAGGATGTGGCTCGATTGAAAGATCTCCACTTTCCTGATCACATTCCTCCTACACCCTCAAAAGACTTTCCCACTAGGAGATGTAGAGTCTGTTGGCGAAGAGGTGCGCGGAAGGAGACTCGTATGTACTGCCCTGAGTGTCCTTCTAACCCTGGGCTGTGTCTGCCTGCTTGTTATAGAGCGTACCACAAGCACCAGAATTATTGGGAGCAACCATGAGTGGTAAAGTGAACTGCCTGGTCTGTAATGTTTAAGAATTGTTGTTCTGTTTCAAGGTTGGCATTAGTGCAATGTATTTAGTTTCTGATTTTGTGTTAGTAGATTTGTATCTATTTGCAATTTGTTTGTGTTTTCTTTTTTGTATAAAAAAATCCTAAATGTGATGGTGGTGTGTGTAGGCTGGTGCTTGGCTGGCGGTGTGCGTGGAGTGGCGCTTGGCTGGTGGTGTGCGTGGAGTGGCGCTTGGCTGGCGGTGTGCGTGGAGTGGCTCTTGGCTGGCGGTGTGCGTGGAGTGGCGCTTGGCTGGCGGTGTGCGTGGAGTGGCTCTTGGCTGGCGGTGTGCGTGGAGTGGCGCTTGGCTGGCGGTGTGCGTGGAGTGGCGCTTGGCTGGCGGTGTGCGTGTAGTGGCGCGGTGTGCATGGAGTGGCGCTTGGCTGGCGGTGTGCGTGGAGTGGCGCTTGGCTGGCGGTGTGCGTGTAGTGGCGCTTGGCCGGCGGTGTGCGTGGACTGGCGCTTGGCTGGCGGTGTGCGTGGAGTGGTGCTTGGCTGGCGGTGTGCGTGTAGTGGCGCTTGGCTGGCGGTGTGCGTGGACTGGCGCTTGGCTGGCGGTGTGCATGTAGTGGCGCTTGGCTGGCGGTGTGCGTGGAGTGGCGCTTGGCTGGCGGTGTGCGTGTAGTGGCGCTTGGCTGGCGGTGTGCGTGGACTGGCGCTCGGCTGGCGGTGTGTGAGTAGTGACTTGCTGCTGGTCACTACACACACTGCTAGCCGAGCGACACTCCACGCAATCCATCAGCTTGTGTGGTTGCTGTGTTAGGAATGTGGGCGTGTGAAAGTGATGGGCCCTTGAATGGCGCTGTCTGCTGGTGTGAGTGTTGTAATGTGATGGGCCCGCGGCTGGTGGTGTGAATGGTTTTGTGTGTGTCACACGTATGAAAGGTGTATGAATGGCCTGTAAAGAGGTTGGTGCCTTGTCGTGGCTTTACAGCTCACGAGCTGTGAGTCAATGGTTCAGTTTCTCGTCCTTTCAATTATTAACAGTGCATTTCATTTTTGTGAAATCACTTGTTAATACAATTGTATATACTGAACCATCACTCACCCTCGTGCCAAATCCAACCAGTATGTGTGTTTGAGGGTTAGATGGCTGTGCAGTAATATTTTTTTTTTGTCTTTCTCAAGCAGGGTGTACCTTGTCCCTTTTTGTGAATGTTGTAATGTGTTTATTTTGTGCCTGGTGGTGTGAATGGTCTTGTGTGTATCACGTATGAAAGGTGTGTGAATGGCCTGTAAAGCGGTTGGGGCCTTGACGTGGCTTTACAGCTCACGAGCTGCGAGTCACTGGTTCAGTTTTTTGTCCTTTCAATTATTGACAGTGCATTTCATTTTTGTGAAATCTCTTGTTAATAAAATTGTATATACTGAACCATCACTTGCCCTCGTGCCAAATCCAACCAGTATGTGTGTGTGCTTGAGGAATAGATGGCCGTGCAGTAATCTTTGTCTTTTTAGTCTGTCTGCCAAGGTGTACATTCCGTCTAAGAATAACCTACTAACTGTAGATATTGTCGTAAACGAAACACCCATGGGAGTACATGGTGATATCTCTCTTGTGGATCCCAACAAGTTATGTTACCCACAATGTCCTGCAAACCTCAAAATGTCTGTCACATTTTCCTTGCAATATTGTGCCAAAATTTTCACGCTGCAGAAATAAACAACACATTATCTCAAAACGACCTGGTTTTGCAAGTGGGGTCACCTGGGTTTTTGGCCCGGGGCTCGGCGGCCACCTAGGGAAACCTACCAAACCCACACATTTCTGAAAAGTAGACACCCGGGGGATTCCAGGGAGGTATGGCTTGCGTGGATCCCCCAAAGTTTTCTTACCCAGAATCCCCTGCAACCTGACATTTTGCTGAAAAAATCCCTTTTTTCACACATTTTTGTGTGGTAAAGTTGCGGCATCACCGGGCTGACACAAATTTCCTACCACCCAGCGTTCCCCAGGTCTCCCAATAAAAATGGTGCCTCACTCGGGTGGGAGGCCCAAGTACCCGCGACAGGCAAGGGCCCACAACGTATTGAGGCAACCTCAAAATGGCCTATCACAAAACGACCTGGTTTTGCAAGGGGGTCCCATGACGTTTTGGCCCGGGGCTCGGCGGCCACCTAGGGAAACCTACGAAACCCACACATTTCTGAAAAGTAGACACCCGGGGGATTCCAGGGAGGTATGGCTTGCGTGGATCCCCCAAAGTTTTCTTACCCAGAATCCCCTGCAACCTGACATTTTGCTGAAAAAATCCCTTTTTTCACACATTTTTGTGTGGTAAACTTGTGGCATCATCGGGCTGACACAAATTTCCTACCACCCAGCGTTCCCCCAGGTCTCCCAATAAAAATGGTGCCTCACTCGGGTGGGAGGCCCAAGTACCCGCGACAGGCAAGGGCCCACAACGTATTGAGGCAACCTCAAAATGGCCTATCACAAAACGACCTGGTTTTGCAAGGGGGGTCCCATGAAGTTTTGGCCCGGGGCTCGGCGGCCACCTAGGAAAACCTACCAAACCCACACATTTCTGAAAAGTAGACACCCGGGGGATTCCAGGGAGGTATGGCTTGCGTGGATCCCCCAACGTTTTCTTACCCAGAATCCCATGCAAACCTGACATTTTGCTGAAAAAATCCCTTTTTACACACATTTTGTGTGGTAAAGTTGTGGCATCACCGGGCTGACACAAATTTCCTACCACCCAGCGTCCCCCAGGTCTCCCGATAAAAATGGTGCCTCACTCGGGTGGGAGGCCCAAGTACCCGCGACAGGCAAGGGCCCACAACGTATTGAGGCGACCTCAAAATGGTCTTTCACAAAACGACCTGGTTTTGCAAGGGGGGTCACCTGGGTTTTGGCCCAGTGCTCGGCGGCCATCTAGGGAAACCTACCAAACCCACACATTTCTGAAAAGTAGACACCCGGGGGCTTCCAGGGAGGTATGGCTTGCGTGGATCCCCCAACGTTTCCTTACCCAGAATCCCCTGCAAACCTCAATTTTAGCTGAAAAAATCCCTTTTTTCACACATTTTTGTGTGGTAGAGTTTTGGCATCACCGGGCTGACACAAATTTCCTACCACCCAGCGTCCCCCCAGGTCTCCCAATAAAAATGGTGCCTCACTCGGGTGGGAGGCCCAAGTACCCGCGACAGGCAAGGGCCCACAACGTATTGAGGCAACCTCAAAATGGCCTATCACAAAACGACCTGGTTTTGCAAGGGGGGTCCCATGACGTTTTGGCCCGGGGCTCGGCGGCCACCTAGGGAAACCTACCAAACCCACACATTTCTGAAAAGTAGACACCCGGGGGATTCCAGGGAGGTATGGCTTGCGTGGATCCCCCAACGTTTTCTTACCCAGAATCCCGTGCAAACCTGACATTTTGCTGAAAGAATCCCTTTTTACACACATTTTGTGTGGTAAAGTTGTGGCATCACCGGGCTGACACAAATTTCCTACCACCCAGCGTCCCCCCAGGTCTCCCCATAAAAATGGTGCCTCACTCGGGTGGGAGGCCCAAGTACCCGCGACAGGCAAGGGCCCACCACGTATTGAGGCGACCTCAAAATGGCCTTTCACAAAACGACCTGGTTTTGCAAGGGGGGTCACCTGGGTTTTTGGCCCAGTGCTCGGCGGCCATCTAGGGAAACCTACCAAACCCACACATTTCTGAAAAGTAGACACCCGGGGGCTTCCAGGGAGGTATGGCTTGCATGGATCCCCTAACGTTTCCTTACCCAGAATCCCCTGCAAACCTCAATTTTAGCAGAAGAAATCCCTTTTTTCACACATTTTTGTGTGGTAGAGTTTTGGCATCACCGGGCTGACACAAATTTCCTACCACCCAGCGTTCCCCCAGGTCTCCCAATAAAAATGGTGCCTCACTCGGGTGGGAGGCCCAAGTACCCGCGACAGGCAAGGGCCCACAACGTATTGAGGCAACCTCAAAATGGCCTATCACAAAACGACCTGGTTTTGCAAGGGGGTCCCATGACGTTTTGGCCCGGGGCTCGGCGACCACCTAGGAAACCTACCAAACCCACACATTTCTGAAAAGTAGACACCCGAGGATTCCAGGGAGGTATGGCTTGCGTGGATCCCCCAACGTTTTCTTACCCAGAATCCCATGCAAACCTGACATTTTGCTGAAAGAATCCTTTTTACACACATTTTGTGTGGTAAAGTTGTGGCATCACCGGGCTGACACAAATTTCCTACCACCAGCGTCCCCCAGGTCTCCCGATAAAAATGGTGCCTCACTCGGGTGGGAGGCCCAAGTACCCGCGACAGGCAAGGGCCCACCACGTATTGAGGCGACCTCAAAATGGCCTTTCACAAACGACCTGGTTTTGCAAGGGGGTCACCTGGGTTTTTGGCCCAGTGCTCGGCGGCCATCTAGGAAACCTACCAAACCCACACATTTCTGAAAAGTAGACACCGGGGGCTTCAGGGAGGTATGGCTTGCGTGGATCCCCAACGTTTCCTTACCAGAATCCCTGCAAACCTCAATTTTAGCTGAAAAAAAATCACTTTTTCACACATTTTTGTGTGGGAAAGTGTGGCATCACTGGCCTCACACAAATTTCCTACCACCCAGTGCTCCCCCAGGTAACCCGATAAAAATGGTGCCTCACTTGTGTGGGAGGCCCAAGTACCCGCGACAGGCAAGGGCCCAAAACGTAGTGAGGCGACATCAAAATTGCCTATCTCAAAACCACCTGGTTTCCCTAGATGGCAGCCGAGCACGGGGCCAAAACCCAGGTGACCCCCCTTGCAAAACCAGGTGGTTTTGAGATAGGCAATTTTGATGTCGCCTCACTACGTTTTGGGCCCTTGCCTGTCGCGGGTACTTGGGCCTCCCACACAAGTGAGGCACCATTTTTATCGGGAGACCTGGGGGAACGCTGGGTGGTAGGAAATTTGTGTGAGGCCAGTGATGCCACACTTTCCCACACAAAAATGTGTGAAAAAGTGATTTCTTCAGCTAAAATTGAGGTTTGCAGGGGATTCTGGGTAAGGAAACGTTGGGGATCCACGCAAGCCATACCTCCCTGGAAGCCCCGGGTGTCTACGTTTCAGAAATATGTGGGTTTGGTAGATTTCCCTAGATGGCCGCCGAGCACAGGGCCAAAAACCCAGGTGACCCCCTTGCAAAACCAGGTGGTTCTGAGATAGGCAATTTTGATGTCGCCTCACTACGTTTTGGACCCTTGCCTGTCGCGGGTACTTGGGCCTCCCACACAAGTGAGGCACCATTTTTATCGGGAGACCTGGGGAACGCTGGGTGGTAGGAAATTTGTGTGAGGCCAGTGATGCCACACTTTCCACACAAAAATGTGTGAAAAAAGTGATTTTTTCAGCTAAAATTGAGGTTTGCAGGGGATTCTGGGTAAGGAAACGTTGGGGGATCCACGCAAGCCATACCTCCTGGAAGCCCCCGGGTGTCTACTTTTCAGAAATGTGTGGGTTTGGTAGGTTTCCCTAGATGGCCGCCGAGCATGGGCCAAAAACCCAGGTGACCCCCTTGCAAAACCAGGTGGTTTTGAGATAGGCAATTTTGATGTCGCCTCACTACGTTTTGGGCCCATGCCTGTCGCGGGTACTTAGGCCTCCCACACAAGTGAGGCACCATTTTTATCGGGAGACCTGGGGGAACGCTGGGTGGTAGGAAATTTGTGTGAGACCAGTGATGCCACACTTTCCACACAAAAATGTGTGAGAAAAGTGATTTTTTCAGCTAAAATTGAGGTTTGCAGGGGATTCTGGGTAAGAAACGTTGGGGGATCCACGCAAGCCATACCTCCTGGAAGCCCCTGGGTGTCTACTTTTCAGAAATGTGTGGGTTTGGTAGGTTTCCTAGATGGCCGCCGAGCACGGGTCCAAAAACCCAGGTGACCTTTGCAAAACCAGGTGGTTTTGAGATAGGCAATTTTGATATCGCCTCACTACGTTTTGGGCCCTTGCCTGTCGCAGGTACTTAGGCCTCCCACACAAGTGAGGCACCATTTTTCTCGGGAGACCTGGGGAATGCTGGGTGGTAGGAAATTTGTGTGAGGCCAGTGATGCCACACTTTCCCACACAGAAATGTGTGAAAAAGTGATTTTTTCAGCTAAAATTGAGGTTTGCAGGGGATTCTGGGTAAAGAACGTTGGGGGATCCACGCAAGTCACACCTCCTGGAAGCCCCGGGTGTCTACTTTTCAGAAATGTGTAGTGTTTGGTAGGTTTTCCTAGGTGCCGGCAGAGCTAGGGTTCACAAACTACAGCTAGGCACTTTGCCAAAAAAGGGTCATTTTTCACTGCGAAATTGAGGTGTGACCACGTTGCGTTTTGCGCCGTTTCCTGTCGTGGGCACTAGGCCGACCCACACAAGTGAGGTACCATTTTTCTCGTAAGACTTTGGGGAACGCGGGGTGGGCGGAAATTTGTGGATCCACGCAGATTCCAGAACTTTCCACCACAGAAATGTGGGGAAAATGTGTTTTTCTTGACAAGTTTTTAGGTTTGCAAGGGATTCTGGGTAACAGAACCTGGTGGGAGGCAGTCAAGTCACCCCATCCTGGATTCCCCTGGGTGTCTAGTTTTCAAAAATGTATAGGTTTGCTAGGTTTCCCTAGGTGCCAGCAGAGGTAGGGTTCAAAAACTACAGCTAGGCACTTTGCCAAAAAAGGGTCATTTTTCACTGCGAAATTGAGGTGTGACCACGTTGCGTTTTGCGCCGTTTCCTGTCGCAGGCACTACGCAGACCCACACAAGTGAGGTACCATTTTTCTCATAAGACTTTGGGGAACACGGGGTGGGTGGAAATTTGTGGATCCACGCAGATTCCAGAACTTTCCACCACAGAAATGTGGGGAAAATGTGTTTTTTTTACCAATTTTTTAGGTTTGCAAGGGATTCTGGGTAACAGAACCTGGTGAGAGCCAGTCAAGTCACCCCGTCCTGAATTCCCCTGGGTGTCTAGTTTTCAAAAATGTATAGGTTTGCTAGGTTTCCCTAGGTGCCGGCAGAGCTAGGGTTCAAAAACTACACCTAGGCACTTTGCCAAAAAAGGGTCATTTTTCACTGCGAAATTGAAGTGTGACCACGTTGCGTTTTGCGTCGTTTCCTGTCGCAGGCACTAGGCCGACCCACACAAGTGAGGTACCATTTTTCTCGTAAGACTTTGGGGAACGCGGGTTGAGTGGAAAATTGTGGATCCACGCAGATTCCAGAACTTTCCACCACAGAAATGTGGGGAAAATCTGTTTTTTTTGACAATGTTTTAGGTTTGCAAGGGATTCTGGGTAACAGAACCTGGTGGGAGGCAGTCAAGTCACCCCATCCTGGATTCCCCTGGGTGTCTAGTTTAAAAAAATGTATAGGTTTCCATAGGTGCCGGCAGAGCTAGGGTTCAAAAACTACAGCTAGGCACTTTGCCAAAAAAGTGTCATTTTTCACTGCGAAATTGAGGTGTGACCACGTTGTGTTTTGCGCCATTTCCTGTCGCAGGCACTAGGCCGACCCACACAAGTGAGGTACCATTTTTCTCGTAAGACTTTGGGGAACGCGGGGTGGGTGGAAATTTGTGGATCCACGCAGATTCCAGTACTTTCCACTACAGAAATGTGGGGCAAATGTGGTTTTTTTGACAATTTTTTAGGTTTGCGAGGGTTTCTGGGTAACAGAATCTGGTGGGAGGCAGTCAAGTCACCCCATCCTGGATTCCCCTGGGTGTCTAGTTTTCAAAAATGTATAGGTTTGCTAGGTTTCCCTAGGTGCCGGCAGAGCTAGGGTTAAAAAACTACAGCTAGGCACTTTGCCAAAAAAGGGTCATTTTTCACTGCGAAATTGAGGTGTGACCACGTTGCGTTTTGCGCCATTTCCTGTCGCAGGCACTAGGCCGACCCACACAAGTGAGGTACCATTTTTCTCGTAAGACTTTGGGGAACGCGGGGTGCGTGGAAATTTGTGGATCCACGCAGATTCCAGAACTTTCCACCACAGAAATGTGGGGAAAATGTGTTTTTTTTGATAATTTTTTAGGTTTGCGAGGGATTCTGGGTAACAGAACCTGGTGGGAGGCAGTCAAGTCACCCCATCCTGGATTCCCCTGGGTGTCTAGTTTTTAAAAATGTATAGGTTTGCTAGGTTTCCCTAGGTGCCGGCAGAGCTAGGGTTAAAAAACTACAGCTAGGCACTTTGCCAAAAAAGGGTCATTTTTCACTGCGAAATTGAGGTGTGACCACGTTGCGTTTTGCGCCGTTTCCTGTCGCAGGCACTAGGCCGACCCACACAAGTGAGGTACCATTTTTCTCGTAAGACTCTGGGGAACGCGGGGTGGGTGGAAATTTGTGGATCCACGCAGATTACAGAACTTTCCACCACAGAAATGTGGGGAAAATGTGTTTATTTTGACAATTGTTTAGGTTTGCGAGGAATTCTGGGTAACGGAACCTGGTGGGAGGCAGTCAAGTCACCCCATCCTGGATTCCCCTGGGTGTCTAGTTTCCAAAAATGTATAGGTTTGCTAGGTTTCCCTAGGTGCTGGCAGAGCTAGGGTTCAAAAACTACAGCTAGGCACTTTGCAAAAAAAGGGTCATTTTTCACTGTGAAAATGTGGTGCGTCCACGTTGCGTTTTGCGCTGCTTCCTGCCGCGGGCACTAGGCCTACCCACACAAGTGAGGTACCATTTTTCTCACAAGACTTTGGGGAACACGGGGTGGGTGGAAATTTGTGGATCCACGCAGATTCCAGAACTTTCCACCTCAGAAATGTGGGGAAAATGTGTTTTTTTGGCAATTTTTTAGGTTTGCAAGGGATTCTGGGTAACAGAACCTGGTGGGAGGTATTCAAGTCACCCCATCCTGGATTCCCCTGGATGACTAGTTTTCAAAAATGTATAGGTTTGCTAGGTTTCCCTAGGTGCCGGCAGAGCTAGGGTTCAAAAACTACAGCTAGGCACTTTGCCAAAAAAGTGTTATTTTTCACTGCGAAATTGAGGTGTGACCACGTTGCGTTTTGCGCCGTTTCCTGTCGCAGGCACTAGGCCGACCCACACAAGTGAGGTACCATTTTTCTTGTAAGACTTTGGGGAACGCGGGGTGGGTGGAAATTTGTGGATCCACGCAGATTCCAGAACTTTCCACCACAGAAATGTGGGGAAAATGTGGTTTGTTTGACAATTGTTTAGGTTTGCAAGGGATTCTGGGTAACAGAACCTGGTGGGAGGCAGTCAAGTCACCCCATCCTGGATTCCCCTGGGTGTCTAGTTTTCAAAAATGTATAGGTTTGCTAGGTTTCCCTAGGTTCCGGCAGAGCTAGGGTTCAAAAACTACACCTAGGCACTTTGCCAAAAAAGGGTCATTTTTCACTGCGAAATTGAAGTGTGACCACGTTGCGTTTTGCATCGTTTCCTGTCGCAGGCACTAGGCCGACCCACACAAGTGAGGTACCATTTTTCTCATAAGACTTTGGGGAACACGGGGTGGGTGGAAATTTGTGGATCCACGCAGATTCCAGAACTTTCCACCACAGAAATGTGGGGAAAATGTGTTTTTTTTGGCAATTTTTTAAGTTTGCAAGGGATTCTGGGTAACAGAACCTGGTGGGAGGTATTCAAGTCACCCCATCCTGGATTACCCTGGATGTCTAGGTTTCAAAAATGTATAGGTTTGCTAGGTTTCCCTAGGTGCCCGCAGAGCTAGGGTTCAAAAACTACAGCTAGGCACTTTGCCAACAAAGGGTCATTTTTCACAGCGAAATTGAGGTGTGACCACGTTGCGTTTTGCGCCGTTTCCTGTCGCAGGCACTAGGCCGACCCACACAAGTGAGGTACCATTTTTCTCATAAGACTTTGGGGAACACGGGGTGTGTGGAAATTTGTGGATCCACGCAGATTCCAGAACTTTCCACCACAGAAATGTGGGGAAAATCTGTTTTTTTTGACAATTTTTTAGGTTTGCAAGGGATTCTGGGTAACAGAACCTGGTGGGAGGCAGTCAAGTCACCCCATTCTGGATTCCCCTGGGTGTCTAGTTTTCAAAAATGTATAGGTTTCCCTAGGTGCCGGCAGAGCTAGGGTTCAAAAACTACAGCTAGGCACTTTGCCAAAAAAGTGTCATTTTTCACTGCGAAATTGAGGTGTGACCACGTTGTGTTTTGCGCCGTTTCCTGTCGCAGGCACTAGGCCGACCCACACAAGTGAGGTACCATTTTTCTCGTAAGACTTTGGGGAACGCGGGGTGCGTGGAAATTTGTGGATCCACGCAGATTCCAAAACTTTCCACCACAGAAATGTGGGGCAAATGTGTTTTTTTTGACAATTTTTTAGGTTTGCGAGGGTTTCTGGGTAACAGAATCTGGTGGGAGGCAGTCAAGTCACCCCATCCTGGATTCCCCTGGGTGTCTAGTTTTCAAAAATGTATAGGTTTGCTAGGTTTCCCTAGGTGCCGGCAGAGCTAGGGTTCAAAAACTACAGCTAGGCACTTTGCAAAAAAAGGGTCATTTTTCACTGTGAAAATGTGGTGCGTCCACGTTGCGTTTTGCGCTGCTTCCTGCCGCCGGCACTAGGCCTACCCACACAAGTGAGGTACCATTTTTCTCATAAGACTTTGGAGAACACGGGGTGGGTGGAAATTTGTGGATCCACGCAGATTCCAGAACTTTCCACCTCAGAAATGTGGGGAAAATGTGTTTTTTTTGACAATTGTTTAGGTTTGCAAGGGATTCTGGGTCACAGAACCTGGTGGGAGGCAGTCAAGTCACCCCATCCTGGATTCCCCTGGGTGTCTAGTTTTCAAAAATGTATAGGTTTGCTAGGTTTCCCTAGGTTCCGGCAGAGCTAGGGTTCAAAAACTACACCTAGGCACTTTGCCAAAAAAGGGTCATTTTTCACTGCGAAATTGAAGTGTGACCACGTTGCGTTTTGCATCGTTTCCTGTCGCAGGCACTAGGCCGACCCACACAAGTGAGGTACCATTTTTCTCATAAGACTTTGGGGAACCCGGGGTGGGTGGAAATTTGTGGATCCACGCAGATTCCAGAACTTTCCACCACAGAAATGTGGGGAAAATGTGTTTTTTTTGTCAATTTTTTAAGTTTGCAAGGGATTCTGGGTAACAGAACCTGGTGGGAGGTATTCAAGTCACCCCATCCTGGATTCCCCTGGATGTCTAGTTTTCAAAAATGTATAGGTTTGCTAGGTTTCCCTAGGTGCCCACAGAGCTAGGGTTCAAAAACTACAGCTAGGCACTTTGCCAACAAAGGGTCATTTTTCACAGCGAAATTGAGGTGTGACCACTTTGCGTTTTGCGCCGTTTCCTGTCGCAGGCACTAGGCCGACCCACACAAGTGAGGTACCATTTTTCTCATAAGACTTTGGGGAACACGGGGTGGGTGGAAATTTGTGGATCCACGCAGATTCCAGAACTTTCCACCACAGAAATGTGGGGAAAATCTGTTTTTTTTGACAATTTTTTAGGTTTGCAAGGGATTCTGGGTAACAGAACCTGGTGGGAGGCAGTCAAGTCACCCCATCCTGGATTCCCCTGGGTGTCTAGTTTTCAAAAATGTATAGGTTTCCCTAGGTGCCGGCAGAGCTAGGGTTCAAAAACTACAGCTAGGCACTTTGCCAAAAAAGTGTCATTTTTCACTGCGAAATTGAGGTGTGACCACGTTGTGTTTTGCGCCGTTTCCTGTCGCAGGCACTAGGCCGGCCCACACAAGTGAGGTACCATTTTTCTCGTAAGACTTTGGGGAACGCGGGGTGGGTGGAAATTTGTGGATCCACGCAGATTCCAAAACTTTCCACCACAGAAATGTGGGGCAAATGTGTTTTTTTTGACAATTTTTTAGGTTTGCGAGGGTTTCTGGGTAACAGAATCTGGTGGGAGGCAGTCAAGTCACCCCATCCTGGATTCCCCTGGGTGTCTAGTTTTCAAAAATGTATAGGTTGCTACGTTTCCCTAGGTGCCAGCAGAGCTAGGGTTAAAAAACGACAGCTAGGCACCTTGCCAAAAAGGGTCATTTTTCACTGCGAAATTGAGGTGTGACCACGTTGCGTTTTGCGCCGTTTCCTGTCGCAGGCACTAGGCCGACCCACACAAGTGAGGTACCATTTTTCTCGTAAGACTTTGGGGAACGCGGGGTGGGTGGAAATTTGTGGATCCACGCAGATTCCAGAACTTTCCACCACAGAAATGTGGGGAAAATGTGTTTTTTTTGATAATTTTTTAGGTTTGCGAGGGATTCTGGGTAACAGAACCTGGTGGGAGGCAGTCAAGTCACCCCATCCTGGATTCCCCTGGGTGTCTAGTTTTTAAAAATGTATAGGTTTGCTAGGTTTCCCTAGGTGCCGGTAGAGCTTGGGTTCAAAAACTACAGCTAGGCACTTTGCCAAAAAAGGGTCATTTTTCACTGCGAAATTGAGGTGCGTCCACGTTGCGTTTTGCGCTGCTTCCTGCCACGGGCACTAGGCCTACCCACACAAGTGAGGTACCATTTCTCTCATAAGACTTTGGGGAACACGGGGTGGGTGGAAATTTGTGGATCCACGCAGATTCCAGAACTTTCCACCTCAGAAATGTGGGGAAAATGTGTTTTTTTGGGCAATTTTTTAGGTTTGCAAGGGATTCTGGGTAACAGAACCTGGTGGGAGGTATTCAAGTCACCCCATCCTGGATTCCCCTGGATGTCTAGTTTTCAAAAATGTATAGGTTTGCTAGGTTTCCCTAGGTGCCCGCAGAGCTAGGGTTCAAAAACTACAGCTAGGCACTTTGCCAACAAAGGGTCATTTTTCACACCGAAATTGAGGTGTGACCACGTTGCGTTTTGCGCCGTTTCCTGTCGCAGGCACTAGGCCGACCCACACAAGTGAGGTACCATTTTTCTCATAAGACTTTGGGGAACGCGGGTTGAGTGGAAAATTGTGGATCCACGCAGATTCCAGAACTTTCCACCACAGAAATGTGGGGAAAATCTGTTTTTTTTTACAATTTGTTAGGTTTGCAAGGGATTCTGGGTAACAGAACCTGGTGGGAGGCAGTCAAGTCACCCCATCCTGGATTCCCCTGGGTGTCTAGTTTTCAAAAATGTATAGATTTGCTAGGTTTCCCTAGGTGCCGGCAGAGCTAGGGTTCAAAAACTACAGCTAGGCACTTTGCCAAAAAAGTGTCATTTTTCACTGCGAAATTGAGGTGTGACCACGTTGCGTTTTGCGCCGTTTCCTGTCGCAGGCACTAGGCCGACCCACACAAGTGAGGTACCATTTTTCTCGTAAGACTTTGGGGAACGCGGGTTGAGTGGAAAATTGTGGATCCACGCAGATTCCAGAACTTTCCACCACAGAAATGTGGGGAAAATCTGTTTTTTTGGACACTTTTTTAGGTTTGCAAGGGATTCTGGGTAACAGAACATGGTGGGAGGCAGTCGAGTCACCCCATCCTGGATCCCCCTGGGTGTCTAGTTTTCAAAAATGTATAGGTTTCCCTAGGTGCCGGCAGAGCTAGGGTTCAAAAACTACAGCTAGGCACTTTGCCAAAAAAGTGTCATTTTTCACTGCGAAATTGAGGTGTGACCACGTTGTGTTTTGCGCCGTTTCCTGTCGCAGGCACTAGGCCGACCCACACAAGTGAGGTACCATTTTTCTCGTAAGACTTTGGGGAACGCGGGGTGGGTGGAAATTTGTGGATCCACGCAGATTCCAGAACTTCCACCACAGAAATGTGGGGAAAATGTGGTTTTTTTGATAACTTTTTAGGTTTGCGAGGGATTCTGGGTAACAGAACCTGGTGGGAGGCAGTCAAGTCAGCCCATCCTGGATTCCCCTGGGTGTCTAGTTTTTAAAAATGTATAGGTTTGCTAGGTTTCCCTAGGTGCCGGCAGAGCTAGGGTTCAAAAACTACAGCTAGGCACTTTGCCAAAAAAGGGTAATTTTTCACTGCGAAATTGAGGTGTGACCACGTTGCGTTTTGCGCCGTTTCCTGTCGCAGGCACTAGGCCGACCCACACAAGTGAGGTACCATTTTTCTCGTAAGACTTTGGGGAACGCGGGGTGGGTGGAAATTTGGGGATCCACGCAGATCACAGAACTTTCCACCACATAAATGTAGGTAAAAAGGGGTTTTTCTTTACAATTTGTTAGGTTTGCGAGGAATTCTGGGTAACGGAACCTGGTGGGAGGCAGTCAAGTCACCCCTTCCTGGATTCCCCTGGGTGTCTAGTTTCCAAAAATGTATAGGTTTGCTAGGTTTCCCTAGGTGCCGGCAGAGCTAGGGTTCAAAAACTACAGCTAGGCACTTTGCAAAAAAAGGGTCATTTTTCACTGTGAAAATGTGGTGCGTCCACGTTGCGTTTTGCGCTGCTTCCTGTCGCGGGCACTAGGCCTACCCACACAAGTGAGGTACCATTTTTCTCATAAGACTTTGGGGAACACGGGGTGGGTGGAAATTTGTGGATCCACGCAGATTCCAGAACTTTCCACCACAGAAATGTGGGGAAAATGTGGTTTTTTTGGCAATTGTTTAGGTTTGCAAGGGATTCTGGGTCACAGAACCTGGTGGGAGGTATTCAAGTCACCCCATCCTGGATTCCCCTGGATGTCTAGTTTTCAAAAATGTATAGGTTTGCTAGGTTTCCCTAGGTGCCCGCAGAGCTAGGGTTCAAAAACTACAGCTAGGCACTTTGCCAACAAAGGGTCATTTTTCACAGCGAAATTGAGGTGTGACCACGTTGCGTTTTGCGCCGTTTCTTGTCGCAGGCACTAGGCCGACCCACACAAGTGAGGTACCATTTTTCTCGTAAGACTTTGGGGAACGCGGGGTGGGTGGAAATTTGTGGATCCACGCAGATTCCAGAACTTTCAACCACAGAAATGTGGGGCAAATGTGGTTTTTTGGACAATTTCTTAGGTTTGCGAGGGAATCTGGGTAACAGAATCTGGTGGGAGGCAGTCAAGTCACCCCATCCTGGATTCCCCTGGGTGTCTAGTTTTCAAAAATGTATAGGTTTGCTAGGTTTTCCTAGGTGCCGGCAGAGCTAGGGTTCAAAAACTACAGCTAGGCACTTTGCCAAAAAAGGGTCATTTTTCACTGCGAAATTGAGGTGTGACCACGTTGCGTTTTGCGCCGTTTCCTGTCGCAGGCACTAGGCCGACCCACACAAGTGAGGTATCATTTTTCTCGTAAGACTTTGGGGAACGCGGGGTGGGTGGAAATTTGTGGATCCACGCAGATTCCAGAACTTTCCACCACAGAAATGTGGGGAAAATGTGGGTTTTTTGATAATTGTTTAGGTTTGCGAGGGATTCTGGGTAACAGAACCTGGTGGGAGGCACTCAAGTCACCCCATCCTGGATTCCCCTGGGTGTCTAGTTTTCAAAAATGTATAGGTTTGCTAGGTTTCCCTAGGTGCCGGCAGAGCTAGGGTTCAAAAACTACAGCTAGGCACTTTGCCAAAAAAGGGTCATTTTTCACTGCGAAATTGAGGTGTGACCACGTTGCGTTTTGCGCCGTTTCCTGTTGCAGGCACTAGGCCGACCCACACAAGTGAGGTACCATTTTTCTCGTAAGACTTTGGGGAACGCGGGGTGGGTGGAAATTTGTGGATCCACGCAGATTACAGAACTTTCCACCACACAAATGTGGGGAAAATGTGGGTTTTTTGACAATTGTTTAGGTTTGCGAGGAATTCTGGGTAACGGAACCTGGTGAGAGGCAGTCAAGTCACCCCATCCTGGATTCCCCTGGGTGTCTAGTTTCCAAAAATGTATAGGTTTGCTAGGTTTCCCTAGGTGCCGGCAGAGCTAGGGTTCAAAAACTACAGCTAGGCACTTTGCAAAAAAAGGGTCATTTTTCACTGTGAAAATGTGGTGCGTCCACGTTGCGTTTTGCGCTGCTTCCTGTCGCGGGCACTAGGCCTACCCACACAAGTGAGGTACCATTGTTTTCGGAAGACCTTGGGGAACGCGGGGTGGGTAGAATTTTGTGGATCCGCGCAGATTCCAGAACTTTTCACCACAGAAAAGTGAGGAAAATATGTTTTTTTTACCAATTTTTTAGGTTTGCAAGGGATTCTGGGTAACAGAACCTGGTGAGAGCCAGTCAAGTCACCCCGTCCTGAATTCCCCTGGGTGTCTAGTTTACAAAAATGTATAGGTTTGCTAGGTTTCCCTAAGTGCCCGCAGAGCTAGGGTTCAAAAACTACAGCTAAGCACTTTGCAAAAAAATGGTAATTTTTCATTGTGAAGTACGTCCACGTTGCATTTTGAGCCATTTCCTGTTGTGGGCACAAGGCCTACCCACACAAGTGAGGTACCATTTTTATCGGGAGACTTAGGGTAACACAGAATTGTAGAGCAACTGTTATTACCTATTGACTTTCGATGCATTTCTGCCTTCCAAATGAAAGACAATGTGTAAAAAATAAGTCATTTTGAAAAATGACCTATAATTCTCATGCTAGTATGGGTATTCCCAATTTCGGAAATGTGCAAATATCTACTGTTTCTAAAATCTACATTTTGTTCCCATTTCAGAAATACATAGGTGTCTTTCATAACAATTTTTCCATGTATACATTTTCCCAAAATAATTGCTATATACCCGGTACATAATAAAAAACCATTGCAAGATGCTGCTCAGTTATTGGCTCTGGGTTCGTCGGGTTCTTGGTGAACCTACAAGTCCTATATATCCCCACAACCCGAAAGGTCCAGCGGATATAACGGTATATTGCTTTCAAATAGCTGTCATAATTAGAAGAAGTTACAGGTAAAAACGTTGACACAAATGGCTGTTTTTTTCAACTAATGTTCAATTTTTCCTTCATTTAACTGTTAGTTTCTATAAGGAAAACTTTAAGGATCTACACAAATGACCCCTTGCTGAATTCAGAATTTTGTCTACTTTTCAGAAATGTATGGCTTTTCAGGATCCATTATTGGTTTCATACCCATTTCTACCATTAACTGGAAGGAGGTTGAAAGCACAAAAAATAGCAAAAATAGGCTATGTCCCAGAAAAATGCCAAAACTGTGTAAAAAAAGTTGGTTTTCTGACAAAAGTCTGCTTGTTCCTGAAAGCTGGGAAGATGGTGATTTCAGCACCACAACCCCTTTTTGATGCCATTTGCAGGGAAAAACAAGACGCTTTCATCTGTAGCCCTTTTTTCGCATTTTTCCCCAAAAAACAAAATGTTGCTGTATTTTGGCTAATTTCTGGGTCCCCTCCAGGGGAATCCACAAACCCTGGGTACCTTTACAATCCCCATGATGCTAGAAAAAAAGGACGCAAATTTGGCGTGGATACCTTATGTGGTCAAAAAGTTACAGGGGCCTAAGCGCGCACTACCCCAAATAGCCAAAAAAAGGCTTAGCACAGGGGGGGAAAAGGCCTAGCAGCGAAGATCACGTTCTTAAAACAACCAAAACGCTAAATTCCGGGTGGGGTAATCCTCATCACAGTGTCCTTATTAGAATTAAAAATTATTGCGTGGGCTAGATTTTGTTTTAATCCTATATCAGTACCAGAGGCTCTGATATTACTTGTTCAAAAATGTTCCATCACGACGACAGTAACATCAAGAATGGGAATTACTGTACCCTTTTGCATGATATCTAATAATTAAATCTGGATGGGCGGGGAGCATAGCAGCTATTGTGAGTTGTGGACTTGATCTACTCTGCGGCCTTTATAATGTCTTCCAACCTAGATCCCAGAACATAAGTCTTGGAAGCCCTAGCATCCCTTGTCAAGTGCGCTTCAAAAGCACTGACAACGAGCCCTGCTCCGGCCATAAGCTACCCTCCTTGAAAGATTGGCAGAACATACCAGTCAGGAAGATTTCTGGAGTGCAGCATGCCGCTGGCCTTTACTATCCTTCTTAAATTCCCTGGCACAATCTTCATACACCGTAACGCAGTGAACTCACATAATTTGAGATAGTCAGGAAAACTAAGATACAACATGCATTTCACATGGGTCTTGGTAATTCTGGAGATAAGAAAAGAAACACCTTCAAGCAAAAATACTGCACCTTTTAAGTACAGAGCTTTCACATCAGACACTAATGTACATGAGATCAGGCATAAGAGCATTGCAGGAAATCTGTTTCCTATGTTCATTGGCAGGCCACCTCTCAAGAAACCTCAATACTTCACTCACAATCCAGAGAATAGAATATGTGGGAGCAGCGGGATTTATTAGCCTAAGTTCTTTTGTCAATTTACAAATCAGGGGTTGCTTCCCTATAGGCTTATTAGCTATGGAACATCACCATCAGAAATAGCTGACCGAAAATTATTTGCTGACTTGTAAGCCAATACATATGAAGTCAGCTGGGTCAAAAAATGAATAATTGGATGCAAATGTGCCCCCACAGGCTCCACAGCCCTTTTGTCACACCAGCGTACCCAGCTCTTCTTGGATGAAGCATATCATTTATGAGTACTGCAGCGCCATGCTTCAGTAATGTAAAAAAACAGCTTGTCCTGAAATTCCTGGCATTTGCCTGTATTCCCTGAAATGTTCCACACCATGAGGTGAAGCTGACTTGTCAGAACTAGAGGACTGGTTCGTCGAATCTTTCAGAATCTCTTCAGAGTTTAGAATTCTTCCTGGGGAGTCCCAAAACATTTCCAGAAGGACTCGGAAACACGACTGAGTTCTCCAAATCGGAATTACCAGAACCAGGTCTGCTAATATCCTCTACGCCTGCAAAGCAACTCAAATGATCATTGTGAATGGAGGAAAGGCATAATGCTGACCCTCACTCCAATATGTCCCTCACACCTCCAGATCTGGACTCACGCAGTAAAACGTCAGAATTTGTTTGTTCAGTCAGGAGGCGAACAAGTTGATTGAATATGGGTCACAATTCTTCATCAATAGTTGAAACTTCAGGCTTTTTAGCATCCTTGAGATATTAAGAGTTCAGCTTTCCTACCACATTGTCTTCACCAGACAGTTACTCCGCCTTCACTGACAGCCAAGGCAGAAATGCCCAAAAAAACTTGCGTTCTCTGCCAGAACTGGACCTGGTTCCACCCATTATATCCTGTGGGATTTGTATTTTGGCAGACAGGATATCCGTCAACTTTGTGACAGAGTAACCCGTCCGCCGAGATCTAAATCAGGCCCAGAGTATGTTGGTTTGTTCAAATTTGGAGCAAGTGAATGCAAGATGCTTGGGACCTCGTTCCACCCAGCTTCTTGATGAGTTGAGCTGTTGATAGATTTTCTGTCCATGCGTCTGTAGAAAAATACAGGAATCTGCCTTCTGAGGCGACGGGGCTGTGATAGCAAAAGATCCCTCCAGGAGCTCTAGGCAGTGGATGTGTAACTGCAATTCTCCGCTTGACCAGTACTCTCCTGTGGAGAGTCATCAGCACCTAGCTCCCTAGCCCCATCTGCTGGCATCTGATTTGAAGATGGCTTTGCCATTTTAGGCCTCCATGTGCTCCAATCACCAAATGACCTATGTTCTGGCTTCTTCTGACAGACTGGCCGTGTCCATATATGAGAGGCCCTTGCAAAGATGTAAAATCTCCAACACTGCAATGTCCTGTAAAGATCATTTAAATCAACAATGGCAAAAGGCCCACAATCCTCAACAGTGACACATTCTTGCACAAAGCAGATTTTAATTCCTTCTTGATGTCTTTGACTTTCTTCACTGTTAGTTGCAGGTGAGCCTTCACTGTGTCCATTTGAAATCCAAGAAACTCTATTTGATGGATCAGTACAAGAACAGATTTCTTCTCGATGATAATAAACCCCAGTTCTTGTAACAGTTGAACAGTCCATTCCAGATGAATCATTTGTTCAACTGGGTCCTGAGCAATGATGATCATGTTGACCAGGGATACTAAAATGTGGACTCCTGTGGCCCTCTGAGTCTTTGCTACTGCTTTCATTACCTTCATACACCAACGGACTGATGACAGGCTGAGGGGTAGAACAGAAAGCTAGACCCAGCTTTGATATCGGCTCTTATGTTTCTGCTGAAAGTTTTGAACTGGAGTTCGAAAAAATCCTAAATGGAAACCTTGAGTCATTTCTAGCAAGTAAGCATCTTGTTTTATGGATGTCCGATCCGCTGAAACAAATTGCATAGGATATAATGGGATTTATATTTCAGTGTACGGGATATCCGTCACCGTTGTGATGGAGCAACCTGTCCATCAAGATCTAAATCAGGCCCTCTGTTCCCCAGCGTTAAATACTTTAGAGGAGCAATGTTTACCTGTATATCCTGTGCTGGCACCAAAGTTTGAAGAGCCTTTGCTGCATCCCTTGCTAATTCTGACATGTCCCTCTCTGGCCCAGGATGGAAAGAAGGTGCCCCCTCTAGAATTGTTGACCATTTGACTCTTCTCTGTGCCACACATCCCCTCTCGGAGCCTTGGAAAAAGGGACACCCTGACAGGCACCCTCTGCCTGATTTGCTCCTTTACAAAAGGGCCAGTTGTAAAACATTTTGCAATGACAGATGAGTGTTGTTGAGCACCATGAAGGTACTAACAAATTTTCCGAAGTCCTTCATAAAGGGATCTTCAAAGAGAAATTCTAACTAACTCAGTCAGTTTGGGGTCGAATCTCATAAGATGGGAACGGAGTCTTTTCACCGAAATAGCACAATTTGCCTTCCCAACAAGACAAATAGTCCATTGGGCCAGGCCCGTCAAAGCATGCTGGTCAATTCATGAGCATACTTCACTCTGTAAGACATTTCAAGCATCTTCGTCAAGGGACTGTAAAGGTCCAGCAATTTGTCTTGACAGGGCTTCCAGGACCTGTGAATCTTTTTTTTTGGTCTGGGATTAATGTAATCAAGTTTGGATCTATGTCTTGGGACCTTTTATTTGCTCGATCAGATAAGTGAATTTAGCAGACATGCGTTTCCAGTGTTCTAATTCTGTCAGTGGGCCTGCATCATCAGCTTCCTTTCGGATCTGTTCACTTTCAAGTAAAACCTGCTCAATTTGTTTATACCACATCATGAGAACATCCTCTAGCTGGTGAACTAGATCAGGATTAGAAGCAGCAGCCATCATATCTTCAAAGGATTGTAGTTTACCAAAATCTATGGTCTCAACTTTGCCATGCAGAGAAGGCCTCTGGCAATCAGCCCCAAGTCTGTTTTAGACCTTCTTGTCAAAAGTGTTCCTAAGGCGAGATTGTACATAGGCTTGGACTGCAGGAAAAAGACCCACTCCGCCAAAGTTGGGTTCACAATGTCCTTTGGATTAAAGGACAGTAGGTCTGTTTTATCCTTAAGCGAGATTGAAATAGGACATTGATTCCACAGAGGATTAGATCTCCTGTGCTCTGCAACGTCAACAGACAGTCTCCGGGACTTTCAGGTATCCAATAAATAGGATTTTCCTGAGTAACAATCCAAGTCACTTGCACCCCAAGATTGCTCTGTGGCTTTAGGTTTCTCGATTGGTGTTTTTCTGAGCTATGTCTGTAGTCAGCCAGGAAACCGGCTAATAATTTGTCTATGACATCAAAGTGAACCCAATGTAACTTCTTGTTTTTCACTTTGGTGGGCTCTTGATCTGAAGTTCCAGAGAAGTTGAGGGAGCACCCTACAGGTTTTTCTCAGCAGAGGGCACACATTCTTTCAGGTGTTTTGTAAATGGTTTCAGAGCTGAGCCTGATGCTTTGGTGTCCGATTGCGGCACAATATTGTCTGATTGTGGCACAGTATCTTCTGATTTTGGCACAGTATTATCTATGGCCTCAGGAAGACCTTCATCCAAATAGTAATCTGAGGGTTCATCGTCATGGAATTCTTCTTACTTGTCAAGGTTGACTGCCTCATTGACTGACATCTTCCCTTTTTTAATGCTACTTAGAACCACTTAGTGTTATGAGCAGCACCTTCTCCCCGCTGTTGGACTCTGAAAATGGGGTAGCGAAGTCTGGAATACAAAGAGGCAAACTCACTGATGGGGATAGTACAGCGGCTCAAATCTGAAGCTGTGCTTAGTAGAGGTGGCATTAAAGTAACCACAAAACAGCAAATATTATAGTAACGAATGAAGCATCATCATATATAGATCATCCATAGGGAGGCACTTACTAGACTGCGAGCAGCAAAGAGCGAGGCAGTCAAGATAGTGTCACTCTATTTGGACACTGATTGATGGGCTTGTGTTGTTTTGTTCTCTATGTTTATGGGATTTTTAGTTATTATCATGAGAACATCATCATTATTTGGCTACTGTGAAAGTCAGAGTAAAGAAAGGGAAGAATATAACAGAGATAGATACTACCTAACAAGACCTAACTCCTGGGGGGGGGTGTAGAACCGAGGAAGGGGAAAAAAGAGCCAACTACAGGGACGCCAAACTGCTGTGAGATGGATCGAATAGGAGCAAGTCCAACAACCACTGCTGGCAAGCATCCAATGCCAGTGGCGGCTCGCAGCGGGAGTGCTGCGGGCGGTGGGGCGGGGAGGGGCAGGGTGGGGGGATAGTGGACTCGGACATACGACGGAACGGAGTACAGTAAGTAAATAAATAAAACTATTTACCTTGCGCTCGCTGCATCGCCGAGTTGGCGATGCAGCAAGCGCAAGGTAAATTGTTTTATTTATTTAATTACTTACTTTACTCCTGTCCGTCGTATGTCCGAGTCCACTACCCCCCCACCCTGCCCCTCCCCTGCCCCACCGCTTCACAGCACTCCTTCTGCGAGCCGCCACCACTGTCCAATGCTATCTGAGAAGCACTTTTAACTGATGTTGCATCTTTTGCCCCAGAAGGGGTGATTGTGCATGAGTGTGTTCATCTCTTATGACCCAGAAGCATTAAGATCTCCCAGCCCAAGCCAGTAAGGGCCTCCCTACTCCCCACTTCCCTTGTTGTCTCCACTTCCCCATTTTTCATAGCCTCCATGCCTGTCTGTGTCTTCCCCAAAGACGTGTATTCTTATATATGAGTGTTCCCTCAATATATGCGTCCCGCTGGCATTGCTTCTCTTAGGGTGAGCGACTTTTCGAGAATGCTGAGTGTTGTCTGTTCCTGACAAAACCAAAAATCAAAACAAAATGGGTAAATGAGATTCTGTATCTGCATTTTTCCAAATCTGCTCTGCTCTTGGACCTCATAAGTGTTCTTTCTCAACTAATGGCCAGCATCCCTTGCTGCCATATGTATTGCTCAGCTTGTGCTTGCTGTATTCAGAAGTCTTCTTTTTTTTACCAATTTCCAGAGTTTACATTGGCAGCTTGATTCCTAAATGTTAAATGCAAACATCAGCTCCTAGTCTTATGTTTGAGTTTAAGCACATAATAACGGTAGCTCCTCATGAAAGTGTCATATACATGTATGTACGTATGTATGTATGTGTATATATGTATGTATATATGTATGTATGTATATATGTATCTATCTATGTATGTATGTATACATGTATGTATTCGTATATGTAGATATATGTATGTATGCATAGATGTATGTATGTATATAATAATATCTATGTTTATATGTATGTATACATGTATGTATTTGTATATGTATGTATGTATATATGTATGTATGCATGCATGCATGTATGTGTGTATTTATATATGTATGCATAGGTATTCGAAGACCATGAACCTGTAATTGTACTTAGCTATGAAAGTATGGTGGGTCTCCTTTGAAATCCTGGAGTCCTCTGTATAACCTCATCGCTCTCACTGCTTCCATCTCTGACCTACCTTGGCACAATGTGGAATCTCTCTCTCTTGTAAATAAACCATACGCTGTAAATATAAGAGATTGTGTAAATATAAGAGATTCTTTTACCATGGACAAAGCAAGGAAAGATTGTGATTCAACAACCTCCTCGGGAACAAGCTCAACTGTCAAAATAAACAACTGTCACAACTGCCCAGGACAAAAGTACAAAGTGTGTGGAGCGAACCACCGGTAAGGAGAGGGAAGGGGGAACAAAGGAACATACCACGGCATTAGCAGTCTCCTTCTGCTTCTTGTGGAATAGAGATATGTTCTCCCCAGCCAGGTGGAGTCAGAAGTCCCTCATCATAGTAACAGGGAACTCTGGGCCACAATAGTTGTTCATGCTTACAGCTACCACCCATGGAATTGAAAAGTAAAATGTTTTTACTTGATTATTTAAAATCATTACAAACAGATAAAACCAGTCTACAGAGCAGTCATCAATATTTGCATTTTTCCTGATGGGTCCACGTCCATGTGAGTATTGACAAAGTGCAATATGTAATTCTCTACAGCCTTCCCCGGTACCACCTAACACATTGATACTAACAGGCCCCCGTTCTTCCACAAAGACATGAGTTTACTGCGCCTCCAACTCATTGCCAGTAGCCACCACTAAGGCCTCCAAGGGTCATTGTCGTCACTCCTTCTACTCTCACTAGCGTCTACAGAGTTCCACAGTGTAGAACCCCCCCTCTACTGGGTTCACAGGGCTCGCATTACTACAACTTGAGGTATCGAATACGACATCATCTCATTATGTGTCATTCAGAATGCTGCAGCCAGACTCGGGGCCTGATTTAGATCTTAGTGGACGGGTTACTCTGTCACAACGGTGACGGATATCCCGTCGGCCAAAATATAAATCCCATAATATCCTATGGGATTTACATTTTGGCGGACAGGATCTCCATCAATGTAGTAATGGGGTAACCCGTCCGCAGAGATCTAAATCAGGCCATTACTCTTGATATTCCAAGAACAGCATCCAGTAAAGATCACCCAGACTCTTTGCACTGGCTCCCGGTGAGTAAAATAATTCTGTTTAAACTGTGTGTATGGCCCACAAAGGTTTATACCAGGTAACACCATCTTACCTGGCAAAAAACACTGGTGAATACATCCCGCCCAGAAATCTTCCTTCCAGCAACCTACATCTTTTTCAGGTACCAGAAATCTCCCGGTCTAGGATGGGAGGCAGAACCTTCTCTTATTTCGTCCCCAAATGGTGGAATTCTATGCCTCTCCGCATGAGAGAAATTAACAATTACATGGTGTTTAGGATAAATTTAACGTGGTTGTTTCCACTGAAATTCTGATGTCTTCCTTTCTGTGGCTGATTCAGCCCAGTGTCAGAATGCATACTGTAGCCGAGCGCTCTACAAGATAAAAAAAAAATACTGGTGTCTACATGGAGTAGATTATGATACCGGTCTTGGGTCAACGAGCAGGCTCGAGGAGCTGCCAAGTGTCTCCTTCATCTTAGCTCCTCCCTATATTTCTTAGTTATTGTAATCAAATTCATCAATCAATCAGTATTTGTATAGCATGACTAATCACCCGTGAGGTAGAACTGAACTGAGATGGAGAGGGTTGAGTCTTTGGGGTGTGGGGGGCACAGGTTACATTCTGCCAATGGACACAACAGGTCAACTCGACGGGTTTCGGGGATGGTTGTGCAGATACACGTTCCTTAGCAAATATTCACACGTATATCAGTATGATTTCTGTGTGAAAAATATCTCAGCTATGTGGTTTCGATAACTAATCTCTGAGTAGGAACCTGAGATCCTACCTTAGTCTTCACAGAGCCTTTGCCTGTGTTGACTGTAGTATCAAAGAAAATAACCCTTAGAAAATGGAAACCAATGCCAAAGGTATAGGCCAGAATTAAACACTGTTCGCTCAGTATACACACAACTAATCGAGGCATGGAACCCCATTGACGCCACGCTTTGAGAAGGTGAACGATGAACAGAGAATTGTTTGGAGACTACAAAATGAGTTAATTTCATTGAGATACAGTTAACTTCCATGTCTTTCGTTAACTTGACTGGACCACACTGAAGGTGCACAGGGGTATTACCTCTCACTGGTCTATAGCACAGCAAGTACCTTCAACTGTAAAACTTTAGAGTACTCGTCAAGTCTTGGGTCTCCGAGTGTCATGACTTACATAATTCAGCATGGGAGAGAGAAAGTCTTCCATCTAGGGACTGAAAATGTTGACCTTTCCATCCCCTGACAGGCTAAATATGTTTGATTTACCACAGGAATTCCATTCCGTCTCCAGCACCCTCTTCCTCCATCCATCGCCATGCCATCTTGTAAATTCAACAAATCGCTTCTCGGCCTTTTGATTAAGATCAAGTGTAGTATATGTTCTTATCACTTTAATTGTGTGAATTCAACACCACATTTAGACATTTTTCTATATTGTGCATCTGCTGCCGCTTCTTTGCTCTAACACTCTGGAAGATCTTCTAATGGCCACATTGCACCAAAGAACTAAAGCTTTTCCGTTATTTCATGTATTTCTCATGTGCACTGGCACCTTCAGCTTCCTTTTTTCTGGGTACACTAAAGAGCAGGAAATCATCCCTGATTAAAGCAGCATCCACAAAGGCACCTTTAAGTCCAGGAAGCACCTGTCTTATAAGCACATTTTACCTCCACATCAAGACATGATTATTTGAAGCCTACAATTTAAGCCTCAAGCAGTGTGTCATGATGAAAAATGATTCCTTCTCTGAGCTGTCTTTTAATCACTTCAAGATAACTCAAAAATCCTTGGTTTCCATGGTAGCAGCCAGCAAACAATAACAGGTTACAGCGAAGCGACTGAATTAATTGCACAGTTCCAGGTGGTGAACACTGTTCTTTGCAGTTAGGCTTTTGGAAACTCATTACAAGGTTTCACAACACAGAAAGACATTTCTTGTTTGAAACAGCACTTACTGTCTTACTCCACTGCTCTTATTATTTCTTAGAGAACTAGTCTAGCCCAGTGAGCTGACGTTGACATGTTCTATAGACCTGTTTTAATGATTTCACAAATCTTGTTGTGTAACCTGGTTACCACTCTTTGATTATGCCTCTTCTATTTAGGCAGGATTTCACAGTAATGGTAATTAGGCAATTTGATAGCTAGATAGGCAGACAGACAGGATAGATAGACAGACAGACAGACAAGGACATCATTTACGAATCTCAGCTGCCCTTGCTTGTCCTTTGCCACCCCTGTCACTGCCTTTGTGACCCCTGACCTCAGAGGAGGCGAACTCAGTTCCAAGAACGCAGACGCGGCTACACCCGCCTATCTTTTGATTAAGCTAACCGTGAATGATTGTATATTTCACTATTAGTGTATTAAAAGTTGGAGCATCAGGAGCGAGAATGGGGCCTTCACAGGCAGATGAGGCAACTAAAAATGTTTTTAAATGTATGATGTGTTCATACCTGCAGGTCAGAGTGTGTTTGTGTGAGAGAGGAAATGCTTATGTGTATGTGTGTATGTTTGCTTGTGAGAATGTGTGTGGGAATGAATGTGAAAGTCAGTTAGGTAGTGAGAATACATGAGACAATGTCAGGAAGTCAAAGGAGAAGAGGCCATGGGGAATGTCGTCGGTGATACCATTGATGATGTCATTGAACATGTCATAAGTGATGTCAGTCAGTCATACACTTTATTTCGGTCTTATGACCATAAAAGTAAAAATACAGACATTTCATTAAAGCAGAATTGTTATATACATGCGACAAATACTACGAATGTTAGTTAAAATTAGTGCTAAAAATGCATATGGTACAAACCAGTGAAGCACAAAAATACAGCAAGGGCCCATAACGACAGAGAAGAAAATAGCAAGGCCCATCATAAAACAATTAATTCATTGTTTAAGTAGAGCTAAAATGGTAAAGACCGTAAAAACCTGATTTGCAAATTAAAACAGGAAATGGATATATATAAGAATAAAAGAACTGGTTAAAAAGGTACATTAAAGGAAAGTATCTTAGCAATATCCAAAATTTTAGTGTTGTAGCTTCAAGACAGACCTTCTAATAAACCACATGGTGCCAAGGAACTTTGCTACAGCGCAGACAACTACAAAACTAGCGTCAGATTTTAGGATGCGCAGCGCCTCTATACGGCACCGAACACCAAAGCGTTTACATATGGGAGCTAACCATTTGGCTCTCGCCCGATTGTACAATGGGCAGGCAAAAAATATATGACCTATCGATTCCACAGCATGAGGACAGCCTGGACAATATTGTAAATCACTGGAAGGTGGACGCCAGGAAGCTGTAAAGCTTTCACTGGAAGTGAACCAAATCTAAATTGCATAAACAGCTTCCTGTCCTGGGGAGTCGTGATAGCATCCAGGTAATATTCATATGAAGCAAGCTGTTTGAACTCCATAAACTCAGTAGTTAGGCGTCCCCAGGACGAGTATGAAAGGGAAGACTGGGCCACCCAATGCCAATAATAGTTCTTAAGTAATTCCTTTGTAGGCAGCCCTACGCAATCCCTCGATTCCCACAGTCCCTCTAAGCCAATAGCAGTGAGCAGGGATTTCACTTCCTACAGCCAAGGGATCTTCTTGAATCAATCAAGTGCCTGGACTTCGTAAAGGGCGGCCACATATGATGACAACTCTGGAGTTGATTTTAAACGGAGCCAGAATAACAAAGGGCGTAGTTTGGCCTTCTAGACAATGGTAGCTCGTTACATATCCAGCCTTAACATCATGAGTGATGTAATATGTCAGGTGGAAGCAGTGCACGTGGAGGCTCAAGTTATAGCTTTTTGCTAAAATCTGTTTAAATCATGTAAATTTTTACAATACAAATAGTGAAGAAGAAAAAGAACAGCGCTGTTAAGGCGGTGCCCTGAAATGAACAAATAATCCAGGAAACAAGTCTGCAGCAGCATAGTACCTCGCCCTACGGGGGGATGACGACCAAGATGAATGATCCATAACCTCCCAGAGGAGGGGGCAGGAGAAGTCCTAGACAAGCACAATCTCGCGTGAACTAATGTGCCCACATCAAACCATCACGGGAGGCACAGCTCGAAAAGAAGGGACGAGGGACATCCATCAGCTCCTTAGTAGGCCATCACCACTGGGCAAGGCACTGACAGCCAAGCTCCAGAAGCAACCGACTCACCCCACGGGACATGAGGGCCCTTCGGCGCAGGTTATAGTTAGCTCAGTTAACTATAACTGGTGAATTTCAGTGTTGTTCTGTTTAAAATGTCAGTTTAAAATAGTAATTTTTTTTCTCAAATAATTTTTATTGGATTTCTCAAGAAAAAAAAAACAAGAACAGAAATGAAAATAAAGAAGATCACAAATTGGCATGAGTTGAAGTACAATTACAAATGTGATTATAAATGATAATAACAATTATAATAGAAAGAATTACAAAAGAAGGAATTACAAAGAGGTTACAAATTAAGTGGCAGTTGGAATTGCGGTTAGGTTACAGCAGGGGTCTTCAAACTGTGGGCGCGACCCCCAGGGGGGCCGTGGAGTGATGCAAAGGGGGTCGCGCCTTCCCAGTCACACTTCTGCCGAGGCCCAAGGGCTTCAGCCCCCCCTCTTCCCCCGTCCTGTTCTCAGCCCGGGCTGCTGCAGTGCAACTCGAGCTGCTGGGGGCTCAGCTGGGCAGTGTCTGGAGTCTTATCTCCGGCACGCCCAAGTTTTTCACAGGTCTTTAAAGACCATTTGCATATTTACATACCTTTGTAAACTGGTTACAGAGGCTTAGTTTTTTTCCTGGTTCCAGTACCCCTTGGGCCCCCACTCTGCCTATTCCTTACATTTGTATTTTACATTTACTGCCGAAGTGTGAGAATGCATTTCATGAAAAGGAATATAAAGTAGGGTTGCCAAAAGAAAAATGCCTGCCGTGTTTTGTTTAAAGAGCCTGCAAAGACCTCCTCTTGACACTAAATAGACTTATAAATAAAAAGTATGTATGCATTCGTTATGTGACTTTTCTGTCTTTGTTCTCTTTAATTATCAGTCATGGATCATTGAGGCAGCCCTAGAACACAATTAAAAGTGCTTTCTATTTATATTTGCTGTTCGAAGTATGCACAGATAAGTGCTTAAAATACAGCTTTAGGTGACTGCTTATTTTTGTACCGACTGGGCCATCAAAATAATCTGCTGGCAACCCTAACCATAGGACTGGAAGTTTGTTGCAGGATCAGCACATTATTTATTTCCTCGATCCCCGATTAATGCCATAATAGCAATAGTTTAACTTAGATCTTAAACCCTACGCCGCCGTCCATAACATGCTGAGTTACTTCAAGTGTCTGGGAATGCACTCTGCATTCAGACAACTCACTCGTCATTCTCGCCCTTCACTTTCACGCTCACCCTGCATTCACAGCGATCACAATGCACTCACACCATTTACCCGCTCACCCTGCACTCACAGTGATCACTCTGCACGCACAATGCACTTGCGCTGTTCATCCTATACCTCACCCTGCAGTCACACGAGTACACTACTCATCCTGCACTCATGTGACACTTCACTCACCTGTCCCCCTCACTGCTCAATATGAAACTCACTCAAACAAGCCCATCAGTAATCATACACTCATTCGTCCCATTCTGAACTTGCATCCGCACCTAAATTCATAAGCCACCTCACTCACCCTGCAGTCACTCCTCTTACCCTACTCTCACACTGTTGCATCGCTCACCGTGCACTCACATGGGCACTCTTGTCACCCACACAGTGCAGAGGGTTAACGTTCCTGCTACAAAGAATATGTACCATGCAGATCACAGAAATGAGTGTGAGTAAACTATGAGTAGCGCTATAAAAAAATGAAATGTTTGTCAGAAAGGTGCTATAGAGAGATGAGGTGAATTGTTGGTGAGTGGCAGTGAAGGAATTCATGGAGAAGGAGGAAACGGGGGTGGGGCACCAAAAAGACTGTTGCACCGTGTGCGACCAGTGTTAGGACCAGCCCTGGCTGGGAGTGTTAAAGGTGAAGTGAGAGGTTGAATGGGGAGAGTTCAGAAGTTGTAAAGGGGTGAAAGAAAATGGCCTGCAAAGTGAGAGAGGGATCCGGGGTTAGGAGAGGACAGAGGGATGGAAGGGAGGGGGTGAGAGGAAAGCTGCATGCGTAAACTGCTTAACTCTGCACAAAACCGCCAGGGTTTTAAGGGACCCCTGCTTCTCCCGGCCAGGGCCAAGTGAGCTTCTAATGTGGCAGCACGTATTCCTGCGGAGTGGAAGGCCCTTCACAAAGGTTGACTAGAAATCTTTCTGATGTTAATTGCTGTATTTTGGTTATACACTGGTACTGATGGGGTGAAATCTTTCCTCAGTGTTACTGTGTACGCAGCATCACATAACATCATTTACCTTTTCTTCCCACACAATTTAGTCAAGCCTGTCACGTAATTTGGTCCTCACCTGCTTCATAATTCCAGTAGCCCTGCCTACAGGTTTAGAAATTTTTGTCAGGAGGGGGTCCTTACGCCTCAAAATGTTGACAGGGGGGTCTCGGCATCCAAAAGTTTGAAGACCTCTGGGTTACAGTCACATTAAAATAGTATTTTTAAACTGACATTTTCATCTAACAATAACGTCACTCTAACCTTTGTTGTTTTCAGTGAGTTTCTACGTTTTTTTAACATAGTGTAAGATATTACCAGATCTAACTATAACATCACACTAACCTTTTTTCTTAGTGAATTTCAGAGTTTTTAAAATGTAAAGTTACATGTTATTACCCTGCCTAACACACGTAACCTAAATATATAAAGGATAAATAAAGATCTTGGTTATGAGTTGGATGGATATAGGTATGGGAATACCATTTTTTGAAAAAGATGGTATCCCGCCACCTAAATCTAGATATTTTAAGAGAACCACCTGGATTGTCAATAATCATACAGACACATTATTCATTACATTAGCACATATGTTTCAGTGAGAGGCCTTGGTGTCTATAAGAGAATATAATGTCCTAGGTCTCTCACTGAAACACATTACATTCTGTTATAGACACCTAGGCCTCTCCTTGAAGCACCTTATATTCTTTTATAGACACTTAGGTCTCTCACTTAAACACATTATATTCTTTTATAGACACCTAGGCCTCTCACTGAAACACACTATATTCGATTATAGTCACCTGGGTCTCTCCCTGAAACACATTATCTTATATTATAGACACCTGGGTCTCTCCCTGAAACACATTATTTTATATTATAGATGTCTAGGTCTCTCCCTGAAACACATTATCTTATATTATAGACACCTGGGTCTCTCCCTGAAACACATTATTTTATATTATAGACACCTGGGTCTCTCCCTGAAACACATTATCTTATATTATAGACACCTGGGTCTCTCACTGAAACACATTATCTTATATTATAGACACCTGGGTCTCTCCCTGAAACACATTATTTTATATTATAGACACCTGGGTCTCTCCCTGAAACACATTATCTTATATTATAGATGTCTAGGTCTCTCACTGAAACACATTATCTTATATTATAGACACCTGGGTCTCTCCCTGAAACACATTATCTTATATTATAGACACCTGGGTCTCTCCCTGAAACACATTATCTTATATTATAGACACCTGGGTCTCTCCCTGAAACACATTATCTTATATTATAGACACCTGGGTCTCTCCCTGAAACACATTATTTTATATTATAGACACCTGGGTCTCTCCCTGAAACACATTATCTTATATTATAGACACCTGGGTCTCTCCCTGAAACACATCTTATATTATAGACACCTTGGTCTCTCCCTGAAACACATCTTATATTATAGACACCTGGGTCTCTCCCTGAAACACATTATCTTATATTATAGACACCTGGGTCTCTCCCTGAAACACATTATCTTATATTATAGACACCTGGGTCTCTCACTGAAACACATTATCTTCTGTTATAGACACCTAGGTCTCTCACTGAAACACATTATCTTATATTATAGACACCTGGGTCTCTTACTGAAACACATTATCTTATATTATAGACACCTTGGTCTCTCCCTGAAACACATTATCTTATATTATAGACACCTGGGTCTCTCCCTGAAACACATTATCTTATATTATAGACACCTGGGTCTCTCACTGAAACACATTATTTTATATTATAGACACCTGGGTCTCTCCCTGAAACACATTATCTTATATTATAGACACCTGGGTCTCTCCCTGAAACACATTATCTTATATTATAGACACCTGGGTCTCTCCCTGAAACACATTATTTTATATTATAGACACCTGGGTCTCTCCCTGAAACACATTATTTTATATTATAGACACCTGGGTCTCTCACTGAAACACATTATCTTATATTATAGATGTCTAGGTCTCTCCCTGAAACACATTATCTTATATTATAGACACCTGGGTCTCTCCCTGAAACACATTATCTTATATTATAGACACCTGGGTCTCTCCCTGAAACACATTATCTTATATTATAGACACCTGGGTCTCTCACTGAAACACATTATCTTATATTATAGACACCTGGGTCTCTCACTGAAACACATTATCTTATATTATAGACACCTTGGTCTCTCCCTGAAACACATCTTATATTATAGACACCTGGGTCTCTCCCTGAAACACATTATTTTATATTATAGACACCTAGGTCTCTTACTGAAACACATTATCTTATATTATAGACACCTGGGTCTCTCACTGAAACACATTATCTTATATATTATAGACACCTGGGTCTCTCCCTGAAACACATTATCTTATATTATAGACACCTGGGTCTCTCACTGAAACACATTATCTTATATTATAGACACCTGGGTCTCTCACTGAAACACATTATCTTATATTATAGACACCTGGGTCTCTCCCTGAAACACATTATCTTATATTATAGACACCTAGGTCTCTCACTGAAACACATTATCTTATATTATAGACACCTGGGTCTCTCCCTGAAACACATTATCTTATATTATAGACACCTAGGTCTCTTACTGAAACACATTATCTTATATTATAGACACCTGGGTCTCTTACTAAAACACATTATCTTATATTATAGACACCTGGGTCTCTCCCTGAAACACATTATCTTATATATTATAGACACCTGGGTCTCTCCCTGAAACACATTATCTTATATTATAGACACCTGGGTCTCTCCTGAAACACATTATCTTATATTATAGACACCTGGGTCTCTCCCTGAAACACATTATCTTATATTATAGACACCTGGGTCTCTCCCTGAAACACATTATCTTATATTATAGACACCTGGGTCTCTCCCTGAAACACATTATCTTATATTATAGACACCTAGGTCTCTCACTGAAACACATTATCTTATATTATAGACACCTGGGTCTCTCCCTGAAACACATTATCTTATATTATAGACACCTGGGTCTCTCACTGAAACACATTATCTTATATTATAGACACCTGGGTCTCTCACTGAAACACATTATCTTATATTATAGACACCTAGGTCTCTCACTGAAACACATTATCTTATATTATAGACACCTGGGTCTCTCCCTGAAACACATTATTTTATATTATAGACACCTAGGTCTCTCCCTGAAACACATTATCTTATATTATAGACACCTGGGTCTCTCCCTGAAACACATTATCTTATATTATAGACACCTGGGTCTCTCACTGAAACACATTATCTTATATTATAGACACCTGGGTCTCTCACTGAAACACATTATCTTATATTATAGACACCTGGGTCTCTCCCTGAAACACATTATCTTATATTATAGACACCTGGGTCTCTCCCTGAAACACATTATCTTATATTATAGACACCTGGGTCTCTCCTGAAACACATCTTATATTATAGACACCTGGGTCTCTCACTGAAACACATTATCTTATATTATAGACACCTGGGTCTCTCCCTGAAACACATTATCTTATATTATAGACACCTAGGTCTCTTACTGAAACACATTATCTTATATTATAGACACCTAGGTCTCTCACTGAAACACATTATCTTATATTATAGACACCTGGGTCTCTCACTGAAACACATTATCTTATATTATAGACACCTAGGTCTCTCACTGAAACACATTATCTTATATTATAGACACCTGGGTCTCTCACTGAAACACATTATCTTATATTATAGACACCTGGGTCTCTCACTGAAACACATTATCTTATATTATAGACACCTAGGTCTCTCACTGAAACACATTATCTTATATTATAGACACCTGGGTCTCTCCCTGAAACACATTATTTTATATTATAGACACCTGGGTCTCTCCCTGAAACACATTATCTTATATTATAGACACCTGGGTCTCTCACTGAAACACATTATCTTATATTATAGATGCCTAGGTCTCTTACTGAAACACATTATTTTATATTATAGATGTCTAGGTCTCTCCCTGAAACACATTATCTTATATTATAGACACCTGGGTCTCTCACTGAAACACATTATTTTATATTATAGACACCTGGGTCTCTTACTGAAACACATTATCTTATATTATAGACACCTGGGTCTCTCCCTGAAACACATTATCTTATATTATAGACACCTGGGTCTCTCACTGAAACACATTATCTTATATTATAGACACCTGGGTCTCTCCCTGAAACACATCTTATATTATAGACACCTGGGTCTCTCACTGAAACACATTATCTTATATTATAGACACCTGGGTCTCTTACTGAAACACATTATCTTATATTATAGACACCTGGGTCTCTCCCTGAAACACATTATCTTATATTATAGACACCTGGGTCTCTCACTGAAACACATTATTTTATATTATAGACACCTGGGTCTCTCACTGAAACACATTATCTTATATTATAGATGTCTAGGTCTCTCCCTGAAACACATTATCTTATATTTTAGACACCTGGGTCTCTCCCTGAAACACATTATCTTATATTATAGACACCTGGGTCTCTCCCTGAAACACATTATCTTATATTATAGACACCTGGGTCTCTCCCTGAAACACATTATCTTATATTATAGACACCTAGGTCTCTCACTGAAACACATTATTTTATATTATAGATGTCTAGGTCTCTCCCTGAAACACATTATCTTATATTATAGACACCTAGGTCTCTCCCTGAAACACATTATCTTATATTATAGACACCTGGGTCTCTCCCTGAAACACATTATCTTATATTATAGACACCTAGGTCTCTCACTGAAACACATTATCTTATATTATAGATGTCTAGGTCTCTCCCTGAAACACATCTTATATTATAGACACCTGGGTCTCTCCCTGAAACACATTATCTTATATTATAGACACCTGGGTCTCTCCCTGAAACACATTATCTTATATTATAGACACCTGGGTCTCTCCCTGAAACACATTATCTTATATTATAGACACCTGGGTCTCTCACTGAAACACATTATTTTATATTATAGATGTCTAGGTCTCTCCCTGAAACACATTATCTTATATTATAGACACCTAGGTCTCTCACTGAAACACATTATCTTATATTATAGACACCAAGGTCTCTTACTGAAACACATTATCTTATATTATAGACACCTGGGTCTCTTACTGAAACACATTATCTTATATTATAGACACCTGGGTCTCTCACTGAAACACATTATCTTATATTATAGACACCTAGGTCTCTCCCTGAAACACATTATCTTATATTATAGACACCTGGGTCTCTCCCTGAAACACATTATCTTATATTATAGACACCTAGGTCTCTCCCTGAAACACATTATCTTATATTATAGACACCTGGGTCTCTCACTGAAACACATTATCTTATATTATAGACACCTGGGTCTCTCCCTGAAACACATTATCTTATATTATAGACACCTGGGTCTCTCCCTGAAACACATTATCTTATATTATAGATACCTGGGTCTCTCCCTGAAACACATTATCTTATATTATAGACACCTGGGTCTCTCCCTGAAACACATTATTTTATATTATAGATGTCTAGGTCTCTCCCTGAAACACATTATTTTATATTATAGACACCTGGGTCTCTCCCTGAAACACATTATCTTATATTATAGACACCTAGGTCTCTCACTGAAACACATTATCTTATATTATAGACACCTGGGTCTCTCCCTGAAACACATTATCTTATATTATAGACACCAAGGTCTCTCCCTGAAACACATTATCTTATATTATAGACACCTGGGTCTCTCCCTGAAACACATTATCTTATATTATAGACACCTAGGTCTCTCACTGAAACACATTATCTTATATTATAGACACCTGGGTCTCTCCCTGAAACACATTATCTTATATTATAGACACCTGGGTCTCTCCCTGAAACACATTATCTTATATTATAGACACCTGGGTCTCTCCCTGAAACACATTATCTTATATTATAGACACCTGGGTCTCTCCCTGAAACACATTATCTTATATTATAGACACCTAGGTATCTCCCTGAAACACATTATCTTATATTATAGACACCTGGGTCTCTCACTGAAACACATTATCTTATATTATAGACACCTAGGTCTCTCACTGAAACACATTATCTTATATTATAGACACCTGGGTCTCTCACTGAAACACATCTTATATTATAGACACCTGGGTCTCTCACTGAAACACATTATCTTATATTATAGACACCTGGGTCTCTCACTGAAACACATTATCTTATATTATAGACACCTGGGTCTCTCCCTGAAACACATCTTATATTATAGACACCTGGGTCTCTCACTGAAACACATTATTTTATATTATAGATGTCTAGGTCTCTCCCTGAAACACATTATCTTATATTATAGACACCTGGGTCTCTCACTGAAACACATTATTTTATATTATAGACACCTGGGTCTCTTACTGAAACACATTATCTTATATTATAGACACCTGGGTCTCTCCCTGAAACACATTATCTTATATTATAGACACCTGGGTCTCTCACTGAAACACATTATCTTATATTATAGACACCTGGGTCTCTCCCTGAAACACATCTTATATTATAGACACCTGGGTCTCTCACTGAAACACATTATCTTATATTATAGACACCTGGGTCTCTTACTGAAACACATTATCTTATATTATAGACACCTGGGTCTCTCCCTGAAACACATTATCTTATATTATAGACACCTGGGTCTCTCACTGAAACACATTATTTTATATTATAGACACCTGGGTCTCTCACTGAAACACATTATCTTATATTATAGATGTCTAGGTCTCTCCCTGAAACACATTATTTTATATTATAGACACCTGGGTCTCTCCCTGAAACACATTATCTTATATTATAGACACCTGGGTCTCTCCCTGAAACACATTATCTTATATTATAGACACCTGGGTCTCTCCCTGAAACACATTATCTTATATTATAGACACCTAGGTCTCTCACTGAAACACATTATTTTATATTATAGATGTCTAGGTCTCTCCCTGAAACACATTATCTTATATTATAGACACCTAGGTCTCTCCCTGAAACACATTATCTTATATTATAGACACCTGGGTCTCTCCCTGAAACACATTATCTTATATTATAGACACCTAGGTCTCTCACTGAAACACATTATCTTATATTATAGATGTCTAGGTCTCTCCCTGAAACACATCTTATATTATAGACACCTGGGTCTCTCCCTGAAACACATCTTATATTATAGACACCTGGGTCTCTCCCTGAAACACATTATCTTATATTATAGACACCTGGGTCTCTCCCTGAAACACATTATCTTATATTATAGACACCTGGGTCTCTCACTGAAACACATTATTTTATATTATAGATGTCTAGGTCTCTCCCTGAAACACATTATCTTATATTATAGACACCTGGGTCTCTCACTGAAACACATTATCTTATATTATAGACACCTGGGTCTCTCACTGAAACACATTATCTTATATTATAGACACCTAGGTCTCTCCTGAAACACATTATCTTATATTATAGACACCTGGGTCTCTCCCTGAAACACATTATCTTATATTATAGACACCTAGGTCTCTCCCTGAAACACATTATCTTATATTATAGACACCTGGGTCTCTCACTGAAACACATTATCTTATATTATAGACACCTGGGTCTCTCCCTGAAACACATTATCTTATATTATAGACACCTGGGTCTCTCCCTGAAACACATTATCTTATATTATAGATACCTGGGTCTCTCCCTGAAACACATTATCTTATATTATAGACACCTGGGTCTCTCCCTGAAACACATTATTTTATATTATAGATGTCTAGGTCTCTCCCTGAAACACATTATTTTATATTATAGACACCTGGGTCTCTCCCTGAAACACATTATCTTATATTATAGACACCTAGGTCTCTCACTGAAACACATTATCTTATATTATAGACACCTGGGTCTCTCCCTGAAACACATTATCTTATATTATAGACACCTAGGTCTCTCACTGAAACACATTATTTTATATTATAGACACCTGGGTCTCTCCCTGAAACACATTATTTTATATTATAGATGTCTAGGTCTCTCCCTGAAACACATTATTTTATATTATAGACACCTGGGTCTCTCCCTGAAACACATTATCTTATATTATAGACACCTAGGTCTCTCACTGAAACACATTATCTTATATTATAGACACCTGGGTCTCTCCCTGAAACACATTATCTTATATTATAGACACCTAGGTCTCTCACTGAAACACATTATCTTATATTATAGACACCTGGGTCTCTCCCTGAAACACATTATCTTATATTATAGACACCTGGGTCTCTCCCTGAAACACATTATCTTATATTATAGACACCTGGGTCTCTCCCTGAAACACATTATCTTATATTATAGACACCTGGGTCTCTCCCTGAAACACATTATCTTATATTATAGACACCTAGGTCTCTCCCTGAAACACATTATCTTATATTATAGACACCTGGGTCTCTCACTGAAACACATTATCTTATATTATAGACACCTAGGTCTCTCACTGAAACACATTATCTTATATTATAGACACCTGGGTCTCTCACTGAAACACATCTTATATTATAGACACCTGGGTCTCTCACTGAAACACATTATCTTATATTATAGACACCTGGGTCTCTCACTGAAACACATTATTTTATATTATAGACACCTAGGTCTCTCCCTGAAACACATTATCTTATATTATAGACACCTGGGTCTCTCCCTGAAACACATTATCTTATATTATAGACACCTGGGTCTCTCCCTGAAACACATTATCTTATATTATAGACACCTAGGTCTCTCCCTGAAACACATTATCTTATATTATAGACACCTAGGTCTCTCCCTGAAACACATTATCTTATATTATAGACACCTGGGTCTCTCCCTGAAACACATTATTTTATATTATAGACACCTGGGTCTCTCACTGAAACACATTATATTATATTATAGACACCTGGGTCTCTCCCTGAAACACATTATCTTATATTATAGACACCTGGGTCTCTCACTGAAACACATTATATTATATTATAGACACCTGGGTCTCTCACTGAAACACATTATATTATATTATAGACACCTGGGTCTCTCCCTGAAACACATTATCTTATATTATAGACACCTGGGTCTCTCACTGAAACACATTATCTTATATTATAGACACCTGGGTCTCTCACTGAAACACATTATATTATATTATAGACACCTGGGTCTCTCCCTGAAACACATTATCTTATATTATAGACACCTGGGTCTCTCCCTGAAACACATTATCTTATATTATAGACACCTGGGTCTCTTACTGAAACACATTATCTTATATTATAGACACCTGGGTCTCTCCCTGAAACACATTATCTTATATTCCACACACCTGGGTCTCTCACTGAAACACATTATCTTATATTATAGACACCTGGGTCTCTCCCTGAAACACATCTTATATTATAGACACCTGGGTCTCTCCCTGAAACACATTATTTTATATTATAGACACCTGGGTCTCTCCCTGAAACACATCTTATATTATAGACACCTGGGTCTCTCCCTGAAACACATTATTTTATATTATAGACACCTGGGTCTCTCCCTGAAACACATTATCTTATATTATAGACACCTGGGTCTCTTACTGAAACACATTATCTTATATTATAGACACCTGGGTCTCTCACTGAAACACATTATCTTATATTATAGACACCTGGGTCTCTCCCTGAAACACATTATCTTATATTATAGACACCTAGGTCTCTCCCTGAAACACATTATTTTATATTATAGACACCTGGGTCTCTTACTGAAACACATTATCTTATATTATAGACACCTGGGTCTCTCCCTGAAACACATTATCTTATATTATAGACACCTGGGTCTCTCCCTGAAACACATTATCTTATATTATAGACACCTGGGTCTCTCACTGAAACACATTATCTTATATTATAGACACCTGGGTCTCTCCCTGAAACACATTATCTTATATATTATAGACACCTTGGTCTCTTACTGAAACACATTATCTTATATTATAGACACCTGGGTCTCTCCCTGAAACACATTATCTTATATTATAGACACCTGGGTCTCTTACTGAAACACATTATCTTATATTATAGACACCTGGGTCTCTCCCTGAAACACATTATCTTATATTATAGACACCTAGGTCTCTCCCTGAAACACATTATCTTATATTATAGACACCTGGGTCTCTCCCTGAAACACATTATCTTATATTATAGACACCTGGGTCTCTCCCTGAAACACATTATCTTATATTATAGACACCTGGGTCTCTCACTGAAACACATTATCTTATATTATAGACACCTAGGTCTCTCACTGAAACACATTATCTTATATTATAGACACCTGGGTCTCTCACTGAAACACATCTTATATTATAGACACCTGGGTCTCTCACTGAAACACATTATCTTATATTATAGACACCTGGGTCTCTCACTGAAACACATTATTTTATATTATAGACACCTGGGTCTCTCCCTGAAACACATTATTTTATATTATAGACACCTAGGTCTCTCACTGAAACACATTATTTTATATTATAGACACCTAGGTCTCTCCCTGAAACACATTATCTTATATTATAGACACCTGGGTCTCTCCCTGAAACACATTATCTTATATTATAGACACCTGGGTCTCTCCCTGAAACACATTATCTTATATTATAGACACCTAGGTCTCTCCCTGAAACACATTATCTTATATTATAGACACCTAGGTCTCTCCCTGAAACACATTATCTTATATTATAGACACCTGGGTCTCTCCCTGAAACACATTATTTTATATTATAGACACCTGGGTCTCTCCCTGAAACACATTATCTTATATTATAGACACCTGGGTCTCTCACTGAAACACATTATCTTATATTATAGATGCCTAGGTCTCTTACTGAAACACATTATCTTATATTATAGACACCTGGGTCTCTCCCTGAAACACATTATCTTATATTCCACACACCTGGGTCTCTCACTGAAACACATTATCTTATATTATAGACACCTAGGTCTCTTACTGAAACACATTATCTTATATTATAGACACCTGGGTCTCTCACTGAAACACATTATCTTATATTATAGACACCTGGGTCTCTCCCTGAAACACATTATCTTATATTATAGACACCTAGGTCTCTCCCTGAAACACATTATTTTATATTATAGACACCTGGGTCTCTTACTGAAACACATTATCTTATATTATAGACACCTGGGTCTCTCACTGAAACACATTATCTTATATTATAGACACCTGGGTCTCTCCCTGAAACACATTATCTTATATTATAGACACCTAGGTCTCTCCCTGAAACACATTATTTTATATTATAGACACCTGGGTCTCTTACTGAAACACATTATCTTATATTATAGACACCTGGGTCTCTCACTGAAACACATTATCTTATATTATAGACACCTGGGTCTCTCCCTGAAACACATTATCTTATATTATAGACACCTAGGTCTCTTACTGAAACACATTATCTTATATTATAGACACCTGGGTCTCTTACTAAAACACATTATCTTATATTATAGACACCTGGGTCTCTCCCTGAAACACATTATCTTATATATTATAGACACCTGGGTCTCTCCCTGAAACACATTATCTTATATTATAGACACCTGGGTCTCTCCCTGAAACACATTATCTTATATTATAGACACCTGGGTCTCTCCCTGAAACACATTATCTTATATTATAGACACCTGGGTCTCTCCCTGAAACACATTATCTTATATTATAGACACCTGGGTCTCTCCCTGAAACACATTATCTTATATTATAGACACCTAGGTCTCTCACTGAAACACATTATCTTATATTATAGACACCTGGGTCTCTCCCTGAAACACATTATCTTATATTATAGACACCTGGGTCTCTCACTGAAACACATTATCTTATATTATAGACACCTGGGTCTCTCACTGAAACACATTATCTTATATTATAGACACCTAGGTCTCTCACTGAAACACATTATCTTATATTATAGACACCTGGGTCTCTCCCTGAAACACATTATTTTATATTATAGACACCTAGGTCTCTCCCTGAAACACATTATCTTATATTATAGACACCTGGGTCTCTCCCTGAAACACATTATCTTATATTATAGACACCTGGGTCTCTCACTGAAACACATTATCTTATATTATAGACACCTGGGTCTCTCACTGAAACACATTATCTTATATTATAGACACCTGGGTCTCTCCCTGAAACACATTATCTTATATTATAGACACCTGGGTCTCTCCCTGAAACACATTATCTTATATTATAGACACCTGGGTCTCTCCCTGAAACACTATCTTATATTATAGACACCTGGGTCTCTCACTGAAACACATTATCTTATATTATAGACACCTGGGTCTCTCCCTGAAACACATTATCTTATATTATAGACACCTAGGTCTCTTACTGAAACACATTATCTTATATTATAGACACCTAGGTCTCTCACTGAAACACATTATCTTATATTATAGACACCTGGGTCTCTCACTGAAACACATTATCTTATATTATAGACACCTAGGTCTCTCACTGAAACACATTATCTTATATTATAGACACCTGGGTCTCTCACTGAAACACATTATCTTATATTATAGACACCTGGGTCTCTCACTGAAACACATTATCTTATATTATAGACACCTAGGTCTCTCACTGAAACACATTATCTTATATTATAGACACCTGGGTCTCTCCCTGAAACACATTATTTTATATTATAGACACCTGGGTCTCTCCCTGAAACACATTATCTTATATTATAGACACCTGGGTCTCTCACTGAAACACATTATCTTATATTATAGATGCCTAGGTCTCTTACTGAAACACATTATTTTATATTATAGATGTCTAGGTCTCTCCCTGAAACACATTATCTTATATTATAGACACCTGGGTCTCTCACTGAAACACATTATTTTATATTATAGACACCTGGGTCTCTTACTGAAACACATTATCTTATATTATAGACACCTGGGTCTCTCCCTGAAACACATTATCTTATATTATAGACACCTGGGTCTCTCACTGAAACACATTATCTTATATTATAGACACCTGGGTCTCTCCCTGAAACACATCTTATATTATAGACACCTGGGTCTCTCACTGAAACACATTATCTTATATTATAGACACCTGGGTCTCTTACTGAAACACATTATCTTATATTATAGACACCTGGGTCTCTCCCTGAAACACATTATCTTATATTATAGACACCTGGGTCTCTCACTGAAACACATTATTTTATATTATAGACACCTGGGTCTCTCACTGAAACACATTATCTTATATTATAGATGTCTAGGTCTCTCCCTGAAACACATTATCTTATATTTTAGACACCTGGGTCTCTCCCTGAAACACATTATCTTATATTATAGACACCTGGGTCTCTCCCTGAAACACATTATCTTATATTATAGACACCTGGGTCTCTCCCTGAAACACATTATCTTATATTATAGACACCTAGGTCTCTCACTGAAACACATTATTTTATATTATAGATGTCTAGGTCTCTCCCTGAAACACATTATCTTATATTATAGACACCTAGGTCTCTCCCTGAAACACATTATCTTATATTATAGACACCTGGGTCTCTCCCTGAAACACATTATCTTATATTATAGACACCTAGGTCTCTCACTGAAACACATTATCTTATATTATAGATGTCTAGGTCTCTCCCTGAAACACATCTTATATTATAGACACCTGGGTCTCTCCCTGAAACACATTATCTTATATTATAGACACCTGGGTCTCTCCCTGAAACACATTATCTTATATTATAGACACCTGGGTCTCTCCCTGAAACACATTATCTTATATTATAGACACCTGGGTCTCTCACTGAAACACATTATTTTATATTATAGATGTCTAGGTCTCTCCCTGAAACACATTATCTTATATTATAGACACCTAGGTCTCTCACTGAAACACATTATCTTATATTATAGACACCAAGGTCTCTTACTGAAACACATTATCTTATATTATAGACACCTGGGTCTCTTACTGAAACACATTATCTTATATTATAGACACCTGGGTCTCTCACTGAAACACATTATCTTATATTATAGACACCTAGGTCTCTCCCTGAAACACATTATCTTATATTATAGACACCTGGGTCTCTCCCTGAAACACATTATCTTATATTATAGACACCTAGGTCTCTCCCTGAAACACATTATCTTATATTATAGACACCTGGGTCTCTCACTGAAACACATTATCTTATATTATAGACACCTGGGTCTCTCCCTGAAACACATTATCTTATATTATAGACACCTGGGTCTCTCCCTGAAACACATTATCTTATATTATAGATACCTGGGTCTCTCCCTGAAACACATTATCTTATATTATAGACACCTGGGTCTCTCCCTGAAACACATTATTTTATATTATAGATGTCTAGGTCTCTCCCTGAAACACATTATTTTATATTATAGACACCTGGGTCTCTCCCTGAAACACATTATCTTATATTATAGACACCTAGGTCTCTCACTGAAACACATTATCTTATATTATAGACACCTGGGTCTCTCCCTGAAACACATTATCTTATATTATAGACACCAAGGTCTCTCCCTGAAACACATTATCTTATATTATAGACACCTGGGTCTCTCCCTGAAACACATTATCTTATATTATAGACACCTAGGTCTCTCACTGAAACACATTATCTTATATTATAGACACCTGGGTCTCTCCCTGAAACACATTATCTTATATTATAGACACCTGGGTCTCTCCCTGAAACACATTATCTTATATTATAGACACCTGGGTCTCTCCCTGAAACACATTATCTTATATTATAGACACCTGGGTCTCTCCCTGAAACACATTATCTTATATTATAGACACCTAGGTCTCTCCCTGAAACACATTATCTTATATTATAGACACCTGGGTCTCTCACTGAAACACATTATCTTATATTATAGACACCTAGGTCTCTCACTGAAACACATTATCTTATATTATAGACACCTGGGTCTCTCACTGAAACACATCTTATATTATAGACACCTGGGTCTCTCACTGAAACACATTATCTTATATTATAGACACCTGGGTCTCTCACTGAAACACATTATCTTATATTATAGACACCTGGGTCTCTCCCTGAAACACATCTTATATTATAGACACCTGGGTCTCTCACTGAAACACATTATTTTATATTATAGATGTCTAGGTCTCTCCCTGAAACACATTATCTTATATTATAGACACCTGGGTCTCTCACTGAAACACATTATTTTATATTATAGACACCTGGGTCTCTTACTGAAACACATTATCTTATATTATAGACACCTGGGTCTCTCCCTGAAACACATTATCTTATATTATAGACACCTGGGTCTCTCACTGAAACACATTATCTTATATTATAGACACCTGGGTCTCTCCCTGAAACACATCTTATATTATAGACACCTGGGTCTCTCACTGAAACACATTATCTTATATTATAGACACCTGGGTCTCTTACTGAAACACATTATCTTATATTATAGACACCTGGGTCTCTCCCTGAAACACATTATCTTATATTATAGACACCTGGGTCTCTCACTGAAACACATTATTTTATATTATAGACACCTGGGTCTCTCACTGAAACACATTATCTTATATTATAGATGTCTAGGTCTCTCCCTGAAACACATTATTTTATATTATAGACACCTGGGTCTCTCCCTGAAACACATTATCTTATATTATAGACACCTGGGTCTCTCCCTGAAACACATTATCTTATATTATAGACACCTGGGTCTCTCCCTGAAACACATTATCTTATATTATAGACACCTAGGTCTCTCACTGAAACACATTATTTTATATTATAGATGTCTAGGTCTCTCCCTGAAACACATTATCTTATATTATAGACACCTAGGTCTCTCCCTGAAACACATTATCTTATATTATAGACACCTGGGTCTCTCCCTGAAACACATTATCTTATATTATAGACACCTAGGTCTCTCACTGAAACACATTATCTTATATTATAGACGTCTAGGTCTCTCCCTGAAACACATCTTATATTATAGACACCTGGGTCTCTCCCTGAAACACATTATCTTATATTATAGACACCTGGGTCTCTCCCTGAAACACATTATCTTATATTATAGACACCTGGGTCTCTCCCTGAAACACATTATCTTATATTATAGACACCTGGGTCTCTCACTGAAACACATTATTTTATATTATAGATGTCTAGGTCTCTCCCTGAAACACATTATCTTATATTATAGACACCTGGGTCTCTCACTGAAACACATTATCTTATATTATAGACACCTGGGTCTCTCACTGAAACACATTATCTTATATTATAGACACCTAGGTCTCTCCCTGAAACACATTATCTTATATTATAGACACCTGGGTCTCTCCCTGAAACACATTATCTTATATTATAGACACCTAGGTCTCTCCCTGAAACACATTATCTTATATTATAGACACCTGGGTCTCTCACTGAAACACATTATCTTATATTATAGACACCTGGGTCTCTCCCTGAAACACATTATCTTATATTATAGACACCTGGGTCTCTCCCTGAAACACATTATCTTATATTATAGATACCTGGGTCTCTCCCTGAAACACATTATCTTATATTATAGACACCTGGGTCTCTCCCTGAAACACATTATTTTATATTATAGATGTCTAGGTCTCTCCCTGAAACACATTATTTTATATTATAGACACCTGGGTCTCTCCCTGAAACACATTATCTTATATTATAGACACCTAGGTCTCTCACTGAAACACATTATCTTATATTATAGACACCTGGGTCTCTCCCTGAAACACATTATCTTATATTATAGACACCTAGGTCTCTCACTGAAACACATTATTTTATATTATAGACACCTGGGTCTCTCCCTGAAACACATTATTTTATATTATAGATGTCTAGGTCTCTCCCTGAAACACATTATTTTATATTATAGACACCTGGGTCTCTCCCTGAAACACATTATCTTATATTATAGACACCTAGGTCTCTCACTGAAACACATTATCTTATATTATAGACACCTGGGTCTCTCCCTGAAACACATTATCTTATATTATAGACACCTAGGTCTCTCACTGAAACACATTATCTTATATTATAGACACCTGGGTCTCTCCCTGAAACACATTATCTTATATTATAGACACCTGGGTCTCTCCCTGAAACACATTATCTTATATTATAGACACCTGGGTCTCTCCCTGAAACACATTATCTTATATTATAGACACCTGGGTCTCTCCCTGAAACACATTATCTTATATTATAGACACCTAGGTCTCTCCCTGAAACACATTATCTTATATTATAGACACCTGGGTCTCTCACTGAAACACATTATCTTATATTATAGACACCTAGGTCTCTCACTGAAACACATTATCTTATATTATAGACACCTGGGTCTCTCACTGAAACACATCTTATATTATAGACACCTGGGTCTCTCACTGAAACACATTATCTTATATTATAGACACCTGGGTCTCTCACTGAAACACATTATTTTATATTATAGACACCTAGGTCTCTCCCTGAAACACATTATCTTATATTATAGACACCTGGGTCTCTCCCTGAAACACATTATCTTATATTATAGACACCTGGGTCTCTCCCTGAAACACATTATCTTATATTATAGACACCTAGGTCTCTCCCTGAAACACATTATCTTATATTATAGACACCTAGGTCTCTCCCTGAAACACATTATCTTATATTATAGACACCTGGGTCTCTCCCTGAAACACATTATTTTATATTATAGACACCTGGGTCTCTCACTGAAACACATTATATTATATTATAGACACCTGGGTCTCTCCCTGAAACACATTATCTTATATTATAGACACCTGGGTCTCTCACTGAAACACATTATATTATATTATAGACACCTGGGTCTCTCACTGAAACACATTATATTATATTATAGACACCTGGGTCTCTCCCTGAAACACATTATCTTATATTATAGACACCTGGGTCTCTCACTGAAACACATTATCTTATATTATAGACACCTGGGTCTCTCACTGAAACACATTATATTATATTATAGACACCTGGGTCTCTCCCTGAAACACATTATCTTATATTATAGACACCTGGGTCTCTCCCTGAAACACATTATCTTATATTATAGACACCTGGGTCTCTTACTGAAACACATTATCTTATATTATAGACACCTGGGTCTCTCCCTGAAACACATTATCTTATATTCCACACACCTGGGTCTCTCACTGAAACACATTATCTTATATTATAGACACCTGGGTCTCTCCCTGAAACACATCTTATATTATAGACACCTGGGTCTCTCCCTGAAACACATTATTTTATATTATAGACACCTGGGTCTCTCCCTGAAACACATCTTATATTATAGACACCTGGGTCTCTCCCTGAAACACATTATTTTATATTATAGACACCTGGGTCTCTCCCTGAAACACATTATCTTATATTATAGACACCTGGGTCTCTTACTGAAACACATTATCTTATATTATAGACACCTGGGTCTCTCACTGAAACACATTATCTTATATTATAGACACCTGGGTCTCTCCCTGAAACACATTATCTTATATTATAGACACCTAGGTCTCTCCCTGAAACACATTATTTTATATTATAGACACCTGGGTCTCTTACTGAAACACATTATCTTATATTATAGACACCTGGGTCTCTCCCTGAAACACATTATCTTATATTATAGACACCTGGGTCTCTCCCTGAAACACATTATCTTATATTATAGACACCTGGGTCTCTCACTGAAACACATTATCTTATATTATAGACACCTGGGTCTCTCCCTGAAACACATTATCTTATATATTATAGACACCTTGGTCTCTTACTGAAACACATTATCTTATATTATAGACACCTGGGTCTCTCCCTGAAACACATTATCTTATATTATAGACACCTGGGTCTCTTACTGAAACACATTATCTTATATTATAGACACCTGGGTCTCTCCCTGAAACACATTATCTTATATTATAGACACCTAGGTCTCTCCCTGAAACACATTATCTTATATTATAGACACCTGGGTCTCTCCCTGAAACACATTATCTTATATTATAGACACCTGGGTCTCTCCCTGAAACACATTATCTTATATTATAGACACCTGGGTCTCTCACTGAAACACATTATCTTATATTATAGACACCTAGGTCTCTCACTGAAACACATTATCTTATATTATAGACACCTGGGTCTCTCACTGAAACACATCTTATATTATAGACACCTGGGTCTCTCACTGAAACACATTATCTTATATTATAGACACCTGGGTCTCTCACTGAAACACATTATTTTATATTATAGACACCTGGGTCTCTCCCTGAAACACATTATTTTATATTATAGACACCTAGGTCTCTCACTGAAACACATTATTTTATATTATAGACACCTAGGTCTCTCCCTGAAACACATTATCTTATATTATAGACACCTGGGTCTCTCCCTGAAACACATTATCTTATATTATAGACACCTGGGTCTCTCCCTGAAACACATTATCTTATATTATAGACACCTAGGTCTCTCCCTGAAACACATTATCTTATATTATAGACACCTAGGTCTCTCCCTGAAACACATTATCTTATATTATAGACACCTGGGTCTCTCCCTGAAACACATTATTTTATATTATAGACACCTGGGTCTCTCCCTGAAACACATTATCTTATATTATAGACACCTGGGTCTCTCACTGAAACACATTATCTTATATTATAGATGCCTAGGTCTCTTACTGAAACACATTATCTTATATTATAGACACCTGGGTCTCTCCCTGAAACACATTATCTTATATTCCACACACCTGGGTCTCTCACTGAAACACATTATCTTATATTATAGACACCTAGGTCTCTTACTGAAACACATTATCTTATATTATAGACACCTGGGTCTCTCACTGAAACACATTATCTTATATTATAGACACCTGGGTCTCTCCCTGAAACACATTATCTTATATTATAGACACCTAGGTCTCTCCCTGAAACACATTATTTTATATTATAGACACCTGGGTCTCTTACTGAAACACATTATCTTATATTATAGACACCTGGGTCTCTCACTGAAACACATTATCTTATATTATAGACACCTGGGTCTCTCCCTGAAACACATTATCTTATATTATAGACACCTAGGTCTCTCCCTGAAACACATTATTTTATATTATAGACACCTGGGTCTCTTACTGAAACACATTATCTTATATTATAGACACCTGGGTCTCTCACTGAAACACATTATCTTATATTATAGACACCTGGGTCTCTCCCTGAAACACATTATCTTATATTATAGACACCTGGGTCTCTCCCTGAAACACATTATCTTATATTATAGACACCTGGGTCTCTCACTGAAACACATTATCTTATATTATAGACACCTGGGTCTCTCACTGAAACACATTATTTTATATTATAGACACCTGGGTCTCTCCCTGAAACACATTATTTTATATTATAGACACCTAGGTCTCTCACTGAAACACATTATCTTATATTATAGACACCTAGGTCTCTCCCTGAAACACATTATCTTATATTATAGACACCTGGGTCTCTCACTGAAACACATTATCTTATATTATAGACACCTGGGTCTCTCACTGAAACACATTATTTTATATTATAGACACCTGGGTCTCTCCCTGAAACACATCTTATATTATAGACACCTGGGTCTCTCCCTGAAACACATTATCTTATATTATAGACACCTGGGTCTCTCCCTGAAACACATTATCTTATATTATAGACACCTGGGTCTCTCCCTGAAACACATTATCTTATATTATAGACACCTGGGTCTCTCCCTGAAACACATTATCTTATATTATAGACACCTAGGTCTCTCCCTGAAACACATTATTTTATATTATAGACACCTGGGTCTCTCCCTGAAACACATTATATTATATTATAGACACCTGGGTCTCTCACTGAAACACATTATCTTATATTCCACACACCTGGGTCTCTCACTGAAACACATTATCTTATATTATAGACACCTAGGTCTCTCACTGAAACACATTATATTATATTATAGACACCTGGGTCTCTCACTGAAACACATTATCTTATATTATAGACACCTGGGTCTCTCCCTGAAACACATTATCTTATATTATAGACACCTAGGTCTCTCACTGAAACACATTATCTTATATTATAGACACCTGGGTCTCTCCCTGAAACACATTATCTTATATTATAGACACCTAGGTCTCTTACTGAAACACATTATCTTATATTATAGACACCTGGGTCTCTCCCTGAAACACATTATCTTATATTATAGACACCTAGGTCTCTTACTGAAACACATTATCTTATATTATAGACACCTGGGTCTCTCACTGAAACACATTATATTATATTATAGACACCTGGGTCTCTCACTGAAACACATTATCTTATATTCCACACACCTGGGTCTCTCACTGAAACACATTATCTTATATTATAGACACCTAGGTCTCTCACTGAAACACATTATATTATATTATAGACACCTGGGTCTCTCACTGAAACACATTATCTTATATTATAGACACCTGGGTCTCTCCCTGAAACACATTATCTTATATTATAGACACCTAGGTCTCTCACTGAAACACATTATCTTATATTATAGACACCTGGGTCTCTCCCTGAAACACATTATCTTATATTATAGACACCTAGGTCTCTTACTGAAACACATTATCTTATATTATAGACACCTGGGTCTCTCACTGAAACACATTATCTTATATTATAGACACCTGGGTCTCTCACTGAAACACATTATCTTATATTATAGACACCTGGGTCTCTCCCTGAAACACATTATCTTATATTATAGACACCTAGGTCTCTCACTGAAACACATTATCTTATATTATAGACACCTGGGTCTCTTACTGAAACACATTATCTTATATTATAGACACCTGGGTCTCTCCCTGAAACACATTATCTTATATTATAGACACCTGGGTCTCTCCCTGAAACACATTATCTTATATTATAGACACCTAGGTCTCTCACTGAAACACATTATCTTATATTATAGACACCTGGGTCTCTTACTGAAACACATTATCTTATATTATAGACACCTGGGTCTCTCCCTGAAACACATTATCTTATATTATAGACACCTAGGTCTCTTACTGAAACACATTATCTTATATTATAGACACCTGGGTCTCTCACTGAAACACATTATTTTATATTATAGATGTCTAGGTCTCTCCCTGAAACACATTATTTTATATTATAGACACCTAGGTCTCTCACTGAAACACATTATCTTATATTATAGACACCTGGGTCTCTCCCTGAAACACATTATCTTATATTATAGACACCTGGGTCTCTCCCTGAAACACATTATCTTATATTATAGATGCCTGGGTCTCTCCCTGAAACACATTATCTTATATTATAGACACCTGGGTCTCTCCCTGAAACACATTATCTTATATTATAGACACCTGGGTCTCTCACTGAAACACATTATCTTATATTATAGACACCTGGGTCTCTCCCTGAAACACATTATTTTATATTATAGACACCTGGGTCTCTTACTGAAACACATTATCTTATATTATAGACACCTGGGTCTCTCCCTGAAACACATCTTATATTATAGACACCTGGGTCTCTTACTGAAACACATTATCTTATATTATAGACACCTGGGTCTCTCACTGAAACACATTATCTTATATATTATAGACACCTGGGTCTCTCCCTGAAACACATTATCTTATATTATAGACACCTGGGTCTCTCCCTGAAACACATTATCTTATATTATAGACACCTGGGTCTCTCACTGAAACACATTATTTTATATTATAGATGTCTAGGTCTCTCCCTGAAACACATTATCTTATATTATAGACACCTGGGTCTCTCACTGAAACACATTATTTTATATTATAGACACCTGGGTCTCTTACTGAAACACATTATCTTATATTATAGACACCTGGGTCTCTCCCTGAAACACATCTTATATTATAGACACCTGGGTCTCTTACTGAAACACATTATCTTATATTATAGACACCTGGGTCTCTCACTGAAACACATTATCTATATATTATAGACACCTGGGTCTCTCCCTGAAACACATTATCTTATATTATAGACACCTGGGTCTCTCCCTGAAACACATTATCTTATATTATAGACACCTGGGTCTCTCCCTGAAACACATTATCTTATATTATAGACACCTGGGTCTCTCCCTGAAACACATTATCTTATATTATAGATGTCTAGGTCTCTCCCTGAAACACATTATTTTATATTATAGACACCTGGGTCTCTCCCTGAAACACATTATCTTATATTATAGACACCTGGGTCTCTCCCTGAAACACATTATCTTATATTATAGACACCTAGGTCTCTCCCTGAAACACATTATCTTATATTATAGACACCTGGGTCTCTCCCTGAAACACATTATCTTATATTATAGATGCCTAGGTCTCTCCCTGAAACACATCTTATATTATAGACACCTGGGTCTCTCCCTGAAACACATTATCTTATATTATAGACACCTGGGTCTCTCACTGAAACACATTATCTTATATTATAGACACCTGGGTCTCTCACTGAAACACATTATTTTATATTATAGACACCTGGGTCTCTCCCTGAAACACATTATCTTATATTATAGACACCTGGGTCTCTCCCTGAAACACATTATCTTATATTATAGACACCTGGGTCTCTTACTGAAACACATTATCTTATATTATAGACACCTAGGTCTCTCACTGAAACACATTATCTTATATTATAGACACCTGGGTCTCTCCCTGAAACACATTATCTTATATTATAGACACCTGGGTCTCTCACTGAAACACATCTTATATTATAGACACCTGGGTCTCTCCCTGAAACACATTATCTTATATTATAGACACCTGGGTCTCTCACTGAAACACATTATTTTATATTATAGACACCTGGGTCTCTCCCTGAAACACATTATCTTATATTATAGACACCTGGGTCTCTCCCTGAAACACATTATCTTATATTATAGACACCTGGGTCTCTCCCTGAAACACATTATCTTATATTATAGACACCTGGGTCTCTCACTGAAACACATTATCTTATATTATAGACACCTGGGTCTCTCCCTGAAACACATTATCTTATATTATAGACACCTGGGTCTCTCCCTGAAACACATTATCTTATATTATAGACACCTAGGTCTCTCACTGAAACACATTATCTTATATTATAGACACCTAGGTCTCTCACTGAAACACATTATCTTATATTATAGACACCTGGGTCTCTCACTGAAACACATTATTTTATATTATAGACACCTGGGTCTCTCCCTGAAACACATTATCTTATATTATAGACACCTAGGTCTCTCCCTGAAACACATTATCTTATATTATAGACACCTGGGTCTCTCCCTGAAACACATTATCTTATATTATAGACACCTAGGTCTCTCACTGAAACACATTATCTTATATTATAGACACCTGGGTCTCTCCCTGAAACACATTATCTTATATTATAGACACCTAGGTCTCTCCCTGAAACACATTATCTTATATTATAGACACCTGGGTCTCTCCCTGAAACACATTATCTTATATTATAGACACCTAGGTCTCTCACTGAAACACATTATCTTATATTATAGACACCTGGGTCTCTCCCTGAAACACATTATCTTATATTATAGACACCTGGGTCTCTCCCTGAAACACATTATATTATATTATAGACACCTGGGTCTCTCACTGAAACACATTATCTTATATTATAGACACCTGGGTCTCTCCCTGAAACACATTATCTTATATTATAGACACCTGGGTCTCTCCCTGAAACACATTATCTTATATTATAGACACCTGGGTCTCTCCCTGAAACACATTATCTTATATTATAGACACCTGGGTCTCTCACTGAAACACATTATCTTATATTATAGACACCTGGGTCTCTCCCTGAAACACATTATCTTATATTATAGACACCTGGGTCTCTCCCTGAAACACATTATCTTATATTATAGACACCTAGGTCTCTCCCTGAAACACATTATCTTATATTATAGACACCTAGGTCTCTCCCTGAAACACATTATCTTATATTATAGACACCTGGGTCTCTCCCTGAAACACATTATCTTATATTATAGACACCTGGGTCTCTCCCTGAAACACATTATTTTATATTATAGACACCTAGGTCTCTCACTGAAACACATTATCTTATATTATAGACACCTGGGTCTCTTACTGAAACACATTATCTTATATTATAGACACCTGGGTCTCTCACTGAAACACATTATTTTATATTATAGACACCAAGGTCTCTCACTGAAACACATTATCTTATATTATAGACACCTGGGTCTCTCACTGAAACACATTATCTTATATTATAGACACCAAGGTCTCTCACTGAAACACATTATCTTATATTATAGACACCTGGGTCTCTCACTGAAACACATTATCTTATATTATAGACACCTGGGTCTCTCACTGAAACACATTATCTTATATTATAGACACCTGGGTCTCTCCCTGAAACACATCTTATATTATAGACACCTGGGTCTCTCCCTGAAACACATTATCTTATATTATAGACACCTAGGTCTCTCACTGAAACACATTATCTTATATTATATACACCAAGGTCTCTCCCTGAAACACATCTTATATTATAGACACCTGGGTCTCTCCCTGAAACACATTATCTTATATTATAGACACCTGGGTCTCTCCCTGAAACACATTATCTTATATTATAGACACCTGGGTCTCTCCCTGAAACACATTATTTGATATTATAGACACCTGGGTCTCTCCCTGAAACACATCTTATATTATAGACACCTGGGTCTCTCCCTGAAACACATTATTTTATATTATAGACACCTGGGTCTCTCCCTGAAACACATTATCTTATATTATAGACACCTGGGTCTCTCCCTGAAACACATTATTTTATATTATAGACACCTGGGTCTCTCCCTGAAACACATTATTTTATATTATAGACACCAAGGTCTCTCCCTGAAACACATTATCTTATATTATAGACACCTGGGTCTCTCCCTAAAACACATTATCTTATATTATAGACACCTGGGTCTCTCACTGAAACACATTATCTTATATTATAGACACCTGGGTCTCTTACTGAAACACATTATCTTATATTATAGACACCTGGGTCTCTCCCTGAAACACATTATCTTATATTATAGACACCTGGGTCTCTCCCTGAAACACATTATTTTATATTATAGATGTCTAGGTCTCTTACTGAAACACATTATCTTATATTATAGACACCTGGGTCTCTCCCTGAAACACATTATCTTATATTATAGACACCTGGGTCTCTCACTGAAACACATTATCTTATATTATAGACACCTGGGTCTCTCCCTGAAACACATTATCTTATATATTATAGACACCTGGGTCTCTCCCTGAAACACATTATCTTATATTATAGACACCTGGGTCTCTCCCTGAAACACATTATCTTATATTATAGACACCTGGGTCTCTCACTGAAACACATTATCTTATATTATAGACACCTGGGTCTCTCCCTGAAACACATTATCTTATATTATAGACACCTGGGTCTCTCCCTGAAACACATTATCTTATATTATAGACACCTGGGTCTCTCCCTGAAACACATTATCTTATATTATAGACACCTGGGTCTCTCCCTGAAACACATTATCTTATATTATAGACACCTGGGTCTCTCCCTGAAACACATTATCTTATATTATAGACACCTGGGTCTCTTACTGAAACACATTATCTTATATTATAGACACCTAGGTCTCTCACTGAAACACATTATCTTATATTATAGACACCTGGGTCTCTCCCTGAAACACATTATCTTATATTATAGACACCTGGGTCTCTCACTGAAACACATTATCTTATATTATAGACACCTTGGTCTCTCCCTGAAACACATCTTATATTATAGACACCTGGGTCTCTCCCTGAAACACATTATTTTATATTATAGACACCTGGGTCTCTCACTGAAACACATTATCTTATATTATAGATGTCTAGGTCTCTCCCTGAAACACATTATTTTATATTATAGACACCTGGGTCTCTCCCTGAAACACATCTTATATTATAGACACCTGGGTCTCTCCCTGAAACACATTATCTTATATTATAGACACCTGGGTCTCTCACTGAAACACATTATCTTATATTATAGACACCTGGGTCTCTCACTGAAACACATTATTTTATATTATAGACACCTGGGTCTCTCCCTGAAACACATTATCTTATATTATAGACACCTGGGTCTCTCACTGAAACACATTATCTTATATTATAGACACCTGGGTCTCTCCCTGAAACACATTATCTTATATTATAGACACCTGGGTCTCTCACTGAAACACATTATTTTATATTATATACACCTAGGTCTCTCACTGAAACACATTATCTTATATTATAGACACCTGGGTCTCTCCCTGAAACACATTATCTTATATTATAGACACCTGGGTCTCTCCCTGAAACACATTATCTTATATTATAGACACCTGGGTCTCTCACTGAAACACATTATCTTATATTATAGACACCTGGGTCTCTCACTGAAACACATTATTTTATATTATAGACACCTGGGTCTCTCCCTGAAACACATTATCTTATATTATAGACACCTGGGTCTCTCCCTGAAACACATTATTTTATATTATAGACACCTGGGTCTCTCCCTGAAACACATCTTATATTATAGACACCTGGGTCTCTCCCTGAAACACATTATCTTATATTATAGACACCAAGGTCTCTCCCTGAAACACATTATCTTATATTATAGACACCTGGGTCTCTCCCTAAAACACATTATCTTATATTATAGACACCTGGGTCTCTTACTGAAACACATTATCTTATATTATAGACACCTGGGTCTCTCACTGAAACACATTATCTTATATTATAGACACCTGGGTCTCTTACTGAAACACATTATCTTATATTATAGACACCTAGGTCTCTCCCTGAAACACATTATCTTATATTATAGACACCTGGGTCTCTCCCTGAAACACATTATCTTATATTATAGATGTCTAGGTCTCTCCCTGAAACACATTATCTTATATTTTAGACACCTGGGTCTCTCCCTGAAACACATTATCTTATATTATAGACACCTGGGTCTCTCACTGAAACACATTATCTTATATTATAGACACCTGGGTCTCTCCCTGAAACACATTATCTTATATATTATAGACACCTGGGTCTCTCACTGAAACACATTATCTTATATTATAGACACCTGGGTCTCTCCCTGAAACACATTATCTTATATTATAGACACCTGGGTCTCTCCCTGAAACACATTATCTTATATTATAGACACCTGGGTCTCTCCCTGAAACACATTATCTTATATTATAGACACCTGGGTCTCTCCCTGAAACACATTATCTTATATTATAGACACCTGGGTCTCTCCCTGAAACACATTATCTTATATTATAGACACCTGGGTCTCTCCCTGAAACACATTATCTTATATTATAGACACCTGGGTCTCTCCCTGAAACACATTATCTTATATTATAGACACCTGGGTCTCTCACTGAAACACATTATCTTATATTATAGACACCTAGGTCTCTCACTGAAACACATTATCTTATATTATAGACACCTGGGTCTCTCCCTGAAACACATTATCTTATATTATAGACACCTGGGTCTCTCACTGAAACACATTATCTTATATTATAGACACCTGGGTCTCTCACTGAAACACATTATCTTATATTATAGACACCTTGGTCTCTCCCTGAAACACATTATCTTATATTATAGACACCTGGGTCTCTCCCTGAAACACATTATTTTATATTATAGACACCTGGGTCTCTCACTGAAACACATTATCTTATATTATAGACACCTAGGTCTCTCCCTGAAACACATTATCTTATATTATAGACACCTGGGTCTCTCCCTGAAACACATCTTATATTATAGACACCTGGGTCTCTCCCTGAAACACATTATCTTATATTATAGACACCTGGGTCTCTCACTGAAACACATTATCTTATATTATAGACACCTGGGTCTCTCACTGAAACACATTATTTTATATTATAGACACCTGGGTCTCTCCCTGAAACACATTATCTTATATTATAGACACCTGGGTCTCTCACTGAAACACATTATCTTATATTATAGACACCTAGGTCTCTCCCTGAAACACATTATTTTATATTATAGACACCTGGGTCTCTCCCTGAAACACATCTTATATTATAGACACCTGGGTCTCTCCCTGAAACACATTATCTTATATTATAGACACCTGGGTCTCTCACTGAAACACATTATCTTATATTATAGACACCTGGGTCTCTCACTGAAACACATTATCTTATATTATAGACACCTGGGTCTCTCACTGAAACACATTATCTTATATTATAGACACCTGGGTCTCTCACTGAAACACATTATCTTATATTATAGACACCTGGGTCTCTCACTGAAACACATTATTTTATATTATAGACACCTGGGTCTCTCCCTGAAACACATTATTTTATATTATAGACACCTAGGTCTCTCACTGAAACACATTATCTTATATTATAGACACCTAGGTCTCTCCCTGAAACACATTATCTTATATTATAGACACCTGGGTCTCTCACTGAAACACATTATCTTATATTATAGACACCTGGGTCTCTCACTGAAACACATTATTTTATATTATAGACACCTGGGTCTCTCCCTGAAACACATTATCTTATATTATAGACACCTGGGTCTCTCCCTGAAACACATTATCTTATATTATAGACACCTGGGTCTCTCCCTGAAACACATTATCTTATATTATAGACACCTGGGTCTCTCCCTGAAACACATTATCTTATATTATAGACACCTGGGTCTCTCCCTGAAACACATTATCTTATATTATAGACACCTGGGTCTCTCACTGAAACACATTATCTTATATTATAGACACCTGGGTCTCTCCCTGAAACACATTATCTTATATTATAGACACCTGGGTCTCTCCCTGAAACACATTATCTTATATTATAGACACCTGGGTCTCTCCCTGAAACACATTATCTTATATTATAGACACCTGGGTCTCTCACTGAAACACATTATCTTATATTATAGACACCTGGGTCTCTCCCTGAAACACATTATCTTATATTATAGACACCTAGGTCTCTCCCTGAAACACATTATTTTATATTATAGACACCTGGGTCTCTTACTGAAACACATTATCTTATATTATAGACACCTGGGTCTCTCCCTGAAACACATTATCTTATATTATAGACACCTGGGTCTCTCCCTGAAACACATTATCTTATATTATAGACACCTGGGTCTCTCACTGAAACACATTATCTTATATTATAGACACCTGGGTCTCTCCCTGAAACACATTATCTTATATTTTAGACACCTAGGTCTCTCACTGAAACACATTATCTTATATTATAGACACCTGGGTCTCTCACTGAAACACATTATCTTATATTATAGACACCTGGGTCTCTCCCTGAAACACATTATCTTATATTATAGACACCTGGGTCTCTCCCTGAAACACATTATCTTATATTATAGACACCTGGGTCTCTCACTGAAACACATTATTTTATATTATAGACACCTGGGTCTCTCCCTGAAACACATTATTTTATATTATAGACACCTGGGTCTCTTACTGAAACACATTATCTTATATTATAGACACCTAGGTCTCTCACTGAAACACATTATCTTATATTATAGACACCTGGGTCTCTCACTGAAACACATTATCTTATATTATAGACACCTGGGTCTCTCCCTGAAACACATTATCTTATATTATAGACACCTAGGTCTCTCACTGAAACACATTATCTTATATTATAGACACCTGGGTCTCTCACTGAAACACATTATCTTATATTATAGACACCTGGGTCTCTCACTGAAACACATTATCTTATATTATAGACACCTGGGTCTCTCCCTGAAACACATTATCTTATATTATAGACACCTAGGTCTCTCACTGAAACACATTATCTTATATTATAGACACCTGGGTCTCTCCCTGAAACACATTATCTTATATTATAGACACCTGGGTCTCTCCCTGAAACACATTATCTTATATTATAGACACCTGGGTCTCTCCCTGAAACACATTATCTTATATTATAGACACCTGGGTCTCTCCCTGAAACACATTATCTTATATTATAGACACCTGGGTCTCTCACTGAAACACATTATCTTATATTATAGACACCTGGGTCTCTCCCTGAAACACATTATCTTATATTATAGACACCTGGGTCTCTCCCTGAAACACATTATCTTATATTATAGACACCTGGGTCTCTCACTGAAACACATTATCTTATATTATAGACACCTGGGTCTCTCACTGAAACACATTATCTTATATTATAGACACCTGGGTCTCTCCCTGAAACACATTATTTTATATTATAGACACCTGGGTCTCTCCCTGAAACACATTATCTTATATTATAGACACCTAGGTCTCTCACTGAAACACATTATCTTATATTATAGACACCTGGGTCTCTCACTGAAACACATTATCTTATATTATAGACACCTGGGTCTCTCCCTGAAACACATTATCTTATATTATAGACACCTGGGTCTCTCCCTGAAACACATTATCTTATATTATAGACACCTGGGTCTCTCCCTGAAACACATTATCTTATATTATAGACACCTGGGTCTCTCACTGAAACACATTATCTTATATTATAGACACCTGGGTCTCTCCCTGAAACACATTATCTTATATTATAGACACCTGGGTCTCTCCCTGAAACACATTATCTTATATTATAGACACCTAGGTCTCTCACTGAAACACATTATCTTATATTATAGACACCTGGGTCTCTCACTGAAACACATTATCTTATATTATAGACACCTGGGTCTCTCACTGAAACACATTATCTTATATTATAGACACCTGGGTCTCTCACTGAAACACATTATCTTATATTATAGACACCTAGGTCTCTCCCTGAAACACATTATTTTATATTATAGACACCTGGGTCTCTCCCTGAAACACATTATCTTATATTATAGACACCTGGGTCTCTCCCTGAAACACATTATCTTATATTATAGACACCTGGGTCTCTCACTGAAACACATTATCTTATATTATAGACACCTGGGTCTCTCCCTGAAACACATTATCTTATATTATAGACACCTGGGTCTCTCACTGAAACACATTATCTTATATTATAGACACCTGGGTCTCTCCCTGAAACACATTATCTTATATTATAGACACCTGGGTCTCTCCCTGAAACACATTATCTTATATTATAGACACCTGGGTCTCTCACTGAAACACATTATCTTATATTATAGACACCTGGGTCTCTCACTGAAACACATTATCTTATATTATAGACACCTGGGTCTCTCACTGAAACACATTATCTTATATTATAGACACCTGGGTCTCTCCCTGAAACACATTATCTTATATTATAGACACCTGGGTCTCTCACTGAAACACATTATCTTATATTATAGACACCTGGGTCTCTCCCTGAAACACATTATCTTATATTATAGACACCTGGGTCTCTCCCTGAAACACATTATCTTATATTATAGACACCTGGGTCTCTCCCTGAAACACATTATCTTATATTATAGACACCTGGGTCTCTCCCTGAAACACATTATCTTATATTATAGACACCTGGGTCTCTCCCTGAAACACATTATCTTATATTATAGACACCTGGGTCTCTTACTGAAACACATTATCTTATATTATAGACACCTGGGTCTCTCACTGAAACACATTATCTTATATTATAGACACCTGGGTCTCTCACTGAAACACATTATCTTATATTATAGACACCTGGGTCTCTCCCTGAAACACATTATCTTATATTATAGACACCTGGGTCTCTCACTGAAACACATTATCTTATATTATAGACACCTGGGTCTCTCCCTGAAACACATTATCTTATATTATAGACACCTGGGTCTCTCCCTGAAACACATTATCTTATATTATAGACACCTGGGTCTCTCCCTGAAACACATTATCTTATATTATAGACACCTGGGTCTCTCCCTGAAACACATTATCTTATATTATAGACACCTGGGTCTCTCCCTGAAACACATTATTTTATATTATAGACACCTGGGTCTCTCCCTGAAACACATTATCTTATATTATAGACACCTGGGTCTCTCCCTGAAACACATTATCTTATATTATAGACACCTGGGTCTCTCCCTGAAACACATTATCTTATATTATAGACACCTGGGTCTCTCCCTGAAACACATTATCTTATATTATAGACACCTGGGTCTCTCCCTGAAACACATTATCTTATATTATAGACACCTAGGTCTCTCCCTGAAACACATTATCTTATATTATAGACACCTGGGTCTCTCCCTGAAACACATTATCTTATATTATAGACACCTGGGTCTCTCACTGAAACACATTATCTTATATTATAGACACCTGGGTCTCTCCCTGAAACACATTATCTTATATTATAGACACCTGGGTCTCTCCCTGAAACACATTATCTTATATTATAGACACCTGGGTCTCTCCCTGAAACACATTATCTTATATTATAGACACCTGGGTCTCTCCCTGAAACACATTATCTTATATTATAGACACCTGGGTCTCTCCCTGAAACACATTATCTTATATTATAGACACCTGGGTCTCTCCCTGAAACACATTATCTTATATTATAGACACCTGGGTCTCTCACTGAAACACATTATCTTATATTATAGACACCTGGGTCTCTCCCTGAAACACATTATCTTATATTATAGACACCTGGGTCTCTCACTGAAACACATTATCTTATATTATAGACACCTGGGTCTCTCACTGAAACACATTATCTTATATTATAGACACCTGGGTCTCTCACTGAAACACATTATCTTATATTATAGACACCTGGGTCTCTCCCTGAAACACATTATCTTATATTATAGACACCTGGGTCTCTCACTGAAACACATTATCTTATATTATAGACACCTGGGTCTCTCACTGAAACACATTATCTTATATTATAGACACCTGGGTCTCTCCCTGAAACACATTATCTTATATTATAGACACCTGGGTCTCTCCCTGAAACACATTATCTTATATTATAGACACCTGGGTCTCTCCCTGAAACACATTATTTTATATTATAGACACCTGGGTCTCTCACTGAAACACATTATCTTATATTATAGACACCTGGGTCTCTCACTGAAACACATTATCTTATATTATAGACACCTGGGTCTCTCACTGAAACACATTATCTTATATTATAGACACCTAGGTCTCTCCCTGAAACACATTATCTTATATTATAGACACCTGGGTCTCTCCCTGAAACACATTATCTTATATTATAGACACCTGGGTCTCTCACTGAAACACATTATCTTATATTATAGACACCTGGGTCTCTCCCTGAAACACATTATCTTATATTATAGACACCTGGGTCTCTCCCTGAAACACATTATCTTATATTATAGACACCTGGGTCTCTCCCTGAAACACATTATTTTATATTATAGACACCTGGGTCTCTCCCTGAAACACATTATCTTATATTATAGACACCTGGGTCTCTCCCTGAAACACATTATCTTATATTATAGACACCTGGGTCTCTTACTGAAACACATTATCTTATATTATAGACACCTGGGTCTCTCACTGAAACACATTATTTTATATTATAGACACCTGGGTCTCTCCCTGAAACACATTATCTTATATTATAGACACCTGGGTCTCTCACTGAAACACATTATCTTATATTATAGACACCTGGGTCTCTCACTGAAACACATTATCTTATATTATAGACACCTGGGTCTCTCACTGAAACACATTATCTTATATTATAGACACCTGGGTCTCTCCCTGAAACACATTATTTTATATTATAGACACCTGGGTCTCTCACTGAAACACATTATCTTATATTATAGACACCTAGGTCTCTCACTGAAACACATTATCTTATATTATAGACACCTGGGTCTCTCCCTGAAACACATTATCTTATATTATAGACACCTGGGTCTCTCCCTGAAACACATTATCTTATATTATAGACACCTGGGTCTCTCCCTGAAACACATTATCTTATATTATAGACACCTGGGTCTCTCACTGAAACACATTATCTTATATTATAGACACCTAGGTCTCTCCCTGAAACACATTATTTTATATTATAGACACCTGGGTCTCTCCCTGAAACACATTATTTTATATTATAGACACCTAGGTCTCTCCCTGAAACACATTATCTTATATTATAGACACCTGGGTCTCTCCCTGAAACACATTATCTTATATTATAGACACCTGGGTCTCTCCCTGAAACACATTATCTTATATTATAGACACCTGGGTCTCTCACTGAAACACATTATCTTATATTATAGACACCTGGGTCTCTCCCTGAAACACATCTTATATTATAGACACCTGGGTCTCTCCCTGAAACACATTATCTTATATTATAGACACCTGGGTCTCTCCCTGAAACACATTATCTTATATTATAGACACCTAGGTCTCTCCCTGAAACACATTATTTTATATTATAGACACCTGGGTCTCTCCCTGAAACACATTATCTTATATTATAGACACCTGGGTCTCTCCCTGAAACACATTATCTTATATTATAGACACCTGGGTCTCTCCCTGAAACACATTATCTTATATTATAGACACCTGGGTCTCTCCCTGAAACACATTATCTTATATTATAGACACCTGGGTCTCTCACTGAAACACATTATCTTATATTATAGACACCTGGGTCTCTCACTGAAACACATTATCTTATATTATAGACACCTGGGTCTCTCACTGAAACACATTATCTTATATTATAGACACCTGGGTCTCTCCCTGAAACACATTATCTTATATTATAGACACCTGGGTCTCTCCCTGAAACACATTATCTTATATTATAGACACCTGGGTCTCTCCCTGAAACACATTATCTTATATTATAGACACCTGGGTCTCTCCCTGAAACACATTATCTTATATTATAGACACCTGGGTCTCTCCCTGAAACACATTATCTTATATTATAGACACCTGGGTCTCTCACTGAAACACATTATCTTATATTATAGACACCTGGGTCTCTCACTGAAACACATTATTTTATATTATAGACACCTGGGTCTCTCCCTGAAACACATTATCTTATATTATAGACACCTGGGTCTCTCACTGAAACACATTATCTTATATTATAGACACCTGGGTCTCTCACTGAAACACATTATCTTATATTATAGACACCTGGGTCTCTCCCTGAAACACATTATTTTATATTATAGACACCTGGGTCTCTCCCTGAAACACATTATCTTATATTATAGACACCTGGGTCTCTCCCTGAAACACATTATCTTATATTATAGACACCTGGGTCTCTCCCTGAAACACATTATCTTATATTATAGACACCTGGGTCTCTCCCTGAAACACATTATCTTATATTATAGACACCTGGGTCTCTCCCTGAAACACATTATCTTATATTATAGACACCTGGGTCTCTCCCTGAAACACATTATCTTATATTATAGACACCTGGGTCTCTCCCTGAAACACATTATCTTATATTATAGACACCTGGGTCTCTCCCTGAAACACATTATCTTATATTATAGACACCTGGGTCTCTCACTGAAACACATTATCTTATATTATAGACACCTGGGTCTCTCCCTGAAACACATTATCTTATATTATAGACACCTGGGTCTCTCCCTGAAACACATTATCTTATATTATAGACACCTGGGTCTCTCACTGAAACACATTATCTTATATTATAGACACCTGGGTCTCTCCCTGAAACACATTATCTTATATTATAGACACCTGGGTCTCTCCCTGAAACACATTATCTTATATTATAGACACCTGGGTCTCTCCCTGAAACACATTATCTTATATTATAGACACCTGGGTCTCTCCCTGAAACACATTATCTTATATTATAGACACCTAGGTCTCTCCCTGAAACACATTATCTTATATTATAGACACCTGGGTCTCTCCCTGAAACACATTATCTTATATTATAGACATCTAGGTCTCTCCCTGAAACACATTATCTTATATTATAGACACCTGGGTCTCTCACTGAAACACATTATCTTATATTATAGACACCTGGGTCTCTCACTGAAACACATTATTTTATATTATAGATGTCTAGGTCTCTCACTGAAACACATTATCTTATATTATAGACACCTGGGTCTCTCCCTGAAACACATTATCTTATATTATAGACACCTGGGTCTCTCACTGAAACACATTATCTTATATTATAGACACCTGGGTCTCTCCCTGAAACACATTATCTTATATTATAGACACCTGGGTCTCTCACTGAAACACATTATCTTATATTATAGACACCTGGGTCTCTTACTGAAACACATTATCTTATATTATAGACACCTGTGTCTCTCCCTGAAACACATTATTTTATATTATAGACACCTGGGTCTCTCCCTGAAACACATTATCTTATATTATAGACACCTGGGTCTCTCACTGAAACACATTATCTTATATTATAGACACCTGGGTCTCTCACTGAAACACATTATCTTATATTATAGACACCTGGGTCTCTCCCTGAAACACATTATCTTATATTATAGACACCTGGGTCTCTCCCTGAAACACATTATCTTATATTATAGACACGCTGGGTCTCTCCCTGAAACACATTATCTTATATTATAGACACCTGGGTCTCTCACTGAAACACATTATCTTATATTATAGACACCTGGGTCTCTCCCTGAAACACATTATCTTATATTATAGACACCTGGGTCTCTCACTGAAACACATTATCTTATATTATAGACACCTGGGTCTCTCCCTGAAACACATTATCTTATATTATAGACACCTGGGTCTCTCCCTGAAACACATTATCTTATATTATAGACACCTGGGTCTCTCACTGAAACACATTATCTTATATTATAGACACCTGGGTCTCTCCCTGAAACACATTATCTTATATTATAGACACCTGGGTCTCTCCCTGAAACACATTATCTTATATTATAGACACCTGGGTCTCTCACTGAAACACATTATTTTATATTATAGACACCTGGGTCTCTCCCTGAAACACATTATCTTATATTATAGACACCTGGGTCTCTCACTGAAACACATTATCTTATATTATAGACACCTGGGTCTCTCCCTGAAACACATTATTTTATATTATAGACACCTAGGTCTCTCCCTGAAACACATTATCTTATATTATAGACACCTGGGTCTCTCCCTGAAACACATTATCTTATATTATAGACACCTGGGTCTCTCCCTGAAACACATTATCTTATATTATAGACACCTAGGTCTCTCCCTGAAACACATTATTTTATATTATAGACACCTGGGTCTCTCCCTGAAACACATTATCTTATATTATAGACACCTGGGTCTCTTACTGAAACACATTATCTTATATTATAGACACCTGGGTCTCTCCCTGAAACACATTATCTTATATTATAGACACCTGGGTCTCTCACTGAAACACATTATCTTATATTATAGACACCTAGGTCTCTTACTGAAACACATTATCTTATATTATAGACACCTGTGTCTCTCCCTGAAACACATCTTATATTATAGACACCTGTGTCTCTCCCTGAAACACATCTTATATTATAGACACCTGGGTCTCTCCCTGAAACACATTATCTTATATTATAGACACCTGGGTCTCTCCCTGAAACACATTATTTTATATTATAGACACCTGGGCCTCTCACTGAAACACATTATCTTATATTATAGACACCTGGGTCTCTCCCTGAAACACATCTTATATTATAGACACCTGGGTCTCTCCCTGAAACACATTATCTTATATTATAGACACCTGGGTCTCTCCCTGAAACACATTATCTTATATTATAGACACCTAGGTCTCTCCCTGAAACACATTATCTTATATTATAGACACCTGGGTCTCTCCCTGAAACACATTATCTTATATTATAGACACCTGGGTCTCTCCCTGAAACACATTATTTTATATTATAGACACCTGGGTCTCTCCCTGAAACACATTATCTTATATTATAGACACCTGGGTCTCTCCCTGAAACACATTATTTTATATTATAGATGTCTAGGTCTCTCCCTGAAACACATTATTTTATATTATAGACACCTGGGTCTCTCCCTGAAACACATTATCTTATATTATAGACACCTGGGTCTCTAACTGAAACACATTATCTTATATTATAGACACCTGGGTCTCTCCCTGAAACACATTATCTTATATTATAGACACCTGGGTCTCTCACTGAAACACATTATCTTATATTATAGACACCTGGGTCTCTCACTGAAACACATTATATTATATTATAGACACCTGGGTCTCTCCCTGAAACACATTATCTTATATTATAGACACCTGGGTCTCTCACTGAAACACATTATCTTATATTATAGACACCTAGGTCTCTTACTGAAACACATTATCTTATATTATAGACACCTGTGTCTCTCCCTGAAACACATCTTATATTATAGACACCTGGGTCTCTCCCTGAAACACATTATCTTATATTATAGACACCTGGGTCTCTCCCTGAAACACATTATCTTATATTATAGACACCTGGGTCTCTCCCTGAAACACATTATCTTATATTATAGACACCTGGGTCTCTCACTGAAACACATTATCTTATATTATAGACACCTGGGTCTCTCCCTGAAACACATTATTTTATATTATAGACACCTAGGTCTCTTACTGAAACACATTATTTTATATTATAGACACCTGGGTCTCTCACTGAAACACATTATCTTATATTATAGACACCTAGGTCTCTTACTGAAACACATTATCTTATATTATAGACACCAAGGTCTCTCCCTGAAACACATTATCTTATATTATAGACACCTGGGTCTCTCACTGAAACACATTATCTTATATTATAGACACCTGGGTCTCTCCCTGAAACACATTATCTTATATTATAGACACCTGGGTCTCTCACTGAAACACATTATCTTATATTATAGACACCTAGGTCTCTCCCTGAAACACATTATCTTATATTTTAGACACCTGGGTCTCTTACTGAAACACATTATCTTATATTATAGACACCTGGGTCTCTCACTGAAACACATTATCTTATATTATAGACACCTGGGTCTCTCCCTGAAACACATTATCTTATATTATAGACACCTGGGTCTCTCCCTGAAACACATCTTATATTATAGACACCTGGGTCTCTTACTGAAACACATTATCTTATATTATAGACACCTGGGTCTCTCCCTGAAACACATTATCTTATATTATAGACACCTGGGTCTCTCACTGAAACACATTATCTTATATTATAGACACCTAGGTCTCTCCCTGAAACACATTATCTTATATTATAGACACCTGGGTCTCTCACTGAAACACATTATCTTATATTATAGACACCTGGGTCTCTCACTGAAACACATTATCTTATATTATAGACACCTGGGTCTCTCACTGAAACACATTATCTTATATTATAGACACCTAGGTCTCTCCCTGAAACACATTATCTTATATTATAGACACCTGGGTCTCTCCCTGAAACACATTATCTTATATTATAGACACCTGGGTCTCTCCCTGAAACACATTATCTTATATTATAGACACCTAGGTCTCTCCCTGAAACACATTATCTTATATTATAGACACCTGGGTCTCTCCCTGAAACACATTATCTTATATTATAGACACCTGGGTCTCTCCCTGAAACACATTATCTTATATTATAGACACCTGGGTCTCTCACTGAAACACATTATCTTATATTATAGACACCTGGGTCTCTCCCTGAAACACATTATCTTATATTATAGACACCTGGGTCTCTCCCTGAAACACATTATCTTATATTATAGACACCTGGGTCTCTCACTGAAACACATTATCTTATATTATAGACACCTGGGTCTCTCCCTGAAACACATTATCTTATATTATAGACACCTGGGTCTCTCACTGAAACACATTATCTTATATTATAGACACCTAGGTCTCTCACTGAAACACATTATCTTATATTATAGACACCTGGGTCTCTCCCTGAAACACATTATCTTATATTATAGACACCTGGGTCTCTCCCTGAAACACATTATCTTATATTATAGACACCTGGGTCTCTCCCTGAAACACATTATCTTATATTATAGACACCTGGGTCTCTCCCTGAAACACATTATCTTATATTATAGACACCTGGGTCTCTCCCTGAAACACATTATCTTATATTATAGACACCTGGGTCTCTCCCTGAAACACATTATCTTATATTATAGACACCTGGGTCTCTCCCTGAAACACATTATCTTATATTATAGACACCTGGGTCTCTCACTGAAACACATTATCTTATATTATAGACACCTGGGTCTCTCCCTGAAACACATTATCTTATATTATAGACACCTGGGTCTCTCACTGAAACACATTATCTTATATTATAGACACCTAGGTCTCTCACTGAAACACATTATCTTATATTATAGACACCTGGGTCTCTCACTGAAACACATTATCTTATATTATAGACACCTGGGTCTCTCACTGAAACACATTATCTTATATTATAGACACCTGGGTCTCTCACTGAAACACATTATCTTATATTATAGACACCTGGGTCTCTCACTGAAACACATTATCTTATATTATAGACACCTGGGTCTCTCCCTGAAACACATTATCTTATATTATAGACACCTGGGTCTCTCACTGAAACACATTATCTTATATTATAGACACCTGGGTCTCTCACTGAAACACATTATATTATATTATAGACACCTGGGTCTCTCCCTGAAACACATTATCTTATATTATAGACACCTAGGTCTCTCCCTGAAACACATTATTTTATATTATAGACGCCTGGGTCTCTCCCTGAAACACATTATCTTATATTATAGACACCTGGGTCTCTCCCTGAAACACATTATCTTATATTATAGACACCTGGGTCTCTTACTGAAACACATTATCTTATATTATAGACACCTGGGTCTCTCCCTGAAACACATTATCTTATATTATAGACACCTGGGTCTCTCACTGAAACACATTATCTTATATTATAGACACCTGGGTCTCTCACTGAAACACATTATCTTATATTATAGACACCTGGGTCTCTCCCTGAAACACATTATCTTATATTATAGACACCTGGGTCTCTCCCTGAAACACATTATCTTATATTATAGACACCTAGGTCTCTTACTGAAACACATTATCTTATATTATAGACACCTGGGTCTCTCCCTGAAACACATTATCTTATATTATAGACACCTAGGTCTCTCCCTGAAACACATTATCTTATATTATAGACACCTGGGTCTCTCCCTGAAACACATTATTTTATATTATAGACACCTGGGTCTCTCCCTGAAACACATTATCTTATATTATAGACACCAAGGTCTCTTACTGAAACACATTATCTTATATTATAGACACCTGGGTCTCTCACTGAAACACATTATCTTATATTATAGACACCTGGGTCTCTCACTGAAACACATTATCTTATATTATAGACACCTAGGTCTCTCACTGAAACACATTATCTTATATTATAGACACCAAGGTCTCTTACTGAAACACATTATCTTATATTATAGACACCTGGGTCTCTCACTGAAACACATTATCTTATATTATAGACACCTGGGTCTCTCACTGAAACACATTATCTTATATTATAGACACCTGGGTCTCTCACTGAAACACATTATCTTATATTATAGACACCTGGGTCTCTCCCTGAAACACATTATTTTATATTACAGACACCTGGGTCTCTCACTGAAACACATTATCTTATATTATAGACACCTGGGTCTCTCCCTGAAACACATTATCTTATATTATAGACACCTGGGTCTCTCACTGAAACACATTATCTTATATTATAGACACCTGGGTCTCTCCCTGAAACACATTATCTTATATTATAGACACCTGGGTCTCTCCCTGAAACACATTATCTTATATTATAGATGTCTAGGTCTCTCCCTGAAACACATTATTTTATATTATAGACACCTGGGTCTCTCACTGAAACACATTATTTTATATTATAGACACCTGGGTCTCTCACTGAAACACATTATCTTATATTATAGACACCTGGGTCTCTCCCTGAAACACATTATCTTATATTATAGACACCTGGGTCTCTCCCTGAAACACATTATCTTATATTATAGACACCTGGGTCTCTCACTGAAACACATTATCTTATATTATAGACACCTGAGTCTCTCCCTGAAACACATTATCTTATATTATAGACACCTGGGTCTCTCCCTGAAACACATTATCTTATATTATAGACACCTAGGTCTCTCACTGAAACACATTATCTTATATTATAGACACCTGGGTCTCTCCCTGAAACACATTATCTTATATTATAGACACCTGGGTCTCTCCCTGAAACACATTATCTTATATTATAGACACCTGGGTCTCTCCCTGAAACACATTATCTTATATTATAGACACCTGGGTCTCTCCCTGAAACACATTATCTTATATTATAGATGTCTAGGTCTCTCCCTGAAACACATTATTTTATATTATAGATGCCTAGGTCTCTCCCTGAAACACATTATTTTATATTATAGATGTCTAGGTCTCTCCCTGAAACACATTATCTTATATTATAGATGTCTAGGTCTCTCCCTGAAACACATTATCTTATATTGTAGACACCTGGGTCTCTCACTGAAACACATTATCTTATATTATAGACACCTGGGTCTCTCCCTGAAACACATTATCTTATATTATAGACACCTGGGTCTCTCCCTGAAACACATTATCTTATATTATAGACACCTAGGTCTCTTACTGAAACACATTATCTTATATTATAGACACCTGGGTCTCTCCCTGAAACACATTATCTTATATTATAGACACCTGGGTCTCTCCCTGAAACACATTATCTTATATTATAGACACCTGGGTCTCTCCCTGAAACACATTATTTTATATTATAGACACCTGGGTCTCTCCCTGAAACACATTATCTTATATTATAGACACCAAGGTCTCTTACTGAAACACATTATCTTATATTATAGACACCTGGGTCTCTCACTGAAACACATTATCTTATATTATAGACACCTGGGTCTCTCACTGAAACACATTATCTTATATTATAGACACCTAGGTCTCTCACTGAAACACATTATCTTATATTATAGACACCAAGGTCTCTTACTGAAACACATTATCTTATATTATAGACACCTGGGTCTCTCACTGAAACACATTATCTTATATTATAGACACCTGGGTCTCTCACTGAAACACATTATCTTATATTATAGACACCTGGGTCTCTCACTGAAACACATTATCTTATATTATAGACACCTGGGTCTCTCCCTGAAACACATTATTTTATATTACAGACACCTGGGTCTCTCACTGAAACACATTATCTTATATTATAGACACCTGGGTCTCTCCCTGAAACACATTATCTTATATTATAGACACCTAGGTCTCTCACTGAAACACATTATCTTATATTATAGACACCTGGGTCTCTCCCTGAAACACATTATCTTATATTATAGACACCTAGGTCTCTCCCTGAAACACATTATCTTATATTATAGATGTCTAGGTCTCTCCCTGAAACACATTATTTTATATTATAGACACCTGGGTCTCTTACTGAAACACATTATTTTATATTATAGACACCTGGGTCTCTCCCTAAAACACATTATCTTATATTATAGACACCTGAGTCTCTCCCTGAAACACATTATCTTATATTATAGACACCTGGGTCTCTCCCTGAAACACATTATCTTATATTATAGACACCTAGGTCTCTCACTGAAACACATTATCTTATATTATAGACACCTGAGTCTCTCCCTGAAACACATTATCTTATATTATAGACACCTGGGTCTCTCCCTGAAACACATTATCTTATATTATAGACACCTAGGTCTCTCACTGAAACACATTATCTTATATTATAGACACCTGGGTCTCTCCCTGAAACACATTATCTTATATTATAGACACCTGGGTCTCTCCCTGAAACACATTATCTTATATTATAGACACCTGGGTCTCTCCCTGAAACACATTATCTTATATTATAGACACCTGGGTCTCTCCCTGAAACACATTATCTTATATTATAGATGTCTAGGTCTCTCCCTGAAACACATTATTTTATATTATAGATGTCTAGGTCTCTCCCTGAAACACATTATTTTATATTATAGATGTCTAGGTCTCTCCCTGAAACACATTATCTTATATTATAGATGTCTAGGTCTCTCCCTGAAACACATTATCTTATATTATAGACACCTGGGTCTCTCCCTGAAACACATTATCTTATATTATAGACACCTGGGCCTCTCACTGAAACACATTATCTTATATTATAGACACCTGGGTCTCTCCCTGAAACACATTATCTTATATTATAGACACCTGGGCCTCTCACTGAAACACATTATCTTATATTATAGACACCTGGGTCTCTCCCTGAAACACATTATTTTATATTATAGACACCTGGGTCTCTCACTGAAACACATTATCTTATATTATAGACACCTGGGTCTCTCACTGAAACACATTATTTTATATTATAGACACCTGGGTCTCTCCCTGAAACACATTATCTTATATTATAGACACCTGGGTCTCTCACTGAAACACATTATTTTATATTATAGACACCTGGGTCTCTCCCTGAAACACATTATCTTATATTATAGACACCTGGGTCTCTCCCTGAAACACATCTTATATTATAGACACCTGGGTCTCTCCCTGAAACACATTATCTTATATTATAGACACCTGGGTCTCTCACTGAAACACATTATCTTATATTATAGACACCTAGGTCTCTCACTGAAACACATTATCTTATATTATAGACACCTGGGTCTCTCACTGAAACACATTATCTTATATTATAGACACCTGGGTCTCTCACTGAAACACATTATTTTATATTATAGACACCTGGGTCTCTCACTGAAACACATTATCTTATATTATAGACACCTGGGTCTCTCACTGAAACACATTATTTTATATTATAGACACCTGGGTCTCTCCCTGAAACACATTATCTTATATTATAGACACCTGGGTCTCTCCCTGAAACACATTATCTTATATTATAGACACCTGGGTCTCTCCCTGAAACACATTATCTTATATTATAGACACCTGGGTCTCTCCCTGAAACACATTATCTTATATTATAGACACCAAGGTTTCTCCCTGAAACACATTATCTTATATTATAGACACCTGGGTCTCTCCCTGAAACACATTATATTATATTATAGACACCTGGGTCTCTCCCTGAAACACATTATATTATATTATAGACACCTAGGTCTCTCACTGAAACACATTATCTTATATTATAGACACCTAGGTCTCTCACTGAAACACATTATCTTATATTATAGACACCTAGGTCTCTTACTGAAACACATTATTTTATATTATAGACACCTGGGTCTCTCACTGAAACACATTATTTTATATTATAGATGTCTAGGTCTCTTACTGAAACACATTATCTTATATTATAGACACCTAGGTCTCTCCCTGAAACACATTATTTTATATTATAGATGTCTAGGTCTCTCCCTGAAACACATTATCTTATATTATAGACACCTGGGTCTCTTACTGAAACACATTATCTTATATTATAGACACCAAGGTCTCTCACTGAAACACATTATCTTATATTATAGACACCTAGGTCTCTCACTGAAACACATTATCTTATATTATAGACACCTGGGTCTCTCACTGAAACACATTATTTTATATTATAGACACCTGGGTCTCTTACTGAAACACATTATCTTATATTATAGACACCTAGGTCTCTCCCTGAAACACATTATCTTATATTATAGACACCAAGGTCTCTTACTGAAACACATTATCTTATATTATAGACACCTAGGTCTCTCCCTGAAACACATTATCTTATATTATAGACACCTGGGTCTCTTACTGAAACACATTATCTTATATATTATAGACACCTGGGTCTCTCACTGAAACACATTATCTTATATATTATAGACACCTGGGTCTCTCCCTGAAACACATTATCTTATATTATAGACACCTGGGTCTCTCCCTGAAACACATTATCTTATATTATAGACACCTGGGTCTCTCCCTGAAACACATTATCTTATATTATAGACACCTGGGTCTCTCCCTGAAACACATTATTTTATATTATAGACACCTAGGTCTCTCCCTGAAACACATTATTTGATATTATAGACACCTAGGTCTCTCACTGAAACACATTATCTTATATTATAGACACCTGGGTCTCTCACTGAAACACATTATCTTATATTATAGACACCTGGGTCTCTCCCTGAAACACATTATCTTATATTATAGACACCTGGGTCTCTCCCTGAAACACATTATCTTATATTATAGACACCTGGGTCTCTCCCTGAAACACATTATCTTATATTATAGACACCAAGGTCTCTCACTGAAACACATTATCTTATATTATAGACACCTGGGTCTCTCCCTGAAACACATCTTATATTATAGACACCTGGGTCTCTCCCTGAAACACATTATCTTATATTATAGACACCTGGGTCTCTCCCTGAAACACATTATCTTATATTATAGACACCTGGGTCTCTCCCTGAAACACATTATTTTATATTATAGACACCAAGGTCTCTCACTGAAACACATTATCTTATATTATAGACACCTGGGTCTCTCCCTGAAACACATTATCTTATATTATAGACACCTAGGTCTCTCCCTGAAACACATTATCTTATATTATAGACACCTGGGTCTCTCCCTGAAACACATTATCTTATATTATAGACACCTGGGTCTCTCCCTGAAACACATTATCTTATATTATAGACACCTAGGTCTCTCACTGAAACACATTATCTTATATTATAGACACCTGGGTCTCTCACTGAAACACATTATCTTATATTATAGACACCTGGGTCTCTCCCTGAAACACATTATTTTATATTATAGATGTCTAGGCCTCTCACTGAAACACATTATTTTATATTATAGACACCTGGGTCTCTCCCTGAAACACATTATTTTATATTATAGATGTCTAGGTCTCTCCCTGAAACACATTATATTATATTATAGACACCTGGGTCTCTCACTGAAACACATTATCTTATATTATAGACACCTGGGTCTCTTACTGAAACACATTATCTTATATTATAGACACCTAGGTCTCTCCCTGAAACACATTATCTTATATTATAGACACCTGGGTCTCTCCCTGAAACACATTATTTTATATTATAGATGTCTAGGTCTCTCACTGAAACACATTATTTTATATTATAGACACCTGGGTCTCTCACTGAAACACATTATTTTATATTATAGACACCTGGGTCTCTCCCTGAAACACATTATTTTATATTATAGATGTCTAGGTCTCTCACTGAAACACATTATTTTATATTATAGACACCTGGGTCTCTCACTGAAACACATTATTTTATATTATAGACACCTAGGTCTCTCCCTGAAACACATTATCTTATATTATAGACACCTGGGTCTCTCCCTGAAACACATTATCTTATATTATAGACACCTGGGTCTCTCCCTGAAACACATTATCTTATATTATAGACACCTGGGTCTCTCCCTGAAACACATTATTTTATATTATAGATGTCTAGGTCTCTCCCTGAAACACATTATTTTATATTATAGACACCTGGGTCTCTCACTGAAACACATTATTTTATATTATAGACACCTGGGTCTCTCACTGAAACACATTATTTTATATTATAGACACCTGGGTCTCTTACTGAAACACATTATCTTATATTATAGACACCTGGGTCTCTCCCTGAAACACATTATCTTATATTATAGACACCTGGGTCTCTCCCTGAAACACATTATTTTATATTATAGACACCTGGGTCTCTCCCTGAAACACATTATCTTATATTATAGACACCTGGGTCTCTCCCTGAAACACATTATCTTATATATTATAGACACCTAGGTCTCTCACTGAAACACATTATCTTATATTATAGACACCTGGGTCTCTCCCTGAAACACATTATTTTATATTATAGACACCAAGGTCTCTCACTGAAACACATTATTTTATATTATAGACACCTGGGTCTCTCACTGAAACACATTATTTTATATTATAGACACCTGGGTCTCTCCCTGAAACACATTATCTTATATTATAGACACCTGGGTCTCTCACTGAAACACATTATTTTATATTATAGACACCAAGGTCTCTCACTGAAACACATTATCTTATATTATAGATGTCTAGGTCTCTCCCTGAAACACATTATCTTATATTATAGACACCTGGGTCTCTCCCTGAAACACATTATCTTATATTATAGACACCTAGGTCTCTCACTGAAACACATTATCTTATATTATAGATGTCTAGGTCTCTCCCTGAAACACATATCTTATATTATAGACACCTGGGTCTCTCCCTGAAACACATTATCTTATATTATAGACACCTGGGTCTCTCCCTGAAACACATTATCTTATATTATAGACACCTGGGTCTCTCCCTGAAACACATTATCTTATATTATAGACACCTGGGTCTCTCACTGAAACACATTATTTTATATTATAGATGTCTAGGTCTCTCCCTGAAACACATTATCTTATATTATAGACACCTAGGTCTCTTACTGAAACACATCTTATATTATAGACACCTAGGTCTCTTACTGAAACACATTATCTTATATTATAGACACCTTGGCCTCTTACTGAAACACATTATCTTATATTATAGACACCTGGGTCTCTCACTGAAACACATTATCTTATATTATAGACACCTAGGTCTCTCCCTGAAACACATTATCTTATATTATAGACACCTGGGTCTCTCCCTGAAACACATTATCTTATATTATAGACACCTAGGTCTCTCCCTGAAACACATTATCTTATATTATAGACACCTGGGTCTCTCACTGAAACACATTATCTTATATTATAGACACCTGGGTCTCTCCCTGAAACACATTATCTTATATTATAGACACCTGGGTCTCTCCCTGAAACACATTATCTTATATTATAGATACCTGGGTCTCTCCCTGAAACACATTATCTTATATTATAGACACCTGGGTCTCTCCCTGAAACACATTATTTTATATTATAGATGTCTAGGTCTCTCCCTGAAACACATTATTTTATATTATAGACACCTGGGTCTCTCCCTGAAACACATTATCTTATATTATAGACACCTAGGTCTCTCACTGAAACACATTATCTTATATTATAGACACCTGGGTCTCTCCCTGAAACACATTATCTTATATTATAGACACCAAGGTCTCTCCCTGAAACACATTATCTTATATTATAGACACCTGGGTCTCTCCCTGAAACACATTATCTTATATTATAGACACCTAGGTCTCTCACTGAAACACATTATCTTATATTATAGACACCTGGGTCTCTCCCTGAAACACATTATCTTATATTATAGACACCTGGGTCTCTCCCTGAAACACATTATCTTATATTATAGACACCTGGGTCTCTCCCTGAAACACATTATCTTATATTATAGACACCTGGGTCTCTCCCTGAAACACATTATCTTATATTATAGACACCTAGGTCTCTCCCTGAAACACATTATCTTATATTATAGACACCTGGGTCTCTCACTGAAACACATTATCTTATATTATAGACACCTAGGTCTCTCACTGAAACACATTATCTTATATTATAGACACCTGGGTCTCTCCCTGAAACACATTATCTTATATTATAGACACCTAGGTCTCTCACTGAAACACTTTATCTTATATTATAGACACCTGGGTCTCTCACTGAAACACATTATCTTATATTATAGACACCTGGGTCTCTCCCTGAAACACATTATCTTATATTATAGACACCAAGGTCTCTCACTGAAACACATTATTTTATATTATAGATGTCTAGGTCTCTCCCTGAAACACATTATCTTATATTATAGACACCTGGGTCTCTCCCTGAAACACATTATTTTATATTATAGATGTCTAGGTCTCTTACTGAAACACATTATCTTATATTATAGACACCTGGGTCTCTCCCTGAAACACATTATCTTATATTATAGACACCTGGGTCTCTCACTGAAACACATTATCTTATATTATAGACACCTGGGTCTCTCCCTGAAACACATTATCTTATATTATAGACACCTGGGTCTCTCACTGAAACACATTATCTTATATTATAGACACCTGGGTCTCTTACTGAAACACATTATCTTATATTATAGACACCTGGGTCTCTCCCTGAAACACATTATCTTATATTATAGACACCTGGGTCTCTCACTGAAACACATTATTTTATATTATAGACACCTGGGTCTCTCACTGAAACACATTATCTTATATTATAGATGTCTAGGTCTCTCCCTGAAACACATTATTTTATATTATAGACACCTGGGTCTCTCCCTGAAACACATTATCTTATATTATAGACACCTGGGTCTCTCCCTGAAACACATTATCTTATATTATAGACACCTGGGTCTCTCCCTGAAACACATTATCTTATATTATAGACACCTAGGTCTCTCACTGAAACACATTATTTTATATTATAGATGTCTAGGTCTCTCCCTGAAACACATTATCTTATATTATAGACACCTAGGTCTCTCCCTGAAACACATTATCTTATATTATAGACACCTGGGTCTCTCCCTGAAACACATTATCTTATATTATAGACACCTAGGTCTCTCACTGAAACACATTATCTTATATTATAGATGTCTAGGTCTCTCCCTGAAACACATCTTATATTATAGACACCTGGGTCTCTCCCTGAAACACATTATCTTATATTATAGACACCTGGGTCTCTCCCTGAAACACATTATCTTATATTATAGACACCTGGGTCTCTCCCTGAAACACATTATCTTATATTATAGACACCTGGGTCTCTCACTGAAACACATTATTTTATATTATAGATGTCTAGGTCTCTCCCTGAAACACATTATCTTATATTATAGACACCTGGGTCTCTCACTGAAACACATTATCTTATATTATAGACACCTGGGTCTCTCACTGAAACACATTATCTTATATTATAGACACCTAGGTCTCTCCCTGAAACACATTATCTTATATTATAGACACCTGGGTCTCTCCCTGAAACACATTATCTTATATTATAGACACCTAGGTCTCTCCCTGAAACACATTATCTTATATTATAGACACCTGGGTCTCTCACTGAAACACATTATCTTATATTATAGACACCTGGGTCTCTCCCTGAAACACATTATCTTATATTATAGACACCTGGGTCTCTCCCTGAAACACATTATCTTATATTATAGATACCTGGGTCTCTCCCTGAAACACATTATCTTATATTATAGACACCTGGGTCTCTCCCTGAAACACATTATTTTATATTATAGATGTCTAGGTCTCTCCCTGAAACACATTATTTTATATTATAGACACCTGGGTCTCTCCCTGAAACACATTATCTTATATTATAGACACCTAGGTCTCTCACTGAAACACATTATCTTATATTATAGACACCTGGGTCTCTCCCTGAAACACATTATCTTATATTATAGACACCTAGGTCTCTCACTGAAACACATTATTTTATATTATAGACACCTGGGTCTCTCCCTGAAACACATTATTTTATATTATAGATGTCTAGGTCTCTCCCTGAAACACATTATTTTATATTATAGACACCTGGGTCTCTCCCTGAAACACATTATCTTATATTATAGACACCTAGGTCTCTCACTGAAACACATTATCTTATATTATAGACACCTGGGTCTCTCCCTGAAACACATTATCTTATATTATAGACACCTAGGTCTCTCACTGAAACACATTATCTTATATTATAGACACCTGGGTCTCTCCCTGAAACACATTATCTTATATTATAGACACCTGGGTCTCTCCCTGAAACACATTATCTTATATTATAGACACCTGGGTCTCTCCCTGAAACACATTATCTTATATTATAGACACCTGGGTCTCTCCCTGAAACACATTATCTTATATTATAGACACCTAGGTCTCTCCCTGAAACACATTATCTTATATTATAGACACCTGGGTCTCTCACTGAAACACATTATCTTATATTATAGACACCTAGGTCTCTCACTGAAACACATTATCTTATATTATAGACACCTGGGTCTCTCACTGAAACACATCTTATATTATAGACACCTGGGTCTCTCACTGAAACACATTATCTTATATTATAGACACCTGGGTCTCTCACTGAAACACATTATTTTATATTATAGACACCTAGGTCTCTCCCTGAAACACATTATCTTATATTATAGACACCTGGGTCTCTCCCTGAAACACATTATCTTATATTATAGACACCTGGGTCTCTCCCTGAAACACATTATCTTATATTATAGACACCTAGGTCTCTCCCTGAAACACATTATCTTATATTATAGACACCTAGGTCTCTCCCTGAAACACATTATCTTATATTATAGACACCTGGGTCTCTCCCTGAAACACATTATTTTATATTATAGACACCTGGGTCTCTCACTGAAACACATTATATTATATTATAGACACCTGGGTCTCTCCCTGAAACACATTATCTTATATTATAGACACCTGGGTCTCTCACTGAAACACATTATATTATATTATAGACACCTGGGTCTCTCACTGAAACACATTATATTATATTATAGACACCTGGGTCTCTCCCTGAAACACATTATCTTATATTATAGACACCTGGGTCTCTCACTGAAACACATTATCTTATATTATAGACACCTGGGTCTCTCACTGAAACACATTATATTATATTATAGACACCTGGGTCTCTCCCTGAAACACATTATCTTATATTATAGACACCTGGGTCTCTCCCTGAAACACATTATCTTATATTATAGACACCTGGGTCTCTTACTGAAACACATTATCTTATATTATAGACACCTGGGTCTCTCCCTGAAACACATTATCTTATATTCCACACACCTGGGTCTCTCACTGAAACACATTATCTTATATTATAGACACCTGGGTCTCTCCCTGAAACACATCTTATATTATAGACACCTGGGTCTCTCCCTGAAACACATTATTTTATATTATAGACACCTGGGTCTCTCCCTGAAACACATCTTATATTATAGACACCTGGGTCTCTCCCTGAAACACATTATTTTATATTATAGACACCTGGGTCTCTCCCTGAAACACATTATCTTATATTATAGACACCTGGGTCTCTTACTGAAACACATTATCTTATATTATAGACACCTGGGTCTCTCACTGAAACACATTATCTTATATTATAGACACCTGGGTCTCTCCCTGAAACACATTATCTTATATTATAGACACCTAGGTCTCTCCCTGAAACACATTATTTTATATTATAGACACCTGGGTCTCTTACTGAAACACATTATCTTATATTATAGACACCTGGGTCTCTCCCTGAAACACATTATCTTATATTATAGACACCTGGGTCTCTCCCTGAAACACATTATCTTATATTATAGACACCTGGGTCTCTCACTGAAACACATTATCTTATATTATAGACACCTGGGTCTCTCCCTGAAACACATTATCTTATATATTATAGACACCTTGGTCTCTTACTGAAACACATTATCTTATATTATAGACACCTGGGTCTCTCCCTGAAACACATTATCTTATATTATAGACACCTGGGTCTCTTACTGAAACACATTATCTTATATTATAGACACCTGGGTCTCTCCCTGAAACACATTATCTTATATTATAGACACCTAGGTCTCTCCCTGAAACACATTATCTTATATTATAGACACCTGGGTCTCTCCCTGAAACACATTATCTTATATTATAGACACCTGGGTCTCTCCCTGAAACACATTATCTTATATTATAGACACCTGGGTCTCTCACTGAAACACATTATCTTATATTATAGACACCTAGGTCTCTCACTGAAACACATTATCTTATATTATAGACACCTGGGTCTCTCACTGAAACACATCTTATATTATAGACACCTGGGTCTCTCACTGAAACACATTATCTTATATTATAGACACCTGGGTCTCTCACTGAAACACATTATTTTATATTATAGACACCTGGGTCTCTCCCTGAAACACATTATTTTATATTATAGACACCTAGGTCTCTCACTGAAACACATTATTTTATATTATAGACACCTAGGTCTCTCCCTGAAACACATTATCTTATATTATAGACACCTGGGTCTCTCCCTGAAACACATTATCTTATATTATAGACACCTGGGTCTCTCCCTGAAACACATTATCTTATATTATAGACACCTAGGTCTCTCCCTGAAACACATTATCTTATATTATAGACACCTAGGTCTCTCCCTGAAACACATTATCTTATATTATAGACACCTGGGTCTCTCCCTGAAACACATTATTTTATATTATAGACACCTGGGTCTCTCCCTGAAACACATTATCTTATATTATAGACACCTGGGTCTCTCACTGAAACACATTATCTTATATTATAGATGCCTAGGTCTCTTACTGAAACACATTATCTTATATTATAGACACCTGGGTCTCTCCCTGAAACACATTATCTTATATTCCACACACCTGGGTCTCTCACTGAAACACATTATCTTATATTATAGACACCTAGGTCTCTTACTGAAACACATTATCTTATATTATAGACACCTGGGTCTCTCACTGAAACACATTATCTTATATTATAGACACCTGGGTCTCTCCCTGAAACACATTATCTTATATTATAGACACCTAGGTCTCTCCCTGAAACACATTATTTTATATTATAGACACCTGGGTCTCTTACTGAAACACATTATCTTATATTATAGACACCTGGGTCTCTCACTGAAACACATTATCTTATATTATAGACACCTGGGTCTCTCCCTGAAACACATTATCTTATATTATAGACACCTAGGTCTCTCCCTGAAACACATTATTTTATATTATAGACACCTGGGTCTCTTACTGAAACACATTATCTTATATTATAGACACCTGGGTCTCTCACTGAAACACATTATCTTATATTATAGACACCTGGGTCTCTCCCTGAAACACATTATCTTATATTATAGACACCTAGGTCTCTTACTGAAACACATTATCTTATATTATAGACACCTGGGTCTCTTACTAAAACACATTATCTTATATTATAGACACCTGGGTCTCTCCCTGAAACACATTATCTTATATATTATAGACACCTGGGTCTCTCCCTGAAACACATTATCTTATATTATAGACACCTGGGTCTCTCCCTGAAACACATTATCTTATATTATAGACACCTGGGTCTCTCCCTGAAACACATTATCTTATATTATAGACACCTGGGTCTCTCCCTGAAACACATTATCTTATATTATAGACACCTGGGTCTCTCCCTGAAACACATTATCTTATATTATAGACACCTAGGTCTCTCACTGAAACACATTATCTTATATTATAGACACCTGGGTCTCTCCCTGAAACACATTATCTTATATTATAGACACCTGGGTCTCTCACTGAAACACATTATCTTATATTATAGACACCTGGGTCTCTCACTGAAACACATTATCTTATATTATAGACACCTAGGTCTCTCACTGAAACACATTATCTTATATTATAGACACCTGGGTCTCTCCCTGAAACACATTATTTTATATTATAGACACCTAGGTCTCTCCCTGAAACACATTATCTTATATTATAGACACCTGGGTCTCTCCCTGAAACACATTATCTTATATTATAGACACCTGGGTCTCTCACTGAAACACATTATCTTATATTATAGACACCTGGGTCTCTCACTGAAACACATTATCTTATATTATAGACACCTGGGTCTCTCCCTGAAACACATTATCTTATATTATAGACACCTGGGTCTCTCCCTGAAACACATTATCTTATATTATAGACACCTGGGTCTCTCCCTGAAACACATATCTTATATTATAGACACCTGGGTCTCTCACTGAAACACATTATCTTATATTATAGACACCTGGGTCTCTCCCTGAAACACATTATCTTATATTATAGACACCTAGGTCTCTTACTGAAACACATTATCTTATATTATAGACACCTAGGTCTCTCACTGAAACACATTATCTTATATTATAGACACCTGGGTCTCTCACTGAAACACATTATCTTATATTATAGACACCTAGGTCTCTCACTGAAACACATTATCTTATATTATAGACACCTGGGTCTCTCACTGAAACACATTATCTTATATTATAGACACCTGGGTCTCTCACTGAAACACATTATCTTATATTATAGACACCTAGGTCTCTCACTGAAACACATTATCTTATATTATAGACACCTGGGTCTCTCCCTGAAACACATTATTTTATATTATAGACACCTGGGTCTCTCCCTGAAACACATTATCTTATATTATAGACACCTGGGTCTCTCACTGAAACACATTATCTTATATTATAGATGCCTAGGTCTCTTACTGAAACACATTATTTTATATTATAGATGTCTAGGTCTCTCCCTGAAACACATTATCTTATATTATAGACACCTGGGTCTCTCACTGAAACACATTATTTTATATTATAGACACCTGGGTCTCTTACTGAAACACATTATCTTATATTATAGACACCTGGGTCTCTCCCTGAAACACATTATCTTATATTATAGACACCTGGGTCTCTCACTGAAACACATTATCTTATATTATAGACACCTGGGTCTCTCCCTGAAACACATCTTATATTATAGACACCTGGGTCTCTCACTGAAACACATTATCTTATATTATAGACACCTGGGTCTCTTACTGAAACACATTATCTTATATTATAGACACCTGGGTCTCTCCCTGAAACACATTATCTTATATTATAGACACCTGGGTCTCTCACTGAAACACATTATTTTATATTATAGACACCTGGGTCTCTCACTGAAACACATTATCTTATATTATAGATGTCTAGGTCTCTCCCTGAAACACATTATCTTATATTTTAGACACCTGGGTCTCTCCCTGAAACACATTATCTTATATTATAGACACCTGGGTCTCTCCCTGAAACACATTATCTTATATTATAGACACCTGGGTCTCTCCCTGAAACACATTATCTTATATTATAGACACCTAGGTCTCTCACTGAAACACATTATTTTATATTATAGATGTCTAGGTCTCTCCCTGAAACACATTATCTTATATTATAGACACCTAGGTCTCTCCCTGAAACACATTATCTTATATTATAGACACCTGGGTCTCTCCCTGAAACACATTATCTTATATTATAGACACCTAGGTCTCTCACTGAAACACATTATCTTATATTATAGATGTCTAGGTCTCTCCCTGAAACACATCTTATATTATAGACACCTGGGTCTCTCCCTGAAACACATTATCTTATATTATAGACACCTGGGTCTCTCCCTGAAACACATTATCTTATATTATAGACACCTGGGTCTCTCCCTGAAACACATTATCTTATATTATAGACACCTGGGTCTCTCACTGAAACACATTATTTTATATTATAGATGTCTAGGTCTCTCCCTGAAACACATTATCTTATATTATAGACACCTAGGTCTCTCACTGAAACACATTATCTTATATTATAGACACCAAGGTCTCTTACTGAAACACATTATCTTATATTATAGACACCTGGGTCTCTTACTGAAACACATTATCTTATATTATAGACACCTGGGTCTCTCACTGAAACACATTATCTTATATTATAGACACCTAGGTCTCTCCCTGAAACACATTATCTTATATTATAGACACCTGGGTCTCTCCCTGAAACACATTATCTTATATTATAGACACCTAGGTCTCTCCCTGAAACACATTATCTTATATTATAGACACCTGGGTCTCTCACTGAAACACATTATCTTATATTATAGACACCTGGGTCTCTCCCTGAAACACATTATCTTATATTATAGACACCTGGGTCTCTCCCTGAAACACATTATCTTATATTATAGATACCTGGGTCTCTCCCTGAAACACATTATCTTATATTATAGACACCTGGGTCTCTCCCTGAAACACATTATTTTATATTATAGATGTCTAGGTCTCTCCCTGAAACACATTATTTTATATTATAGACACCTGGGTCTCTCCCTGAAACACATTATCTTATATTATAGACACCTAGGTCTCTCACTGAAACACATTATCTTATATTATAGACACCTGGGTCTCTCCCTGAAACACATTATCTTATATTATAGACACCAAGGTCTCTCCCTGAAACACATTATCTTATATTATAGACACCTGGGTCTCTCCCTGAAACACATTATCTTATATTATAGACACCTAGGTCTCTCACTGAAACACATTATCTTATATTATAGACACCTGGGTCTCTCCCTGAAACACATTATCTTATATTATAGACACCTGGGTCTCTCCCTGAAACACATTATCTTATATTATAGACACCTGGGTCTCTCCCTGAAACACATTATCTTATATTATAGACACCTGGGTCTCTCCCTGAAACACATTATCTTATATTATAGACACCTAGGTCTCTCCCTGAAACACATTATCTTATATTATAGACACCTGGGTCTCTCACTGAAACACATTATCTTATATTATAGACACCTAGGTCTCTCACTGAAACACATTATCTTATATTATAGACACCTGGGTCTCTCACTGAAACACATCTTATATTATAGACACCTGGGTCTCTCACTGAAACACATTATCTTATATTATAGACACCTGGGTCTCTCACTGAAACACATTATCTTATATTATAGACACCTGGGTCTCTCCCTGAAACACATCTTATATTATAGACACCTGGGTCTCTCACTGAAACACATTATTTTATATTATAGATGTCTAGGTCTCTCCCTGAAACACATTATCTTATATTATAGACACCTGGGTCTCTCACTGAAACACATTATTTTATATTATAGACACCTGGGTCTCTTACTGAAACACATTATCTTATATTATAGACACCTGGGTCTCTCCCTGAAACACATTATCTTATATTATAGACACCTGGGTCTCTCACTGAAACACATTATCTTATATTATAGACACCTGGGTCTCTCCCTGAAACACATATCTTATATTATAGACACCTGGGTCTCTCACTGAAACACATTATCTTATATTATAGACACCTGGGTCTCTTACTGAAACACATTATCTTATATTATAGACACCTGGGTCTCTCCCTGAAACACATTATCTTATATTATAGACACCTGGGTCTCTCACTGAAACACATTATTTTATATTATAGACACCTGGGTCTCTCACTGAAACACATTATCTTATATTATAGATGTCTAGGTCTCTCCCTGAAACACATTATTTTATATTATAGACACCTGGGTCTCTCCCTGAAACACATTATCTTATATTATAGACACCTGGGTCTCTCCCTGAAACACATTATCTTATATTATAGACACCTGGGTCTCTCCCTGAAACACATTATCTTATATTATAGACACCTAGGTCTCTCACTGAAACACATTATTTTATATTATAGATGTCTAGGTCTCTCCCTGAAACACATTATCTTATATTATAGACACCTAGGTCTCTCCCTGAAACACATTATCTTATATTATAGACACCTGGGTCTCTCCCTGAAACACATTATCTTATATTATAGACACCTAGGTCTCTCACTGAAACACATTATCTTATATTATAGACGTCTAGGTCTCTCCCTGAAACACATCTTATATTATAGACACCTGGGTCTCTCCCTGAAACACATTATCTTATATTATAGACACCTGGGTCTCTCCCTGAAACACATTATCTTATATTATAGACACCTGGGTCTCTCCCTGAAACACATTATCTTATATTATAGACACCTGGGTCTCTCACTGAAACACATTATTTTATATTATAGATGTCTAGGTCTCTCCCTGAAACACATTATCTTATATTATAGACACCTGGGTCTCTCACTGAAACACATTATCTTATATTATAGACACCTGGGTCTCTCACTGAAACACATTATCTTATATTATAGACACCTAGGTCTCTCCCTGAAACACATTATCTTATATTATAGACACCTGGGTCTCTCCCTGAAACACATTATCTTATATTATAGACACCTAGGTCTCTCCCTGAAACACATTATCTTATATTATAGACACCTGGGTCTCTCACTGAAACACATTATCTTATATTATAGACACCTGGGTCTCTCCCTGAAACACATTATCTTATATTATAGACACCTGGGTCTCTCCCTGAAACACATTATCTTATATTATAGATACCTGGGTCTCTCCCTGAAACACATTATCTTATATTATAGACACCTGGGTCTCTCCCTGAAACACATTATTTTATATTATAGATGTCTAGGTCTCTCCCTGAAACACATTATTTTATATTATAGACACCTGGGTCTCTCCCTGAAACACATTATCTTATATTATAGACACCTAGGTCTCTCACTGAAACACATTATCTTATATTATAGACACCTGGGTCTCTCCCTGAAACACATTATCTTATATTATAGACACCTAGGTCTCTCACTGAAACACATTATTTTATATTATAGACACCTGGGTCTCTCCCTGAAACACATTATTTTATATTATAGATGTCTAGGTCTCTCCCTGAAACACATTATTTTATATTATAGACACCTGGGTCTCTCCCTGAAACACATTATCTTATATTATAGACACCTAGGTCTCTCACTGAAACACATTATCTTATATTATAGACACCTGGGTCTCTCCCTGAAACACATTATCTTATATTATAGACACCTAGGTCTCTCACTGAAACACATTATCTTATATTATAGACACCTGGGTCTCTCCCTGAAACACATTATCTTATATTATAGACACCTGGGTCTCTCCCTGAAACACATTATCTTATATTATAGACACCTGGGTCTCTCCCTGAAACACATTATCTTATATTATAGACACCTGGGTCTCTCCCTGAAACACATTATCTTATATTATAGACACCTAGGTCTCTCCCTGAAACACATTATCTTATATTATAGACACCTGGGTCTCTCACTGAAACACATTATCTTATATTATAGACACCTAGGTCTCTCACTGAAACACATTATCTTATATTATAGACACCTGGGTCTCTCACTGAAACACATCTTATATTATAGACACCTGGGTCTCTCACTGAAACACATTATCTTATATTATAGACACCTGGGTCTCTCACTGAAACACATTATTTTATATTATAGACACCTAGGTCTCTCCCTGAAACACATTATCTTATATTATAGACACCTGGGTCTCTCCCTGAAACACATTATCTTATATTATAGACACCTGGGTCTCTCCCTGAAACACATTATCTTATATTATAGACACCTAGGTCTCTCCCTGAAACACATTATCTTATATTATAGACACCTAGGTCTCTCCCTGAAACACATTATCTTATATTATAGACACCTGGGTCTCTCCCTGAAACACATTATTTTATATTATAGACACCTGGGTCTCTCACTGAAACACATTATATTATATTATAGACACCTGGGTCTCTCCCTGAAACACATTATCTTATATTATAGACACCTGGGTCTCTCACTGAAACACATTATATTATATTATAGACACCTGGGTCTCTCACTGAAACACATTATATTATATTATAGACACCTGGGTCTCTCCCTGAAACACATTATCTTATATTATAGACACCTGGGTCTCTCACTGAAACACATTATCTTATATTATAGACACCTGGGTCTCTCACTGAAACACATTATATTATATTATAGACACCTGGGTCTCTCCCTGAAACACATTATCTTATATTATAGACACCTGGGTCTCTCCCTGAAACACATTATCTTATATTATAGACACCTGGGTCTCTTACTGAAACACATTATCTTATATTATAGACACCTGGGTCTCTCCCTGAAACACATTATCTTATATTCCACACACCTGGGTCTCTCACTGAAACACATTATCTTATATTATAGACACCTGGGTCTCTCCCTGAAACACATCTTATATTATAGACACCTGGGTCTCTCCCTGAAACACATTATTTTATATTATAGACACCTGGGTCTCTCCCTGAAACACATCTTATATTATAGACACCTGGGTCTCTCCCTGAAACACATTATTTTATATTATAGACACCTGGGTCTCTCCCTGAAACACATTATCTTATATTATAGACACCTGGGTCTCTTACTGAAACACATTATCTTATATTATAGACACCTGGGTCTCTCACTGAAACACATTATCTTATATTATAGACACCTGGGTCTCTCCCTGAAACACATTATCTTATATTATAGACACCTAGGTCTCTCCCTGAAACACATTATTTTATATTATAGACACCTGGGTCTCTTACTGAAACACATTATCTTATATTATAGACACCTGGGTCTCTCCCTGAAACACATTATCTTATATTATAGACACCTGGGTCTCTCCCTGAAACACATTATCTTATATTATAGACACCTGGGTCTCTCACTGAAACACATTATCTTATATTATAGACACCTGGGTCTCTCCCTGAAACACATTATCTTATATATTATAGACACCTTGGTCTCTTACTGAAACACATTATCTTATATTATAGACACCTGGGTCTCTCCCTGAAACACATTATCTTATATTATAGACACCTGGGTCTCTTACTGAAACACATTATCTTATATTATAGACACCTGGGTCTCTCCCTGAAACACATTATCTTATATTATAGACACCTAGGTCTCTCCCTGAAACACATTATCTTATATTATAGACACCTGGGTCTCTCCCTGAAACACATTATCTTATATTATAGACACCTGGGTCTCTCCCTGAAACACATTATCTTATATTATAGACACCTGGGTCTCTCACTGAAACACATTATCTTATATTATAGACACCTAGGTCTCTCACTGAAACACATTATCTTATATTATAGACACCTGGGTCTCTCACTGAAACACATCTTATATTATAGACACCTGGGTCTCTCACTGAAACACATTATCTTATATTATAGACACCTGGGTCTCTCACTGAAACACATTATTTTATATTATAGACACCTGGGTCTCTCCCTGAAACACATTATTTTATATTATAGACACCTAGGTCTCTCACTGAAACACATTATTTTATATTATAGACACCTAGGTCTCTCCCTGAAACACATTATCTTATATTATAGACACCTGGGTCTCTCCCTGAAACACATTATCTTATATTATAGACACCTGGGTCTCTCCCTGAAACACATTATCTTATATTATAGACACCTAGGTCTCTCCCTGAAACACATTATCTTATATTATAGACACCTAGGTCTCTCCCTGAAACACATTATCTTATATTATAGACACCTGGGTCTCTCCCTGAAACACATTATTTTATATTATAGACACCTGGGTCTCTCCCTGAAACACATTATCTTATATTATAGACACCTGGGTCTCTCACTGAAACACATTATCTTATATTATAGATGCCTAGGTCTCTTACTGAAACACATTATCTTATATTATAGACACCTGGGTCTCTCCCTGAAACACATTATCTTATATTCCACACACCTGGGTCTCTCACTGAAACACATTATCTTATATTATAGACACCTAGGTCTCTTACTGAAACACATTATCTTATATTATAGACACCTGGGTCTCTCACTGAAACACATTATCTTATATTATAGACACCTGGGTCTCTCCCTGAAACACATTATCTTATATTATAGACACCTAGGTCTCTCCCTGAAACACATTATTTTATATTATAGACACCTGGGTCTCTTACTGAAACACATTATCTTATATTATAGACACCTGGGTCTCTCACTGAAACACATTATCTTATATTATAGACACCTGGGTCTCTCCCTGAAACACATTATCTTATATTATAGACACCTAGGTCTCTCCCTGAAACACATTATTTTATATTATAGACACCTGGGTCTCTTACTGAAACACATTATCTTATATTATAGACACCTGGGTCTCTCACTGAAACACATTATCTTATATTATAGACACCTGGGTCTCTCCCTGAAACACATTATCTTATATTATAGACACCTGGGTCTCTCCCTGAAACACATTATCTTATATTATAGACACCTGGGTCTCTCACTGAAACACATTATCTTATATTATAGACACCTGGGTCTCTCACTGAAACACATTATTTTATATTATAGACACCTGGGTCTCTCCCTGAAACACATTATTTTATATTATAGACACCTAGGTCTCTCACTGAAACACATTATCTTATATTATAGACACCTAGGTCTCTCCCTGAAACACATTATCTTATATTATAGACACCTGGGTCTCTCACTGAAACACATTATCTTATATTATAGACACCTGGGTCTCTCACTGAAACACATTATTTTATATTATAGACACCTGGGTCTCTCCCTGAAACACATCTTATATTATAGACACCTGGGTCTCTCCCTGAAACACATTATCTTATATTATAGACACCTGGGTCTCTCCCTGAAACACATTATCTTATATTATAGACACCTGGGTCTCTCCCTGAAACACATTATCTTATATTATAGACACCTGGGTCTCTCCCTGAAACACATTATCTTATATTATAGACACCTAGGTCTCTCCCTGAAACACATTATTTTATATTATAGACACCTGGGTCTCTCCCTGAAACACATTATATTATATTATAGACACCTGGGTCTCTCACTGAAACACATTATCTTATATTCCACACACCTGGGTCTCTCACTGAAACACATTATCTTATATTATAGACACCTAGGTCTCTCACTGAAACACATTATATTATATTATAGACACCTGGGTCTCTCACTGAAACACATTATCTTATATTATAGACACCTGGGTCTCTCCCTGAAACACATTATCTTATATTATAGACACCTAGGTCTCTCACTGAAACACATTATCTTATATTATAGACACCTGGGTCTCTCCCTGAAACACATTATCTTATATTATAGACACCTAGGTCTCTTACTGAAACACATTATCTTATATTATAGACACCTGGGTCTCTCCCTGAAACACATCTTATATTATAGACACCAAGGTCTCTCACTGAAACACATTATCTTATATTATAGACACCTGGGTCTCTCACTGAAACACATTATATTATATTATAGACACCTGGGTCTCTCACTGAAACACATTATCTTATATTCCACACACCTGGGTCTCTCACTGAAACACATTATCTTATATTATAGACACCTAGGTCTCTCACTGAAACACATTATATTATATTATAGACACCTGGGTCTCTCACTGAAACACATTATCTTATATTATAGACACCTGGGTCTCTCCCTGAAACACATTATCTTATATTATAGACACCTAGGTCTCTCACTGAAACACATTATCTTATATTATAGACACCTGGGTCTCTCCCTGAAACACATTATCTTATATTATAGACACCTAGGTCTCTTACTGAAACACATTATCTTATATTATAGACACCTGGGTCTCTCACTGAAACACATTATCTTATATTATAGACACCTGGGTCTCTCACTGAAACACATTATCTTATATTATAGACACCTGGGTCTCTCCCTGAAACACATTATCTTATATTATAGACACCTGGGTCTCTCACTGAAACACATTATCTTATATTATAGACACCTGGGTCTCTTACTGAAACACATTATCTTATATTATAGACACCTGGGTCTCTCCCTGAAACACATTATCTTATATTATAGACACCTGGGTCTCTCCCTGAAACACATTATCTTATATTATAGACACCTGGGTCTCTCACTGAAACACATTATCTTATATTATAGACACCTGGGTCTCTTCACTGAAACACATTATCTTATATTATAGACACCTGGGTCTCTCCCTGAAACACATTATCTTATATTATAGACACCTGGGTCTCTTACTGAAACACATTATCTTATATTATAGACACCTGGGTCTCTCACTGAAACACATTATTTTATATTATAGATGTCTAGGTCTCTCCCTGAAACACATTATTTTATATTATAGACACCTAGGTCTCTCACTGAAACACATTATCTTATATTATAGACACCTGGGTCTCTCCCTGAAACACATTATCTTATATTATAGACACCTGGGTCTCTCCCTGAAACACATTATCTTATATTATAGATGCCTGGGTCTCTCCCTGAAACACATTATCTTATATTATAGACACCTGGGTCTCTCCCTGAAACACATTATCTTATATTATAGACACCTGGGTCTCTCACTGAAACACATTATCTTATATTATAGACACCTGGGTCTCTCCCTGAAACACATTATTTTATATTATAGACACCTGGGTCTCTTACTGAAACACATTATCTTATATTATAGACACCTGGGTCTCTCCCTGAAACACATTATCTTATATTATAGACACCTGGGTCTCTTACTGAAACACATTATCTTATATTATAGACACCTGGGTCTCTCACTGAAACACATTATCTTATATATTATAGACACCTGGGTCTCTCCCTGAAACACATTATCTTATATTATAGACACCTGGGTCTCTCCCTGAAACACATTATCTTATATTATAGACACCTGGGTCTCTCACTGAAACACATTATTTTATATTATAGATGTCTAGGTCTCTCCCTGAAACACATTATCTTATATTATAGACACCTGGGTCTCTCACTGAAACACATTATTTTATATTATAGACACCTGGGTCTCTTACTGAAACACATTATCTTATATTATAGACACCTGGGTCTCTCCCTGAAACACATTATCTTATATTAAAGACACCTGGGTCTCTCCCTGAAACACATTATCTTATATTATAGACACCTGGGTCTCTCACTGAAACACATTATCTTATATATTATAGACACCTGGGTCTCTCCCTGAAACACATTATCTTATATTATAGACACCTGGGTCTCTCCCTGAAACACATTATCTTATATTATAGACACCTGGGTCTCTCCCTGAAACACATTATCTTATATTATAGACACCTGGGTCTCTCCCTGAAACACATTATCTTATATTATAGATGTCTAGGTCTCTCCCTGAAACACATTATTTTATATTATAGACACCTGGGTCTCTCCCTGAAACACATTATCTTATATTATAGACACCTGGGTCTCTCCCTGAAACACATTATCTTATATTATAGACACCTAGGTCTCTCCCTGAAACACATTATCTTATATTATAGACACCTGGGTCTCTCCCTGAAACACATTATCTTATATTATAGACACCTAGGTCTCTCCCTGAAACACATTATCTTATATTATAGACACCTGGGTCTCTCCCTGAAACACATTATCTTATATTATAGACACCTGGGTCTCTCACTGAAACACATTATCTTATATTATAGACACCTGGGTCTCTCACTGAAACACATTATCTTATATTATAGACACCTGGGTCTCTCCCTGAAACACATTATCTTATATTATAGACACCTGGGTCTCTCACTGAAACACATTATCTTATATTATAGACACCTGGGTCTCTCACTGAAACACATTATCTTATATTATAGACACCTAGGTCTCTCACTGAAACACATTATCTTATATTATAGACACCTGGGTCTCTCCCTGAAACACATTATCTTATATTATAGACACCTGGGTCTCTCACTGAAACACATTATCTTATATTATAGACACCTGGGTCTCTCCCTGAAACACATTATCTTATATTATAGACACCTGGGTCTCTCACTGAAACACATTATCTTATATTATAGACACCTGGGTCTCTCCCTGAAACACATTATCTTATATTATAGACACCTGGGTCTCTCCCTGAAACACATTATCTTATATTATAGACACCTGGGTCTCTCACTGAAACACATTATCTTATATTATAGACACCTGGGTCTCTCACTGAAACACATTATCTTATATTATAGACACCTGGGTCTCTCCCTGAAACACATTATCTTATATTATAGACACCTGGGTCTCTCCCTGAAACACATTATCTTATATTATAGACACCTAGGTCTCTCCCTGAAACACATTATCTTATATTATAGACACCTAGGTCTCTCACTGAAACACATTATCTTATATTATAGACACCTGGGTCTCTCACTGAAACACATTATCTTATATTATAGACACCTGGGTCTCTCCCTGAAACACATTATCTTATATTATAGACACCTGGGTCTCTCCCTGAAACACATTATCTTATATTATAGACACCTGGGTCTCTCCCTGAAACACATTATCTTATATTATAGACACCTGGGTCTCTCACTGAAACACATTATCTTATATTATAGACACCTGGGTCTCTCCCTGAAACACATTATCTTATATTATAGACACCTAGGTCTCTCCCTGAAACACATTATCTTATATTATAGACACCTGGGTCTCTCCCTGAAACACATTATCTTATATTATAGACACCTGGGTCTCTCACTGAAACACATTATCTTATATTATAGACACCTGGGTCTCTCCCTGAAACACATTATCTTATATTATAGACACCTGGGTCTCTCCCTGAAACACATTATCTTATATTATAGACACCTGGGTCTCTCCCTGAAACACATTATCTTATATTATAGACACCTGGGTCTCTCCCTGAAACACATTATCTTATATTATAGACACCTGGGTCTCTCCCTGAAACACATTATCTTATATTATAGACACCTGGGTCTCTCACTGAAACACATTATCTTATATTATAGACACCTGGGTCTCTCACTGAAACACATTATCTTATATTATAGACACCTGGGTCTCTCCCTGAAACACATTATCTTATATTATAGACACCTGGGTCTCTCCCTGAAACACATTATCTTATATTATAGACACCTAGGTCTCTCACTGAAACACATTATCTTATATTATAGACACCTGGGTCTCTCCCTGAAACACATTATCTTATATTATAGACACCTGGGTCTCTCCCTGAAACACATTATCTTATATTATAGACACCTGGGTCTCTCCCTGAAACACATTATCTTATATTATAGACACCTAGGTCTCTCACTGAAACACATTATCTTATATTATAGACACCTGGGTCTCTCACTGAAACACATTATCTTATATTATAGACACCTGGGTCTCTCACTGAAACACATTATCTTATATTATAGACACCTGGGTCTCTCACTGAAACACATTATCTTATATTATAGACACCTGGGTCTCTCACTGAAACACATTATCTTATATTATAGACACCTAGGTCTCTCACTGAAACACATTATCTTATATTATAGACACCTGGGTCTCTCACTGAAACACATTATCTTATATTATAGACACCTGGGTCTCTCACTGAAACACATTATCTTATATTATAGACACCTGGGTCTCTCCCTGAAACACATTATCTTATATTATAGACACCTGGGTCTCTCCCTGAAACACATTATCTTATATTATAGACACCTGGGTCTCTCACTGAAACACATTATCTTATATTATAGACACCTAGGTCTCTCCCTGAAACACATTATCTTATATTATAGACACCTGGGTCTCTCCCTGAAACACATTATCTTATATTATAGACACCTGGGTCTCTCCCTGAAACACATTATCTTATATTATAGACACCTGGGTCTCTCCCTGAAACACATTATTTTATATTATAGACACCTGGGTCTCTCCCTGAAACACATTATCTTATATTATAGACACCTGGGTCTCTCCCTGAAACACATTATCTTATATTATAGACACCTGGGTCTCTCCCTGAAACACATTATCTTATATTATAGACACCTGGGTCTCTCCCTGAAACACATTATTTTATATTATAGACACCTGGGTCTCTCCCTGAAACACATTATCTTATATTATAGACACCAGGGTCTCTCCCTGAAACACATTATCTTATATTATAGACACCTGGGTCTCTCCCTGAAACACATTATCTTATATTATAGACACCTGGGTCTCTCACTGAAACACATTATCTTATATTATAGACACCTGGGTCTCTCACTGAAACACATTATCTTATATTATAGACACCTGGGTCTCTCACTGAAACACATTATCTTATATTATAGACACCTGGGTCTCTCCCTGAAACACATTATCTTATATTATAGACACCTAGGTCTCTCACTGAAACACATTATCTTATATTATAGACACCTGGGTCTCTCCCTGAAACACATTATCTTATATTATAGACACCTGGGTCTCTCACTGAAACACATTATCTTATATTATAGACACCTGGGTCTCTCCCTGAAACACATTATCTTTATATTATAGACACCTGGGTCTCTCCCTGAAACACATTATCTTATATTATAGACACCTGGGTCTCTCCCTGAAACACATTATCTTATATTATAGACACCTGGGTCTCTCACTGAAACACATTATCTTATATTATAGACACCTGGGTCTCTCCCTGAAACACATTATCTTATATTATAGACACCTGGGTCTCTCCCTGAAACACATTATCTTATATTATAGACACCTGGGTCTCTCCCTGAAACACATTATCTTATATTATAGACACCTGGGTCTCTCCCTGAAACACATTATCTTATATTATAGACACCTGGGTCTCTCCCTGAAACACATTATCTTATATTATAGACACCTGGGTCTCTCACTGAAACACATTATCTTATATTATAGACACCTAGGTCTCTCACTGAAACACATTATCTTATATTATAGACACCTGGGTCTCTCCCTGAAACACATTATCTTATATTATAGACACCTGGGTCTCTCACTGAAACACATTATCTTATATTATAGACACCTGGGTCTCTCCCTGAAACACATTATCTTATATTATAGACACCTGGGTCTCTCCCTGAAACACATTATCTTATATTATAGACACCTGGGTCTCTCACTGAAACACATTATCTTATATTATAGACACCTAGGTCTCTCCCTGAAACACATTATCTTATATTATAGACACCTGGGTCTCTCCCTGAAACACATTATCTTATATTATAGACACCTGGGTCTCTCCCTGAAACACATTATCTTATATTATAGACACCTGGGTCTCTCCCTGAAACACATTATCTTATATTATAGACACCTGGGTCTCTCCACTGAAACACATTATCTTATATTATAGACACCTGGGTCTCTCACTGAAACACATTATTTTATATTATAGACACCTGGGTCTCTCACTGAAACACATTATCTTATATTATAGACACCTGGGTCTCTCCCTGAAACACATTATCTTATATTATAGACACCTGGGTCTCTCCCTGAAACACATTATCTTATATTATAGACACCTGGGTCTCTCACTGAAACACATTATCTTATATTATAGACACCTAGGTCTCTCACTGAAACACATTATCTTATATTATAGACACCTGGGTCTCTCCCTGAAACACATTATCTTATATTATAGACACCTGGGTCTCTCCCTGAAACACATTATCTTATATTATAGACACCTGGGTCTCTCACTGAAACACATTATCTTATATTATAGACACCTGGGTCTCTCACTGAAACACATTATTTTATATTATAGACACCTGGGTCTCTCCCTGAAACACATTATCTTATATTATAGACACCTGGGTCTCTCCCTGAAACACATTATCTTATATTATAGACACCTGGGTCTCTCCCTGAAACACATTATCTTATATTATAGACACCTGGGTCTCTCCCTGAAACACATTATCTTATATTATAGACACCTAGGTCTCTCCCTGAAACACATTATCTTATATTATAGACACCTGGGTCTCTCCCTGAAACACATTATCTTATATTATAGACACCTGGGTCTCTCACTGAAACACATTATCTTATATTATAGACACCTGGGTCTCTCACTGAAACACATTATCTTATATTATAGACACCTGGGTCTCTCACTGAAACACATTATCTTATATTATAGACACCTGGGTCTCTCCCTGAAACACATTATCTTATATTATAGACACCTGGGTCTCTCACTGAAACACATTATCTTATATTATAGACACCTGGGTCTCTCCCTGAAACACATTATCTTATATTATAGACACCTGGGTCTCTCCCTGAAACACATTATCTTATATTATAGACACCTGGGTCTCTCCCTGAAACACATTATCTTATATTATAGACACCTGGGTCTCTCACTGAAACACATTATCTTATATTATAGACACCTGGGTCTCTCACTGAAACACATTATCTTATATTATAGACACCTGGGTCTCTCCCTGAAACACATTATCTTATATTATAGACACCTGGGTCTCTCCCTGAAACACATTATCTTATATTATAGACACCTGGGTCTCTCCCTGAAACACATTATCTTATATTATAGACACCTGGGTCTCTCCACTGAAACACATTATCTTATATTATAGACACCTGGGTCTCTCCCTGAAACACATTATCTTATATTATAGACACCTGGGTCTCTCCCTGAAACACATTATCTTATATTATAGACACCTGGGTCTCTCCCTGAAACACATTATCTTATATTATAGACACCTGGGTCTCTCCCTGAAACACATTATCTTATATTATAGACACCTGGGTCTCTCACTGAAACACATTATCTTATATTATAGACACCTGGGTCTCTCACTGAAACACATTATCTTATATTATAGACACCTGGGTCTCTCACTGAAACACATTATCTTATATTATAGACACCTGGGTCTCTCACTGAAACACATTATCTTATATTATAGACACCTGGGTCTCTCACTGAAACACATTATCTTATATTATAGACACCTAGGTCTCTCCCTGAAACACATTATCTTATATTATAGACACCTGGGTCTCTCCCTGAAACACATTATCTTATATTATAGACACCTGGGTCTCTCACTGAAACACATTATCTTATATTATAGATGTCTAGGTCTCTCCCTGAAACACATTATTTTATATTATAGACACCTGGGTCTCTCCCTGAAACACATTATTTTATATTATAGACACCTGGGTCTCTCCCTGAAACACATTATCTTATATTATAGACACCTGGGTCTCTCACTGAAACACATTATCTTATATTATAGACACCTGGGTCTCTCACTGAAACACATTATTTTATATTATAGACACCTGGGTCTCTCCCTGAAACACATTATCTTATATTATAGACACCTGGGTCTCTCACTGAAACACATTATCTTATATTATAGACACCTGGGTCTCTCCCTGAAACACATTATCTTATATTATAGACACCTGGGTCTCTCCCTGAAACACATTATCTTATATTATAGACACCTGGGTCTCTCCCTGAAACACATTATCTTATATTATAGACACCTGGGTCTCTCCCTGAAACACATTATCTTATATTATAGACACCTAGGTCTCTCCACTGAAACACATTATCTTATATTATAGACACCTGGGTCTCTCACTGAAACACATTATCTTATATTATAGACACCTGGGTCTCTCACTGAAACACATTATCTTATATTATAGACACCTGGGTCTCTCACTGAAACACATTATTTTATATTATAGACACCTGGGTCTCTCCCTGAAACACATTATCTTATATTATAGACACCTAGGTCTCTCACTGAAACACATTATCTTATATTATAGACACCTGGGTCTCTCCCTGAAACACATTATCTTATATTATAGACACCTGGGTCTCTCACTGAAACACATTATCTTATATTATAGACACCTGGGTCTCTCACTGAAACACATTATTTTATATTATAGACACCTGGGTCTCTCCCTGAAACACATTATCTTATATTATAGACACCTGGGTCTCTCCCTGAAACACATTATCTTATATTATAGACACCTGGGTCTCTCCCTGAAACACATTATCTTATATTATAGACACCTGGGTCTCTCCCTGAAACACATTATCTTATATTATAGACACCTGGGTCTCTCCCTGAAACACATTATCTTATATTATAGACACCTGGGTCTCTCACTGAAACACATTATCTTATATTATAGACACCTGGGTCTCTCCCTGAAACACATTATCTTATATTATAGACACCTGGGTCTCTCCCTGAAACACATTATCTTATATTATAGACACCTGGGTCTCTCACTGAAACACATTATCTTATATTATAGACACCTGGGTCTCTCACTGAAACACATTATCTTATATTATAGACACCTGGGTCTCTCCCTGAAACACATTATCTTATATTATAGACACCTGGGTCTCTCCCTGAAACACATTATCTTATATTATAGACACCTGGGTCTCTCCCTGAAACACATTATCTTATATTATAGACACCTGGGTCTCTCCCTGAAACACATTATCTTATATTATAGACACCTGGGTCTCTCCCTGAAACACATTATCTTATATTATAGACACCTGGGTCTCTCACTGAAACACATTATCTTATATTATAGACACCTGGGTCTCTCACTGAAACACATTATCTTATATTATAGACACCTGGGTCTCTCACTGAAACACATTATCTTATATTATAGACACCTGGGTCTCTTACTGAAACACATTATCTTATATTATAGACACCTGGGTCTCTCACTGAAACACATTATCTTATATTATAGACACCTGGGTCTCTCCCTGAAACACATTATCTTATATTATAGACACCTGGGTCTCTCACTGAAACACATTATCTTATATTATAGACACCTGGGTCTCTCCCTGAAACACATTATCTTATATTATAGACACCTAGGTCTCTCACTGAAACACATTATCTTATATTATAGACACCTGGGTCTCTCACTGAAACACATTATCTTATATTATAGACACCTGGGTCTCTCCCTGAAACACATTATCTTATATTATAGACACCTGGGTCTCTCCCTGAAACACATTATCTTATATTATAGACACCTAGGTCTCTCACTGAAACACATTATCTTATATTATAGACACCTGGGTCTCTCACTGAAACACATTATCTTATATTATAGACACCTGGGTCTCTCACTGAAACACATTATCTTATATTATAGACACCTGGGTCTCTCCTCTGAAACACATTATCTTATATTATAGACACCTAGGTCTCTCACTGAAACACATTATCTTATATTATAGACACCTGGGTCTCTCACTGAAACACATTATCTTATATTATAGACACCTGGGTCTCTCCACTGAAACACATTATCTTATATTATAGACACCTGGGTCTCTCCTGAAACACATTATCTTATATTATAGACACCTGGGTCTCTCCCTGAAACACATTATCTTATATTATAGACACCTGGGTCTCTCACTGAAACACATTATCTTATATTATAGACACCTGGGTCTCTCCCTGAAACACATTATCTTATATTATAGACACCTAGGTCTCTCCCTGAAACACATTATCTTATATTATAGACACCTGGGTCTCTCCCTGAAACACATTATCTTATATTATAGACACCTGGGTCTCTCACTGAAACACATTATCTTATATTATAGACACCTGGGTCTCTCCCTGAAACACATTATCTTATATTATAGACACCTGGGTCTCTCACTGAAACACATTATCTTATATTATAGACACCTAGGTCTCTCCCTGAAACACATTATCTTATATTATAGACACCTGGGTCTCTCCCACTGAAACACATTATCTTTATATTATAGACACCTGGGTCTCTCCCTGAAACACATTATCTTATATTATAGACACCTGGGTCTCTCCCTGAAACACATTATCTTATATTATAGACACCTGGGTCTCTCACTGAAACACATTATCTTATATTATAGACACCTGGGTCTCTCCCTGAAACACATTATCTTATATTATAGACACCTGGGTCTCTCACTGAAACACATTATCTTATATTATAGACACCTGGGTCTCTCACTGAAACACATTATCTTATATTATAGACACCTGGGTCTCTCACTGAAACACATTATCTTATATTATAGACACCTGGGTCTCTCACTGAAACACATTATCTTATATTATAGACACCTGGGTCTCTCACTGAAACACATTATCTTATATTATAGACACCTGGGTCTCTCCCTGAAACACATTATTTTATATTATAGACACCTGGGTCTCTCACTGAAACACATTATCTTATATTATAGACACCTGGGTCTCTCCCTGAAACACATTATCTTATATTATAGACACCTGGGTCTCTCACTGAAACACATTATCTTATATTATAGACACCTGGGTCTCTCCCTGAAACACATTATCTTATATTATAGACACCTGGGTCTCTCACTGAAACACATTATCTTATATTATAGACACCTGGGTCTCTCACTGAAACACATTATCTTATATTATAGACACCTGGGTCTCTCCCTGAAACACATTATCTTATATTATAGACACCTGGGTCTCTCACTGAAACACATTATCTTATATTATAGACACCTGGGTCTCTCCCTGAAACACATTATCTTATATTATAGACACCTGGGTCTCTCACTGAAACACATTATCTTATATTATAGACACCTGGGTCTCTCCCTGAAACACATTATCTTATATTATAGACACCTGGGTCTCTCCCTGAAACACATTATCTTATATTATAGACACCTGGGTCTCTCCCTGAAACACATTATCTTATATTATAGACACCTGGGTCTCTCCCTGAAACACATTATCTTATATTATAGACACCTGGGTCTCTCCCTGAAACACATTATCTTATATTATAGACACCTGGGTCTCTCCCTGAAACACATTATCTTATATTATAGACACCTGGGTCTCTCCCTGAAACACATTATCTTATATTATAGACACCTGGGTCTCTCACTGAAACACATTATCTTATATTATAGACACCTGGGTCTCTCACTGAAACACATTATCTTATATTATAGACACCTGGGTCTCTCACCTGAAACACATTATCTTATATTATAGACACCTGGGTCTCTCCCTGAAACACATTATCTTATATTATAGACACCTGGGTCTCTCCACTGAAACACATTATCTTATATTATAGACACCTGGGTCTCTCCCTGAAACACATTATCTTATATTATAGACACCTGGGTCTCTCACTGAAACACATTATCTTATATTATAGACACCTGGGTCTCTCACTGAAACACATTATCTTATATTATAGACACCTGGGTCTCTCCCTGAAACACATTATCTTATATTATAGACACCTGGGTCTCTCCCTGAAACACATTATCTTATATTATAGACACCTAGGTCTCTCCCTGAAACACATTATCTTATATTATAGACACCTGGGTCTCTCCACTGAAACACATTATCTTATATTATAGACACCTGGGTCTCTCCCTGAAACACATTATCTTATATTATAGACACCTGGGTCTCTCCCTGAAACACATTATCTTATATTATAGACACCTGGGTCTCTCCCTGAAACACATTATCTTATATTATAGACACCTGGGTCTCTCCCTGAAACACATTATCTTATATTATAGACACCTGGGTCTCTCACTGAAACACATTATCTTATATTATAGACACCTGGGTCTCTCCCTGAAACACATTATCTTATATTATAGACACCTGGGTCTCTCCCTGAAACACATTATCTTATATTATAGACACCTGGGTCTCTCACTGAAACACATTATCTTATATTATAGACACCTGGGTCTCTCACTGAAACACATTATCTTATATTATAGACACCTGGGTCTCTCCCTGAAACACATTATCTTATATTATAGACACCTGGGTCTCTCACTGAAACACATTATCTTATATTATAGACACCTGGGTCTCTCCCTGAAACACATTATCTTATATTATAGACACCTGGGTCTCTCCCTGAAACACATTATCTTATATTATAGACACCTGGGTCTCTCCCTGAAACACATTATCTTATATTATAGACACCTAGGTCTCTCCACTGAAACACATTATCTTATATTATAGACACCTGGGTCTCTCCACTGAAACACATTATCTTATATTATAGACACCTGGGTCTCTCACTGAAACACATTATCTTATATTATAGACACCTAGGTCTCTCCCTGAAACACATTATCTTATATTATAGACACCTGGGTCTCTCCCTGAAACACATTATCTTATATTATAGACACCTGGGTCTCTCACTGAAACACATTATCTTATATTATAGACACCTGGGTCTCTCCCTGAAACACATTATCTTATATTATAGACACCTGGGTCTCTCACTGAAACACATTATCTTATATTATAGACACCTAGGTCTCTCCCTGAAACACATTATCTTATATTATAGACACCTGGGTCTCTCCCTGAAACACATTATCTTATATTATAGACACCTGGGTCTCTCACTGAAACACATTATCTTATATTATAGACACCTGGGTCTCTCACTGAAACACATTATCTTATATTATAGACACCTGGGTCTCTCACTGAAACACATTATCTTATATTATAGACACCTGGGTCTCTCCCTGGAAAACACATTATCTTATATTATAGACACCTGGGTCTCTCCACTGAAACACATTATCTTATATTATAGACACCTGGGTCTCTCACTGAAACACATTATCTTATATTATAGACACCTGGGTCTCTCCCTGAAACACATTATCTTATATTATAGACACCTGGGTCTCTCACTGAAACACATTATCTTATATTATAGACACCTGGGTCTCTCCCTGAAAACACATTATCTTATATTATAGACACCTGGGTCTCTCCACTGAAACACATTATCTTATATTATAGACACCTGGGTCTCTCCACTGAAACACATTATCTTATATTATAGACACCTGGGTCTCTCACCTTGAAACACATTATCTTATATTATAGACACCTGGGTCTCTCACTGAAACACATTATCTTTATATTATAGACACCTAGGTCTCTCCCTGAAACACATTATCTTATATTATAGACACCTGGGTCTCTCACTGAAACACATTATCTTATATTATAGACACCTGGGTCTCTCACTGAAACACATTATCTTATATTATAGACACCTGGGTCTCTCACTGAAACACATTATCTTATATTATAGACACCTGGGTCTCTCCCTGAAACACATTATCTTATATTATAGACACCTGGGTCTCTCCCTGAAACACATTATCTTATATTATAGACACCTGGGTCTCTCACTGAAACACATTATCTTATATTATAGACACCTAGGTCTCTCCCTGAAACACATTATCTTATATTATAGACACCTGGGTCTCTCCCTGAAACACATTATCTTATATTATAGACACCTGGGTCTCTCCCTGAAACACATTATCTTATATTATAGACACCTGGGTCTCTCACTGAAACACATTATCTTATATTATAGACACCTGGGTCTCTCCCTGAAACACATTATCTTATATTATAGACACCTGGGTCTCTCCCTGAAACACATTATCTTATATTATAGACACTGGGTCTTCCCTGAAACACATTATCTTATATTATAGACACCTGGGTCTCTCCCTGAAACACATTATCTTATATTATAGACACCTGGGTCTCTCCCTGAAACACATTATCTTATATTATAGACACCTGGGTCTCTCACTGAAACACATTATCTTATATTATAGACACCTGAGCCTGTCTCTCTCACTGAAACACATTATCTTATATTATAGACACCTGGGTCTCTCACTGAAACACATTATCTTATATTATAGACACCTGGGTCTCTCCACTGAAACACATTATCTTATATTATAGACACCTGGGTCTCTCCCACTGAAACACATTATCTTATATTATAGACACCTGGGTCTCTCCCTGAAACACATTATCTTATATTATAGACACCTGGGTCTCTCCCTGAAACACATTATCTTATATTATAGACACCTGGGTCTCTCCCTGAAACACATTATCTTATATTATAGACACCTGGGTCTCTCCCTGAAACACATTATCTTTATATTATAGACACCTGGGTCTCTCCCTGAAACACATTATCTTATATTATAGACACCTGGGTCTCTCACTGAAACACATTATCTTATATTATAGACACCTAGGTCTCTCCCTGAAACACATTATCTTATATTATAGACACCTGGGTCTCTCACTGAAACACATTATCTTATATTATAGACACCTGGGTCTCTCACTGAAACACATTATCTTATATTATAGACACCTGGGTCTCTCCCTGAAACACATTATCTTATATTATAGACACCTGGGTCTCTCCACTGAAACACATTATCTTATATTATAGACACCTGGGTCTCTCCCTGAAACACATTATCTTATATTATAGACACCTGGGTCTCTCACTGAAACACATTATCTTATATTATAGACACCTGGGTCTCTCACTGAAACACATTATCTTATATTATAGACACCTGGGTCTCTCCCTGAAACACATTATCTTATATTATAGACACCTGGGTCTCTCCCTGAAACACATTATCTTATATTATAGACACCTGGGTCTCTCACTGAAACACATTATCTTATATTATAGACACCTGGGTCTCTCCCTGAAACACATTATCTTATATTATAGACACCTGGGTCTCTCCCTGAAACACATTATCTTATATTATAGACACCTGGGTCTCTCCCTGAAACACATTATCTTATATTATAGACACCTGGGTCTCTCCCTGAAACACATTATCTTATATTATAGACACCTAGGTCTCTCCCTGAAACACATTATCTTATATTATAGACACCTAGGTCTCTCACTGAAACACATTATCTTATATTATAGACACCTGGGTCTCTCACTGAAACACATTATCTTATATTATAGACACCTGGGTCTCTCCCTGAAACACATTATCTTATATTATAGACACCTGGGTCTCTCCCTGAAACACATTATCTTATATTATAGACACCTGGGTCTCTCCCTGAAACACATTATCTTATATTATAGACACCTGGGTCTCTCACTGAAACACATTATCTTATATTATAGACACCTGGGTCTCTCCCTGAAACACATTATCTTATATTATAGACACCTGGGTCTCTCACTGAAACACATTATCTTATATTATAGACACCTAGGTCTCTCACTGAAACACATTATCTTATATTATAGACACCTGGGTCTCTCACTGAAACACATTATCTTATATTATAGACACCTGGGTCTCTCCCTGAAACACATTATCTTATATTATAGACACCTGGGTCTCTCACTGAAACACATTATCTTATATTATAGACACCTGGGTCTCTCCCTGAAACACATTATCTTATATTATAGACACCTGGGTCTCTCCCTGAAACACATTATCTTATATTATAGACACCTGGGTCTCTCCCTGAAACACATTATCTTATATTATAGACACCTAGGTCTCTCCCTGAAACACATTATCTTATATTATAGACACCTGGGTCTCTCCCTGAAACACATTATCTTATATTATAGACACCTGGGTCTCTCACTGAAACACATTATCTTATATTATAGACACCTGGGTCTCTCCCTGAAACACATTATCTTATATTATAGACACCTGGGTCTCTCCCTGAAACACATTATCTTTATATTATAGACACCTGGGTCTCTCCCTGAAACACATTATCTTATATTATAGACACCTAGGTCTCTCCCTGAAACACATTATCTTATATTATTATAGACACCTGGTGTCTCTCCCTGAAACACATTATCTTATATTATAGACACCTGGGTCTCTCCCTGAAACACATTATCTTATATTATAGACACCTGGGTCTCTCCCTGAAACACATTATCTTATATTATAGACACCTGGGTCTCTCCCTGAAACACATTATCTTATATTATAGACACCTGGGTCTCTCACTGAAACACATTATCTTATATTATAGACACCTGGGTCTCTCCCTGAAACACATTATCTTATATTATAGACACCTGGGTCTCTCACTGAAACACATTATCTTATATTATAGACACCTGGGTCTCTCCCTGAAACACATTATCTTATATTATAGACACCTGGGTCTCTCACTGAAACACATTATCTTATATTATAGACACCTGGGTCTCTCACTGAAACACATTATCTTATATTATAGACACCTGGGTCTCTCACTGAAACACATTATCTTATATTATAGACACCTGGGTCTCTCCACTGAAACACATTATCTTATATTATAGACACCTGGGTCTCTCACTGAAACACATTATCTTATATTATAGACACCTGGGTCTCTCACTGAAACACATTATCTTATATTATAGACACCTGGGTCTCTCACCTGAAACACATTATCTTATATTATAGACACCTGGGTCTCTCACTGAAACACATTATCTTATATTATAGACACCTGGGTCTCTCCCTGAAACACATTATCTTATATTATAGACACCTGGGTCTCTCACTGAAACACATTATCTTATATTATAGACACCTGGGTCTCTCCCTGAAACACATTATCTTATATTATAGACACCTAGGTCTCTCACTGAAACACATTATCTTATATTATAGACACCTGGGTCTCTCCCTGAAACACATTATCTTATATTATAGACACCTGGGTCTCTCCCTGAAACACATTATCTTATATTATAGACACCTAGGTCTCTCCCTGAAACACATTATCTTATATTATAGACACCTGGGTCTCTCCACTGAAACACATTATCTTATATTATAGACACCTGGGTCTCTCACTGAAACACATTATCTTATATTATAGACACCTGGGTCTCTCACTGAAACACATTATCTTATATTATAGACACCTGGGTCTCTCACTGAAACACATTATCTTATATTATAGACACCTGGGTCTCTCACTGAAACACATTATCTTATATTATAGACACCTGGGTCTCTCCCTGAAACACATTATCTTATATTATAGACACCTAGGTCTCTCACTGAAACACATTATCTTATATTATAGACACCTGGGTCTCTCACTGAAACACATTATCTTATATTATAGACACCTGGGTCTCTCCCTGAAACACATTATCTTATATTATAGACACCTGGGTCTCTCCCTGAAACACATTATCTTATATTATAGACACCTGGGTCTCTCACTGAAACACATTATCTTATATTATAGACACCTGGGTCTCTCCCTGAAACACATTATCTTATATTATAGACACCTGGGTCTCTCACTGAAACACATTATCTTTATATTATAGACACCTGGGTCTCTCCCTGAAACACATTATCTTATATTATAGACACCTGGGTCTCTCACTGAAACACATTATCTTATATTATAGACACCTGGGTCTCTCACTGAAACACATTATCTTATATTATAGACACCTGGGTCTCTCACTGAAACACATTATCTTATATTATAGACACCTAGGTCTCTCCCTGAAACACATTATCTTATATTATAGACACCTAGGTCTCTCCCTGAAACACATTATCTTATATTATAGACACCTGGGTCTCTCACTGAAACACATTATCTTATATTATAGACACCTAGGTCTCTCCCTGAAACACATTATCTTATATTATAGACACCTGGGTCTCTCCCTGAAACACATTATCTTATATTATAGACACCTGGGTCTCTCCCTGCAAACACATTATCTTATATTATAGACACCTGGGTCTCTCACTGAAACACATTATCTTATATTATAGACACCTGGGTCTCTCCCTGAAACACATTATCTTATATTATAGACACCTGGGTCTCTCACTGAAACACATTATTTATATTCAGTGGGTCTCTCACAAACACATTATTTTATATTATAGACACCTAGGTCTCTCACTGAAACACATTATCTTATATTATAGACACCTGGGTCTCTCCCTGAAACACATTATCTTATAGACACCTGGCTCTACTGAAACACATTATCTTATATTATAGACACCTGGGTCTCTCACTGAAACACATTATCTTATATTATAGACACCTGGGTCTCTCCCTGAAACACATTATCTTATATTATAGACACCTGGGTCTCTCCCTGAAACACATTATCTTATATTATAGACACCTGGGTCTCTCCACTGAAACACATTATCTTATATTATAGACACCTGGGTCTCTCCCTGAAACACATTATCTTATATTATAGACACCTGGGTCTCTCCCTGAAACACATTATCTTATATTATAGACACCTGGGTCTCTCACTGAAACACATTATCTTATATTATAGACACCTGGGTCTCTCACTGAAACACATTATCTTATATTATAGACACCTGGGTCTCTCCCTGAAACACATTATCTTATATTATAGACACCTGGGTCTCTCACTGAAACACATTATCTTATATTATAGACACCTGGGTCTCTCCCTGAAACACATTATCTTATATTATAGACACCTGGGTCTCTCACTGAAACACATTATCTTATATTATAGACACCTGGGTCTCTCCCTGAAACACATTATCTTATATTATAGACACCTGGGTCTCTCACTGAAACACATTATCTTATATTATAGACACCTGGGTCTCTCTACTGAAACACATTATCTTATATTATAGACACCTGGGTCTCTCACTGAAACACATTATCTTATATTATAGACACTCTGGGTCTCTCACTGAAACACATTATCTTATATTATAGACACCTGGGTCTCTCACTGAAACACATTATCTTATATTATAGACACCTGGGTCTCTCACTGAAACACATTATCTTATATTATAGACACCTGGGTCTCTCACTGAAACACATTATCTTATATTATAGACACCTGGGTCTCTCCCTGAAACACATTATCTTATATTATAGACACCTGGGTCTCTCCCTGAAACACATTATCTTATATTATAGACACCTGGGTCTCTCACTGAAACACATTATCTTATATTATAGACACCTGGGTCTCTCACTGAAACACATTATCTTATATTATAGACACCTGGGTCTCTCCCTGAAACACATTATCTTATATTATAGACACCTGGGTCTCTCCCTGAAACACATTATCTTATATTATAGACACCTGGGTCTCTCACTGAAACACATTATCTTATATTATAGACACCTGGGTCTCTCCCTGAAACACATTATCTTATATTATAGACACCTGGGTCTCTCCCTGAAACACATTATCTTATATTATAGACACCTGGGTCTCTCCCTGAAACACATTATCTTATATTATAGACACCTGGGTCTCTCCCTGAAACACATTATCTTATATTATAGACACCTGGGTCTCTCCCTGAAACACATTATCTTATATTATAGACACCTGGGTCTCTCACTGAAACACATTATCTTATATTATAGACACCTGGGTCTCTCACTGAAACACATTATCTTATATTATAGACACCTGGGTCTCTCCTACTGAAACACATTATCTTATATTATAGACACCTGGGTCTCTCACTGGAAACACATTATCTTATATTATAGACACCTGGGTCTCTCACTGAAACACATTATCTTATATTATAGACACCTAGGTCTCCTCCCTGAAACACATTATCTTATATTATAGACACCTGGGTCTCTCACTGAAACACATTATCTTATATTATAGACACTCTGGTCTCTCCTGAAACACATTATCTTATATTATAGACACCTGGGTCTCTCACTGAAACACATTATCTTATATTATAGACACCTGGGTCTCTCCCTGAAACACATTATCTTATATTATAGACACCTGGGTCTCTCCTGAAACACATTATCTTATATTATAGACACCTGGGTCTCTCCTGAAACACATTATCTTATATTATAGACACCTGGGTCTCTCCCTGAAACACATTATCTTTATATTATAGACACCTAGGTCTCTCCCTGAAACACATTATCTTATATTATAGACACCTGGGTCTCTCCCTGAAACACATTATCTTATATTATAGACACCTGGGTCTCTCCCTGAAACACATTATCTTATATTATAGACACCTGGGTCTCTCCCTGAAACACATTATCTTATATTATAGACACCTGGGTCTCTCACTGAAACACATTATCTTATATTATAGACACCTGGGTCTCTCCCTGAAACACATTATCTTATATTATAGACACCTGGGTCTCTCACTGAAACACATTATCTTATATTATAGACACCTGGGTCTCTCCCTGAAACACATTATCTTATATTATAGACACCTGGGTCTCTCTCCTGAAACACATTATCTTATATTATAGACACCTGGGTCTCTCCCTGAAACACATTATCTTATATTATAGACACCTGGGTCTCTCCCTGAAACACATTATCTTATATTATAGACACCTGGGTCTCTCACTGAAACACATTATCTTATATTATAGACACCTGGGTCTCTCCCTGAAACACATTATCTTATATTATAGACACTCTGGGTCTCTCCCTGAAACACATTATCTTATATTATAGACACCTGGGTCTCTCACTGAAACACATTATTTTATATTATAGACACCTGGGTCTCTCCCTGAAACACATTATCTTATATTATAGACACCTGGGTCTCTCACTGAAACACATTATCTTATATTATAGACACCTGGGTCTCTCACTGAAACACATTATCTTATATATTATAGACACCTGGGTCTCTCCCTGAAACACATTATCTTATATTATAGACACCTGGGTCTCTCACTGAAACACATTATCTTATATTATAGACACCTAGGTCTCTCACTGAAACACATTATCTTATATTATAGACACCTGGGTCTCTCCCTGAAACACATTATCTTATATTATAGACACCTGGGTCTCTCCCTGAAACACATTATCTTATATTATAGACACCTGGGTCTCTCCCTGAAACACATTATCTTATATTATAGACACCTGGGTCTCTCACTGAAACACATTATCTTATATTATAGACACCTGGGTCTCTCACTGAAACACATTATCTTATATTATAGACACCTGGGTCTCTCACTGAAACACATTATCTTATATTATAGACACCTGGGTCTCTCTACTGAAACACATTATCTTATATTATAGACACCTAGGTCTCTCACTGAAACACATTATCTTATATTATAGACACCTGGGTCTCTCACTGAAACACATTATCTTATATTATAGACACCTGGGTCTCTCACTGAAACACATTATCTTATATTATAGACACCTGGGTCTCTCACTGAAACACATTATCTTATATTATAGACACCTAGGTCTCTCACTGAAACACATTATCTTATATTATAGACACCTGGGTCTCTCACTGAAACACATTATCTTATATTATAGACACCTGGGTCTCTCACTGAAACACATTATCTTATATTATAGACACCTAGGTCTCTCACTGAAACACATTATCTTATATTATAGACACCTGGGTCTCTCCCTGAAACACATTATCTTATATTATAGACACCTGGGTCTCTCCCTGAAACACATTATCTTATATTATAGACATCTGGGTCTCTCCCTGAAACACATTATCTTATATTATAGACACCTGGGTCTCTCACTGAAACACATTATCTTATATTATAGACACCTGGGTCTCTCCCTGAAACACATTATCTTATATTATAGACACCTGGGTCTCTCCCTGAAACACATTATCTTATATTATAGACACCTGGGTCTCTCCCTGAAACACATTATCTTATATTATAGACACCTAGGTCTCTCACTGAAACACATTATCTTATATTATAGACACCTGGGTCTCTCCCTGAAACACATTATCTTATATTATAGACACCTGGGTCTCTCCCTGAAACACATTATCTTATATTATAGACACCTAGGTCTCTCACTGAAACACATCTTATATTATAGACACCTGGGTCTCTCACTGAAACACATTATCTTATATTATAGACACCTGGGTCTCTCCCTGAAACACATTATCTTATATTATAGACACCTGGGTCTCTCCCTGAAACACATTATCTTATATTATAGACACCTGGGTCTCTCCCTGAAACACATTATCTTATATTATAGATGTCTAGGTCTCTCCCTGAAACACATTATCTTATATTATAGATATCTAGGTCTCTCCCTGAAACACATTATTTTATATTATAGATGTTCTAGGTCTCTCCCTGAAACACATTATCTTATATTATAGACACCTAGGTCTCTCCCTGAAACACATTATCTTATATTATAGACACCTGGGTCTCTCCCTGAAACACATTATCTTATATTATAGACACCTGGGTCTCTCACTGAAACACATTATCTTATATTATAGACACCTGGGTCTCTCCCTGAAACACATTATCTTATATTATAGACACCTGGGTCTCTCACTGAAACACATTATCTTATATTATAGACACCTGGGTCTCTCCCTGAAACACATTATTTTATATTATAGACACCTGGGTCTCTCACTGAAACACATTATCTTATATTATAGACACCTGGGTCTCTCACTGAAACACATTATTTTATATTATAGACACCTGGGTCTCTCCCTGAAACACATTATCTTATATTATAGACACCTGGGTCTCTCACTGAAACACATTATCTTATATTATAGACACCTGGGTCTCTCCCTGAAACACATTATCTTATATTATAGACACCTGGGTCTCTCCCTGAAACACATTATCTTATATTATAGACACCTGGGTCTCTCACTGAAACACATTATCTTATATTATAGACACCTAGGTCTCTCACTGAAACACATTATCTTATATTATAGACACCTAGGTCTCTCACTGAAACACATTATCTTATATTATAGACACCTGGGTCTCTCACTGAAACACATTATCTTATATTATAGACACCTGGGTCTCTCACTGAAACACATTATCTTATATTATAGACACCTGGGTCTCTCACTGAAACACATTATCTTATATTATAGACACCTGGGTCTCTCACTGAAACACATTATCTTATATTATAGACACCTGGGTCTCTCCCTGAAACACATTATCTTATATTATAGACACCTGGGTCTCTCCCTGAAACACATTATCTTATATTATAGACACCTGGGTCTCTCCCTGAAACACATTATCTTATATTATAGACACCTGGGTCTCTCCCTGAAACACATTATCTTATATTATAGACACCATAGGTCTCTCCCTGAAACACATTATCTTATATTATAGACACCTGGGTCTCTCCACTGAAACACATTATCTTATATTATAGACACCTGGGTCTCTCCCTGAAACACATTATCTTATATTATAGACACCTAGGTCTCTCACTGAAACACATTATCTTATATTATAGACACTCTAGGTCTCTCACTGAAACACATTATCTTATATTATAGACACCTGGGTCTCTTACTGAAACACATTATTTTATATTATAGACACCTGGGTCTCTCACTGAAACACATTATTTTATATTATAGATGTCTAGGTCTCTCACTGAAACACATTATCTTATATTATAGACACCTGGGTCTCTCACTGAAACACATTATTTTATATTATAGATGTCTAGGTCTCTCCCTGAAACACATTATCTTATATTATAGACACCTGGGTCTCTTACTGAAACACATTATCTTATATTATAGACACCAAGGTCTCTCACTGAAACACATTATCTTATATTATAGACACCTAGGTCTCTCACTGAAACACATTATCTTATATTATAGACACCTGGGTCTCTCACTGAAACACATTATTTTATATTATAGACACCTGGGTCTCTCACTGAAACACATTATCTTATATTATAGACACCTGGGTCTCTCACTGAAACACATTATCTTATATTATAGACACCTAGGTCTCTTACTGAAACACATTATTTTATATTATAGACACCTAGGTCTCTCCCTGAAACACATTATCTTATATTATAGACACCTGGGTCTCTTACTGAAACACATTATCTTATATATTATAGACACCTGGGTCTCTCACTGAAACACATTATCTTATATATTATAGACACCTGGGTCTCTCCCTGAAACACATTATCTTATATTATAGACACCTGGGTCTCTCCCTGAAACACATTATCTTATATTATAGACACCTGGGTCTCTCACTGAAACACATTATCTTATATTATAGACACCTGGGTCTCTCCCTGAAACACATTATCTTATATTATAGACACCTAGGTCTCTCCCTGAAACACATTATCTTATATTATAGACACCTGGGTCTCTCACTGAAACACATTATCTTATATTATAGACACCTGGGTCTCTCACTGAAACACATTATCTTATATTATAGACACCTGGGTCTCTCCCTGAAACACATTATCTTATATTATAGACACCTGGGTCTCTCCCTGAAACACATTATCTTATATTATAGACACCTGGGTCTCTCCCTGAAACACATTATCTTATATTATAGACACCTAGGTCTCTCACTGAAACACATTATCTTATATTATAGACACCTGGGTCTCTCCCTGAAACACATTATCTTATATTATAGACACCTGGGTCTCTCCCTGAAACACATTATCTTATATTATAGACACCTGGGTCTCTCCCTGAAACACATTATCTTATATTATAGACACCTGGGTCTCTCCCTGAAACACATTATTTTATATTATAGACACCTAGGTCTCTCACTGAAACACATTATCTTATATTATAGACACCTGGGTCTCTCCCTGAAACACATTATCTTATATTATAGACACCTAGGTCTCTCCCTGAAACACATTATCTTATATTATAGACACCTGGGTCTCTCCCTGAAACACATTATCTTATATTATAGACACCTGGGTCTCTCCCTGAAACACATTATCTTATATTATAGACACCTAGGTCTCTCACTGAAACACATTATCTTATATTATAGACACCTGGGTCTCTCACTGAAACACATTATCTTATATTATAGACACCTGGGTCTCTCACTGAAACACATTATTTTATATTATAGACACCTAGGTCTCTCACTGAAACACATTATTTTATATTATAGACACCTGGGTCTCTCCCTGAAACACATTATTTTATATTATAGACACCTAGGTCTCTCCCTGAAACACATTATCTTATATTATAGACACCTGGGTCTCTCACTGAAACACATTATCTTATATTATAGACACCTGGGTCTCTTACTGAAACACATTATCTTATATTATAGACACCTAGGTCTCTCCCTGAAACACATTATCTTATATTATAGACACCTGGGTCTCTCCCTGAAACACATTATTTTATATTATAGATGTCTAGGTCTCTCACTGAAACACATTATCTTATATTATAGACACCTGGGTCTCTCCCTGAAACACATTATTTTATATTATAGACACCTGGGTCTCTCCCTGAAACACATTATTTTATATTATAGATGTCTAGGTCTCTCACTGAAACACATTATCTTATATTATAGACACCTGGGTCTCTCACTGAAACACATTATCTTATATTATAGACACCTGGGTCTCTCCCTGAAACACATTATCTTATATTATAGACACCTGGGTCTCTCCCTGAAACACATTATCTTATATTATAGACACCTGGGTCTCTCCCTGAAACACATTATCTTATATTATAGACAGCTGGGTCTCTCCCTGAAACACATTATTTTATATTATAGATGCCTAGGTCTCTCCTGAAACACATTATTTTATATTATAGACACCTGGGTCTCTCACTGAAACACATTATTTTATATTATAGACACCTGGGTCTCTCACTGAAACACATTATCTTATATTATAGACACCTGGGTCTCTCACTGAAACACATTATCTTATATTATAGACACCTGGGTCTCTCCCTGAAACACATTATCTTATATTATAGACACCTGGGTCTCTCCCTGAAACACATTATCTTATATTATAGACACCTGGGTCTCTCCCTGAAACACATTATCTTATATTATAGACACCTGGGTCTCTCCCTGAAACACATTATCTTATATTATAGACACCTGGGTCTCTCACTGAAACACATTATCTTATATTATAGACACCTGGGTCTCTCCCTGAAACACATTATTTTATATTATAGACACCTAGGTCTCTCACTGAAACACATTATTTTATATTATAGACACCTGGGTCTCTCACTGAAACACATTATCTTATATTATAGACACCTGGGTCTCTCACTGAAACACATTATCTTATATTATAGACACCTGGGTCTCTCCCTGAAACACATTATCTTATATTATAGACACCTAGGTCTCTCACTGAAACACATTATCTTATATTATAGACACCTAGGTCTCTCCCTGAAACACATTATCTTATATTATAGACACCTGGGTCTCTCCCTGAAACACATTATCTTATATTATAGACACCTGGGTCTCTCCCTGAAACACATTATCTTATATTATAGACACCTAGGTCTCTCCCTGAAACACATTATCTTATATTATAGACACCTGGGTCTCTCCCTGAAACACATTATCTTATATTATAGACACCTGGGTCTCTCCCTGAAACACATTATCTTATATTATAGACACCTGGGTCTCTCACTGAAACACATTATCTTATATTATAGACACCTGGGTCTCTCACTGAAACACATTATCTTATATTATAGACACCTGGGTCTCTCACTGAAACACATTATCTTATATTATAGACACCTGGGTCTCTCACTGAAACACATTATCTTATATTATAGACACCTGGGTCTCTCACTGAAACACATTATCTTATATTATAGACACCTGGGTCTCTCACTGAAACACATTATCTTATATTATAGACACCTGGGTCTCTCCCTGAAACACATTATCTTATATTATAGACACCTGGGTCTCTCACTGAAACACATTATCTTATATTATAGACACCTGGGTCTCTCCCTGAAACACATTATCTTATATTATAGACACCTGGGTCTCTCCCTGAAACACATTATCTTATATTATAGACACCTGGGTCTCTCCCTGAAACACATTATCTTATATTATAGACACCTGGGTCTCTCACTGAAACACATTATCTTATATTATAGACACCTGGGTCTCTCACTGAAACACATTATCTTATATTATAGACACCTGGGTCTCTCCCTGAAACACATTATCTTATATTATAGACACCTGGGTCTCTCCCTGAAACACATTATCTTATATTATAGACACCTGGGTCTCTCCCTGAAACACATTATCTTATATTATAGACACCTGGGTCTCTCCCTGAAACACATTATCTTATATTATAGACACCTGGGTCTCTCACTGAAACACATTATCTTATATTATAGACACCTGGGTCTCTCCCTGAAACACATTATCTTATATTATAGACACCTGGGTCTCTCACTGAAACACATTATCTTATATTATAGACACCTAGGTCTCTCCCTGAAACACATTATCTTATATTATAGACACCTGGGTCTCTCCCTGAAACACATTATCTTATATTATAGACACCTGGGTCTCTCACTGAAACACATTATCTTATATTATAGACACCTGGGTCTCTCCCTGAAACACATTATCTTATATTATAGACACCTGGGTCTCTCACTGAAACACATTATCTTATATTATAGACACCTGGGTCTCTCCCTGAAACACATTATCTTATATTATAGACACCTGGGTCTCTCACTGAAACACATTATCTTATATTATAGACACCTGGGTCTCTCCCTGAAACACATTATCTTATATTATAGACACCTGGGTCTCTCACTGAAACACATTATCTTATATTATAGACACCTGGGTCTCTCACTGAAACACATTATCTTATATTATAGACACCTAGGTCTCTCACTGAAACACATTATCTTATATTATAGACACCTAGGTCTCTCACTGAAACACATTATCTTATATTATAGACACCTGGGTCTCTCACTGAAACACATTATCTTATATTATAGACACCTGGGTCTCTCACTGAAACACATTATCTTATATTATAGACACCTGGGTCTCTCCCTGAAACACATTATCTTATATTATAGACACCTGGGTCTCTCACTGAAACACATTATCTTATATTATAGACACCTGGGTCTCTCCCTGAAACACATTATCTTATATTATAGACACCTGGGTCTCTCACTGAAACACATTATCTTATATTATAGACACCTGGGTCTCTCCCTGAAACACATTATCTTATATTATAGACACCTGGGTCTCTCCCTGAAACACATTATCTTATATTATAGACACCTGGGTCTCTCACTGAAACACATTATCTTATATTATAGACACCTGGGTCTCTCCCTGAAACACATTATCTTATATTATAGACACCTGGGTCTCTCCCTGAAACACATTATCTTATATTATAGACACCTGGGTCTCTCCCTGAAACACATTATCTTATATTATAGACACCTGGGTCTCTCCCTGAAACACATTATCTTATATTATAGACACCTGGGTCTCTCACTGAAACACATTATCTTATATTATAGACACCTGGGTCTCTCACTGAAACACATTATCTTATATTATAGACACCTAGGTCTCTCACTGAAACACATTATCTTATATTATAGACACCTGGGTCTCTCACTGAAACACATTATCTTATATTATAGACACCTGGGTCTCTCACTGAAACACATTATCTTATATTATAGACACCTGGGTCTCTCCCTGAAACACATTATCTTATATTATAGACACCTAGGTCTCTCCCTGAAACACATTATCTTATATTATAGACACCTGGGTCTCTCCCTGAAACACATTATCTTATATTATAGACACCTGGGTCTCTCACTGAAACACATTATCTTATATTATAGACACCTGGGTCTCTCCCTGAAACACATTATCTTATATTATAGACACCTGGGTCTCTCCCTGAAACACATTATCTTATATTATAGACACCTGGGTCTCTCCCTGAAACACATTATCTTATATTATAGACACCTGGGTCTCTCACTGAAACACATTATCTTATATTATAGACACCTGGGTCTCTCACTGAAACACATTATCTTATATTATAGACACCTGGGTCTCTCCCTGAAACACATTATCTTATATTATAGACACCTGGGTCTCTCACTGAAACACATTATCTTATATTATAGACACCTGGGTCTCTCACTGAAACACATTATCTTATATTATAGACACCTGGGTCTCTCCCTGAAACACATTATCTTATATTATAGACACCTGGGTCTCTCCCTGAAACACATTATCTTATATTATAGACACCTGGGTCTCTCCACTGAAACACATTATCTTTATATTATAGACACCTGGGTCTCTCACTGAAACACATTATCTTATATTATAGACACCTGGGTCTCTCCCTGAAACACATTATCTTATATTATAGACACCTGGGTCTCTCCCTGAAACACATTATCTTATATTATAGACACCTGGGTCTCTCCCTGAAACACATTATCTTATATTATAGACACCTGGGTCTCTCACTGAAACACATTATCTTATATTATAGACACCTGGGTCTCTCCCTGAAACACATTATCTTATATTATAGACACCTGGGTCTCTCCCTGAAACACATTATCTTATATTATAGACACCTGGGTCTCTCACTGAAACACATTATCTTATATTATAGACACCTGGGTCTCTCCCTGAAACACATTATCTTATATTATAGACACCTGGGTCTCTCACTGAAACACATTATCTTATATTATAGACACCTGGGTCTCTCCCTGAAACACATTATCTTATATTATAGACACCTGGGTCTCTCACTGAAACACATTATCTTATATTATAGACACCTGGGTCTCTCCCTGAAACACATTATCTTATATTATAGACACCTAGGTCTCTCACTGAAACACATTATCTTATATTATAGACACCTGGGTCTCTCCCTGAAACACATTATCTTATATTATAGACACCTGGGTCTCTCACTGAAACACATTATCTTATATTATAGACACCTGGGTCTCTCCCTGAAACACATTATCTTATATTATAGACACCTGGGTCTCTCCCTGAAACACATTATCTTATATTATAGACACCTAGGTCTCTCACTGAAACACATTATCTTATATTATAGACACCTGGGTCTCTCCCTGAAACACATTATCTTATATTATAGACACCTGGGTCTCTCACTGAAACACATTATCTTATATTATAGACACCTGGGTCTCTCCCTGAAACACATTATCTTATATTATAGACACCTGGGTCTCTCCCTGAAACACATTATCTTATATTATAGACACCTGGGTCTCTCCCTGAAACACATTATCTTATATTATAGACACCTGGGTCTCTCCCTGAAACACATTATCTTATATTATAGACACCTGGGTCTCTCACTGAAACACATTATCTTATATTATAGACACCTGGGTCTCTCCCTGAAACACATTATCTTATATTATAGACACCTGGGTCTCTCACTGAAACACATTATCTTATATTATAGACACCTGGGTCTCTCACTGAAACACATTATCTTATATTATAGACACCTGGGTCTCTCACTGAAACACATTATCTTATATTATAGACACCTGGGTCTCTCCCTGAAACACATTATCTTATATTATAGACACCTGGGTCTCTCCCTGAAACACATTATCTTATATTATAGACACCTGGGTCTCTCCCTGAAACACATTATCTTATATTATAGACACCTGGGTCTCTCCCTGAAACACATTATCTTATATTATAGACACCTGGGTCTCTCCCTGAAACACATTATCTTATATTATAGACACCTGGGTCTCTCACTGAAACACATTATCTTATATTATAGACACCTGGGTCTCTCACTGAAACACATTATCTTATATTATAGACACCTAGGTCTCTCACTGAAACACATTATCTTATATTATAGACACCTGGGTCTCTCCCTGAAACACATTATCTTATATTATAGACACCTGGGTCTCTCACTGAAACACATTATCTTATATTATAGACACCTGGGTCTCTCACTGAAACACATTATCTTATATTATAGACACCTGGGTCTCTCACTGAAACACATTATCTTATATTATAGACACCTGGGTCTCTCCCTGAAACACATTATCTTATATTATAGACACCTGGGTCTCTCCCTGAAACACATTATCTTATATTATAGACACCTGGGTCTCTCACTGAAACACATTATCTTATATTATAGACACCTGGGTCTCTCCCTGAAACACATTATCTTATATTATAGACACCTGGGTCTCTCACTGAAACACATTATCTTATATTATAGACACCTGGGTCTCTCCCTGAAACACATTATCTTATATTATAGACACCTGGGTCTCTCACTGAAACACATTATCTTATATTATAGACACCTGGGTCTCTCCCTGAAACACATTATCTTATATTATAGACACCTGGGTCTCTCACTGAAACACATTATCTTATATTATAGACACCTGGGTCTCTCCCTGAAACACATTATCTTATATTATAGACACCTGGGTCTCTCCCTGAAACACATTATCTTATATTATAGACACCTGGGTCTCTCACTGAAACACATTATCTTATATTATAGACACCTGGGTCTCTCCCTGAAACACATTATCTTATATTATAGACACCTGGGTCTCTCCCTGAAACACATTATCTTATATTATAGACACCTGGGTCTCTCCCTGAAACACATTATCTTATATTATAGACACCTGGGTCTCTCACTGAAACACATTATCTTATATTATAGACACCTGGGTCTCTCCACTGAAACACATTATCTTATATTATAGACACCTGGGTCTCTCACTGAAACACATTATCTTATATTATAGACACCTGGGTCTCTCACTGAAACACATTATCTTATATTATAGACACCTGGGTCTCTCCCTGAAACACATTATCTTATATTATAGACACCTGGGTCTCTCCCTGAAACACATTATCTTATATTATAGACACCTGGGTCTCTCACTGAAACACATTATCTTATATTATAGACACCTGGGTCTCTCCCTGAAACACATTATCTTATATTATAGACACCTGGGTCTCTCACTGAAACACATTATCTTATATTATAGACACCTGGGTCTCTCACTGAAACACATTATCTTATATTATAGACACCTGGGTCTCTCCCTGAAACACATTATCTTATATTATAGACACCTGGGTCTCTCTCACTGAAACACACTTATCTTATATTATAGACACCTGGGTCTCTCACTGAAACACATTATCTTATATTATAGACACCTGGGTCTCTCACTGAAACACATTATCTTATATTATAGACACCTGGGTCTCTCCCTGAAACACATTATCTTATATTATAGACACCTGGGTCTCTCACTGAAACACATTATCTTATATTATAGACACCTGGGTCTCTCACTGAAACACATTATCTTATATTATAGACACCTGGGTCTCTCACTGAAACACATTATCTTATATTATAGACACCTGGGTCTCTCCCTGAAACACATTATCTTATATTATAGACACCTGGGTCTCTCACTGAAACACATTATCTTATATTATAGACACCTGGGTCTCTCACCTGAAACACATTATCTTATATTATAGACACCTGGGTCTCTCCCTGAAACACATTATTTTATATTATAGACACCTGGGTCTCTTCACTGAAACACATTATCTTATATTATAGACACCTGGGTCTCTCCCTGAAACACATTATCTTATATTATAGACACCTGGGTCTCTCACTGAAACACATTATCTTATATTATAGACACCTGGGTCTCTCCCTGAAACACATTATCTTATATTATAGACACCTGGGTCTCTCACTGAAACACATTATCTTATATTATAGACACCTGGGTCTCTCACTGAAACACATTATCTTATATTATAGACACCTGGGTCTCTCCCTGAAACACATTATCTTATATTATAGACACCTAGGTCTCTCCCTGAAACACATTATCTTATATTATAGACACCTGGGTCTCTCCCTGAAACACATTATCTTATATTATAGACACCTAGGTCTCTCACTGAAACACATTATCTTATATTATAGACACCTGGGTCTCTCACTGAAACACATTATCTTATATTATAGACACCTGGGTCTCTCACTGAAACACATTATCTTATATTATAGACACCTGGGTCTCTCCCTGAAACACATTATCTTATATTATAGACACCTGGGTCTCTCACTGAAACACATTATCTTATATTATAGACACCTGGGTCTCTCCCTGAAACACATTATCTTATATTATAGACACCTGGGTCTCTCACTGAAACACATTATCTTATATTATAGACACCTGGGTCTCTCCCTGAAACACATTATCTTATATTATAGACACCTGGGTCTCTCCCTGAAACACATTATCTTATATTATAGACACCTGGGTCTCTCACTGAAACACATTATCTTATATTATAGACACCTAGGTCTCTCACTGAAACACATTATCTTATATTATAGACACCTGGGTCTCTCACTGAAACACATTATCTTATATTATAGACACCTAGGTCTCTCACTGAAACACATTATCTTATATTATAGACACCTGGGTCTCTCCACTGAAACACATTATCTTTATATTATAGACACCTGGGTCTCTCCACTGAAACACATTATCTTATATTATAGACACCTGGGTCTCTCCCTGAAACACATTATCTTATATTATAGACACCTAGGTCTCTCACTGAAACACATTATCTTATATTATAGACACCTGGGTCTCTCACTGAAACACATTATCTTTATATTATAGACACCTGGGTCTCTCACTGAAACACATTATCTTATATTATAGACACCTGGGTCTCTCCCTGAAACACATTATCTTATATTATAGACACCTGGGTCTCTCCCTGAAACACATTATCTTATATTATAGACACCTGGGTCTCTCACTGAAACACATTATCTTATATTATAGACACCTGGGTCTCTCACTGAAACACATTATCTTATATTATAGACACCTGGGTCTCTCCCTGAAACACATTATCTTATATTATAGACACCTGGGTCTCTCACTGAAACACATTATCTTATATTATAGACACCTAGGTCTCTCCCTGAAACACATTATTTTATATTATAGACACCTAGGTCTCTCCCTGAAACACATTATCTTATATTATAGACACCTAGGTCTCTCACTGAAACACATTATCTTATATTATAGACACCTGGGTCTCTCACTGAAACACATTATCTTATATTATAGACACCTGGGTCTCTCACTGAAACACATTATCTTATATTATAGACACCTGGGTCTCTCCCTGAAACACATTATTTTATATTATAGACACCTGGGTCTCTCACTGAAACACATTATCTTATATTATAGACACCTGGGTCTCTCCCTGAAACACATTATCTTATATTATAGACACCTGGGTCTCTCACTGAAACACATTATCTTATATTATAGACACCTGGGTCTCTCCCTGAAACACATTATCTTATATTATAGACACCTGGGTCTCTCACTGAAACACATTATCTTATATTATAGACACCTGGGTCTCTCACTGAAACACATTATCTTATATTATAGACACCTGGGTCTCTCCCTGAAACACATTATCTTATATTATAGACACCTGGGTCTCTCCCTGAAACACATTATCTTATATTATAGACACCTGGGTCTCTCCCTGAAACACATTATCTTATATTATAGACACCTAGGTCTCTCACTGAAACACATTATCTTATATTATAGACACCTGGGTCTCTCCCTGAAACACATTATCTTATATTATAGACACCTAGGTCTCTCCCTGAAACACATTATCTTATATTATAGACACCTGGGTCTCTCCCTGAAACACATTATCTTATATTATAGACACCTGGGTCTCTCCCTGAAACACATTATCTTATATTATAGACACCTGGGTCTCTCACTGAAACACATTATCTTATATTATAGACACCTGGGTCTCTCACTGAAACACATTATCTTATATTATAGACACCTGGGTCTCTCACTGAAACACATTATCTTATATTATAGACACCTGGGTCTCTCACTGAAACACATTATCTTATATTATAGACACCTGGGTCTCTCCCTGAAACACATTATCTTATATTATAGACACCTGGGTCTCTCCCTGAAACACATTATCTTATATTATAGACACCTGGGTCTCTCCCTGAAACACATTATCTTATATTATAGACACCTGGGTCTCTCCCTGAAACACATTATCTTATATTATAGACACCTGGGTCTCTCCCTGAAACACATTATCTTATATTATAGACACCTGGGTCTCTCCCTGAAACACATTATCTTATATTATAGACACCTGGGTCTCTCACTGAAACACATTATCTTATATTATAGACACCTGGGTCTCTCCCTGAAACACATTATCTTATATTATAGACACCTGGGTCTCTCCCTGAAACACATTATCTTATATTATAGACACCTAGGTCTCTCACTGAAACACATTATCTTATATTATAGACACCTGGGTCTCTCACTGAAACACATTATCTTATATTATAGACACCTGGGTCTCTCCCTGAAACACATTATCTTATATTATAGACACCTGGGTCTCTCCCTGAAACACATTATCTTATATTATAGACACCTGGGTCTCTCCCTGAAACACATTATCTTATATTATAGACACCTGGGTCTCTCACTGAAACACATTATCTTATATTATAGACACCTGGGTCTCTCCCTGAAACACATTATCTTATATTATAGACACCTGGGTCTCTCCCTGAAACACATTATCTTATATTATAGACACCTGGGTCTCTCCCTGAAACACATTATCTTTATATTATAGACACCTGGGTCTCTCCCTGAAACACATTATCTTATATTATAGACACCTGGGTCTCTCACTGAAACACATTATCTTATATTATAGACACTCTGGGTCTCTCCCTGAAACACATTATCTTATATTATAGACACCTGGGTCTCTCACTGAAACACATTATCTTATATTATAGACACCTGGGTCTCTCACTGAAACACATTATCTTATATTATAGACACCTGGGTCTCTCACTGAAACACATTATCTTATATTATAGACACCTGGGTCTCTCACTGAAACACATTATCTTATATTATAGACACCTGGGTCTCTCCCTGAAACACATTATCTTATATTATAGACACCTGGGTCTCTCACTGAAACACATTATCTTATATTATAGACACCTGGGTCTCTCCCTGAAACACATTATCTTATATTATAGACACCTGGGTCTCTCCACTGAAACACATTATCTTATATTATAGACACCTAGGTCTCTCCCTGAAACACATTATCTTATATTATAGACACCTGGGTCTCTCACTGAAACACATTATCTTATATTATAGACACCTGGGTCTCTCACTGAAACACATTATCTTATATTATAGACACCTGGGTCTCTCCCTGAAACACATTATCTTATATTATAGACACCTGGGTCTCTCACTGAAACACATTATCTTATATTATAGACACCTAGGTCTCTCACTGAAACACATTATCTTATATTATAGACACCTGGGTCTCTCACTGAAACACATTATCTTATATTATAGACACCTAGGTCTCTCCCTGAAACACATTATCTTATATTATAGACACCTGGGTCTCTCCCTGAAACACATTATCTTATATTATAGACACCTGGGTCTCTCCCTGAAACACATTATCTTATATTATAGACACCTAGGTCTCTCCCTGAAACACATTATCTTATATTATAGACACCTAGGTCTCTCACTGAAACACATTATCTTATATTATAGACACCTGGGTCTCTCCCTGAAACACATTATCTTATATTATAGACACCTGGGTCTCTCCCTGAAACACATTATCTTATATTATAGACACCTGGGTCTCTCCCTGAAACACATTATCTTATATTATAGACACCTGGGTCTCTCACTGAAACACATTATTTTATATTATAGACACCTGGGTCTCTCCCTGAAACACATTATCTTATATTATAGACACCTGGGTCTCTCACTGAAACACATTATCTTATATTATAGACACCTGGGTCTCTCCCTGAAACACATTATCTTATATTATAGACACCTAGGTCTCTCCCTGAAACACATTATCTTATATTATAGACACCTGGGTCTCTCACTGAAACACATTATCTTATATTATAGACACCTGGGTCTCTCACTGAAACACATTATCTTATATTATAGACACCTGGGTCTCTCCCTGAAACACATTATCTTATATTATAGACACCTGGGTCTCTCCCTGAAACACATTATCTTATATTATAGACACCTGGGTCTCTCACTGAAACACATTATCTTATATTATAGACACCTGGGTCTCTCCCTGAAACACATTATCTTATATTATAGACACCTGGGTCTCTCACTGAAACACATTATCTTATATTATAGACACCTGGTCTCTCACTGAAACACATTATCTTATATTATAGACACCTGGGTCTCTCCCTGAAACACATTATCTTATATTATAGACACCTGGGTCTCTCCCTGAAACACATTATCTTATATTATAGACACCTAGGTCTCTCCCTGAAACACATTATCTTATATTATAGACACCTGGGTCTCTCCCTGAAACACATTATCTTATATTATAGACACCTGGGTCTCTCCCTGAAACACATTATCTTATATTATAGACACCTGGGTCTCTCACTGAAACACATTATCTTATATTATAGACACCTGGGTCTCTCCCTGAAACACATTATCTTATATTATAGACACCTGGGTCTCTCACTGAAACACATTATCTTATATTATAGACACCTGGGTCTCTCCCTGAAACACATTATCTTATATTATAGACACCTGGGTCTCTCCCCTGAAACACATTATCTTATATTATAGACACCTAGGTCTCTCCCTGAAACACATTATTTTATATTATAGACACCTGGGTCTCTCCCACTGAAACACATTATCTTATATTATAGACACCTGGGTCTCTCACTGAAACACATTATCTTATATTATAGACACCTGGGTCTCTCACTGAAACACATTATCTTATATTATAGACACCTGGGTCTCTCACTGAAACACATTATCTTATATTATAGACACCTGGGTCTCTCCACTGAAACACATTATCTTATATTATAGACACCTGGGTCTCTCACTGAAACACATTATCTTATATTATAGACACCTGGGTCTCTCTACTGAAACACATTATCTTATATTATAGACACCTGGGTCTCTCCCTGAAACACATTATCTTATATTATAGACACCTAGGTCTCTCACTGAAACACATTATCTTATATTATAGACACCTGGGTCTCTCACTGAAACACATTATCTTATATTATAGACACCTGGGTCTCTCCTGAAACACATTATCTCTATATTATAGACACCTGGGTCTCTCACTGAAACACATTATCTTATATTATAGACACCTGGGTCTCTCACTGAAACACATTATCTTATATTATAGACACCTGGGTCTCTCACTGAAACACATTATCTTATATTATAGACACCTGGGTCTCTCACTGAAACACATTATCTTATATTATAGACACCTGGGTCTCTCCCTGAAACACATTATCTTATATTATAGACACCTGGGTCTCTCCTACTGAAACACATTATCTTATATTATAGACACCTGGGTCTCTCCCTGAAACACATTATCTTATATTATAGACACCTGGGTCTCTCCCTGAAACACATTATCTTATATTATAGACACCTAGGTCTCTCCCTGAAACACATTATCTTATATTATAGACACCTGGGTCTCTCCCTGAAACACATTATCTTATATTATAGACACCTGGGTCTCTCCTGAAACACATTATCTTATATTATAGACACTCTAGGTCTCTCCCCTGAAACACATTATCTTATATTATAGACACGCTCAGGTCTCCTCCCTGAAACACATTATCTTATATTATAGACACCTGGGTCTCTCCCTGAAACACATTATCTTATATTATAGACACCTGGTCTCTCCCTGAAACACATTATCTTATATTATAGACACTCTGGGTCTCTCACTGAAACACATTATCTTATATTATAGACGCCTAGGTCTCTCCCTGAAACACATTATCTTATATTATAGACACCTAGGTCTCTCCCTGAAACACATTATCTTATATTATAGACACCTGGGTCTCTCACTGAAACACATTATCTTATATTATAGACACCTGGGTCTCTCCTGAAACACATTATCTTATATTATAGACACCTGGGTCTCTCACTGAAACACATTATCTTATATTATAGACACCTGGGTCTCTCCCTGAAACACATTATCTTATATTATAGACACCTGGGTCTCTCCACTGAAACACATTATCTTATATTATAGACACCTGGGTCTCTCCCTGAAACACATTATCTTATATTATAGACACCTGGGTCTCTCCCTGAAACACATTATCTTATATTATAGACACCTGGGTCTCTCCCTGAAACACATTATCTTATATTATAGACACCTGGCCCTCCCTGAAACACATTATCTTATATTATAGACACCTGGGTCTCTCCCTGAAACACATTATCTTTATATTATAGACACTCTAGGTCTCTCCCTGAAACACATTATTTTATATTATAGACACCTGGGTCTCTCACTGAAACACATTATTTTATATTATAGACACCTGGGTCTCTCTGAAACACATTATCTTGTATCATAGACACCTAGGTCTCTCACTGAAACATTATCTTATATTATAGACACCTGGGTCTCTCCCTGAAACACATTATCTTATATTATAGACACCTGGGTCTTACTGAAACACAATCTATATTATAGAACCTACTCCCTGACATTATCTTATATTATAGACACCTGGGTTCTCTCACTGAAACACATTATCTTATATTATAGACACCTGGGTCTCTCCCTGAAACACATTATCTTATATTATAGACACCTGGGTCTCTCACTGAAACACATTATCTTATATTATAGACACCTGGGTCTCTCCCTGAAACACATTATCTTATATTATAGACACCTGGGTCTCTCCCTGAAACACATTATCTTATATTATAGACACCTGGGTCTCTCCCTGGAAACACATTATCTTATATTATAGACACCTGGGTCTCTCACTGAAACACATTATCTTATATTATAGACACCTGTGGTCTCTCTCACTGAAACACATTATCTTATATTATAGACACCTGGGTCTCTCACTGAAACACATTATCTTATATTATAGACACCTGGGTCTCTCACTGAAACACATTATCTTATATTATAGACACCGGGTCTCTCTACTGAAACACATTATCTTATATTATAGACACCTGGTCTCTCCCTGAAACACATTATCTTATATTATAGACACCTGGGTCTCTCACCTGAAACACATTATCTTATATTATAGACACCTGGGTCTCTCCCTGAAACACATTATCTTATATTATAGACACCTGGGTCTCTCCCTGAAACACATTATCTTATATTATAGACACCTGGGTCTCTCACTGAAACACATTATCTTATATTATAGACACTCTAGGTCTCTCACTGAAACACATTATCTTATATTATAGACACCTGGGTCTCTCACTGAAACACATTATCTTATATTATAGACACCTGGGTCTCTCCCTGAAACACATTATCTTATATTATAGACACCTGGGTCTCTCCCTGAAACACATTATCTTATATTATAGACACCTGGGTCTCTCACTGAAACACATTATCTTATATTATAGACACCTGGGTCTCTCCCTGAAACACATTATCTTATATTATAGACACCTGGGTCTCTCCCTGAAACACATTATTTTATATTATAGACACCTGGGTCTCTCACTGAAACACATTATCTTATATTATAGACACCTAGGTCTCTCCTGAAACACATTATCTTATATTATAGACACCTGGGTCTCTCCCTGAAACACATTATCTTATATTATAGACACCTAGGTCTCTCCCTGAAACACATTATCTTATATTATAGACACCTGGGTCTCTCCCTGAAACACATTATCTTATATTATAGACACCTAGGTCTCTCCCTGAAACACATTATCTTATATTATAGACACCTGGGTCTCTCCCTGAAACACATTATCTTTATATTATAGACACCTGGGTCTCTCCCTGAAACACATTATCTTATATTATAGACACCTGGGTCTCTCCCTGAAACACATTATCTTATATTATAGACACCTGGGTCTCTCACTGAAACACATTATCTTATATTATAGACACCTGGGTCTCTCCCTGAAAACACATTATCTTATATTATAGACACTCTGGGTCTCTCCCTGAAACACATTATCTTATATTATAGACACCTGGGTCTCTCCCTGAAACACATTATCTTATATTATAGACACCTGGGTCTCTCCCTGAAACACATTATCTTATATTATAGACACCTAGGTCTCTCACTGAAACACATTATCTTATATTATAGACACCTGGGTCTCTCCTCTGAAACACATTATCTTATATTATAGACACCTAGGTCTCTCACTGAAACACATTATCTTATATTATAGACACCTGGGTCTCTCACTGAAACACATTATCTTATATTATAGACACCTGGGTCTCTCACTGAAACACATTATCTTATATTATAGACACCTGGGTCTCTCCCTGAAACACATTATTTTATATTATAGACACTGGGTCTCTCCCTGAAACACATTATCTATATTATAGACACCTGGCCTCCCTGAAACACATTATCTTATATTATAGACACCTGGGTCTCTCCCTGAAACACATTATCTTATATTATAGACACCTGGGTCTCTCCACTGAAACACATTATCTTATATTATAGACACCTGGGTCTCTCCCTGAAACCACATTATCTTATATTATAGACTACCTGGGTCTCTCACTGAAACACATTATCTTATATTATAGACACCTGGGTCTCTCACTGAAACACATTATCTTATATTATAGACACCTGGGTCTCTCCCTGAAACACATTATTTTATATTATAGACACCTGGGTCTCTCACTGAAACACATTATCTTATATTATAGACACTCTGGGTCTCTCACTGAAACACATTATCTTATATTATAGACACCTAGGGTCTCTCCACTGAAACACATTATCTTATATTATAGACACCTAGGTCTCTCCCTGAAACACATTATCTTATATTATAGACACCTGGGTCTCTCCCTGAAACACATTATCTTATATTATAGACACCTGGGTCTCTCCACTGAAACACATTATCTTATATTATAGACACCTAGGTCTCTCCCTGAAACACATTATCTTATATTATAGACACCTGGGTCTCTCCTGAAACACATTATCTTATATTATAGACACCTAGGTCTCTCCCTGAAACACATTATCTTATATTATAGACACCTGGGTCTCTCACTGAAACACATTATCTTATATTATAGACACCTGGGTCTCTCTACTGAAACACATTATCTTATATTATAGACACTCTGGTCTCTCCCTGAAACACATTATCTTATATTATAGACACCTGGGTCTCTCACTGAAACACATTATCTTATATTATAGACACCTGGGTCTCTCCCTGAAACACATTATCTTATATTATAGACACCTGGGTCTCTCCCTGAAACACATTATCTTATATTATAGACACCTGGGTCTCTCCCTGAAACACATTATCTTATATTATAGACACCTGGGTCTCTCACTGAAACACATTATCTTATATTATAGACACCTGGGTCTCTCTACTGAAAACACACTTCATCTTTATATTATAGACACCTGGGTCTCTCACTGAAACACATTATCTTATATTATAGACACCTAGGTCTCTCCCTGAAACACATTATCTTATATTATAGACACCTAGGTCTCTCCCTGAAACACATTATCTTATATTATAGACACCTGGGTCTCTCCCTGAAACACATTATCTTATATTATAGACACCTGGGTCTCTCCCTGAAACACATTATCTTATATTATAGACACTCTAGGTCTCTCCTACTGAAACACATTATCTTATATTATAGACACCTGGGTCTCTCACTGAAACACATTATCTTATATTATAGACACCTGGGTCTCTCACTGAAACACATTATCTTATATTATAGACACCTGGGTCTCTCACTGAAACACATTATCTTATATTATAGACACCTGGGTCTCTCACTGAAACACATTATTTTATATTATAGACACCTGGGTCTCTCCTGAAACACATTATCTTATATTATAGACACCTTGGGTCTCTCCCTGAAACACATTATCTTATATTATAGACACCTGGGTCTCTCACTGAAACACATTATCTTATATTATAGACACCTAGGTCTCTCCCTGAAACACATTATCTTATATTATAGACACCTGGGTCTCTCCCTGAAACACATTATCTTATATTATAGACACCTAGGTCTCTCACTGAAACACATTATCTTATATTATAGACACCTGGGTCTCTCCCTGAAACACATTATCTTATATTATAGACACCTGGGTCTCTCACTGAAACACATTATCTTATATTATAGACACCTGGGTCTCTCCCTGAAACACATTATCTTATATTATAGACACCTGGTCTCTCCTTGAAACACATTATCTTATATTATAGACACCTGGGTCTCTCCCTGAAACACATTATCTTATATTATAGACACCTGGGTCTCTCCCTGAAACACATTATCTTATATTATAGACACCTGGGTCTCTCCCTGAAACACATTATCTTATATTATAGACACCTGGGTCTCTCCTGAAACACATTATCTTATATTATAGACACCTGGGTCTCTCCCTGAAACACATTATCTTATATTATAGACACCTGGGTCTCTCCCTGAAACACATTATCTTATATTATAGACACCTAGGTCTCTCACTGAAACACATTATCTTATATTATAGACACTCTGGGTCTCTCACTGAAACACATTATCTTATATTATAGACACCTGGGTCTCTCCCTGAAACACATTATCTTATATTATAGACACCTGGGTCTCTCACTGAAACACATTATCTTATATTATAGACACCTGGGTCTCTCACTGAAACACATTATCTTATATTATAGACACCTGGGTCTCTCCCTGAAACACATTATCTTATATTATAGACACCTGGGTCTCTCACTGAAACACATTATCTTATATTATAGACACCTGGGTCTCTCTACTGAAACACATTATCTTATATTATAGACACCTAGGTCTCTCCCTGAAACACATTATCTTATATTATAGACACCTGGGTCTCTCCCTGAAACACATTATCTTATATTATAGACACCTGGGTCTCTCACTGAAACACATTATCTTATATTATAGACACCTGGGTCTCTCCCTGAAAACACATTATCTTATATTATAGACACCTGGGTCTCTCACTGAAACACATTATCTTATATTATAGACACCTGGGTCTCTCACTGAAACACATTATCTTATATTATAGACACCTGGGTCTCTCCCTGAAACACATTATCTTATATTATAGACACCTGGGTCTCTCCCTGAAACACATTATCTTATATTATAGACACCTGGGTCTCTCACTGAAAACACATTATCTTATATTATAGACACCTGGGTCTCTCACTGAAACACATTATCTTATATTATAGACACCTGGGTCTCTCCCTGAAACACATTATCTTATATTATAGACACCTAGGTCTCTCACTGAAACACATTATCTTATATTATAGACACTACCTAGGTCTCTCCCTGAAACACATTATCTTGTATATTATAGACACCTGGGTCTCTCCCTGAAACACATTATCTTATATTATAGACACCTGGGTCTCTCCCTGAAACACATTATCTTTATATTATAGACACCTGGGTCTCTCCCTGAAACACATTATCTTATATTATAGACACCTGGGTCTCTCCCTGAAACACATTATCTTATATATATAGACACCTGGGTCTCTCCCTGAAACACATTATCTTATATTATAGACACCTGGGTCTCTCCCTGAAACACATTATCTTATATTATAGACACCTGGGTCTCTCACTGAAACACATTATCTTATATTATAGACACCTACTGAACCTTGTCTTACATTATAGACTTCTGGTCTCACTGAAACACATTATCTTATATTATAGACACCTGGGTCTCTCCCTGAAACACATTATCTTATATTATAGACACCTGGGTCTCCTCCCTGAAACACATTATCTTATATTATAGACACCTGGGTCTCTCCCTGAAACACATTATCTTATATTATAGACACCTGGGTCTCTCACTGAAACACATTATCTTATATTATAGACACCTGGGCCTCTCCCTGAAACATACATTATCTTTATATTATAGACACCTGGGTCTCTCACTGAAACACATTATCTTATATTATAGACACCTGGGTCTCTCACTGAAACACATTATCTTATATTATAGACACCTGGGTCTCTCACTGAAACACATTATCTTATATTATAGACACCTGGGTCTCTCCCTGAAACACATTATCTTATATTATAGACACCTAGGTCTCCTCCCTTGAAACACATTATCTTATATTATAGACACCTGGGTCTCTCCCTGAAACACATTATCTTATATTATAGACACCTGGGTCTCTCCCTGAAACACATTATCTTATATTATAGACACCTGGGTCTCTCTCACTGAAACACATTATCTTATATTATAGACACCTGGGTCTCTCCCTTGAAACACATTATCTTATATTATAGACACCTGGGTCTCTCCCTGAAACACATTATCTTATATTATAGACACCTGGGTCTCTCACTGAAACACATTATCTTATATTATAGACACCTGGGTCTCTCCCTGAAACACATTATCTCATATTATAGACACCTGGGTCTCTCCCTGAAACACATTACTTATATAGACACCTGGGTCTCTACTGAAACACATTATCTTATATTATAGACACCTGGGTCTCTCCCTGAAACACATTATCTTATATTATAGACACCTGGGTCTCTCACTGAAACACATTATCTTATATTATAGACACCTGGGTCTCTCCCTGAAACACATTATCTTATATTATAGACACCTGGGTCTCTCCTACTGAAAACACATTATCTTATATTATAGACACCTGGGTCTCTCCCTGAAACACATTATCTTATATTATAGACACCTAGGTCTCTCACTGAAACACATTATCTTATATTATAGACACCTGGGTCTCTCTCACTGAAACACATTATCTTATATTATAGACACCTGGGTCTCTCCCTGAAACACATTATCTTATATTATAGACACCTGGGTCTCTCACCTGAAACACATTATCTTATATTATAGACACCTAGGTCTCTGCACATTATCTTATATTATGACACCTGGTCTCTCACTGAAACACATTATCTTTATATTATAGACACCTGGGTCTCTCCCTGAAACACATTATCTTATATTATAGACACCTGGGTCTCTCACTGAAACACATTATCTTATATTATAGCACACCTCGAGGTCTCTCTACTGAAACACATTATCTTATATTATAGACACCTGGGTCTCTCACTGAAACACATTATCTTATATTATAGACACCTGGGTCTCTCCCTGAAACACATTATCTTATAATATAGACACCTCGAGTCTCTCCCTGAAAACACATTATCTTATATTATAGACACCTGGGTCCCTCACTGAAACACATTATCTTATATTATAGACACCTGGGTCTCTCCCTGAAACACATTATCTTATATTATAGACACCTGGGTCTCTCTCTGAAACACATTATCTTATATTATAGACACCTGGCCTCTCACTGAAACACATTATCTTATATTATAGACACCTGGGTCTCTCACTGAAACACATTATCTTATATTATAGACACCTGGGTCTCTCACTGACACATATTATATTGTAGACACCTGGGTCTCTCACTGAAACACATTATCTTATATTATAGACACCTGGGTCTCTCACCTGAAACACATTATCTTATATTATAGACACCTGGGTCTCCTCCCTGAAACACATTATCTTATATTATAGACACCTGGGTCTCTCCCTGAAACACATTATCTTATATTATAGACACCTGGGTCTCTCCCTGAAACACATTATCTTATATTATAGACACCTGGGTCTCTCACTCGAAACACATTATCTTATATTATAGACACCTGGGTCTCTCACTGAAACACATTATCTTATATTATAGACACTCTGGGTCTCTCCCTGAAACACATTATCTTATATTATAGACACCTGGGTCTCTCACTGAAACACATTATCTTATATTATAGACACCTGGGTCTCTCCCTGAAACACATTATCTTATATTATAGACACCTAGGTCTCTCACTGAAACACATTATCTTATATTATAGACACCTGGGTCTCTACTGAAACACATTATCTTATATTATAGACACCTGGGTCTCTCCCTGAAACACATTATCTTATATTATAGACACCTGGGTCTCTCACTGAAACACATTATCTTTATATTATAGACATCTGGGTCTCTCCCTGAAACACATTATCTTATATTATAGACACCTGGGTCTCTCACTGAAACACATTATCTTATATTATAGACACCTGGGTCTCTCCCTGAAACACATTATCTTATATTATAGACACCTGGGTCTCTCACTGAAACACATTTTATATTATAGACACCTGGCCTCCTGAACACATTATCTTATATTATAGATACCTGGGTCTCTCCCTGAAACACATTATCTTATATTATAGACACCTGGGTCTCTCACTGAAACACATTATCTTATATTATAGACACCTAGGTCTCTCCACTGAAACACATTATCTTATATTATAGACACCTGGGTCTCTCACTGAAACACATTATCTTATATTATAGACACCTGGGTCTCTCACTGAAACACATTATCTTATATTATAGACACCTGGGTCTCTCCCTGAAACACATTATCTTATATTATAGACACCTGGGTCTCTCCCTGAAACACATTATCTTATATTATAGACACTCTGGGTCTCTCACTGAAACACATTATCTTATATTATAGACACCTGGGTCTCTCCACTGAAACACATTATCTTATATATATAGACACCTGGGTCTCTCCCTGAAACACATTATCTTATATTATAGACACCTGGGTCTCTCACTGAAACACATTATCTTATATTATAGACACCTGGGTCTCTCACTGAAACACATTATCTTATATTATAGACACCTGGGTCTCTCACTGAAACACATTATCTTATATTATAGACACCTGGGTCTCTCCACTGAAACACATTATCTTATATTATAGACACCTGGGTCTCTCCCTGAAACACATTATCTTATATTATAGACACCTGGGTCTCTCACTGAAACACATTATCTTATATTATAGACACCTGGGTCTCTCCCCTGAAACACATTATCTTATATTATAGACACCTGGGTCTCTCCCTAGAAACACATTATCTTATATTATAGACACCTGGGTCTCTCCCTGAAACACATTATCTTATATTATAGACACCTGGGTCTCTCCCTGAAACACATTATCTTATATTATAGACACCTGTGGTCTCTCACCTGAAACACATTATCTTATATTATAGACACCTGGGTCTCTCACTGAAACACATTATCTTATATTATAGACACCTGGGTCTCTCCACTGAAACACATTATCTTATATTATAGACACCTGGGTCTCTCCCTGAAACACACATTATCTTATATTATAGACACCTGGGTCTCTCCCTGAAACACATTATCTTATATTATAGACACCTAGGTCTCTCACTGAAACACATTATCTTATATTATAGACACCTGGGTCTCTCCCTGAAACACATTATCTTATATTATAGACACCTGGGTCTCTCACTGAAACACATTATCTTATATTATAGACACCTGGGTCTCTCCCTGAAACACATTATCTTATATTATAGACACCTGGGTCTCTCCCTGAAACACATTATCTTATATTATAGACACCTGGGTCTCTCACTGAAACACATTATCTTATATTATAGACACCTGGGTCTCTCCCTGAAACACATTATTCTTATATTATAGACACCTGGGTCTCTCCCTGAAACACATTATCTTATATTATAGACACCTGGGTCTCTCACTGAAACACATTATCTTATATTATAGACACCTGGGTCTCTCACTGAAACACATTATCTTATATTATAGACACCTGGGTCTCTCACTGAAACACATTATCTTATATTATAGACACCTGGGTCTCTCACTGAAACACATTATCTTATATTATAGACACCTGGGTCTCTCACTGAAACACATTATCTTATATTATAGACACCTGGGTCTCTCACTGAAACACATTATCTTATATTATAGACACCTGGGTCTCTCCACTGAAACACATTATCTTATATTATAGACACCTGGGTCTCTCCCTGAAACACATTATCTTATATTATAGACACCTGGGTCTCTCACTGAAACACATTATCTTATATTATAGACACCTGGGTCTCTCACTGAAACACATTATCTTATATTATAGACACCTGGGTCTCTCACTGAAACACATTATCTTATATTATAGACACCTGGGTCTCTCCCTGAAACACATTATCTTATATTATAGACACCTGGGTCTCTCACTGAAACACATTATCTTATATTATAGACACCTGGGTCTCTCACTGAAACACATTATCTTATATTATAGACACCTGGGTCTCTCACTGAAACACATTATCTTATATTATAGACACCTGGGTCTCTCCCTGAAACACATTATCTTATATTATAGACACCTGGGTCTCTCCCTGAAACACATTATCTTATATTATAGACACCTAGGTCTCTCACTGAAACACATTATCTTATATTATAGACACCTAGGTCTCTCCCTGAAACACATTATCTTATATTATAGACACCTGGGTCTCTCCCTGAAACACATTATCTTATATTATAGACACCTGGGTCTCTCACTGAAACACATTATCTTATATTATAGACACCTGGGTCTCTCACTGAAACACATTATCTTATATTATAGACACCTGGGTCTCTCCCTGAAACACATTATCTTATATTATAGACACCTGGGTCTCTCACTGAAACACATTATCTTATATTATAGACACCTGGGTCTCTCCCTGAAACACATTATTTTATATTATAGACACCTAGGTCTCTCACCTGAAACACATTATTCTTATATTATAGACACCTGGGTCTCTCCCTGAAACACATTATCTTATATTATAGACACCTGGGTCTCTCACTGAAACACATTATCTTATATTATAGACACCTGGGTCTCTCCCTGAAACACATTATCTTATATTATAGACACCTAGGTCTCTCCCTGAAACACATTATCTTATATTATAGACACCTGGGTCTCTCACTGAAACACATTATCTTATATTATAGACACCTGGGTCTCTCCTGAAACACATTATCTTATATTATAGACACCTGGGTCTCTCCCTGAAACACATTATCTTATATTATAGACACCTGGGTCTCTCCTGAAACACATTATCTTATATTATAGACACCTAGGTCTCTCACTGAAACACATTATCTTATATTATAGACACCTGGGTCTCTCACTGAAACACATTATCTTATATTATAGACACCTGGGTCTCTCACTGAAACACATTATCTTATATTATAGACACCTGGGTCTCTCACTGAAACACATTATCTTATATTATAGACACCTGGGTCTCTCCCTGAAACACATTATCTTATATTATAGACACCTGGGTCTCTCCCTGAAACACATTATCTTATATTATAGACACCTGGGTCTCTCCCTGAAACACATTATCTTATATTATAGACACCTGGGTCTCTCCCTGAAACACATTATCTTATATTATAGACACCTGGGTCTCTCCACTGAAACACATTATCTTATATTATAGACACCTGGGTCTCTCACTGAAACACATTATCTTATATTATAGACACCTGGGTCTCTCCCTGAAACACATTATCTTATATTATAGACACCTGGGTCTCTCCCTGAAACACATTATCTTATATTATAGACACCTAGGTCTCTCCCTGAAACACATTATCTTATATTATAGACACCTGGGTCTCTCACTGAAACACATTATCTTATATTATAGACACCTAGGTCTCTCCCTGAAACACATTATCTTATATTATAGACACCTGGGTCTCTCCCTGAAACACATTATCTTATATTATAGACACCTGGGTCTCTCACTGAAACACATTATCTTATATTATAGACACCTGGGTCTCTCCTGAAACACATTATCTTATATTATAGACACCTGGGTCTCTCCCTGAAACACATTATCTTATATTATAGACACCTGGGTCTCTCACTGAAACACATTATCTTATATTATAGACACCTAGGTCTCTCCCTGAAACACATTATCTTATATTATAGACACCTGGGTCTCTCCCTGAAACACATTATCTTATATTATAGACACCTGGGTCTCTCACTGAAACACATTATCTTTATATTATAGACACCTGGGTCTCTCCCTGAAACACATTATCTTATATTATAGACACCTGGGTCTCTCCTGAAACACATTATCTTATATTATAGACACCTGGGTCTCTCACTGAAACACATTATCTTATATTATAGACACCTGGGTCTCTCCCTGAAACACATTATCTTATATTATAGACACCTAGGTCTCTCCCTGAAACACATTATCTTATATTATAGACACCTGGGTCTCTCCCTGAAACACATTATTTTATATTATAGACACCTGGGTCTCTCACTGAAACACATTATCTTATATTATAGACACCTGGGTCTCTCCTCTGAAACACATCTTATCATTGTAAACACATTATCTTATATTATAGACACCTGGGTCTCTCACTGAAACACATTATCTTATATTATAGACACCTGGGTCTCTCCACTGAAACACATTATCTTATATTATAGACACCTGGGTCTCTCACTGAAACACATTATCTTATATTATAGACACCTGGGTCTCTCACTGAAACACATTATTTTATATTATAGACACCTGGGTCTCTCCCTGAAACACATTATCTTATATTATAGACACCTGGGTCTCTCCACTGAAACACATTATCTTATATTATAGACACCTGGGTCTCTCCCTGAAACACATTATCTTATATTATAGACACCTGGGTCTCTCCCTGAAACACATTATCTTATATTATAGACCACCTGGGTCTCTCACTGAAACACATTATCTTATATTATAGACACCTGGGTCTCTCCTGAAACACATTATCTTATATTATAGACACCTAGGTCTCTCACTGAAACACATTATCTTATATTATAGACACCTGGGTCTCTCACTGAAACACATTATCTTATATTATAGACACCTGGGTCTCTCACTGAAACACATTATCTTATATTATAGACACCTGGGTCTCTCCCTGAAACACATTATCTTATATTATAGACACCTGGGTCTCTCACTGAAACACATTATCTTATATTATAGACACCTGGGTCTCTCCCTGAAACACATTATCTTATATTATAGACACCTGGGTCTCTCACTGAAACACATTATCTTATATTATAGACACCTGGGTCTCTCCCTGAAACACATTATCTTATATTATAGACACCTGGGTCTCTCCCTGAAACACATTATCTTATATTATAGACACCTGGGTCTCTCCCTGAAACACATTATCTTATATTATAGACACCTGGGTCTCTCCTGAAACACATTATCTTATATTATAGACACCTGGGTCTCTCCCTGAAACACATTATCTTATATTATAGACACCTGGGTCTCTTACTGAAACACATTATCTTATATTATAGACACCTGGGTCTCTCCCTGAAACACATTATCTTATATTATAGACACCTGGGTCTCTCCCTGAAACACATTATCTTATATTATAGACACCTGGGTCTCTCACTGAAACACATTATTCTTATATTATAGACACCTGGGTCTCTCTACTGAAACACATTATCTTATATTATAGACACCTGGGTCTCTCACTGAAACACATTATCTTATATTATAGACACCTGGGTCTCTCCCTGAAACACATTATCTTATATTATAGACACCTGGGTCTCTCTACCTGAAGCTACACATTATCTTATATTATAGACACCTGGGTCTCTCCCTGAAACACATTATCTTATATTATAGACACCTGGGTCTCTCCCTGAAAACACATTATCTTATATTATAGACACCTGGGTCTCTCACTGAAACACATTATCTTATATTATAGACACCTGGGTCTCTCCCTGAACACATTATCTTATATTATAGACACCTGGGTCTCTCACTGAAACACATTATCTTATATTATAGACACCTGGGTCTCTCCCTGAAACACATTATCTTATATTATAGACACCTGGGTCTCTCACTGAAACACATTATCTTATATTATAGACACCTGGGTCTCTCACTGAAACACATTATCTTATATTATAGACACCTGGGTCTCTCACTGAAACACATTATCTTATATTATAGACACCTGGGTCTCTCCTGAAACACATTATCTTATATTATAGACACCTGGGTCTCTCACCTGAAACACATTATCTTATATTATAGACACCTGGGTCTCTCACTGAAACACATTATCTTATATTATAGACACCTGGGTCTCTCCCTGAAACACATTATCTTATATTATAGACACCTAGGTCTCTCACTGAAACACATTATCTTATATTATAGACACCTGGGTCTCTCCACTGAAACACATTATCTTATATTATAGACACCTGGGTCTCTCTCACTGAAACACATTATCTTATATTATAGACACCTGGGTCTCTCACTGAAACACATTATCTTATATTATAGACACCTGGGTCTCTCCCTGAAACACATTATCTTATATTATAGACACCTGGGTCTCTCACTGAAACACATTATCTTATATTATAGACACCTAGGTCTCTCCCTGAAACACATTATCTTATATTATAGACACCTGGGTCTCTCCCTGAAACACATTATCTTATATTATAGACACCTGGGTCTCTCCCTGAAACACATTATCTTATATTATAGACACCTAGGTCTCTCACTGAAACACATTATCTTATATTATAGACACCTGGGTCTCTCACTGAAACACATTATCTTATATTATAGACACCTGGGTCTCTCACTGAAACACATTATCTTATATTATAGACACCTGGGTCTCTCACTGAAACACATTATCTTATATTATAGACACCTAGGTCTCTCCCTGAAACACATTATCTTATATTATAGACACCTGGGTCTCTCACTGAAACACATTATCTTATATTATAGACACCTGGGTCTCTCACTGAAACACATTATCTTATATTATAGACACCTGGGTCTCTCCCTGAAACACATTATCTTATATTATAGACACCTGGGTCTCTCACTGAAACACATTATCTTATATTATAGACACCTGGGTCTCTCCCTGAAACACATTATCTTATATTATAGACACCTAGGTCTCTCACTGAAACACATTATCTTATATTATAGACACCTGGGTCTCTCACTGAAACACATTATCTTATATTATAGACACCTGGGTCTCTCCCTGAAACACATTATCTTATATTATAGACACCTGGGTCTCTCACTGAAACACATTATCTTATATTATAGACACCTGGGTCTCTCACTGAAACACATTATCTTATATTATAGACACCTGGGTCTCTCCCTGAAACACATTATCTTATATTATAGACACCTAGGTCTCTCACTGAAACACATTATCTTATATTATAGACACCTGGGTCTCTCACTGCAAACACATTATCTTATATTATAGACACCTGGGTCTCTCCCTGAAACACATTATCTTATATTATAGACACCTGGCTCTCTCACTGAAACACATTATCTTATATTATAGACACCTGGGTCTCTCCCTGAAACACATTATCTTATATTATAGACACCTGGGTCTCTCACTGAAACACATTATCTTATATTATAGACACCTGGGTCTCTCACTGAAACACATTATCTTATATTATAGACACCTGGGTCTCTCCCTGAAACACATTATCTTATATTATAGACACCTGGGTCTCTCCCTGAAACACATTATCTTATATTATAGACACCTGGGTCTCTCACTGAAACACATTATCTTATATTATAGACACCTGGGTCTCTCCCACTGAAACACATTATCTTATATTATAGACACCTGGGTCTCTCCACTGAAACACATTATCTTATATTATAGACACCTGGGTCTCTCCCTGAAACACATTATCTTATATTATAGACACCTGGGTCTCTCCCTGAAACACATTATCTTATATTATAGACACCTGGGTCTCTCACTGAAACACATTATCTTATATTATAGACACCTGGGTCTCTCCCTGAAACACATTATCTTATATTATAGACACCTGGGTCTCTCACTGAAACACATTATCTTATATTATAGACACCTGGGTCTCTCACTGAAACACATTATCTTATATTATAGACACCTGGGTCTCTCACTGAAACACATTATCTTATATTATAGACACCTGGGTCTCTCCCTGAAACACATTATCTTATATTATAGACACCTGGGTCTCTCCCTGAAACACATTATCTTTATATTATAGACACCTGGGTCTCTCTACTGAAACACATTATCTTATATTATAGACACCTGGGTCTCTCACTGAAACACATTATCTTATATTATAGACACCTGGGTCTCTCTACTGTAAACACATTATCTTATATTATAGACACCTGGGTCTCTCACTGAAACACATTATCTTATATTATAGACACCTGGGTCTCTCCCTGAAACACATTATCTTTATATTATAGACACCTGGGTCTCTCACTGAAACACATTATCTTATATTATAGACACCTGGGTCTCTCACTGAAACACATTATCTTATATTATAGACACCTGGGTCTCTCCCTGAAACACATTATCTTATATTATAGACACCTGGGTCTCTCCCTGAAACACATTATCTTATATTATAGACACCTGGGTCTCTCCACTGAAACACATTATCTTATATTATAGACACCTGGGTCTCTCCCTGAAACACATTATCTTATATTATAGACACCTGGGTCTCTCACTGAAACACATTATCTTATATTATAGACACCTAGGTCTCTCCACATTATCTTATATTATAGACACCTGGGTCTCTCACTGAAACACATTATCTTATATTATAGACACCTGGGTCTCTCCTGAAACACATTATCTTATATTATAGACACCTGGGTCTCTCCCTGAAACACATTATCTTATATTATAGACACCTGGGTCTCTCCACCTGAAAGCTACATTATCTTTATATTATAGACACCTGGGTCTCTCCCTGAAACACATTATCTTATATTATAGACACCTGGGTCTCTCACTGAAACACATTATCTTATATTATAGACACCTGGGTCTCTCACTGAAACACATTATCTTATATTATAGACACCTGGGTCTCTCACTGAAACACATTATCTTATATTATAGACACCTGGGTCTCTCCACTGAAACACATTATCTTATATTATAGACACCTGGGTCTCTCCACTGAAACACATTATCTTATATTATAGACACCTGGGTCTCTCCCTGAAACACATTATCTTATATTATAGACACCTGGGTCTCTCCCTGAAACACATTATCTTATATTATAGACACCTAGGTCTCTCACTGAAACACATTATCTTATATTATAGACACCTGGGTCTCTCCCTGAAAACACATTATCTTATATTATAGACACCTGGGTCTCTCCCTGAAACACATTATCTTATATTATAGACACCTGGGTCTCTCCCTGAAACACATTATCTTATATTATAGACACCTGGGTCTCTCCCTGAAACACATTATCTTATATTATAGACACCTGGGTCTCTCCCTGAAACACATTATCTTATATTATAGACACCTGGGTCTCTCCCTGAAACACATTATCTTATATTATAGACACCTGGGTCTCTCACTGAAACACATTATCTTATATTATAGACACCTGGGTCTCTCCACTGAAACACATTATCTTATATTATAGACACCTGGGTCTCTCCACTGAAACACATTATCTTATATTATAGACACCTGGGTCTCTCCATGAAACACATTATCTTATATTATGAGACACCTGGGTCTCTCACTGAAACACATTATCTTATATTATAGACACCTGGGTCTCTCACTGAAACACATTATCTTTATATTATAGACACCTGGGTCTCTCCCTGAAACACATTATCTTATATTATAGACACCTGGGTCTCTCACTGAAACACATTATCTTATATTATAGACACCTGGGTCTCTCACTGAAACACATTATCTTATATTATAGACACCTGGGTCTCTCCCTGAAACACATTATCTTATATTATAGACACCTGGGTCTCTCACTGAAACACATTATCTTATATTATAGACACCTGGGTCTCTCCCTGAAACACATTATCTTATATTATAGACACCTGGGTCTCTCACTGAAACACATTATCTTATATTATAGACACCTGGGTCTCTCCCTGAAACACATTATCTTATATTATAGACACCTAGGTCTCTCACTGAAACACATTATCTTATATTATAGACACCTGGGTCTCTCACTGAAACACATTATCTTATATTATAGACACCTGGGTCTCTCACTGAAAACACATTATCTTATATTATAGACACCTAGGTCTCTCACTGAAACACATTATCTTATATTATAGACACCTGGGTCTCTCCCTGAAACACATTATCTTATATTATAGACACCTGGGTCTCTCCCTGAAACACATTATCTTATATTATAGACACCTGGGTCTCTCACTGAAACACATTATCTTATATTATAGACACCTGGGTCTCTCACTGAAACACATTATCTTATATTATAGACACCTGGGTCTCTCACTGAAACACATTATCTTATATTATAGACACCTGGGTCTCTCTCACTGAAACACATTATCTTATATTATAGACACCTGGGTCTCTCCCTGAAACACATTATCTTATATTATAGACACCTGGGTCTCTCCCTGAAACACATTATCTTATATTATAGACACCTGGGTCTCTCCCTGAAACACATTATCTTATATTATAGACACCTGGGTCTCTCCCTGAAACACATTATCTTATATTATAGACACCTGGGTCTCTCCCTGAAACACATTATCTTATATTATAGACACCTGGGTCTCTCCCTGAAACACATTATCTTATATTATAGACACCTGGGTCTCTCCCTGAAACACATTATTCTTATATTATAGACACCTGGGTCTCTCCCTGAAACACATTATCTTATATTATAGACACCTGGGTCTCTCCCTGAAACACATTATCTTATATTATAGACACCTGGGTCTCTCCCTGAAACACATTATCTTATATTATAGACACCTGGGTCTCTCCCTGAAACACATTATCTTATATTATAGACACCTGGGTCTCTCCCTGAAACACATTATCTTATATTATAGACACCTAGGTCTCTCACTGAAACACATTATCTTATATTATAGACACCTGGGTCTCTCCACTGAAACACATTATCTTATATTATAGACACCTGGGTCTCTCACTGAAACACATTATTTTATATTATAGACACCTGGGTCTCTCCCTGAAACACATTATCTTATATTATAGACACCTGGGTCTCTCACTGAAACACATTATCTTATATTATAGACACCTGGGTCTCTCACTGAAACACATTATCTTATATTATAGACACCTGGGTCTCTCACTGAAACACATTATCTTATATTATAGACACCTAGGTCTCTCACTGAAACACATTATCTTATATTATAGACACCTGGGTCTCTCACTGAAACACATTATCTTATATTATAGACACCTGGGTCTCTCACTGAAACACATTATCTTATATTATAGACACCTGGGTCTCTCACTGAAACACATTATCTTATATTATAGACACCTGGGTCTCTCACTGAAACACATTATCTTATATTATAGACACCTGGGTCTCTCCCTGAAACACATTATCTTATATTATAGACACCTGGGTCTCTCCCTGAAACACATTATCTTATATTATAGACACCTGGGTCTCTCACTGAAACACATTATCTTATATTATAGACACCTGGGTCTCTCCCTGAAACACATTATCTTATATTATAGACACCTGGGTCTCTCCCTGAAACACATTATCTTATATTATAGACACCTGGGTCTCTCACTGAAACACATTATCTTATATTATAGACACCTGGGTCTCTCCCTGAAACACATTATCTTATATTATAGACACCTGGGTCTCTCACTGAAACACATTATCTTATATTATAGACACCTGGGTCTCTCACTGAAACACATTATCTTATATTATAGACACCTGGGTCTCTCCCTGAAACACATTATCTTATATTATAGACACCTGGGTCTCTCACTGAAACACATTATCTTATATTATAGACACCTGGGTCTCTCACTGAAACACATTATCTTATATTATAGACACCTGGGTCTCTCCCTGAAACACATTATCTTATATTATAGACACCTGGGTCTCTCCCTGAAACACATTATCTTATATTATAGACACCTGGGTCTCTCACTGAAACACATTATCTTATATTATAGACACCTGGGTCTCTCCCTGAAACACATTATCTTATATTATAGACACCTGGGTCTCTCCCTGAAACACATTATCTTATATTATAGACACCTGGGTCTCTCCCTGAAACACATTATCTTATATTATAGACACCTGGGTCTCTCACTGAAACACATTATCTTATATTATAGACACCTGGGTCTCTCCCTGAAACACATTATCTTATATTATAGACACCTGGGTCTCTCACTGAAACACATTATCTTATATTATAGACACCTGGGTCTCTCCCTGAAACACATTATCTTATATTATAGACACCTGGGTCTCTCACTGAAACACATTATCTTATATTATAGACACCTGGGTCTCTCACTGAAACACATTATCTTATATTATAGACACCTGGGTCTCTCACTGAAACACATTATCTTATATTATAGACACCTGGGTCTCTCACTGAAACACATTATCTTATATTATAGACACCTGGGTCTCTCACTGAAACACATTATCTTATATTATAGACACCTGGGTCTCTCCCTGAAACACATTATCTTATATTATAGACACCTGGGTCTCTCCCTGAAACACATTATCTTATATTATAGACACCTGGGTCTCTCCCTGAAACACATTATCTTATATTATAGACACCTGGGTCTCTCACTGAAACACATTATCTTATATTATAGACACCTGGGTCTCTCACTGAAACACATTATCTTATATTATAGACACCTGGGTCTCTCCCTGAAACACATTATCTTATATTATAGACACCTGGGTCTCTCACTGAAACACATTATCTTATATTATAGACACCTGGGTCTCTCCCTGAAACACATTATCTTATATTATAGACACCTGGGTCTCTCACTGAAACACATTATCTTATATTATAGACACCTGGGTCTCTCACTGAAACACATTATCTTATATTATAGACACCTGGGTCTCTCCCTGAAACACATTATCTTATATTATAGACACCTGGGTCTCTCACTGAAACACATTATCTTATATTATAGACACCTGGGTCTCTCACTGAAACACATTATCTTATATTATAGACACCTGGGTCTCTCCCTGAAACACATTATCTTATATTATAGACACCTGGGTCTCTCCCTGAAACACATTATCTTATATTATAGACACCTGGGTCTCTCACTGAAACACATTATCTTATATTATAGACACCTGGGTCTCTCCCTGAAACACATTATCTTATATTATAGACACCTGGGTCTCTCACTGAAACACATTATCTTATATTATAGACACCTGGGTCTCTCACTGAAACACATTATCTTATATTATAGACACCTGGGTCTCTCACTGAAACACATTATCTTATATTATAGACACCTGGGTCTCTCACTGAAACACATTATCTTATATTATAGACACCTGGGTCTCTCACTGAAACACATTATCTTATATTATAGACACCTGGGTCTCTCACTGAAACACATTATCTTATATTATAGACACCTGGGTCTCTCACTGAAACACATTATCTTATATTATAGACACCTGGGTCTCTCACTGAAACACATTATCTTATATTATAGACACCTGGGTCTCTCCCTGAAACACATTATCTTATATTATAGACACCTGGGTCTCTCACTGAAACACATTATCTTATATTATAGACACCTGGGTCTCTCACTGAAACACATTATCTTATATTATAGACACCTGGGTCTCTCCACTGAAACACATTATCTTATATTATAGACACCTGGGTCTCTCCCTGAAACACATTATCTTATATTATAGACACCTGGGTCTCTCACTGAAACACATTATCTTATATTATAGACACCTGGGTCTCTCCCTGAAACACATTATCTTATATTATAGACACCTGGGTCTCTCACTGAAACACATTATCTTATATTATAGACACCTGGGTCTCTCCCTGAAACACATTATCTTATATTATAGACACCTGGGTCTCTCACTGAAACACATTATCTTATATTATAGACACCTGGGTCTCTCACTGAAACACATTATCTTATATTATAGACACCTGGGTCTCTCACTGAAACACATTATCTTATATTATAGACACCTGGGTCTCTCACTGAAACACATTATCTTATATTATAGACACCTGGGTCTCTCACTGAAACACATTATCTTATATTATAGACACCTGGGTCTCTCCCTGAAACACATTATCTTATATTATAGACACCTGGGTCTCTCACTGAAACACATTATCTTATATTATAGACACCTGGGTCTCTCCCTGAAACACATTATCTTATATTATAGACACCTGGGTCTCTCACTGAAACACATTATCTTATATTATAGACACCTGGGTCTCTCCCTGAAACACATTATCTTATATTATAGACACCTGGGTCTCTCCCTGAAACACATTATCTTATATTATAGACACCTGGGTCTCTCCCTGAAACACATTATCTTATATTATAGACACCTGGGTCTCTCACTGAAACACATTATCTTATATTATAGACACCTGGGTCTCTCACTGAAACACATTATCTTATATTATAGACACCTGGGTCTCTCCCTGAAACACATTATCTTATATTATAGACACCTGGGTCTCTCACTGAAACACATTATCTTATATTATAGACACCTGGGTCTCTCCCTGAAACACATTATCTTATATTATAGACACCTGGGTCTCTCACTGAAACACATTATCTTATATTATAGACACCTGGGTCTCTCACTGAAACACATTATCTTATATTATAGACACCTGGGTCTCTCACTGAAACACATTATCTTATATTATAGACACCTAGGTCTCTCCCTGAAACACATTATCTTATATTATAGACACCTGGGTCTCTCACTGAAACACATTATCTTATATTATAGACACCTGGGTCTCTCACTGAAACACATTATCTTATATTATAGACACCTGGGTCTCTCACTGAAACACATTATCTTATATTATAGACACCTGGGTCTCTCACTGAAACACATTATCTTATATTATAGACACCTGGGTCTCTCACTGAAACACATTATCTTATATTATAGACACCTGGGTCTCTCACTGAAACACATTATCTTATATTATAGACACCTGGGTCTCTCACTGAAACACATTATCTTATATTATAGACACCTGGGTCTCTCACTGAAACACATTATCTTATATTATAGACACCTGGGTCTCTCCCTGAAACACATTATCTTATATTATAGACACCTGGGTCTCTCACTGAAACACATTATCTTATATTATAGACACCTGGGTCTCTCACTGAAACACATTATCTTATATTATAGACACCTGGGTCTCTCCCTGAAACACATTATCTTATATTATAGACACCTGGGTCTCTCACTGAAACACATTATCTTATATTATAGACACCTGGGTCTCTCCCTGAAACACATTATCTTATATTATAGACACCTGGGTCTCTCACTGAAACACATTATCTTATATTATAGACACCTGGGTCTCTCCCTGAAACACATTATCTTATATTATAGACACCTGGGTCTCTCACTGAAACACATTATCTTATATTATAGACACCTGGGTCTCTCACTGAAACACATTATCTTATATTATAGACACCTGGGTCTCTCACTGAAACACATTATCTTATATTATAGACACCTGGGTCTCTCCACTGAAACACATTATCTTATATTATAGACACCTGGGTCTCTCCCTGAAACACATTATCTTATATTATAGACACCTGGGTCTCTCCCTGAAACACATTATCTTATATTATAGACACCTGGGTCTCTCCCTGAAACACATTATCTTATATTATAGACACCTGGGTCTCTCCCTGAAACACATTATCTTATATTATAGACACCTGGGTCTCTCCCTGAAACACATTATCTTATATTATAGACACCTGGGTCTCTCACTGAAACACATTATCTTATATTATAGACACCTGGGTCTCTCCCTGAAACACATTATCTTATATTATAGACACCTGGGTCTCTCACTGAAACACATTATCTTATATTATAGACACCTGGGTCTCTCCCTGAAACACATTATCTTATATTATAGACACCTGGGTCTCTCACTGAAACACATTATCTTATATTATAGACACCTGGGTCTCTCACTGAAACACATTATCTTATATTATAGACACCTGGGTCTCTCCCTGAAACACATTATCTTATATTATAGACACCTGGGTCTCTCACTGAAACACATTATCTTATATTATAGACACCTGGGTCTCTCCCTGAAACACATTATCTTATATTATAGACACCTGGGTCTCTCACTGAAACACATTATCTTATATTATAGACACCTGGGTCTCTCACTGAAACACATTATCTTATATTATAGACACCTGGGTCTCTCCCTGAAACACATTATCTTATATTATAGACACCTGGGTCTCTCACTGAAACACATTATCTTATATTATAGACACCTAGGTCTCTCCCTGAAACACATTATCTTATATTATAGACACCTAGGTCTCTCCCTGAAACACATTATCTTATATTATAGACACCTGGGTCTCTCACTGAAACACATTATCTTATATTATAGACACCTGGGTCTCTCCCTGAAACACATTATCTTATATTATAGACACCTGGGTCTCTCCCTGAAACACATTATCTTATATTATAGACACCTGGGTCTCTCCCTGAAACACATTATCTTATATTATAGACACCTGGGTCTCTCCCTGAAACACATTATCTTATATTATAGACACCTGGGTCTCTCCCTGAAACACATTATCTTATATTATAGACACCTGGGTCTCTCCCTGAAACACATTATCTTATATTATAGACACCTGGGTCTCTCCCTGAAACACATTATCTTATATTATAGACACCTGGGTCTCTCCCTGAAACACATTATCTTATATTATAGACACCTAGGTCTCTCACTGAAACACATTATCTTATATTATAGACACCTGGGTCTCTCACTGAAACACATTATCTTATATTATAGACACCTGGGTCTCTCACTGAAACACATTATCTTATATTATAGACACCTGGGTCTCTCCCTGAAACACATTATCTTATATTATAGACACCTGGGTCTCTCACTGAAACACATTATCTTATATTATAGACACCTGGGTCTCTCACTGAAACACATTATCTTATATTATAGACACCTGGGTCTCTCACTGAAACACATTATCTTATATTATAGACACCTGGGTCTCTCACTGAAACACATTATCTTATATTATAGACACCTGGGTCTCTCACTGAAACACATTATCTTATATTATAGACACCTGGGTCTCTCCCTGAAACACATTATCTTATATTATAGACACCTGGGTCTCTCACTGAAACACATTATCTTATATTATAGACACCTGGGTCTCTCACTGAAACACATTATCTTATATTATAGACACCTGGGTCTCTCCCTGAAACACATTATCTTATATTATAGACACCTGGGTCTCTCCCTGAAACACATTATCTTATATTATAGACACCTAGGTCTCTCCCTGAAACACATTATCTTATATTATAGACACCTGGGTCTCTCACTGAAACACATTATCTTATATTATAGACACCTGGGTCTCTCCCTGAAACACATTATCTTATATTATAGACACCTGGGTCTCTCCCTGAAACACATTATCTTATATTATAGACACCTGGGTCTCTCCCTGAAACACATTATCTTATATTATAGACACCTGGGTCTCTCCCTGAAACACATTATCTTATATTATAGACACCTGGGTCTCTCACTGAAACACATTATCTTATATTATAGACACCTGGGTCTCTCCCTGAAACACATTATCTTATATTATAGACACCTGGGTCTCTCACTGAAACACATTATCTTATATTATAGACACCTGGGTCTCTCCCTGAAACACATTATCTTATATTATAGACACCTGGGTCTCTCACTGAAACACATTATCTTATATTATAGACACCTGGGTCTCTCCCTGAAACACATTATCTTATATTATAGACACCTGGGTCTCTCCCTGAAACACATTATCTTATATTATAGACACCTGGGTCTCTCCCTGAAACACATTATCTTATATTATAGACACCTGGGTCTCTCACTGAAACACATTATCTTATATTATAGACACCTGGGTCTCTCACTGAAACACATTATCTTATATTATAGACACCTGGGTCTCTCACTGAAACACATTATCTTATATTATAGACACCTGGGTCTCTCCCTGAAACACATTATCTTATATTATAGACACCTGGGTCTCTCCACTGAAACACATTATCTTATATTATAGACACCTGGGTCTCTCACTGAAACACATTATCTTATATTATAGACACCTGGGTCTCTCACTGAAACACATTATCTTATATTATAGACACCTGGGTCTCTCACTGAAACACATTATCTTATATTATAGACACCTGGGTCTCTCACTGAAACACATTATCTTATATTATAGACACCTGGGTCTCTCACTGAAACACATTATCTTATATTATAGACACCTGGGTCTCTCACTGAAACACATTATCTTATATTATAGACACCTGGGTCTCTCACTGAAACACATTATCTTATATTATAGACACCTGGGTCTCTCACTGAAACACATTATCTTATATTATAGACACCTGGGTCTCTCCCTGAAACACATTATCTTATATTATAGACACCTGGGTCTCTCACTGAAACACATTATCTTATATTATAGACACCTGGGTCTCTCCCTGAAACACATTATCTTATATTATAGACACCTGGGTCTCTCACTGAAACACATTATCTTATATTATAGACACCTAGGTCTCTCACTGAAACACATTATCTTATATTATAGACACCTGGGTCTCTCACTGAAACACATTATCTTATATTATAGACACCTGGGTCTCTCACTGAAACACATTATCTTATATTATAGACACCTGGGTCTCTCCCTGAAACACATTATCTTATATTATAGACACCTGGGTCTCTCCCTGAAACACATTATCTTATATTATAGACACCTAGGTCTCTCACTGAAACACATTATCTTATATTATAGACACCTGGGTCTCTCACTGAAACACATTATCTTATATTATAGACACCTGGGTCTCTCCCTGAAACACATTATCTTATATTATAGACACCTGGGTCTCTCCCTGAAACACATTATCTTATATTATAGACACCTGGGTCTCTCACTGAAACACATTATCTTATATTATAGACACCTGGGTCTCTCACTGAAACACATTATCTTATATTATAGACACCTGGGTCTCTCCCTGAAACACATTATCTTATATTATAGACACCTGGGTCTCTCCCTGAAACACATTATCTTATATTATAGACACCTGGGTCTCTCCCTGAAACACATTATCTTATATTATAGACACCTGGGTCTCTCACTGAAACACATTATCTTATATTATAGACACCTGGGTCTCTCCCTGAAACACATTATCTTATATTATAGACACCTGGGTCTCTCCCTGAAACACATTATCTTATATTATAGACACCTGGGTCTCTCACTGAAACACATTATCTTATATTATAGACACCTGGGTCTCTCACTGAAACACATTATCTTATATTATAGACACCTGGGTCTCTCACTGAAACACATTATCTTATATTATAGACACCTGGGTCTCTCCCTGAAACACATTATCTTATATTATAGACACCTGGGTCTCTCCCTGAAACACATTATCTTATATTATAGACACCTAGGTCTCTCCCTGAAACACATTATCTTATATTATAGACACCTGGGTCTCTCCCTGAAACACATTATCTTATATTATAGACACCTAGGTCTCTCACTGAAACACATTATCTTATATTATAGACACCTGGGTCTCTCCCTGAAACACATTATCTTATATTATAGACACCTGGGTCTCTCCCTGAAACACATTATCTTATATTATAGACACCTGGGTCTCTCACTGAAACACATTATCTTATATTATAGACACCTGGGTCTCTCACTGAAACACATTATCTTATATTATAGACACCTGGGTCTCTCACTGAAACACATTATCTTATATTATAGACACCTGGGTCTCTCCCTGAAACACATTATCTTATATTATAGACACCTGGGTCTCTCACTGAAACACATTATCTTATATTATAGACACCTGGGTCTCTCCCTGAAACACATTATCTTATATTATAGACACCTGGGTCTCTCACTGAAACACATTATCTTATATTATAGACACCTGGGTCTCTCACTGAAACACATTATCTTATATTATAGACACCTGGGTCTCTCCCTGAAACACATTATCTTATATTATAGACACCTGGGTCTCTCCACTGAAACACATTATCTTATATTATAGACACCTGGGTCTCTCACTGAAACACATTATCTTATATTATAGACACCTGGGTCTCTCCCTGAAACACATTATCTTATATTATAGACACTCTGGGTCTCTCACTGAAACACATTATCTTATATTATAGACACCTGGGTCTCTCACTGAAACACATTATCTTATATTATAGACACCTGGGTCTCTTCACTGAAACACATTATCTTATATTATAGACACCTGGGTCTCTCACTGAAACACATTATCTTATATTATAGACACCTGGGTCTCTCCCTGAAACACATTATCTTATATTATAGACACCTGGGTCTCTCCCTGAAACACATTATCTTATATTATAGACACCTGGGTCTCTCACTGAAACACATTATCTTATATTATAGACACCTGGGTCTCTCCCTGAAACACATTATCTTATATTATAGACACCTGGGTCTCTCCCTGAAACACATTATCTTATATTATAGACACCTGGGTCTCTCCCTGAAACACATTATCTTATATTATAGACACCTGGGTCTCTCCCTGAAACACATTATCTTATATTATAGACACCTGGGTCTCTCACTGAAACACATTATCTTATATTATAGACACCTGGGTCTCTCCCTGAAACACATTATCTTATATTATAGACACCTGGGTCTCTCCCTGAAACACATTATCTTATATTATAGACACCTGGGTCTCTCACTGAAACACATTATCTTATATTATAGACACCTGGGTCTCTCCCTGAAACACATTATCTTATATTATAGACACCTGGGTCTCTCACTGAAACACATTATCTTATATTATAGACACCTGGGTCTCTCACTGAAACACATTATCTTATATTATAGACACCTGGGTCTCTCCCTGAAACACATTATCTTATATTATAGACACCTGGGTCTCTCCCTGAAACACATTATCTTATATTATAGACACCTGGGTCTCTCACTGAAACACATTATCTTATATTATAGACACCTGGGTCTCTCACTGAAACACATTATCTTATATTATAGACACCTGGGTCTCTCACTGAAACACATTATCTTATATTATAGACACCTGGGTCTCTCCCTGAAACACATTATCTTATATTATAGACACCTGGGTCTCTCCACTGAAACACATTATCTTATATTATAGACACCTGGGTCTCTCACTGAAACACATTATCTTATATTATAGACACCTGGGTCTCTCACTGAAACACATTATCTTATATTATAGACACCTGGGTCTCTCCCTGAAACACATTATCTTATATTATAGACACCTGGGTCTCTCCCTGAAACACATTATCTTATATTATAGACACCTGGGTCTCTCCCTGAAACACATTATCTTATATTATAGACACCTGGGTCTCTCCCTGAAACACATTATCTTATATTATAGACACCTGGGTCTCTCACTGAAACACATTATCTTATATTATAGACACCTGGGTCTCTCCCTGAAACACATTATCTTATATTATAGACACCTGGGTCTCTCACTGAAACACATTATCTTATATTATAGACACCTGGGTCTCTCACTGAAACACATTATCTTATATTATAGACACCTGGGTCTCTCACTGAAACACATTATCTTATATTATAGACACCTGGGTCTCTCACTGAAACACATTATCTTATATTATAGACACCTGGGTCTCTCCCTGAAACACATTATCTTATATTATAGACACCTGGGTCTCTCCACTGAAACACATTATCTTATATTATAGACACCTGGGTCTCTCCCTGAAACACATTATCTTATATTATAGACACCTGGGTCTCTCCTGAAACACATTATCTTATATTATAGACACCTGGGTCTCTCCCTGAAACACATTATCTTATATTATAGACACCTGGGTCTCTCACTGAAACACATTATCTTATATTATAGACACCTGGGTCTCTCCCTGAAACACATTATCTTATATTATAGACACCTGGGTCTCTCACTGAAACACATTATCTTATATTATAGACACCTGGGTCTCTCCCTGAAACACATTATCTTATATTATAGACACCTGGGTCTCTCACTGAAACACATTATCTTATATTATAGACACCTAGGTCTCTCACTGAAACACATTATCTTATATTATAGACACCTGGGTCTCTCCCTGAAACACATTATCTTATATTATAGACACCTGGGTCTCTCACTGAAACACATTATCTTATATTATAGACACCTGGGTCTCTCCCTGAAACACATTATCTTATATTATAGACACCTGGGTCTCTCACTGAAACACATTATCTTATATTATAGACACCTGGGTCTCTCACTGAAACACATTATCTTATATTATAGACACCTGGGTCTCTCCCTGAAACACATTATCTTATATTATAGACACCTGGGTCTCTCACTGAAACACATTATCTTATATTATAGACACCTGGGTCTCTCCCTGAAACACATTATCTTATATTATAGACACCTGGGTCTCTCCCTGAAACACATTATCTTATATTATAGACACCTGGGTCTCTCACTGAAACACATTATCTTATATTATAGACACCTGGGTCTCTCCCTGAAACACATTATCTTATATTATAGACACCTAGGTCTCTCACTGAAACACATTATCTTATATTATAGACACCTGGGTCTCTCACTGAAACACATTATCTTATATTATAGACACCTGGGTCTCTCACTGAAACACATTATCTTATATTATAGACACCTGGGTCTCTCACTGAAACACATTATCTTATATTATAGACACCTGGGTCTCTCCCTGAAACACATTATCTTATATTATAGACACCTGGGTCTCTCACTGAAACACATTATCTTATATTATAGACACCTGGGTCTCTCACTGAAACACATTATCTTATATTATAGACACCTGGGTCTCTCCCTGAAACACATTATCTTATATTATAGACACCTGGGTCTCTCACTGAAACACATTATCTTATATTATAGACACCTAGGTCTCTCCCTGAAACACATTATCTTATATTATAGACACCTGGGTCTCTCCCTGAAACACATTATTTTATATTATAGACACCTGGGTCTCTCCCTGAAACACATTATCTTATATTATAGACACCTGGGTCTCTCACTGAAACACATTATCTTTATATTATAGACACCTAGGTCTCTCCCTGAAACACATTATCTTATATTATAGACACCTGGGTCTCTCACTGAAACACATTATCTTATATTATAGACACCTGGGTCTCTCACTGAAACACATTATCTTATATTATAGACACCTGGGTCTCTCACTGAAACACATTATCTTATATTATAGACACCTGGGTCTCTCACTGAAACACATTATCTTATATTATAGACACCTGGGTCTCTCACTGAAACACATTATCTTATATTATAGACACCTGGGTCTCTCCCTGAAACACATTATCTTATATTATAGACACCTGGGTCTCTCCACTGAAACACATTATCTTATATTATAGACACCTGGGTCTCTCACTGAAACACATTATCTTATATTATAGACACCTGGGTCTCTCCCTGAAACACATTATCTTATATTATAGACACCTGGGTCTCTCACTGAAACACATTATCTTATATTATAGACACCTGGGTCTCTCCCTGAAACACATTATCTTATATTATAGACACCTGGGTCTCTCACTGAAACACATTATCTTATATTATAGACACCTGGGTCTCTCCCTGAAACACATTATCTTATATTATAGACACCTGGGTCTCTCCCTGAAACACATTATCTTATATTATAGACACCTGGGTCTCTCCCTGAAACACATTATCTTATATTATAGACACCTGGGTCTCTCACTGAAACACATTATCTTATATTATAGACACCTGGGTCTCTCCCTGAAACACATTATCTTATATTATAGACACCTGGGTCTCTCACTGAAACACATTATCTTATATTATAGACACCTGGGTCTCTCCCTGAAACACATTATCTTATATTATAGACACCTGGGTCTCTCACTGAAACACATTATCTTATATTATAGACACCTGGGTCTCTCACTGAAACACATTATCTTATATTATAGACACCTAGGTCTCTCCCTGAAACACATTATCTTATATTATAGACACCTGGGTCTCTCACTGAAACACATTATCTTATATTATAGACACCTGGGTCTCTCACTGAAACACATTATCTTATATTATAGACACCTGGGTCTCTCACTGAAACACATTATCTTATATTATAGACACCTGGGTCTCTCACTGAAACACATTATCTTATATTATAGACACCTGGGTCTCTCACTGAAACACATTATCTTATATTATAGACACCTGGGTCTCTCCCTGAAACACATTATCTTATATTATAGACACCTGGGTCTCTCACTGAAACACATTATCTTATATTATAGACACCTAGGTCTCTCACTGAAACACATTATCTTATATTATAGACACCTGGGTCTCTCCCTGAAACACATTATCTTATATTATAGACACCTGGGTCTCTCACTGAAACACATTATCTTATATTATAGACACCTGGGTCTCTCCCTGAAACACATTATCTTATATTATAGACACCTGGGTCTCTCCCTGAAACACATTATCTTATATTATAGACACCTGGGTCTCTCCCTGAAACACATTATCTTATATTATAGACACCTGGGTCTCTCCCTGAAACACATTATCTTATATTATAGACACCTGGGTCTCTCCACTGAAACACATTATCTTATATTATAGACACCTGGGTCTCTCCCTGAAACACATTATCTTATATTATAGACACCTGGGTCTCTCCACTGAAACACATTATCTTATATTATAGACACCTGAGGTCTCTCACTGAAACACATTATCTTATATTATAGACACCTAGGTCTCTCCCTGAAACACATTATCTTATATTATAGACACCTGGGTCTCTCCCTGAAACACATTATCTTATATTATAGACACCTGGGTCTCTCACTGAAACACATTATCTTATATTATAGACACCTGGGTCTCTCACTGAAACACATTATCTTTATATTATAGACACCTGGGTCTCTCCCTGAAACACATTATCTTATATTATAGACACCTGGGTCTCTCACTGAAACACATTATCTTATATTATAGACACCTGGGTCTCTCCCACTGAAACACATTATCTTATATTATAGACACCTGGGTCTCTCCCTGAAACACATTATCTTATATTATAGACACCTGGGTCTCTCCCTGAAACACATTATCTTATATTATAGACACCTGGGTCTCTCACTGAAACACATTATCTTATATTATAGACACCTGGGTCTCTCCCTGAAACACATTATTTTATATTATAGACACCTGGGTCTCTCCACTGAAACACATTATCTTATATTATAGACACCTGGGTCTCTCCCTGAAACACATTATCTTATATTATAGACACCTAGGTCTCTCACCTGAAACACATTATCTTATATTATAGACACCTGGGTCTCTCACTGAAACACATTATCTTATATTATAGACACCTGGGTCTCTCCCTGAAACACATTATCTTATATTATAGACACCTAGGTCTCTCACTGAAACACATTATCTTATATTATAGACACACCTGGGTCTCTCACTGAAACACATTATCTTATATTATAGACACCTGGGTCTCTCCACTGAAACACATTATCTTATATTATAGACACCTGGGTCTCTCCACTGAAACACATTATCTTATATTATAGACACCTGGGTCTCTCCACTGAAACTACATTATCTTATATTATAGACACCTGGGTCTCTCCCTGAAACACATTATCCCAGCCAACAGACACCTGGGTCTCTCCCTGAAACACATTATCTTATATTATAGACACCTGGGTCTCTCCCTGAAACACATTATCTTATATTATAGACACCTGGGTCTCTCCTGAAACACATTATCTTATATTATAGACACCTGGGTCTCTCCCTGAAGCACATTATCTTATATTATAGACACCCTGGGCCTCTCACTGAGGCTACATTATCTTATATTATAGACACCTAGATCATATCCCGGAAACACATTATCTTATATTATAGACACCTGGGTCTCTCCCTGAAACACATTATCTTATAATATAGACACCTGAGGTCTCTCCCTGAAACACATTATCTTGTATTATAGACACCTGGGTCTCTCACAGAAACACATTATCTTATATTATAGACACCTGGGTCTCTCACTGAAACACATTATCTTATATTATAGACACCTAGGTCTCTTCACTGAAACACATTATCTTATATTATAGACACCTGGGTCTCTCCCTGAAACACATTATCTTATATTATAGACACCTTGTGATTACTCTCCCACTGAAACACATTATCTTATATTATAGACACCTTTATCTCCTGAAACACATTTCCTCCATATTATAGACACCTGGGTCTCTCACTGAAACACATTATTTCAGTATATTATAGACACCTGGAGTCTCTCCCTGAAACACATTATCTCATATTATAGACGCCTGGGTCTCTCCCTGAAACACATTGTTTTATATTATAGACAATTCAACTTCTCCCTGAAACACATCTTATATTATAGACACCTGGGTCTCTTCACCGAAACACATTATCTTATATTATAGACACCTGGGTCTCTCCCTGAAACACATTATCTTATATTATAGACACCTGGGTCTCTCACTGAAACACATTATCTTATATTATAGACACCTGGGTCTCTCCTGAGAACACATTATCTTATATTATATGACACACCTGGGTCTCTCACTGAAACACATTATCTTATATTATAGACACCTAGGTCTCTCCCCTGAAACTCACATTATCTTATATTATAGACACACTAGGTCTCTCACTGAAACACATTATCTTATATTATAGACACCTGGGTCTCTCACTGAAACACATTATTTTATATTATAGACACCTGGGTCTCTCCCTGAAACACATTATCTTATATTATAGACACCTGGGTCTCTCCCTGAAACACATTATCTTATATTATAGACACCTGGGTCTCTCACTGAAACACATTGTTATCTTTATAGATGTCTAGGTCTCTCACTGAAACACATTACTGTATATTATAGACTCAGGTCTCTCCACTGAAACACATTATCTTATATTATAGACACCTGGGTCTCTCACTGAAACACATTATCTTATATTATAGACACCTGGGTCTCTCTGCTGCAAACACATTATTTTATATTATAGACACCTGGCCCTCCTCGAGGCACATCTTATATCATAGACACCTGGCTCTCCCTGAAACACATTATCTTATATTATAGACACCTGGGTCTCTCCCTGGAAACCACATTATCTTATATTATAGACACCTGGCCCTCCCTGAAACACATTATCTTTATATTACCAGACACACCGGGTACTCTCCCTGAACCACATTATCTTATATTATAGACACCCGGCTCTCTCACCGAAACACATTATCTTTATATTATAGACACCTGGGTCTCTCCTGAAACACATTATCTTATATTATAGACACCAATCTCTCCCGAAACACATTATCGTATATTATAGACACCTGGGTCTCTCCCTGAAACACATTATCTTATATTATAGACACCTGGGTCTCTCCCTGAAACACATTATCTTATATTATAGACACCTGGGTCTCTCACTGAAACACATTATCTTATATTATAGACACCTGGGTCTCTCCCTGAAACACATTATCTTATATTATAGACACCTGGGTCTCTCACTGAAACACATTATCTTATATTATAGACACCTGGGTCTCTCCCTGAAACACATTATCTTATATTATAGACACCTGGGTCTCTCCCTGAAACACATTATCTTATATTATAGACACCTGGGTCTCTCCCTGAAACACATTATCTTATATTATAGACACCTGGGTCTCTCACTGAAACACATTATCTTATATTATAGACACCTGGGTCTCTCACTGAAACACATTATCTTATATTATAGACACCTGGGTCTCTCCCTGAAACACATTATCTTATATTATAGACACCTGGGTCTCTCACTGAAACACATTATCTTATATTATAGACACCTGGGTCTCTCCCTGAAACACATTATCTTATATTATAGACACCTGGGTCTCTCACTGAAACACATTATTTTATATTATAGACACCTGGGTCTCTCACTGAAACA